>CM038671.1:671308668-671908668 GCA_021605145.1 Aegilops bicornis | reverse complement strand
TGTGATATGACGGGTCATGACGGCCACACCGGGGTAACTGGTGAGTCTCGACTGTAGCACCTTGCTATGATTTGGTGGATGGCATGTGATGTTCCCTTTGCTTCGCGATACTTTACAAAACCCAGTGTGCATCGGTATCCTCCAGAGTCATCACCATGCTCACTATATCGTTGCTCCCGTTACCGGTTTTGTTCTTCTTTCTCATTGACATGTTCTGGCATCCCGGTGACGTAGTCACATGTGTCTGGCCAGACGATGATGGATGCCGTCACACCGAGAGGGCCCTAAGAATATATCTCCATCGTCGGGTGAGAAAATCCCACTCTCGAGTTGTCCAGTCACTTGTCAAACTTTTCGGTAAGCCTGAAAGTTGTCGTTACGATCACCTTGTTACAGATGACGTTTGATCAACCCCAAAGCCTACCGTCCAGTAGGAAGTGACCAAGACACTCTCATGGTCTGAGGAACAAAAATACATGCTAACACTCCGTGTTATAACCGATGATTTTATACGATGTAATCACATAGTATAACAGACAAGTATTGGGTCGATTCAATATGATCATTCTTCTAGTGTCATACCCTTAATGTTGTTTAGGACTATCGTCACACTTAACGATATCCTAAGATCCGGAAAACTTGATCACCAACAACACTTGAGCCGGTCTTAGAGGCGAGACAGGGAACCTATTGTTTACCGTTTATCATTCCACACGTGCATATGAGTTTTCCACTGAATCGCATATTCCAGGATCATAGCAGTTATAGCATGGAATATAAACTCTTAACTATGAATAATGGAAATATAATAATATAATATTATTGCATCTAGGGCATATTTCCAACAGATACGTCTCCAATATATATACTTTTCCAAACACTTTTGCTCTTGTTTTGGACTCTAATTTATATCATTTGAATGAAACTAACCCAGACGGATGTTGTTTTCAGCAGAACTACCATGGTGTTATTTTTTGTGCAGAAATAGAAGTTCTCGAAATCAAACGAAACTTGGCAGAGAATTTTTTTTGACTAAATAAAAATAATGGTGCAAATATCCACTGGAGGGGGCCACCAGCTGCTCACATGGTAGCAGAGCGCGCTTACCCCTAGGCGTGCCCTGATGTCTTGTGGGTCCATAGGAGGCCGTCTGACCTAATTCCACCTACATAAGTACCGTCTTCCAAAACAAAGAAGTTTAATTGCGTTTTATGATACAAAGCTGCCGCCACCTCCTGTTCTTCGTCGGGAGGGCTGATCTGGAGCTCGTCTGGGACTCTGGATAAGGGGTTTTGTCGTCATCGTCATCAGCAACCCTTCTCCATTAACAATTCCATGATGCTGACCACTGGGGATGAGTAATTCCTTCGTAGGCTTGCTGGATGATGGTGGAGATGGATGAGATTTATCATGTAACTGAGTCAATCTATTAGGGCTTCATCCCTAGTATCCACTATGTTCTGAGATTGAAGTTGCTATGACTTTGCTATGCTTAATGCTTGTGACTAGGGTCCAAGTACCGTAATTTTGGACCTAGACCCTTTATGTTTTCATCAATATATTTTATTTCTTGATCCTATCTGCTAACTGTAGACTCCAAGGCGACAATAATTGGGATACTCTCCGTGGATGACATAATTCAAGGAGTTCATGTATTCACCATGTGTTAATGCTTTTATCTGGTGCTTTATTAAAAGGAGGCCTTAATTACCCTTAAATTTCCTTGAGGACCCCGCTGCCACGGGAGGGTAGGACAATTATAAAAGATGTCATGCAAGTTTTTATTATAAGCACGTATAACTATATACGGAATACATACCTACATTGAATTGATGAATTGGAGCTATTGTGTATTGCTCTAGGTTGTGATTGTTATATGATGAATGTCATCCACACAAATATCCATCGCTGATCCAATGCCTACGCTTTTCTCACATTGTGTTTGCTAAGTTACTATTATTACTACTACTGTTCCAGTCACTACAAAACTTCTACTGTTACTATTGCTACTGTTACCGCTATTATAAAAACCTACTCCCTCCTTCCATATATATAGAGCCTAATACATTTTTTGGGGTTGTCGTTGACTATTGATAAGATTAATGATATATAAGATGTATAATGTGAAAATTATATCATTAGAAGCTCCTTTCACGTACGAATTTGATGATGTACTTTGTGTAACTTGCATGCCATATATTATTACTCTAACATGTGGTCAAAGTTAGCATCGAAAAACACATTAGACCCTATATACATGGAAGGAGGGAGTATCAAACTACCGGACTACTAAACACTTTGCTCCAGAGAAATAATTTTCTAGGTCTGGTTGAATTGACAACTCAACTGCTAAGACATATAAATATTCTTTGGCTCCCTTTGCGTCGAATCAATAATTTTGGGTGAAATACTACCCTCGAAGACAGTTGGGATTCCCTATACTTGTGGGCCATCATGAGGGCGTGATGAGAATACGGTGAGCCATTTGTGGCGCTTCAAGAGCATTGTGCCTTCACACCGCTCTAACGGAGATTAACAGCCACATGGGAGCTTCGGGATACATCATTGTTTCTACGTGCCTCGGTTATTTCTTACTTGAGTCCTTTAGTTATGCACTTACTTTGTGATAGCCATCATACTTCAAGTTATATATCTTGCTATCACATACTTGATTATCTTGTTTAATTAGCATAATTTGTTAGTCACATAATCGAGCCTAGCTTGTTTAGGTTTTGTGCTTGTCATAACGTTAGTTTTATTTCACATTTATTCAAGGCTAAATTGAAATGCCTACTCACCCTCTCTAGGTGACATCCACGTCCTTTCAACGTGACTCTGTCCTAGACAGCCCGACGGGAAACCGATCGACCCTGAACTCGCCACAGATGCTAGCCCGAATGGTCTGGTGTGCAAACTGAGCGATCTTGGACTTGCCGTGGATGCTAACCCGAACAGTCCGGCACCAAACTGAGCGACCTTGGACATGAGTTTGGATGGTCCGATGGGAGCTCAGTCCGTGCCGGCCCATCTTGCACGTCCGGGACGTTCCGGGTTGTCGAGAGCAACACTTTAAAAAGGAGAACAACTAGGATTTTTGGCATTTCGTCTTTGAAATTTATGGTGAAGAGATGTTTCGAGGAAGGACTTCGTCAACTAAATCCCCTATTAAATAGTGCGGGATTCCTAAGCTCAATAAAAGCAAATAAACACTATAAAATAACATGCGTTAAAAGACGTTTGAGTTTTCTTTCACTTTTTTTGACGTTCACGTCAACCTTCACAAACTGATACTAAGATCTGCTCATCATTTTAGTGGTCTCATTAGTCCATTTATATGTAAACATTAATACCAAATCTTTCACGGGGCATGCGTCTAACGTCCAGGCCAAATCTACAAGGTACCACAAAGTATACGGTTATACATGCCCTTGGTGCCCTGTTGACTTGCTACCAATGCCAAGTGCTCCCTTCGTTTCTTCTTACTATGCGTATAAAGTTTGTTTGAATCAAAACTATGTAAAGTTCCATCAATTTCATCTTAGAAAAAAATCAACATTTGCATTGAAAAAGTTATATAGCATAAAAAATAATTTCATGATGCATCTAAATGATATTTTTCTTATATAGTTGATCAAATTTTACGAAGTTTGACTTTTGACAAAATTTTATATGCAAACTACAGAGAAACAAATGGGGTAGTAAAAAGATACAACACATGCTCTAAACCCCACTGGCACACTTGTCTCGGACCAGTAACGGCCGACAAGGCGTCAATGCTCGCTCGCCCCGATTCACCAAGGCACTCCGCTAGGCACGCCGACGCAAGGTTAGACCGAGAAAGGCGAGCGATGCATTTAAGAAGCGGGGCAAGAAACCTTTTCTCCGGAGCGAGAGACTTTTTCGCCATCGCAACCGTCATCAAGACGAGTAAAAATCACTCGTCTTAATTACTTGCACTTCTAGAAGTATATCTGGCCTCTGGGCAGGAAATCAATCCAAACATTTGTTCAAAATTCACTTGCCCCGTCTCAGTTACTTCACCTTGGGTTTCCATTTCTGGCCTCCTGGCCGAAAACTCACCCGAACATTCCTGCAGGATTCACGCCTTTGTTTTGACCACTAGCATTTCCAAATCGGGCCTCTGTACCGGGCCGGAGGGACTACGTGGCTGGCACGAACCAGTTAGCCGAAAACAGGCGCCTGAACCGGCCTGCCTGAACCAGTAGTAGCTTCCATTGCACGGCGCGAGACGTGCGTGCCGCTGTCCCGATACGACACGACCCTCCCACGACACGGTCGCACGGACGCGATACCCCGCGTCGCCGGATCCGACGGCGGCCGCACGGCCGCACGATATTCTCGCGCAGTTTTCTCGCCCCGGCAACCGCACATTTATTACCAACTCGCATGTTTTACACTACGGCCCCTAGACTATCCCGCGACGAACAGAAACGCCCCCTAGGCAAGCAGCGCGAGAGGCCAAATGGTAATTTATAAACTCCTCGGGGGTGCGGCGGCGAAGCGTGTAGCACTTTTGCTTCGGCGAGCTCTCGCTCTTCTCCCCTCACAGCAGGTCGCTCGCCCACACACTGTCAAGTTCAACTCCCCGCTCCGCTCCCCCAAAGATTCCAAATTTTCCCAAATCGCTCGCCTCAATCGCCCGCGCCCCCAACGAATCCCCAGATCCCCACTTCCTCCCGCGCGCCCCGGCCCTCAGCCCCGCCCAATTCTAGGGTTCCCCACCCGTACGCCACCAGATTAGGGTTTCCATCTCGCATTTCGCCCTCCCGGAGCTTCCCCTTCCGGGCGATTGGAGCCGGAGAGGAGCGTCCGGCCGCGGCCAGCTGCGGGTTCCCTCTGCCTAGGGCCTGGATTTCCGGCGGCGGGGGGGATGTCGTGAAGGCCGGAGCTTGCTTGCTCTTCCCTGTCCGTCGGGGAGCTGAGGTGAGGTGAGCTGAGCTCAAGCTAGGGTTTCGTGCTCCGCTCCGTCTGAGTGCTGCGGAGGGGAGCCGGAGATGTTCTACTCGCAGTTCATCTTGGCCAAGAAGGGCCCCCTCGGGACCATATGGATCGCCGCGCACCTGGAGCGGAAGCTGCGCAAGAACCAGGTCACGGACACGGACATCGGCGTCTCCGTAGGTGGGTGGTTTCCGCTGCCTCACAAGCTCTCTTTCGGATCTGCCCTGGCTGCCATGCAGAGTGGCAGAAAAACATGATCTTTTGCTAACGCTCATTTCATTGCTGCTGTATCTGTCAACACTTAAAATTTGCCATATTTGGTGTGTTTATGGCGTTGATGTATGCTTATTGCCTAGTTATTGCTTAGTTATTGCTAGTGGATTAGTAAAGATGTTACCTTTTTGCCGGCTGCTAGCCTAACCAGCTCCCAGTCGTCGCCAGCAGACGTGTGACTAGTTACTGAGTATGCCAAGAAGCTGTTTTTTTTATATGCTCGACTGCTGGATTACTGATATTGTACTAGTACATGGTATTTATCTCCTTGCTACTGCCTGAGTAGTACGTAGAAGTTTTCAACCCATTTGAGTTGTTTGTTAAGTAATGTTTATGGTCCAGGTGCAATTCTATATAGTCTCGTCGATGGGATCTTGAAAAGAGCCATGCTTTTAGAGCTTTCCTATTGTGGTTCATGGCTTTCTAGGAGTGAAAGGAAATGTCACCTTGATCCTCACTAGTCGCTAGGTCACCAAGAGTTACAAAGATCTAAGATTTTTGTATTTACAGCCAACGGTGGACTTTTAAAGTCTTATCACAGTGGTTAGGTAAAGCTTATAGTCCGAGAATGTTAGCAGCTTCCTGATGCCTCGTGTCTCATGTGTACTTGTCTACCGGCTATGGTCTAAGGATAACAGTTCACCTTTCTAGGCACCCCATGCCTCATGTGTACTGCCTACGGTCTATGGTCTATGGTCTAACGATAATAGTTCACCTTTGTAGGCAGACTACTCCTTGACTAGTTGTTGTGTTTTGTCGTATCTGTTTTGGGGAAGTGTATTTATGCATTTTACATACGATGAGTAGCGATATTACAAAACTTACACGTGCTGACCATGATTGGAAACATACACATGAGAGTTTTCTTCAGCGTAGGCTGTTTCGAATTTAACCTCCTCAAATGGCTATTTGTTTTATTTTCTCGATACAGTTAATTTTGATTTTCTTAGTTGTACATGTACTAAAATGAAGCATAAAGCGAGAGGGAAGACTTCCAGTAAATGTGCGCTTTAGCTACTGTTGCACTTTGCAATTATTTTCTGTTTACGATCCTGTAGAGAATAAATGGTGTACAAATAATAATCTAAAAGAAAAGGCAACGCAAGGAGATTATGTTCAATATCCGGACAGAGTACACGAAGAACTCTGCCTATGTTGTCTCAACATAGCCGGTCCCAAGCCCGGGTAAAGGAGGAGGGTTGTGATAGGCTTGGCGAGCTAATGTTAAAACCCAGCCACTCTCATAGAGATGAAACCCAAAAGATTTGTTGTTGTTGTTTTTGTATCCAGACAGAGTAACACGAAGAAAATGCTTTGGAAATAAAGCCAACAAATAGAAAGTTAAGGAACTGAATATCATGTGTATTCCTATGCTTATTGAGTTATTGCTTGAAAGCCGAAAAGCTTTTTAACTCCCAAGTATTCTTTGAGTGTATTGGAGGTAGTAATCCACAACCCTATAATCTTTGGAGGTTTGAGTGATGACTGAGTACATTTACTTCCTTTCTTCATAAGCAATGCCGTCTTGCTAAATGTAAAGGCGATGCTTCCATTTAAAGTAAAAATACCCTCACTTCTTCGTGTAGACAATGATAATACTGAAATGCTCCAAAGCGTAACCAACTAATCCGTCTCACTATCCATTTGAAGTATAAAATTTAACACATGATGCTCCATATTATGAGGAACCATGGACTTGAAAGAATTAGGCAGTGATGATGTGTAAGTGTAGCACTTCTTGGCGAGAAACCTTGGATTGAGACAAATAGGATTTGGAGTTGACCCAAGAAAACTTCATCTAGTTTTGCGTTGTGCAGCAAACCTGAGATACATATATATTTATTTTCCTGTTACTTTCAGGTACCGTCATGCTAGGTTTATAATGATTTTAGGCAGCTAAGACTACTAGAAATTTTATTCCAATTTCCGTATAACATATGTTATTGTGTTGTCACATGCATATCATGATTACATGTTTTACCAAGGGACGTGGAACCGTAGAATTTCTAACAAAAAATCACGTGTACTTCTATTATTTCTTAACCTAGAAAATTTTCTAGAGAATCGGTGCTTTCTGGTTCTTAGCATGCACATGCATCTTTGTGCCCAGAGGTATTGCCAGTTATTATTATGGAATTCCCTGTTAACGATTATCATTCTGTCAAACAAAAATGGTAGGTGTAATTTTCTCTTAATGAAAAAAAGAACCTATGTGTGGATAGTTTATCTTTTTGTTGACAGAAGTAGTCTTCTATGTCACGAGTTAAGCGGTGGAGTGTCAGGTAGGACGCTTTTGGTCTCATGCAGATGCTACTTTTCTGGCATTCTTTGCTGTAGGCTCTTATCATTTTGACCGAGCCATCGTGCTCCATAAACTGCGTTCTTGACGCATGTAATCATACTTATTGATGAAGAGATGGGCACAGATAATCAGAAATCACGGGTACACCATCACTGAGCAAGAGCATCAGCTTAGAAAGTTGCTCGGTGAGAAGATTTATCTCGAGTTTCCAGTATGTGGAGGCAATGATCTCTCACATGGCATTAATATTTCTAGTTAATCAGCAGTTTGGTGGGTAATCACAGGAAGGTTTTATAAACACAAACTCACAAAGTAAAAAAAAATCAGCACTTTATGACTGGCACATACTTATCCTGAAGGAACTAGAGAACGTTGTTATTTTGTTACTGTATTATGAGTCAGTTGGACAGGGCAACTCACCACCCATCTCTGAAACAATCTCTATGGCAATTGAAATGCTTTTGGATAGAAATGCTTTGTTGTCCTGATATTTCTCATTTCTATGTGCCATGTTCTCTTTTTTTTTTGGCTGAGTGCTAATTATCAATATTCCTGCAGATTCAATTATATTCCCTGAGGTTCCAATTGCACTGCGGTTATCCAGCCATCTTATGGTAGGCGTGGTCAGAATCTATTCTCGGAAGGTCAACTACCTATTTCATGATTGCAGTGAGGCTTTGCTCAAGATAAAGCAAGCATTTAGGTCTGCTGCTGTTGATCTCCCCCCTGAAGAATCAACTGCTCCTTATCATTCTATAACACTCCCTGAGACATTCCATCTTGATGATTTTGAGTTACCGGAGGCTGAATTTCAGGGGTAAGGTCATGACACTTGGTGTGATAGGTTTGTTTAAAATATGCTCTTCAGTTGTCTAAAGACTTTCCACCATGCTCCAGGGACATCGATCATCATGTAAGCTCAAAAGAACAGATTACCCTGCAAGACAACCCAGAGAGAACAGGATATTCAACATCTGAATTTGGTTTAGATGGTTGGTCCTTTCTGTGTTCACATCTTCTACTTTTCAATTATGAACTTATCTGTTAATGATTTAAGCATATTAAATGTGCAGAAAGATTTGGTGATGGCAGTTCTTCACATATGGGTTTTGATTTGGAGGAGGTAATCTCAACTTAATTAACCTTTTTCCATGTGTCTGCTGCAAACATTTGTGGTGTACATTGCGCATTATATTTTGTATGTTGTTAAGGCTTAAGATTTTTATAGGATCATTTGGAGGATGACATTGGACAATTGATCAATGGTTCTGAGTGTGCCATGCATTGATTTGTTCTTGAAATTATGAAATTATCCGCACTTGTCTTCCGTCCGTTGGATTACTTTTGGTTCCTTACATAATAAACGTGCTAATTCATTGAAAATAAGGTCATTTATAATGGGTCATTTTTGGTTCCTTACATAATAAATGTGCCAATTCATTGAAATTAAGGTCGTTTATGTAAGTCAAAGATTGAAGAAAGCCCTGTAACTCTATTCGTTCTGTCTTCTTTACATCATGTGACTTACTTAATTAAACACTCTTCAAATGCTTACCTTTTTTCCCCTCAGGAATTATTGCTGGCGAAGGATCATCCAATTGAACTTGAATCTGGTGATGGGTAAGTCACATTTTTTCTCTTTTGAACACTTATCTCATTGGCTTTTCTTGGAATCTGTTATATTGCCTGGTTGCATGACCTGTACTTGGGCTCTCATTCAAGTGGTCCACTTTTGTAGTTTCCAAGAAATGATTTTACGTTTCTCCAGGCTGTTTACTTTGATTTTAGTGTCAAACTTTATATTTTAAACCTACTATAAGAAGATCAGTTACTAGCCTCTGCTGGCAGATATCTAGATGTGCTTCCATATGTGTTAGTAACTGTTTGTCTGCTGAGTTGCAGTTTTCATTGATTTGTCATGCATACTGTGAAAACTTTTTGCACTACTTAGTTGCTTAGGCATTTTTGAAGTAGCAATGCCTTGCATCTTACCTTTTTGCTCATATTTTGCTAAAGTGACATTCCTTGACTTCTTTTCGTGTCTCTCCAGTATCATCGTTCAAGGTCAATCATCACTTCATCCTACTGATATGGATGTTGACGATAACCCAAGTAAAGATGAAGAGGCTGAAGCATACAACAAAATGGATGATGAACCTTCTAGTTCCAGCAAGCAAAATCAATCGAATGCAGATGATTTAAGGAACAATATTCCTAATTGGACTGGTTACAATTTATGCATTACCCCTGATTTGAATGATATGCTTTTCCACAATGAAGATGATGCAGGGCCATCTTCTTCATACTATCATCCTAGTCCCTTCCCTTGTGATGATCCTGCATCTCCTGCATCTCCTGAGTATGTAAGCTCAAGCCCCAGCTACACCTGGCTTAATGGAAGAAACAGTTCCTTCCAGAGTGCATGAAAGTCCTGTTCTGAGTCCGCAAAGGAAAGCTTCACCATCAAGCAACGAGGAAGCTGCAAAGGTTGACAATTTTGCTGCTCCACCCTCAGATTTTCTCCATTCAGCTGCAGCAAATGCTAATGATGCTGCTGGTGCTGGGATGGCTGAATTTGGATTGGCTAAGCCTGTGCAAGTTGAGTCTTCTGGTGCCGTACAGGAGAATCTTGCCGCTCCATCCTCAGATATTCTTCATTCAGCTACAGCTAATGCTAATGATGCTGTTGGTGCTGAGATGGCTGAGTTTAGCTTGGTTAAGCCTGTGCAAGTTGAGTCTTCCGGCGCAGCACAGGAGAATCTTGCCGCTCCATCCTCAGATTTGCTCCATTCAGCTGCAGCAAATGCTAATGATGCTGTTAGTGCTGAGATTGCTGAATTTGGATTGGCTAAGCCTGTGCAAGTTGAGTCTTCTGGTGCTGTAGCTCCACCCTCGGATTTTCTCCATTCAGCTGCAGGAAATGCTAATGACACTGTTGGTGCTGAGATGTCTGAATATAGATTGACTAATCCTGTGCAAGTTGAGTCTTCTGGTGCTGTACCGGAGAATTTTGCTGCTCCACCCTCGGATTTTTTCCATCCAACTGCAGTACATGCTAATGATACTGTTGGTCCTGAGATGGCTGAATTTAGATTGGCCAATCCTGTGCAAGTTGAGTCTTCTGGTGCTGTACAGCATAATTTTGCTGTTCCACCCTCAGATTTTCTCCATCCAGGTGCAGCACATGCTAATGACACTGTTGGTTCTGAGATGGCTGAATTTAGATTGTCTGAGCCTGTGCAAGTTGATTCTTCTCGTGCTGTACGGGAGATGGATTTTCTGAGGCATCACTCTGCAACTGTGGATATGCCACCAGAACCGCAAACATCAAACCTGGTGGTAAATACTGAGGATATAGCTGTATCAGGTCAAACACTGCCTTTTAAAGCAACCATGGGAAGTGTGCCATTTGTTCAGAATACTTCGGAGCCGCGCGCTAATGGTTCTACAGAGACTTACGTGACAGGAATCCAACACATTTTAATGAGGGGTCAGTAAACATGCAAGGTAAAGTTGACTTTATTGTTTTTCTTTTCGAAGTGTCAGAATTCTTGTGGCCATCTGATATTTTACTATGTTTTTGGCAGGGTATAATTTTCTTACTTCTAATGTATCTGTAGAGCCATACCCTAGTGGTTCTACCGAGCCATGGGTGACAGGGCAACAACAACAAAGCTTCTTGTCCCAAGCAAGTTGGGGTAGGCCTAGTGGTCCTACCGAGCCACACGTGACAGGGCATCCAACACATTTTAATGAGGGATCAGGAAATGTGCAAGGTAGAGTTGACTTTATTGTATTTTTTTCAAAGTCAGAATTTTGTGGCCATCTGATCTTTTAATATGTTTTTTGGCAGGGTATAATCTGCATGCTCCTAATGTGTTTCTCGGACATAACTTACAAGAAATGCCACCAGGAATGACACACAGTAATATATCAACTGCAGCTTTCCAACAGAACACTGGAACAATACCGCAATACATGTCATATAATGATAGACCAAATGACATGTTCACCTCAAATTTCCCAGAACGCGAGAGAATGCTCTCAGCTCCATATATTGGGTTCCACCAGACAAATGACTTGGGGCAGTTAACTGCAGAGAAAGGAATCACTGAATCTGATGTAAGTAACAAAATAGGTAGCCTTAGTGGCAGAAAACGTCACTTGGAGGATAGCATGCCAGCTCCAGAGAGTAGAACTACTGAAAATTTGTCCAGCAGACCACATGGTCAAAGAACCACTGATGCTATTCCTAACGATGATGATATACTGGCATCCATTTTAGGTATGGATAATTTAATCCTCAGAATTTTTGTTGCATCATCTTCCTGTGTTGTCTAATTACATCTTTTTGTATTAGTTGGTAGAAGAACCCCTGGATTGGTGCTTGATTCAACACCATTACCACCTAACACATCAACTTCAAAACGCCAAAGGTTGACACCGAAGACCGCATTGACACCCAAGACCAGGACGCCCAAGAGAAGAGTGAAAATGGATGATGCCATGGTTATACATGCTGAGTACGTATATGCTTCATTGCCTGCCTCTAAAGAACTTGTTTGTGGAAACTGTGTGACTATCCTTTCAAAACGTATTGTTGTGTCCTTTTTTTGTTACCGCTACTTCCTTCCTGGTCCAAAATGAATACGATGATCTTTCCTTGGATCCTTAACTTAATTCTTGTCTTAATCAGCTGTAGTAGAAACAAAGACCATTGCTAGTAAGACAATCATCATTCTCCTCCGTGCGATATACTCCGAACCTGTTAATTCTTGTACATCTTACCATTTCAAGAAATTCTTTGTATAATTTTTGTTTCTTTCTTTTAAAGAAAACATGCTGCACTTTTCTTTAAGGTTTTCTTATTATGACATTCTTGTCATTGGGCGAGTAGTGGAGAAATTATGGCATGCTTTTGAGATTGCAACTCCTGTAAGAAATGTTCTTGCCAAGCTATTGCACCTTCACAAGTGTGCTATTGCTACCTTTCTTTATCAGACTGTCATTCTTCAGCGTACAATTCCACTGTAATATGCACATAGAATATACAATCACTGAATAGTACAGATCATTTCGTCCAAGTAATGTTCTACTGTTAGCTTACTTATTGACTCTTCCCTTCTCCAGTATTATACGGCAGCAGTTGATTAGTACTGAGGATATAAAGGCATCCGTAGAAAGGCTCCATGCAATCTGCATTGAAATATGGATGATCGAGAAAGGTTCACTTGAAGATGATATATTCCGCGAGCCTATATTTTCCTGTAAGTTCTCTAAATTGTTTTCGATTTTCTGTATCCTCTTTCGTCGCCCCAGAGAAGCAAATTAAGCAGAAGTTAATTGGTCCATTGCTCTTACCATCTTAATATTATTCTATAGTATTTAGTGGTTTTGTGTAACTGGTGTTAATTCCATGTTTCCACTCTTTACTCATGGATGTTTTGCTTCCCAATTAGGTATGCACAAGGACCTGAACAGTTTACACTATCGAACCTATGAGTCTGTTTCTCAATTCACCGTACTTAACAGGGAGCCGCAACGACAAGTAGACATGTCTGAAACTAACCCAGCAGATAACAGCAATGCTGGCATCTCTGGTGCAGAGGAAAGTGCAGCTCTTGATCACCAACCTCATATGGTGCTACCAGATACCAACAATGTTGACGTCTCTGGTGCAAAGGACAGTGCAGCTCTTGATCACGAACTGAATATGGGACTACCAGATGGAGCTCACAACGTTGGCATCTCTGGTGCAAATGACAGTGCAGCTCTTGATCACCAACTAAATATGGGACTACCAGATGGAGCTCACAACGTTGGTATCTCTGGTGCAAATGACAGTGCAGCTCTTGATCTGGGACTACCAGATGGAGCTCACAACGCTGACATCTCTGGTGCAAATGACAGTGCAGCTCTTGATCTGGGACTACCAGATGGAGCTCACAACGCTGACATCTCTGGTGCAAATGACAGTGCAGCTCTTGATCACCAACTTCATATGGGACTACCAGATGGTGCTCAATTAGATGCTACACCACAAGAAGCAACTGATACAGTTAACGCTAGAGCTGCATTTGGTTTGCAAATGCCATCTGATGAACGTGATAACAACATTGAAAAATTAACTGAGTTTGGTGATGGGAAAGAAATCCCACTTGTTGACGAAACAAATGCTGCTGCAAACATTACTGCTCATGTTGATACACTGGATAAGGATTGCCATCAAGATGCTTCAGCAGATATGCAGAGGAATACAAATGCTGATACACCTCTCTTTGTGCAAGATGACATAACCCATGATTCTGCTACTATAACAGATGCTCCAGATGTTGCTTTGCATAGTTCTGGTCCAGCTTGTGCGCAAGCAGTGGATGACCGGGAAGGGGAATTGAGTAACATTGTTCGCAGTGACATTAATACTTTTGAGGACAAGGAGATGCCCACTTCTGAGATTACTGGACTGGAATTCACTGAACATGCCTCTGGTTTTCCTCAACCAACAGAGGATGAGAATGCTGTGTCGGCCATGGGAGAAAATTCTGGCTTGCAAGGAAACAATGCAGGATCCTTCATGGACATGGACAACATGGGGCATGACTTCACGGACATGGACCACACTGGGCATGACTTTGCACTTAAGGAATGCAGTGTAAGTCCACCTAGAAGTTTGTACTATTACACACTTACGGAATGCTTTGTTTCTATAACTGCTATGTATTCTACTGGCCGCTTCTGGCACATCTTGCAATGCAACTATATGCACTGTTTTATTTCATTGTCATTAAAGCCAGATCATAATTGGTATTTGGTGTAAATTACAGGATTTTGGAAGTGCAATTCATGGTGTCGACGCAGGTAATTCTTCTGCCCAGATAAGAACCATGAATTTGCACCCTAGCATGGCGTGGATTCATTATGGTTGCCGATCATCTGTATATGTATCAGAAAAAGCATGCCCCATGTATTATCTTCATGACACCTTCTTTCCTGTGTCACTGGATTCATAAATGTTGCAGACGGGACCCAAATCCATATTTTTAACTAATAGTACATCAAGTTCTTCCCAATCGTGTGCTTACTATGTTGGTCTTATGCTGCGAGAGATTTATTAAGCTTTTAACATAGTTCCACTGTATATCGTTTCAGATTTTCTACCCTATGATGATGATGGGGACTTTGATGAGGCAATTGATCTTGATGATGATGACGATGAGCCAAATCCTGACGAATTCCAGTCTCATGATGCACTTAGTGGCTGGTCTTCTCGTACCAAGTACGGATGGACTTGATTTTAATTCCTTCAGACTTGTGTTGAGACCTTTCCCAGTTTTTTTCACCGTGTGTTGCTATTTATTCGTATGCAGGGGTGTTGCAAGATATCTCAAGACTCTGTTCGATGAAGAGTCTGGTCGGGGGAGAAAGAATGTTGTCATTGATCATCTGGTACATGGAAAGTCTCGGAAAGAAGCCTCAAGGATGTTCTTGAGACCTTGGTACGTCATCATTTTTGCTTCACGGTCTTTGTACCTTATTTTGCTTGATGCTAGTGCATTTCTACCCATTGTAGAAAAAGGTGTGCAGGCAAGTAGGCCGCATTTTATAGTTACATCTTCATTTAACATAGCATTTTACATTCAACATCTTCCATGAAGATGGTACTGTCTTTGAATAGTCTCGGTCTGCAACATCTTTCCGATTAGATCCGCAACGCTAGTCTGGCTGTTTGAACCCTGCGCCCCATGGGATTGTACCACCCATCACAGTCCATCAGTACTTACGTGCTCTGCTCCATTGACAGGTCCTGTCGACGAAGGACTACATTCAAGTGGAGCAACCAATTCCCTTTGGTTTAATAAACGTGAAGCCAGTGTCCAAACTCCTGAAGACAGATTTCTAGACCAAGACCGCCCTAGCAAAAGTGGCATGATATACATACATCTTACAATATCTGTCACAGCACCATCAACAACATACAGATTGTCTTCTTCATCTTCGTCGTCGTCGTGACTTGGCCCCCGTTTTTCGTTGTTTGTTGTTAAATTTATCCCCCTAGTAGTAGTATCGTGTCCCCCCGCACTAATCTGTGCCTAGAAGAGCTGAGCCGAGCTGAAGTAGTAGGGCTGTGTTGTTGTGCTCCATCATGTCAGTGTACATATGATTAGCCCGTGTAAAGTTAAGTTTTATATGTCGTGTAATGTGGTAGTGTCGTTGGCTCAGAAGTTATTGACTGCCTGTTGTTTCCTTGAACAGTCCTTGGGAACTGTATGCATCTTGATCTGTTGGACTGCTTGTATTTGGAAGTTTTCCTCAAGTTTCAGTACTGAATTTTACTGTCTTGATAGAATTTGGTGGCAAGAATTTTCTCTGTTTGTTCTTTCTGTCCGTTTGTTCTCCGAGCATCTTTTGTGTCTTCTGGTTGGCTCTGAATTATAACACGATGAGCATGATGTAGTATTATTGATCCCTGAATGAATAAGATTGCAACCGCACTGCCGTTCCATTTATTTAATATGCAACAATAAGAAAATGATTACAGAGCGACCTGTGTACCGCACAGGCATTAGACGCTCAGATATATGTGTACACTCGTCCCTGTGAAAATGCACGCACACTTTATCTTTATGAGCACCTCTGAGAAACCTTGCCGGCATGAGATTGATGAAGTTAATACAAGCGTCTCGTAGTTGATGGGATCGTCTCCTCCCATTGAATGTGCATAAAATCTTGAAATAAATCCAGCATAATGTGAGTGTCAGAATTTGAACCCATCGCGGTTGGGATACCACTATCGTCCTAACCATTTAACTGTAGATTCGCTCATGATGTCATGCTTTTAGAAGGTGGCAGCGAAGTGTCTCGCTCTTTTTATAAGGCCTTGTACAATGCCTGGTGCTTAGAGAAAGACAAAAACTGCGTCTCGAAACTTTTATAGCTTAGAGCGCTGGGTGCTTCGTACAATTGCCTAAATTACTTTGATTAAGGTGCAACAAAGCTAACTACTACCTCTCTTTCAGTCTACAGAGCATACGCGTATCCCTAGGTCGTCAATTTGACCAACCTAATATAAGTCATATATAACAAAAAATATATCAATATAAACTTTAGATGTTTTATTTTTAAACGGTATAATTTTTGTGTTATATAGCTTATATTAAGGTGATAAAATTAGCAACTTAGGCATACGTGCAGAACTTGTAAAGTGAGACGAAGGGAGTACAATTTCACGGAAGGGCACGCACCGGAAGCCAAAGTTTGCTTCTGTGCCTCTTCCTAAGCACCTGCGCTAAGCAGCCTAACCGAAAAGAGCTGGTTTTCTAATTGAAGCACACCCTTTAAGCATCTGCGCTGTACAGGGCCTAAGCCAAAAAAAGGAAATGAAAATAATACATAAAAAGGGGCGGTGCAGATGACGACGACGCAATGTAGGAATGATAATAAAAAACAGACTAAATGATTGATGAAAATCGGTGGGAGGATGATATGCCGCCAACAGTCCGTGCCATGCTGACTGATTGATGTCTGACGGAGCACGAAGCACACCCCGAAAAGCTACAAAATTCCCTTCGGAAGAAAGTGGCCGAAACGAACGGCGCAGCGACAGTCGGTGCCGGAATCATGCTGATCATCTCGCGGCTGCTTGGCGGCGTTCTGTGCAGGTGCGGTGCGACTGTTTTTTCTTCCTCCTTCTTTGGGTGAAATATTTGTACTCCCTTCGTTCGGAATTACTTGTCTTAGAAATGGATGTAATTCCGAACGGAGAGAGTATTACTCAAGGACTGGACTAACTTTGGACTAGTCAGAATATAACAACAAATTCAAACAATCCTAACCTAGTTAATCATCCATCACTAACGAAAAACGCATTCAATCCGGCGTCTTATCCCTAGCGGCTAGCGCATCTGCATGCAACGTGGTTGGCATATACTTGAAACTAATAAAAATTAGGATGATATCAGCAAAAATTCTTTTTATTTTGAACCTTTAAAATACTTTATAGTTCAAACCATCGCTCCGATTAAAAAAGTTGTTTTTACATAAAATTTCGTCGCGTCGAGACCTTTTAAACTTGATCCATTGTTGGTATGTTTTGACAACTTTTTTTTTGATAAAAAGTTACCACGTGTGTGATACGCAAATTATCATGCGAGTTGAGATAAGTTATCATGTTGATTACACAGAAATTACCGGAGCATAAAAATGATTCCTCCAATATTCTTTTGACATGCACTGATGCACATGCATGCATGCATTAGAGGAGGAAAATTTGATATCAACCTAGATTCTTCCATATTCCGGAACTTTCAAATGTTTTATAGCTCAAATCATCACTCCAATTGAAAAATCATTTTCACATAAAAATTTCACCGTGGTGAGACCTACGAAATTAGATCTCATGTTGATATGTTTTGATAATTTATTTTTTGTGTGCAAATAGTTACCAGGTTTGGCTAATTAAGTTATCAGCTCTGGTGTGTGTATATTATAATGCTATATGCACATGTGTTACCGTGGATATTTCCAACAACCTTTTTTCCCTGGACAAACTTATCGCGGTATTTTGGTGAAAGGGGGTCATCTTATCTTTGGTGACCTGGGTTCAAGTCCCAGTAATGACAACTAGTTTTTTTCTTCTATTTTGAAAGAGAACCGACAGAAAAACTGGATGGGGAGGGAAAAAACCGGGATCACCATTCCTGCAAGAGAAAAACGGGGATCGGGAGAGGCGTTCGGACCCGTCGTTAACGTCCAGTTGATAGGAAGTTAGCTTTCTCAATTACTCAAATCACAAGGTTCACACAATCAATCACGGCTAGCTCCACAGCAACGGGAGGACCTGAACCTATTCAAGTTATGGTTCTGCTTTGTAAACGTGCAAACTTAGCTAAACTATCATTAATTTTATTTTAAGTACGAATCATATGAATAATACAAGAACCATGGAGAGACATACAAGATATCTAATTTCCTTAATGAGCGGTGCGGCTGGTTGGCGGTCCTAGCTATAGCGGCACAGGCCACCGGTGCAGTGGAGTCGCCGTGCCAGTGCGCTCTGAGACAGCATTGTGATATGTTCATCTGTGTACGCACCGACGCCCTCTGCAGTTCCAACCCGAGAAAACCATGTAAAACGCGCTGCTAGACCTCCATGGCGACCGGGTGGAGCCTGCCTGCCTGCCGGGCTAGAGACCGACGGACGGCGAACGCGCCTCGTCCGAACCGGCATGTCGCCGCGGTGGCGACCGGCGACTGGCGGCGCTGCAAGATCAAGGCATAAATCAAGCAGGCAGCGGCCGCACGTACGCGCTCTTCTTCGCGGAATCCGTCCTGTCGCCGGCGGGCCGGTCGGTGCAACTGCTTAGTCTTCCACAGTGTCGGCTCGTTCGTGCTCCACCACGGGCCAAGCGATCGAACGGAACGTTACGTGTGTGTGTCGGTGCGTCAATCCATCTTCTCCCCTCGCTAATCGCTCCGTCGACCTCCGTCCTTGGCCTCCTGAGAACTCCCCGTCTGCTACTGACCTGAGCGCGCTATACGCTGCAGCGCACCGTCTTGCTCGACAGCGCAGTCAGATCACTGCTGAAGATGCAGAACGCACAGCAACTACCATTCGGCTGTTAGCCGAGAGTGGCGGAGGACAAAATTGCGCCTAAAGTGGGCATGTCGTGTCCGACATAACCTTCAGCTCAAGCTCAGGGATACAAAGTTTCCGCGACGGAATCTGCTGCTTTTCGGCCACCCACTTGATCTGCAAAGTATGTACGCATAGATGTGTAGACATGATCAGACGCGGAAAGTTGAGTTGCCAAGCGCACCACGCGGCCAATTTTCGTGTTTTGACTCTTTTAGCAAAGATTTTCAGGATCTGATCTTATTTTCTTTTGAGATCTGATCTTTTTGCTACTGTTACGGAGCTCGGCGGTAGAGTCAGACATCCTATCATCAGGAAACCTGGTGATAGCAAAGACGGCCACAACCGTCAACTAACGGCCAGCACACCATCCTACCGCCAATGGCCTCGGCGGTAGGTTATGGGACCCTACCGTCGAGCCCCTTGGCGGCAGGTAGGCTGGTGTTTTTGCCTGCGAACAGGCTGTAACCGAAAAAACGCATCTACCGCCAGGGTCCTTGACGGTAGGGTCCGTGGTTTTGCATTTTTGCAAGTTTTAATGCTTGTTTCTTTTTTAAAATTTTATCACAGCAAAGAATACAATATAATATATATTTAAGAGCCTAAAATATCCTGATATCACATAATATAACATGTATCACACTCGAGATATTAATAAAGGTTCAACTAATAGACATGTCACACATAGCATATTGTAGCAAACGGTTCCACATAGTTTCACAAATAGCAAATAGCAAACGGTTCTACATAGTTTGACAACCCCAAATAACACAAGTAGTTTCACAAAGCCAACTAAAACAAGTAGGCTAACAAGGCAAGACCATAGTTACTTGCTTCTTCCCCTCTTGGAGGTACGGTCCTCGTTGTTTTTTGAACGAGTCTCTTCAGGCTTCTTCTTGCACCCTCCTCGAGGAATCGGTTTCTGGAATGGGATGGACTCTGCCAATCCTTCTTTGGCTTATTCCTCTTCGAAAGCTGAGAAGGTTGAGTTAGTGGAGGTTCGTATTCTTCATCGTACTCCTTCTCCCCATTGCTCTCCTCCTCCTCCTCTTCATCATGGGTCTCCTCCTCCTCCTCGTCCTCAACCAACCTAGCCGACGAGGCAGAATGGCTCGATGAGGCGACGTTACCCTGTGTGCCTGCAGGATCATGAGCTTCAATCTAGCCAGCGCACCCAAGTAGGAATACCAGCTTGCGACAATGCTTCATGAATTTCTGCACTCACAATGAAACAAAGACATAATACGGATCAGATTTATGATTGCAAATGAACAAGAACATAGGGTATTTCTAGGTGGCTAAAATGTTACCTTCATCGTCTCCTTCATGATGTTCTCAGAATCTCCGATCCCGGGGCACCACCTAGTGCATCCGAGCCATCAAAGATGCATCTGTTCAGCTTCGCCGGACTGTAAAGACATAAGTGAGTCACAATGGCGTATAAAATAAGTTACATACAATTGCCGGTTCAAGACAGAAGAACACAACTTACCACTATGTTAATAAGGGGTGCAAACTCCTAAATCCACTCATGTCTCTGATGCTGGCCTGGTAGGCCTCTTCCTCGGGGGCACCCATCTCCAGCTCCGCGATATCTTCTGTCGTCCACCGAGGCCTGAGACGAAGGCGGTGCTTCTGGCCATCATCGTACTACCTCATGTGTTGGGCCTAATCATCCCAGTCAAGCACTTGCCTCCCCACATCTTTACGCCACCTGCGTCGGTTCCACTCCGTCACAAAATTTTTGTGCTCCTCTCCCAGTCTGTGATCGACTGATTTTCCTTCCGGCTCTTCCTACAAGGCATAAACAACACAAAACTGAAGGAAATATGCCCTAGAGGCAATAATAAAGTCATCATTTATTTCCTTATTTCATGATAAATGTTTATTATTCATGCTAGAATAATATTAACCGGAAACTTAGTACATGTGTGAATACATAGACAAAACATAAGTGTCCCTAGTATGCCTCTACTTGACTAGCTCGTTTATCAAAGATGGTTATGTTTCCTAACCATAGACATGTGTTGTCATTTGATGAACGGGATCACATCATTAGGAGAATGATGTGATGGACAAGACCCATTCATTATCTTAGAATTATGATCGTTACAGTTTCATTGCTACTGCTTTCTTCATGACTTATACATGTTCCTCAGACTATGAGATTATGCAACTCCCGAATACCGGAGGAACACTTTGTGTTCTATCAAACGTCACAACGTAAATGGGTGATTATAAAGATGTTTTACAGGTGTCTCCGAAGGTATTTGTTGGGTTGGCATAGATCGACATTATGATTTGTCACTCCGTGTTTCGGAGAGGTATCTCTGGGACCTCTCGGTAATGCTCATCATTATAAGCCTTGCAAGCAATGTGACTAATGAGTTAGTTGCGGGATGAAGTATTATGGAACGAATAAAGAGACTTGCCGGTAACGAGATTGAACTAGGTATGATGATACCGATGATCGAATCTCGGGCAAGTAACATACCGATGACAAAGGGAACAACATATGTTGTTATGCGGTTTGACCGATAAAGATCTTCGTAGAATATGTAGGAGCCAATATGAGCATCCAGGTTCTCCTATTGGTTATTGACCGAAGATGTGTCTCAGTCATGTCTACATAGTTCTCGAACCCGACGGGTCTGCACGCTTAACGTTTGATGATGATTTGTATTATGAGTTATGTGTTTTGATGACCGAAGTTTGTTCGGAGTCCCGGATGAGATCACAGACGTAACGAGGAGTCACGAAATGCTCGAGACATAAAGATTGATATATTGGAAGGCTATACTCGGATATCGAAATGGTTCTAGAGAAGTTCGGGTATTTTCTGGAGTACCGGGAGGTTACCGGAAACCCCCCGGGGAGTTGATGGGCCTTAGTGGGCCTTAGTGGGAAGGAGAGGTAGCGGCCAGGAGGTGGCGCATGCCCCCCAAGCCCAGTCCGAATTGGACAAGGGGTTGGGGGCGCGCCCCCCCTCTCCCTTCCTCCCCCTTCTTCTTTAGGTGGAAACCTACTAGGACTTAGAGTCCTATTAGGATTCCCCTTCTCCCGGCACGCCTAGCTTGGCCGGCCGGCCTCGCCCTCCCTCCTTTATATACGGGGGCAGGGGGCACCCTAGAACACACAAGTTTCTCTTAACTGTGTGCGGTGCCCCCCTCCACAGTTACACACCTCGATCATATCGTCGTAGTGCTTAGGCGAAGCCCTGCGCCGGTAACATCATCATCACCGTCGCCACGCCGTCGTCGATTTAAACTCTCCCTCGGCCTCAACTGGATCAAGAGATCGAGGGACGTCATCGAGCTGAACGTGTGCTGAACGCGGAGGTGCCGTACGTTCGGTGCTTGGATCGGTTGGATCGTGAAGACGCTCGACTACATCAACCGCATTACTAAACACTTCCGCTTTTGGTCTATGAGGGTACGTGGACACACTCTCCCCGCTCGTTGCTATGCTTCTCCTAGATAGATCTTGCGCGATAGTAGGAAATTTTTGAAATACTACGTTCCCCAACAGAGGCATCCGAGCCAGGTCTATGTGTAGATGTTATATGCACGAGTAGAACACAAAGAGTTGTGGGCGATAATAGTCATACTGCTTACCATTAACGTCGTACTTTGATTCGGCGGTATTGTTGGATGAAGTGGTCTGGATCGACATTACATGACCGCGTTCATGAGACTGGTTCTACCGACGTGCTTCACACACAGGTGGCTAGCGGGTGTCTATTTCTCCAACTTTAGTTGAATCGTGTTTGACTACGCCCGATCCTTGTTGAAGGTTAAAACAACACACTTGACGAAAAATCGTCGTGCTTTTGATGTGTAGGTAAGAACTGTTCTTGCTAGAAGCCCGTAGCAGCCACGTAAAACTTGCAACAACAAAGTAGAGGACGTCTAACTTGTTTTTGCAGGGCTTGCTGTGATGTGATATGGTCAAGACATGATGTGATATAATTTGTTGTATGAGATGATCATGTTTAGCAACAGAGTTATCGACAACTGGTAGGAGCCATATGGTTGTCGCCTTATTATATGCAATGCAATCGCCATGTAATTGTTTTACTTTATCACTAAGCGGTAGCGATAGTCGTAGAAGCAATAGTTGGCGAGACGACAACGATGCTACACTGAAGATCAAGGTGTCGCGCCGGTAACCATGGAGATCATGATGATGCTTCGGTGATGGAGATCATGAGCACAAGATGATGATGGCCATATCATGTCACATATTTTGATTGCATGTGATGTTTATCTTTTATGCATCTTATTTTGCTTAGTACGGCGGTAGCATTATAAGATGATCCTTACTAAATTACAAGGTATAAGTGTTCTCCCCGAGTATGCCTTTGTTACTTTCTGATTAAATCGTGCCGAGACACCACGTGATGATCGGGTGTGATAAGCTCTATGTTCACTTACAACGGGTGCAAGTCAGTTTTGCCCACGCAGAAGACTCTGGTTTGACGAGCCTAGCATATGCAGATATGGCCTCGAATCCGAGACCGAAAAGGTCGAACGTGAATCATATAGTAGATATGATCAACATAGTGATGTTCACCATTGAAAGCTACTCCATCTCACGTGATGATCGGATATGGTTTAGTTGATTTGGATCACGTGATCATTTAGATGACTAGAGGGATGTCTATCTAAGTGGGAGTTCTTAATTAATATGATTAATTGAACTTTAATTTATCATTGAAGCACCGCTAGATATACTTTGTTCACCTTGCCATCCTTCTTATCCGCCAAGTATTTGGGGTAGTTCCGCTTCTAGTGACCATTCCCTTTCAGTAGAAGCACTTTCGGTTTCGAGCTTAGGTCCAGCTTTGGGCTTCTTCATGGGAGTGGCAACTTGCTTGCCATTCTTCTTGAAGTTCCCTTTCTTTCCCTTGCCCTTTTACTTGAAACTAGTGGCCTTGTCAACCATCAGCAATTGATGCTCTTTCTTGATTTCTACCTTCGTTGATTTCGGCATCACGAAGAGCTCAGGAATCATTTTCGTCATCCCTTGCATATTATAGTTCATCACGAAGTTCCAGTAACTTGGTGATAGTGACTAGAGAACTCTGTCAATCACTATCTTATCTGGAAGATTAACTCCCACTTGATTTAAGCGATTTGTAGTACTCAGACATTCTGAGCACATGCTCACTGGCTGAGCTATTCTCCTCCATCTTGTAGGCAAAGTACTTGTCAAAAGGTCTCATACCTCTTGACACGGGCATGAGTCTGAAATACCAATTTCAACTCTTGGAACATCTCATATGCTCCGTGGCGTTCAAAACGTCTTTGAAGCCCTGATTCTAAGCTGTAAAGCATGGTGCACTAAACTATCAAGTAGTCATCATATCGAGCTTGCCAAACGTTCATAACATCTGTATCTGCTCCTGCAATCGGTCTGTCACCTAGTGGTGCATCAAGGACATAATTCTTCTGTGCAGCAATGAGGATAATCCTCAGATCACGGACCTAGTCCGCTTCATTGCTACTAACATCTTTCAACTTATGTTTCTCTAGGAACATATCAAAAATAAAATAGGGGATCTATAGCTATTGATCTATAACATAGATATGCAAATACTATCAGGACTAAGTTCATGATAAATTAAAGTTCAATTAATCATATTACTTAAGAACTCCCACTTAGATAGACATCCCCCGAGTCATCTAAATGATCACGTGATCCAAATCAACTAAACCATGTCCGACCATCATGTGAGATGGAGTAGTTTTCAATGGTGAACATCTCTATGTTGATCATATCTACTATATGATTCACATTCGACCTTTCGGTCTCAGTGTTCCGAGGCCATATCTGCATATGCTAGGCTCGTCAAGTTTAACCCGAGCATTCCGCACGTGCAAAGCTGTCTTGCACCCTTTGTATGTGAACATAGAGCTTGTCACACCCGATCATCACGTAGTGTCTCGGCAAGACGAACTGTCGCAATGGTGCATACTCAGGGAGAACACTTATACCTTGAAATTTTAGTGAGGGATCATCTTATAATGCTACCGCCGTACTAAGCAAAATAAGATGCATAAAGGATAAACATCACATGCAATCAATATTAGTGATATGATATGGCCATCATCATCTTGTGCCTTTGATCTCCATCTTCAAAGCACCGTCATGATCACCATCGTCACCGGCGCGACACCTTGATCTTTATCGTAGCATCGTTGTCGTCTCACCAACTATTGTTTCTACGACTATTGCTACCGCTTAGTGATCAAGTAAAAACAATTACATGGCGATTGCATTGCATACAATAAAGCGACAACCATATGGCTCCTGCCGGTTGCCGATAAGTCTGTTACAAAACATGATCATCTCATACAATAAAATATAGCACATCATGTCTTGACCATATCACATCACAACATGCCCTGCAAAAACAAGTTAGACGTCCTCTACTTTGTTGCATGTTTTACGTGGCTGCTACGGGCTTAGCAAGAACCGTTCTTACCTACGCATCAAAAACCACAATGATTTTTCGTCAAGTGTGCTGTTTTAACCTTCAATAAGGACCGGGCGTAGCCACACTCGATTCAACTAAAGTTAGAGAAACAGACACCCACTAGCCACCTGTGTGCGAAGCACATCGGTAGAACCAGTCTCGCGTAAGCGTACGCGCAATATCGGTCTGGGCCGCTTCATCCAACAATACCGCCGAATCAAAGTATGACATGGTGGTAAGCAATATGACTATTATCGCCCACAACTCTTTGTTTTCTACTCGTGCAAATAACATCTACGCATAGACCTGGCTCTGATACCACTGTTGGGGAATGCAGTAATTTCAAAAAAATTCCTACGATCAGCAAGATATATCTAGGTGATGCAAAGCAACGAGCGGGGAGAGTGTGTCCACGTACCCTCATAGACCGAAAGTGAAAGCGTTATGACAACGCGGTTGATGTAGTCATACGTCTTCACGATTCGGCCGATCCTAGCACCAAAGATACGGCAACTCCGCGATCTGCACACGTTCAGCTAGGTGATGTCCCACGAACTCTAGATCCAGCTGAGGTCGAGGGAGAGTTTTGTCAGCACGGCGCCGTGATGACGGTGATGATGAGGTTACCGACGCAGGGCTTCGCGTAAGCACTACAACGATATGACACTATGATCAGAGACCCTTCGAGAAACTTCGTGCGATGCAATAATCGCAAAAGGTGCTGTATGAAAACCGTCAGAAATGATGCAAAACGTTTGTGATGAATGATACATCAAACACGGTTCAGATTATAGTTGCGTGTGCGATGAGGGGCATACAGTTGATCTAGACAAACTGTTTCTGATGAGACCGAACAACAGAAACGGGCAGCCAGATCAAGGTGTGTGCGATATACGGCATACAGTTCACTCCGATGAACCGTTTATGGCGAGTGAGGTGAACACAAACGATTCGGCGTAACAAGATGTGTGTGATATCCGACAAATAGGTCGGTAATCAGAATTGTGTGCGATCATTATAGACAGCCCATACGGTCTTTTTTTGTGAATTGTGTGCTCAAATTTATTTGGTCCCAAGTAGTTTTAATGCATGATATAGTCTCTAGGCACTCGTGGGAGTAGTTGCTATCAATCTTGTTGAGTTTAGTTCACTTTTATTTTGAAGTTATTAAAAATTTCAGAAATTTTTCAGAGGAAGAAATATGTTTAGGAAATTGTATCAAGGTGGTTCTTCAAGGAAGCAAGAACCCAGGCCCGCAATACGCGATGCGGATGATGAACCACCAAGAGAAGCTCAAGTGCGGCCTTGTGAGTGGCCGTCAGAAGATTTCATGGTCCGAGCAGGAATTAAGGAGGAGTTTGATGCATATGTGTGTAATGTTGAACTCGAGGGCTTCATGCGAGATAAGTGCCCTCAGTATTATCACCTAACTGACTCCTTTGTGAGAAGGTTTAAATTTACATCTTCACGCAATTCTCACACTATTTTGTTTGATCTTTATAATAAATCTTATACCATGGACCTAGAAGATTTTAATACTGCTTGTAAACTTCCGCAATGGGGTAGTGCTAGTGAACCTCACAAATCTGAGTTTAAAGACTTTCTTGCTAGTATAACTGTGGGGGAATCTAGAAAAATCACCCAAGCTACCATAGGGAGCATTCATTTTCCTGCTATACATTATTTTGCTCTCTTTATTAGTAGATGCATTAATGGTAAAGATGAAGCCTGTCACATGTGAGTTCCCGATCTTAGTGTTCTCAAGAGTGCTGTGTTAGGAGATAAACAATATAACTTGGGGGCTATCATTGCACATAGGTTGCATAATAATGGTTTAAGCGGGGATTTGTTCGGAGGAATTTATGCAACTCGTGTAGCTAATTTTCTTGAGATACCCATACCAGAAAATGATATGGAATTGCCTCCTACTTATCTAGATTATGATGCTATGGTTCGTCATCAGTTTGTTGAGAGGAATGAACAGTCCCTCCAATACCGGATAATCTTTGACAAGCGTCGCATTGTCCATGTTTCTCTCCCTGCTCCTGGTTTCTTTGACTTTCAGGCAAAAAGGAGATATATTATAACCAGGGAGGAGGCGAACGAGTACGAGAGGAGGACGAAGGCAGCTCGCCTCCAAGCTACAGCTCATGAGGCAATAGCTGCTGCTTCTCAGTACGACCCCAATTACAACTTCGGATATCCACCAGGCCAGCCGTGGCAATAGACCAACTTAGGCCAAAAGCCTAAGCTTGGGGGAGTATGTATTTCTCACCGACATTACATTCATGTTCACACACTCATTCCAGTTGTCTGTGCTCATATTTTTTCATTGTACTATCCATGCTAGTTTATTTTCTTTTAAGTTTTCTTCTTGTGTGTTTGAAAAAACTTAAGAAAAACTGAAAAAATTAGTTATAGCTTTTAGCTAGTTTACCTTCCATGCTTGTAGTAGTAGTAATTAAAAGAAAACCCAAAAAGATTTCCCCGTCTTCTTTTGCTTGTTGGGAGCTTTCCCGTGTAAATAGTTTTATTTCTTTTCTTTTCCTTGGGGGTCGAGAGGAGAAGACCATGAAAATGTTGAAGTGGCTCTTATATGCATTATTGTTGATTTAACCAAGAGCCCATTGATGGAGTCCTAGACTAAGGGGTCCTCGGGCGTCCGGCCCATTATCAATGGGCTGGACTGGTGGGCTGTGAAGACATGAAGGCCGAAGACCGTACCCGTGTCCGGATTGGACTCTCCTTGGCGTGGAAGGCAAGCTTGGCGACCAACTATGAAGATTCCTTCTTATGTAATCGACTCTATGTAACCGTAGATCACCTCGGTGTCTATATAAACCGGAGGGTGTAGTCCGGAAAGGATGTACTCATTACCATAGTAATACAGGCTAGGCTTCTAGGGTTTAGCCATTATGATCTCGTGGTAGATCAACTCTTGTAATACTCATATTCATCAAGATCAATCAAGTAGGAAGTAGGGGATTACCTCCATAGAGAGGGCCTGAACCTGGGTAAACATCGTGTCCCCCGTCTCCTGTAACCATCGACCCTAGACGCATAGTTCGGGACCCCCTACCCGAGATCCGCCGGTTTTGACACCGACATTGGTGCTTTCATTGAGAGTTCCACTGCGTTGCCGATTTAAAAGTTCGATGGCCCCTCGAGTCGTCGATAAGGACGCTGTCGGTGGAGAAACCTTCCTCCCGGACAGATCTTCAGATTGACGGCTTGCATCAAGGGCCAACTCGCTTGGCCATCTGGAGCAGATCGATAGCTACACCCCTGGCCACCAGGTCAGATTTGGAAGCTTGAACTATGTCGCGGATATCCATGGAGACCTGATCTTCAATGGATTTGAGACCACGGCGATCGCTCCCCCTCGCTCCGATGAACATGACTTAAATTTTTCATCGGACCATATTCAGGAGATGGTTCCTATAACTGCTACGGCCTTAGATCCGGAGCAGATTGCGCCATCCGAAGCCACAGAATCCACGGCGTTGGAGCCACACACAGACTTAGCACCTTGCAATATCTGTGTCAACGGAATTCCGGACTCGTTTCCGGCTATAAGTTCTGAACCACGCACGCCTGCGGACACCGAGCTGGATCGGTCATCGATCTTCGAGCTCGGCACCGCAGACGTCTTCCGACACTCGCCCTTGGGCGATGTGCTAAATTCATTAAAGAACCTGTCCTTGGCGGGGGACTCACAGCCAAACTATATTCGGTTCGAACTAGAGGCTGATGATGGATAATTTCACTTCCCACCCGCCACCCACTTCATAGCTACCGTCGAGGACTTAACCGACGTGCTTGATTATGGCTCCAAAGACATCGACGGTATGGACGATGATGCCGATAAGGAGCAAGGCCAAGACCCGCCATTCACTGGACGTTGGACGACCACTTCTTCATACAATGTGTACATGGTTGACACACCTAAAAAGGCTAACGACAATGACAAAGAAGATCCAGTTGCGAATAAATCTTCTGAGACACAGTCCAAGCGCCGGTGCCCTAAACGCCGTTCTAAGTCACGTCGCTCGAAAGATAGCAACACTGGCACCGGAGAAAATAGTACTCCGGACGACGTGGAAAACAATGAAGACCCTGTTGGAGCAACATCCGAACAGGAGGAACAAGACAACGGGCAAGTTATCCCTGATAAACAGGCCATGCCCAATGAGCCAGATGACGATAGTTACCGTCCACTCTCCAAGGATGAGGAGAGCCTCGGCAATGAGGATTTCATCATGCCTGAGGCACCCCTCGAGCAGGAGCGCTTCAAGCGCTAGCTAATAGCCACTGCAAGAAGCCTGAAGAAGAAGAAGTAGCAGCAGCTTCAAGCTGATCAAGACCTACTCATTGACAGATGGACTGATGTCCTGACAGCCAAAGAAAACGGCCTCAAGCGTCCAGCCAAGAGTTACCCAAAGCGCAGACTGCTACCTCAGTTCGATGAGGAGGCGCCGGAGCCCATACCTCCCCCGCGCAATGCGGAACGACCACCGCGAGGTCGGGACAGTGCGGCAGACCGACCACCCCGCGGTCGGGAAAAAACGGCAACTCATGCCGAACAGTAGCCCGCCCCACCGCCTCGCAAAAACAGAGGCAAAACAGCTCATGACTATACATACGACCTTTTGGCAGGAACTGGACAGTAGAGCAGGACACACCAGATCAATCTACGGATCGCGAGGACGCTTTTCGACTCAGGACGACGGCTACCTATTCGGACATGACAAACCTAGTCACGCCCGGGCCGATAACCGCAGGCGGACTTCATCGGAGGTGCGCCGTGACGCGACCCGATATAGAGGAGCCGCACACCCTCTTTGCTTCACAGATGAAGTATTGGATCATGAATTCCCCAAGCGGTTCAAGCCCGTCAATATTGAATCATACGACGGAACAACCGATCCCGCAGTATGGATCGAGGATTTTATTCTCCACATCCATATGGCCTGAGGAGACGATCTCCATGCCATCAAATACCTCCCACTAAAACTAAAAGGGCTAGCTAGACACTGCTTAAATAGCCTGCCTGAAAATTCCATCGGCAGCTGGGAGGACTTGGAAGAAGCTTTTCTTGACAACTTCCAAGGCACTTATGTCTGGTCATCAGACGCCGATGACTTAAGTCATATAGTTCAACAACCTAGAGAATCAGCCAGAAAATTCTGGACTAGGTTCCTAACCAAAAAGAACCAGATCATTGACTGTCCGGATACCGAAGCCCTAGCGGCCTTCAAACACTGCATCCGTGACCAATGGCTCGCCCGCCACCTCGGCCAAGAAAAGCCGACATCCATGGCAGCCCTCACGGCACTCATGACCCGCTTTTGCGCGGGTGAGGACAGCTGGCTGGCTTTTAGCAAAAACACAGCCAGCGAGGCAGGCCCCTCCGAGGCAAAAAACAGCACCGGCAAGCTCCGGCGCAATAGACACAAACGCCAAAGCAATGGCGATAACACCGATGACACTACGGTTCACGCTGGATTCAGTGGCTCCAAGTCCGTCCAGCGGAAGAAGCCCTACAAAAGGAACAGCGAGGGACCATCCAGCTTGGACCGCATACTCGACCGTCCGTGCCAGATACATGGCACCCTAGACAAACAAGCCAATCATACCAACAGAGATTGTTGGGTTTTTAAACAGGCCGACAAGTTAAATGCCGAGAACAAGGAAAAGGGATCACAAAGTAAGGACGATGACGAAGAGCCCCGACAGTCTAACACTGGGGGGCAGAAGAAATTTCCCCCTCAAGTCAAAATGGTGAACATGATATACGCTACACACATCCCCAAAAGGGAGCGCAAGCGCGCACGCAGGGACGTCTACGCGGTAGAGCCAGTCGCCCCAAAATTCAATCCGTGGTCGTCACTCCCGATCTCCTTTGATCGTCGAGATCATCCAACTAGTATCCGCCACGGCGGCTCGGCCGCACTAGTTCTCGACCCAATCATCAACGGATTCCACCTAACACGAGTCCTATTGGACGGTGGCAGAAGCCTCAACCTGCGCTATCAGGATACAGTGTGCAAGATGGGCATTAATCCCTCACGAATCAAACCCACAAAGACTACCTTTAAAGGAGTCATACCAGCGTAGAGGCCCGTTATGCGGGCTCAATCCTGTTGAAGTGGTCTTTGGTTCCCGGACAACTTCCGGGCGAACAGCTAATCTTCAATATCGTCCCCTTCCGCAGCGGCTACCACGCACTGCTCGGACGAACCGCGTTTGCTAGATTCAACGCGGTGCCACACTACGCTTATCTCAAGCTCAAGATGCCCGGTCCACGCGGTGTCATAACAGTCAATGGAAACACCAAACGCTCCCTCCATACAGAGGAGCACACAGCCGCCCTAGCAGCAGAGGTACAAAGCGGCCTTCTCAAGCAGACTATAATCCGGCTGTCGAGCCCCTGGACACCACCAGGAGGGTCCGGACCACACCGCAACAGGACAGCTCGGCTCGTCAAGAGCTTGATTAGCAATACAGCCTCCGTCCCAGTCCCGGCGCGGTAGCAACATTCGCACCACGCTGCATACATAATTACGCGCTCTAAATCCCATGGGCATCGACGGAGGCACAACTAGCTTGTAGTCCATAGTTCGGCTACACCGATCCCGGACTCACTTTTATCTTTACTATTTCCTTTTTTAGGTCTCTTTTATACAGGCCTCCTTTGATGCCTCGATTACTGGTCCTGTCAAAGGACAAGTACACCAGATTGGCACAGAGCACAGGCATACAGGGGAAGCCCTAGAGGACAATCCAACGATCACTCTACCTGGTTTTTCAGTACCCAAACGCAGCTCTCCTTTGGTTATGGCATGTTAAATAGCCGGTTGCTTCTCGCACTATTTGTATAAATGCTCTTTGACGCATTAACCCAACTATAATGGAAACAGTTCACGGCCCAAGTCAAGGGGCCCCAGATATTACCTCTGCTCTTTTTCTGTTTTCCTGCGCCATTAAGTACTTATATTCTCGCACCCGTGCACTTTGGTATGTTTCATATTCACCAGGGCTCCCCATCGCCCCATAATACGGCAACAAAGTCCGAAAAGAAGTTCGGCCCGCGAATTTAGCATTATATGCATTGGATCCAAATCATGTCTTTGGTCAATAGTTGGGTTGCCCGGCTCCTGTGCTTGCTACCCTACGTTCCGCTGCATCGTCTAGGGTAGTAAAGGGAGAACTACTGCGATTGTGCTCTGGTCTAAACTGGATGAGCACCTCAGTAGAGAAAGCCGAAAACTTACTGTCAAGATGCGGCGAGAGCCGGTGAGCTGTTCGGAGGTCACAAATCGTTGGAGATTTTTTCCGCATTCCGTGAAGGATCGGTACTTCCCGATCAGACGCTGACAGCACTCTGGTTCGTATACCAGGGGCTGCACCCATGTTTTATTATAAAACTCCTATGGCTAAGTGAGGTCGTTTAAGCCGCATGATGCGATTGCCTGGTTCGTTGCGCTAAACAACTCCTTCAAGGACCATATAATTGGATAAAGATTGTTTAGATTCCATCCCGAACACCTCCGTACTACCTACGTGAGGGCAGAAGCCGACGACTGGCCAACCCTCAGATTTCTTACAACATGGCCGCACAAGAAGAAACAATTAAAACATAACAAGCATTATATTACAAACCGGATTTGTTTTTATCATACAAGGCAAGGACAAAACATGCGTGTATTCATTCGAAAACAATGTCCTGCCCGCACTGCGCTGCTGCAAGTCGAGAACCTTCTAGGACATCCGTAAAATATCGTTCGGGTGTGCGGTGCTCCTTGCCCTCTGGCGGCCCCCTGGCCACCTCGACGGCGTCCATCTTTGCCCACCACATCTTGCAACCGGCGAAGGCCATGCGGGCACCTTCGATGCAGACTGATCGCTTGACGATGTCTAGCCACGGACAGGCTTCCACCACCCGCTTCACGAGGCCAAAATAGCTGTTAGGTATAGCTTCGGCTGGCCATAGCCAGATTATTAAATCCTTCATGGCCAGTTCGGCCACCCTGTGCAGCTCGACCAACTGTTTCAGTTGATCGGCAAAGGACACCGGATGTTCTGGCACAGCATACTGCTACCAGAACAGCTTCTCCATTGAATTTCCTTCTCTGGCTCGGAAGAACTCCGCAACATCGGACACGCTGCGTGGTAGATCCGCAAAAGGCCCTGGGCAACTCCAAATCCGGGTTAGTAAAAGGTACTTCCTCTCCGCATACTTGCTTTGCATGTTAAAAGCCTTACCCGCTGCGACTTTCTTGGCCTCCTACATCTCCTGGAGAGCGTCCCAGGCCTCATTCCCTGCAGTCTCCGTGCTCTGGCGAGCCTTGGTAAGTTCGGTCTCTTGAACCGACGCCTCGCGCTCCAAGGCTTTGCACTTCTTCACCGCGTCCTGGAACTCCTGCTGGACCTCGCCGACCCGGGCCTTGAGCTTCTTACAGGTGGCTTGCTGCTGGACAGCCTTCCCCTCGGCTTTGGCCAGGGCATTTTTCAGGGCCTCGACCTCGGTCGCCGCCCCTACACATATTATGACACTCCGGTCAATACTCACCGCTTATTCTTTCCGAATACACAGCAAGTCGTCACTCACCTTGCTTCTCCTGGAGCTGAATCTTCACCTCGCCGAGCTCGTTCTCGGCCCGCTCCAACCTCTGCGCCAGTTCAGAGACTTTGGCAGCATGCGAGGTCGCGGCCAATAGCGACGCCTGCTCATTCATACATATCAAGTTAATCTCCTACAAAGGGTTGATCCTCTATCCGACCTTTCTTTCCAAACACGGGACAGTGTCTCAGGGGCTACTGTCAGCACGAGGTGTTCTCTTTCTACGTGACTTACCTCAAAACCTGTCAACAGATTGTTGCAGGCCTCGTTTAGTCCGCTCTTGACGGACTGAACCTTCTCGATCACCGTACCCATAAGGACACAGTGCTCATCCACAATGGAGGCGCCTCGTAGCGCCTCCATCAGGTTATCCGGTGCCCCTGGTTGGACAGGGGCCATCGGTGGAATTGGCACACCCCCCTCCTTCGAAGGAAGGCGCGCGCCGGATTCCGGGGCAGCATCGGTCCCTGGAATCGTATTTGGCTGAGGGCCGAACTGAATACGTCCCTCCTCGCCAGTCTCCATGGGGATTTGCTCCCCCATGTGTCCGGTAGGTGAGGTCTTGCCTTGCGGCGCCTCCTGGACAGCGTCCTGGGCCCCTCCCAGGCTCGGAGTGGTCCTCTGGGACAACACTTCGGTGGCATCCTTTGCCTCGGGGGAATAAGCGAGCGGCGGCGACATGCTGGCCATGTCCGCCAGATCCAACGAACCTCCAGATGAGGATCGCTGGATGCTATCACGGTCCGGACTGCAATAGCACAATTAACCACGTCAAAACAATAAAAAGGAGAGGCCGGGTACACTTGTATACGTGAGTCATGGTACTTACGATCCGGCCCGAGGCTTAGTGCGGAGGCGTCGCTCCGGACTGCTGTCAACGTCCCACGCGGTGTTGACCGCAAGGGATCCCTTCCCCTTCTTGGGCGTTCCCGCCTCCAGATTCGTGGAGGCCCCCCTTTTCTTCTTTCCCTCCTCGAGGGGAGGGTTCTTCTTCTCCTCCTCCTCCTCTTCCTCGTCATCGTCCTCAAGGACGGAGGAATGGGCTTCTTCGTCTTCGGACGTCACGTCCGAAGCGCCCTTGCGATGGGGGCCACTTTTGCCCCCCTTGGCCTTCTTCTTGGCCTTCTTCTCCGGCGCCTTATATGGTGCCGACACCAGCATCTTCGCTAGACGCGGGATGACCGGTTCTTCAGGCAGCAGAGCCGGACACTGGATCCGCTTTGCCCGACAAAAGCTCAGACATCATCCTCGAAACAAACAAGTAGGGGATACGTTAAAAATAACATACCTCGCTGGCGAGGTGTTTAATGTCGTGCCCACGGTCTGAATCTGTGGCCGGCGGTTTCTCGTTGCCCTTAAAGAGCAACTTCCAGGCACCTTCGTGAGTGGTTTCGAAGAGCCTCACCAGGGTTTGGTGCTTCTTCGGATTAAACTCCCACAGAGGGCGACTTCTGCGCTGGCACGGGAGGATCCGGCGAACCAGCATCACCTGAATTACATCAAGCTTGACGTCCTTGGCTATCATGCTTTGAACGCGCGTCTGCAGCGCAATCAGCTCATCGGGCGAACACCAGTTCGAACTCTTCTCGACCCAGGAGGTGAGTCGCATGGGAGCGCCGGAGCGGAATTCGGCGGATGCGGCCTAGGTGGTGCCGCAGAGTTCCATGATGTAGAACCACTATTTCTTCCACTCCTTTACTGTATCCACAAAAGTGTCTTTCGGCCAGGAGACGTTGGACAGCTTACTCACCATGGCTCCTCCGCACTCCGTGTGCTGGCCATCCACCACCTTCGGCTTCACGTTGAAGACTTTGAGCCACAACCCGAAGTGGGGTTGGATGCGGAGGAAAGCCTCACACATGACGATAAATGCCTAGATGTTGAGGAAGGAGTTCGGGGACAAATCATGGAAATCTATCCCGTAATAATACATCAGCCCACGGACGAAAGGGTGGAGTGGGAACCCTAGTCCGCAGAAGAAATGAGGGATAAATACCACCCTCTCGTTGGGCTTCGGCATGGGGACGACTTGTCCCTCGGCCGACAGACGGTGGCCGATTTCCTTCACCAAGTATCCGGCCGCCCGAAGCTCAGTAATGTCCTCCTCCTTGACAGAGGAGACCATCCACTTGCCCTGACCTCTGGATCCGGACATGGTTGAGTGCTAGCTCGAGTGTAAAGGAGATGAGAACATGGGTGCTGGAGCTCAAGATTGGAAGGGCGGAGATAGAGAGAAGGCGTGGGAGAGGAAGAGGGAGTCCTTATCCCCTTATAAAGGCAATAAATATTGAACGCCTTCCCACTCGCCTTAGAATTTGCCTATTCCCAATGGTTGTATAAAAAACACGGTTAGTTTACCCATGCCCGCATTGATGAAAATCCCACGATAAGGGGACACCATCTCTGCTTTGACAGGACGTGCCAACGGCAACCGCGTCTCGGGACGTGGAGCGGCGGACACAAAAACGGTTCGGAATTATGACCGGTCAGACGTGATGTCATGCTGCAAAAATTTGTCAGCGGATTGGATTCGTGTAAAATTATATTCTCTCTGTGGTTGTGTATGGTGTGTGCGATAGGTCCGGATACTATCATCACGTCCGAAGACTATCATGGAGTTTGGAAAAAAGGGAACCCACCTTGCAATGCCGAAGACAATCTGCGCCCGGACTCCTCGTCATTGATGCCAGGTTCAGGGGCTACTGAGGGAGTCCTGGACTAAGGGGTCCTCGGGCGTCCAACCTATTATCAAAGGGCCGGACTGGTGGGCTGTGAAGACATGAAGGCCGAAGACTGTACCCATGTCCAGATTGGACTCTCCTTGGCGTGGAAGGCAAGCTTGGCGACCAACTATGAAGATTCCTTCTTATGTAACAGACTCTATGTAACCCTAGATCCCCCCGATGTCTATATAAACCGAAGGGTGTAGTCCGGAAAGGATATACTCATTACCATAGTCATACAGGCTAGGCTTCTAGGGTTTAGCCATTACGATCTCGTGGTAGATCAACTCTTGTAATACTCATATTCATCAAGATCAATCAAGCAGGAAGTAGGGTATTACCTCCATAGAGAGGGCCCGAACCTGGGTAAACATCGTGTCCCCCGTCTCCTGTAACCATCGACCATAGACGCACAGTTCGGGACCCCCTACCCGAGATCCGCCGGTTTTGACACCGACACCCATATTGCCTTGTCTTCTCCTGTTTATTGAATGCTTGCAGATTCCAAATTTTAGTCCAATGCACGTGCACTATTATTATTATCTGAGACCATTCAGTTGTGCAAGTGAAAGGCAAAAATGACGGTATGTGATGGACTGATTGAGATAAGAGAAGCTGGTATGAACTCGACCTCTCTTGTTTTTGTAAATATGATTAGTTCAACATTCCTGATTCAGCCTATTATGAATAAACATGTTTGCAATGACAATTAAAGATTATAGTTGCTTATGCCATGCTTAATTAGCTAGGAGTTTATAATGGTTTACCTTGCGTGCCAACATGCTATTAAAATGGTTGTGATGTGGTATAGTAGGGTGGTATCCTCCTTTGAATGATTCGAGTGGCTTGACTTGGTACATGTTCACGCATGTAGTTCAAACAAAATCAACATAGCCTCCATGATATTTATGTTCATGGTGGATTATATTCTACTCATGCTTGCATTTGGTGTAAATTAATTTTAATGCTTGTTCATGACTGTTGTCGCTCTCTAGTTGGTCGCTTCCCAGTTTCTTTCTAGCCTTCACTTGTACTAAGCGGGAATACTGCTTGTGCATCCAATCCCTTAAACCCCAAAGTTATGCCATATGAGTCCACCATACCTTCCTATATGCGGTATTTACCTGCCGTTCCAAGTAAATTTTTATGTGCCAAACTCTAAACCTTCAAATGAAATTCTGTTTTGTATGCTCGAATAGCTCATGTATCAACTAGGGCTGTCTATATCTTCCATGCTAGGTGGGTTATTCTCAAGATGAGTGGACTCCGATCATCATTCACGAGAACATGGTTGGTAATCGGGATGCCCAGTGCCATGCTCTAAGCAAATCAAATCGAAATAATTGCAAACAAAACTCCCCCAGGGCTGTTGCTAGTTGGAGGCACTCGTTGTTTCGAGCAAGCCATGGATTGATGCTTGTTGGTGGTGGGGGAGTATAAACTTTACAATTCTGTTTGGGAACCGCCTATAATGTGTGTAGCATGGAAGATATCGAGGTCTCTCGGTTGTTATGTTGACAATGAAAGTATGCCGCTCAAAATATTATTTATCTCTATTTCAAAATCGAGCTCTGGCACCTCTACAAATCCCTGCTTCCCTCTGCGAGGGGCCTATCTATTTACTTTTATGTTGAGTCATCACCCTCTTATTTAAAAAGCACCAGTTAGAGAGCACTGCTGTCATTTGCATCCATTACTATTAATATATATTGAGTATGACTATGGCTGGATATCTTTTACCATGAATTACAATGTCTAGTCAGTCCTTGGTCTTTAAAGGTGCTCTGCATTTATGTTTTGCAGTCTCAGAAAGGGCTAGTGAGATACCATCTTGTTATATCATATTATGATTGTTTTGAGAAAGTGTTGTCATCCGAGATTTATTATTATTGTTCGCTAGTTGATTATTCCATTGATATGAGTAAACATGAGACCTAAGTGTTATTGTGAATGTGGTTAGTTCATAATCTTTGCTGAAAACTTGAATGCTGGCTTTACATATTTACAACAAGAGCAAATAGAGTTTGTAAAAGTTTTTCTTTATCACTTTCAGTTTATCAACTGAATTGCTTGAGGACAAGCAAAGGTTTAAGCTTGGGGGAGTTGATACGTCTCCGTCGTATCTACTTTTCCAAACACTTTTGCCCTTGTTTTGGACTCTAACTTGCATGATTTGAATGGAATTAACCCGGACTCACGCTGTTTTCAGCAGAATTGCCATGGTGTTTTTTTTGTGCGGAAATAAAAGTTCTCGGAATGACCTGAAACTTCACGGAGATTATTTTTGGAAATAATAAAAAATACCGGAGAAAGAATCAAGACCAGGGGGCCCACACCCTTTCGACGAGGGTGGGAGGCGCTCCTACCCCCCTGGGCGCGCCCCCTGCCTCATGGGCCCCCTGGAGCTCCACCGACCTCAACTCCAACTCCATATATTCACGTTCGGGGAGAAAAAAAATCAGAGAGAAGGATTCATCACGTTTTACGATACAGAGCCGCCGCCAAGCCCTAATCTCTCTCGGGAGGAATGATCTGGAGTCTGTGCGGGGCTCCGAAGAGGGGAATCCGTCGCCGTTGTCATCATCAACCATCCTCCATTACCAATTTCATGATGCTCACCGCCGTGTGTGAGTAATTCCATCGTATGCTTGCTGGACGGTGATGGGTTGGATGAGATTTATCATGTAATCGAGTTAGTTTTTTAGGGTTTGATCCCTAGTATCCACTATGTTCTGAGATTGATGTTGCTATGACTTTGCTATGCTTAATGCTTGTCACTAGGGCCAGAGTGCCATGATTTCAGATCTGAACCTATTATGTTTTTGATCCTATCTTGCAAGTCAATAGTCACCTACTATGTGTTATGATCCGGCAACCCCGAAGTGACAATAATCAGGACCACTCCCGGTGATGACCGTAGTTTGAGGAGTTCATGTATTAACTAAGTGTTAATGCTTTGGTCCGGTACTCTATTAAAAGGAGGCCTTAATATCCCTTAGTTTCCAATAGGACCCCGTGATACGTCACCAACATATCTATAATTTTTGATTGCTCCATGCTATATTATCTACTGTTTTGGACCATATTGGGCTTTATTTCCCACTTTTATATTACTTTTGGGACTAACCTATTAACCGGAGGCCCAACCCAGATTTGCAGTTTTTTGCCTATTTCAGTGTTTCGAAGAAACGGAATATCAAACGGAGTCCAAACGGAATGAAACCTTCGGGAACGTGATTTTCTCACCGAATATGATCCAGGAGACTTGGACCCTACGCCAAGGAAGCTTCAAGGTGGGCACGAGGTAGGGGGGCGCGCCCTCCCCCAGGCGCACCCTCCACCCTCGTGGGGCCCACGAAGCTCCACCGACGTACTTCTTCCTCCTATATATACCTACGTACTCCCAAACGATCAGATACGGAGCCAAAAACCTAATTCCACCGCCGCAACTTTCTGTATCCACGAGATCCCATTTTGGGGCCTGTTCCGGAGCTCTGCCGGAAGGGGAATCCACCACGGAGGGCTTCTACATCATCATCATAGCCTCTCCGATGAAGTGTGAGTAGTTTACTTCAGACCTTAAGGCCCATAGTTAGTAGCTAGATGCCTTCTTCTCTCTTTTTGGATCTCAATACAATGTTCTCCCCCTCTCTCGTGGAGATCTATTCGATGTAATCTTCTTTTTGCGGTGTGTTTGTTGAGACCGATGAATTGTGGGTTTATGATCAAGATTATCTATGAGCAATATTTGAATCTTCTCTGAATTCTTTTATGTATGATTGGTTATCTTTGCAAGTCTCTTCGAATTATCCGTTTGGTTTGGCCAACTAGATTGGTAGTTGTTGCAACTGTAGAAGTGCTTAGCTTTGGGTTCAATCTTGCGGTGTCCTTTCCTAGTGACAGTAGGGGCAGCAAGGCACGTATTGTATTGTTGCCATCGAGGATAACAAGATGTTTTTTTTATCATATTGCATGAATTTATCCCTCTACATCATGTCATCTTGCTTAAGGCGTTACTCTATTTTCATTAACTTAATAATCTAGATGCATTATGGATAGCGGTCGATGAGTGGAGTAATAGTAGTAGATGCAGGCAGGAGTCGTTCTAATTGTCTCGGACGTGATGCCTATATACATGATCATACCTAGATACTCTCATAACTATGCTCAATTCTGTCACTTGCTCAACAGTAATTCGTTCACCCACCGTAAAATACTTATGCTCTTGAGAGAAGCCACTAGTGAAATCTATGGCCCCCGGGTCTATTCTCTATCATATTAATCTTCCTACGCTTTATTATTGCTTTGCTTTTTTACTTTGCCTTTTATTTTACTTTGCATCTTTATACCAAAAATACCAAAAATATTATCTATCATCTCTATCAGATCTCGCTCTCGTAAGTGACCGTGAAGGGATTGACAACCCCTAATCGCGTTGGTTGTGTTGAGCTATTTGTTTTGTGTAGGTACGAGGGATTTGCGCGTGGCCTCCTACTGGATTGATACCTTGGTTCTAAAAAACAGAGTGAAATACTTACGCTACTCTGCTGCATCATCCTCTCCTCTTCGGGGAAAACCAATGCAAGCTCAAGACGTAGCAACAAGGATTTCTGGCGCCATTGCCGGGGGGCTACGCAAAAGTCAACATACCAAGTACCCATCACAATCCCTTATCTCTCGCATTACATTATTTGCCATTTGCCTCTCATTTTCCTCTCCCCCACTTCACCCTTGTCGTTTTATTCGCCCTCTCTTTTTCGTTCGCCTTGATGTCTTTATTGGCTCGTTTTCTCGCTTGGTTGAAATAGTTGAGTATTTATTCCTAAACAGAGAAGCTAAGATCTATGTATCCTCATCCGCTTGCCAATCTTTTTAAGAGATCCAATTATGATGAACCAATTCCTAGTGATTTGGGTGCACTATATTATCTCTATAAGGTTTTTCTTGAAATCCGTGAATCTGAAAATTGTGATGAAGTGCTTTACGAAGTGATTCACGATAGATCTTTCAATAAAAAGCATGATTGCAATGATGCTACTATAAATTCTCTTGATGTCAATTGTGCTAATAATATGCAAAACCCTAAGCTTGCGGATGCTAGTTTTGCTATGTCTACTACTTGTTGCAATGATCATGATTGGGGTGATTCTTCTTTTGATCTTGAAAATTTATTTAAGCCCCATGACGAATATAAGATTGATAATAGTGTTTGCAATAATATGGAAAGTGGGCTTGGAGAAATCATGACTTTAGTTAATGATAATCCCACTATTTTGGAAGAGTGTCAACTTCGTATGCATGTGGATCATGTTGAGAATATGTTATGTGATAGCTATATTGTTGAATTTTCTTATGATCCTACATGTAATTATTATGAGAGAGGAAAATATGTTTATAGAAATTTTCATGTTACTATCGTTATGTTGAGATTGCTATTGTTCCTTTCCGCTTCCTTGTATATGCTAGTTTTTTCTTGCTACGATAATTTGTTTGCCTATAATATGCCTATGCATAGGAAGTATGTTAGACTTAAGTGTGTTTGTCACATGTTTTATGATGCTCTCTTTCTGCCTCAATTCTTGCCTTTCTCGTGAGCATCATTGAAATCTCAATGCTTAGCTAAAAAGGCTTTAAAGAAAAGCGCTTGTTGGGAGATAACCCAATATTTTTCCTTGCTGCTTAGTAATAAATAATACATATACCTTCTGTTTAGATGTGGTTTTATGTTTTAATTAGTGTTTGTGCCAAGTTAAACCTATAGGATCCTCTTGGATGATAGTTATTTGATCTTGCTGTAATTTCCAGAAACTTTCGATTCACGAAAACAATTGTTAAAAATCACCAGAACGCGATAAAATAGTGATTCCAATTGCCGCTGATCAATAAACAAATTGCCTAGGTCTTCCTATTTTGGCTGAATTTTTCGAGTAACAGAAGTTTGCGTTAGTTACATATTACTACAGACTGTTCTGTTTTTGACAGATTCTGTTTTTCGTGTGTTGCTTGCTTATTTTAATGAATCTATGGCTAGTAAAATAGTTTATAATCCATAGAGAAGTTGGAATGCAGTAGGTTTAACACCAATATAAATAAAGAATGAGTTCATTACAGTACCTTGAAGTGGTCTTTTGTTTTCTTTCGCTAACAGAGCTCACGAGATTTCTGTTGAGTTTTGTGTTGTGAAGTTTTCAAGTTTTGGGTGAACTTTTTTGATGGATTATGGAACAAGGAGTGGCAAAAGCCTAAGCTTGGGGATGCCCATGGAACCCCCAAGATAATCCAAGGACACCAAAAAGTCGAAGCTTGGGGATGCCCCCGGAAGGCATCCCCTCTTTAAATCCACTTCCATCGGTAACTTTACTTGGAGCTATATTTTTATTCACTACATGATATGTGTTTTGCTTGGAGCGTCTTGTATTATTTGCGTATTTGCTTTTTAGTTTACCACAATCATCCTTGATATACACACCTTTTTAGAGAGCCATACATGAATCGGAATTTGATAGAATACTCTATGTGCTTCACTTATATCTTTTGAGCTATATAGTTTTGCTCTAGTGCTTCACTTATATCTTTTAGAGCACGGTGGTGGATTTGTTTTATAGAAACCTTTGATCTCTCATGCTTCACTTATATTATTTTGAGAGTATTAAATAGCATGGTAATTTGCTTAAAAATAATAATATGCATGGTATTCAAGATTTGTAAAACTTTCTTTTGAGTGCCTTGAATACTAAGAAAAGTTTGATACTTGATAATTGTTTTGAGATATGGAGGTAGTAATATTAGAGTCATGCTAGTTGAGTAGTTGTGAATTTGAGAAATACTTGTGTTAAAGTTTGTGATTCCTGTAGCATGCACGTATGGTGAACCGTTATGTGATGAAGTCGGAGCATGATTTATTTATTGATTGTCTTCCTTATGAGTGGCGGTCGGGACGAGTGATGGTCTTTTCCTACCAATCTATCCCCTAGGAGCATGCGCGTAATACTTTGCTTTGATAACTTGTAGATTTTTGCAATAAGTATATGAGTTCTTTATGACTAATGTTGAGTCCATGGATTATACGCACTTTTCTCACCCTTCCACCATTGCTAGCCTTTCTATTACCGCGCACTTTTCTTCGGTATCATATACCCACCATATACCTTCCTCAAAACAGCCACCATACCTACCTAAAATGTCATTTCCATAGCCATTCCGAGATATATAGCCATGCAACTTTCCACCGCTTACATTTTATTATGACACGCTCCATCATTGTCATATTGCTTAGCATGATCATGTAGTTGACATCGTATTTGTGGCAAAGCCACCATTCATAATACTTTCATACATGTCACTCATGAATCATTGCATATCCCGGTACACCGCCGGAGGCATACACATAGAGTCATATTTTGTTCTAAGTATCAAGTTGTAATTGTTGAGTTGTAAGAAAAATAGAAGTGTGATGATAATCATTTTTAGAGCATTGTCCCAAGTGAGGAAAGGATGATGGAGACTATGATTCCCCCATAAGTCGGGATGAGACTCCGGACGATAAATAAAATAAAAAAAGAGAGAAAAGAAAAGAGGCCAAAAAAAGAGAAAAGGCCCAAATAAAAAAATGAGAGAAAAAGAGAGAAGGGACAATGTTACTATCCTTTTACCACACTTGTGCTTCAAAGTAGCACCATGATCTTCATAATAGAGAGTCTCTCGTTTCGACACTTTCATATACTAGTGGGAATTTTTCATTATAGAACTTGGCTTGTATATTCCAATGATGGGCTTCCTCAAATTGCCCTAGGTATTCGTGAGCAAGCGAGTTGGATGCACACCCACTTAGTTTCTTTTGTTGAGCTTCCATATACTTATAGCTCTAGTGCATCTGTTGCATGGCAATCCCTACTCACTCACATTGATATCTATTGATGGGCATCTCCATAGCCCGTTGATATGCCTAGTTGATGTGAGACTATCTTCTCCCTTTTTGTCTTCTCCACAACCACCATTCTATTCCACATATAGTGCTATATCCATGGCTCACGCTCATGTATTGCGTGAAGATTGAAAAAGTTTTGAGAATGTCAAAAGTATGAAACAATTGCTTGGCTTGTCATCGGGGTTGTGCATGATTTAAATACTTTATGTGGTGAAGATAGAGCATAGCCAGACTATATGATTTTGTAGGGATAACTTTCTTTGGCCATGTTATTTTGAGAAGACATGATTGCTTTGTTAGTATGCTTGAAGTATTATTATTTTTATGTCAATATTAAACCTTTGTCTTGAATCTTTCGAATCTGAATATTCATACCACAATTAAGAAGATTTACATTGAAATTATGCCAAGTAGCACTCCGCATCAAAATTCTGTTTTATCATTTACCTACTCGAGGACGAAAGGTGAATTAAGCTTGGGGATGCACGATACGTCTCCAACGTATCTATAATTTTTGATTGCTCCATGCTATATTATCTACTGTTTTGGACCATATTGGGCTTTATTTTCCACTTTTATATTACTTTTGGGGCTAACCTATTAACCGGAGGCCCAACCCAGATTTGCTGTTTTTTTTGCCTATTTCAGTGTTTCGAAGAAACGGAATATCAAACGGAGTCCAAACGGAATGAAACCTTCGGGAACGTGATTTTCTCACCGAATATGATCCAGGAGACTTGGACCCTACGCCAAGGAAGCTTCGAGGTGGGCACGAGGTAGGGGGCGCGCCCTCCACCCTCGTGGGGCCCACGAAGCTCCACCGACGTACTTCTTCCTCCTATATATACCTACGTACCCCCAAACGATCAGATACGGAGCCAAAAACCTAATTCCACCGCCACAACTTTCTGTATCCATGAGATCCCTTCTTGTGGCTTGTTCCGAGTTCATGGAAGGGGAATCCACCACGGAGGGCTTCTACATCATCATCATAGCCTCTCCGATGAAGTGTGAGTAGTTTACTTCAGACCTTCGGGTCCATAGTTAGTAGCTAGATGGATTCTTCTCTCTTTTGGGATCTCAATACAATGTTCTCCCCCTCTCTCGTGGAGATCTATTCGATGTAATCTTCTTTTTGCGGTGTGTTTGTTGAGGCCGATGAATTGTGGGTTTATGATCAAGATTATCTATGAGGAATATTTGAATCTTCTCTGAATTCTTTTATGTATGATTGCTTATCTTTGCAAGTCTCTTTGAATTATCCGTTTGGTTTGGCCAACTAGATTGGTAGTTCTTGCAATTGGATAAGTGCTTAGCTTTGGGTTCAATCTTGCGGTGTCCTTTCCCAGTGACAGTAGGGGTAGCAAGGCACATATTGTATTGTTGCCATCGAGGATAACAAGATGTTTTTTATCATATTGCATGAATTTATCCCTCTACATCATGTCATCTTGCTTAAGGCGTTACTGCTTTTCATTAACTTAATACTCTAGATGCATCTTTGGATAGCGGTCGATGAGTGGAGTAATAGTAGTAGATGCAGCCAGGAGTCGGTCTACTTGTCTCGGACGTGATGCCTATACACATGATCATACCTAGATACTCTCATAACCATGCTCAATTCTATCAATTGCTCAACAGTAATTCGTTCACCCACCGTAAAATACTTATGCTCTTGAGAGAAGCCACTAGTGAAATCTATGGCCCCCGAGTCTATTCTCTATCATATTAATCTTCCTACGCTTTATTATTTCTTTGCTTTTTTACTTTGCCTTTTATTTTTACTTTGCATCTTTATACCAAAATACCAAAAATATTATCTATCATCTCTATCAGATCTCGCTCTCGTAAGTGACCGTGAAGGGATTGACAACCCCTAATCGTGTTGGTTGCATTGAGCTATTTGTTTTGTGTAGGTACGAGGGATTTGCGCGTGGCCTCCTACTGGATTGATACCTTGGTTCTCAAAAACTGAGGGAAATACTTACGCTACTCTGCTGCATCATCCTCCCCTCTTCGGGGAAAACCAACGCAAGCTCAAGACGTAGCACCCCGCTGCCATGGGAGGGTAGGACAAAAGATGTCATGCAAGTTCTTTTCCATAAGCACGTATGAGTATATTCAGAATACATGCCTACATTACATTGATGAATTGGAGCTAGTTCTGTGTCACCCTATGTTATAATTGTTACATGATGAACCGCATCTGACATAATTATCCATCACCGATCCAATGCCTACGAGCTTTTCACATACTGTCCTTAGTTTAGTTACTTTTCCGTTGCCACTGTTACAATCACTACAAAGCTGCTACTGTTACTTTTGCCACTGTTACCGTTACTTACATACTACTTTGCTACTAAATACTTTGCTGCAGATATTAAGTTATCCAGGTGTGGTTGAATTGACAACTCAACTGCTAATACTTGAGAATATTCTTTGGCTCCCCTTGTGTCGAATCAATAAATTTGGGTTGAATACTCTACCCTCGAAAACTGTTGCGATCCCCTATTCTTGTGGGTTATCAATGGTAGAGGCTTCCAAGATCCCTGGAAGGTTCTACAGGAACTCAGGGCCATGTGACATTCTGTCCATTGCTCTGGACACAAAAGAGCCCCCGGTCCGTGCAAGGGGTATAGGTGTTAATGTCCCGCACAAGAGGGCTTTCACACTCAGGAAAGAAGAGAGGCTCAGCATGAAAAAAGCGAGGAGTGAAATGAAGCAGAATGCATTGTTTGAAAAGTTGAAGAAGGAGATTTATCCAGCTGTTCGAAAGGATGTTGAGGAGTCAATGATGATGCAGAAGACTCTAACACTGACAGATAGCCAGCAGATGGGAGGGGAGGCGGGCATGGTTGATGCTGCTTATTGCGCGACAACACTGCACAAGAGTAGTTGTGCATCAGCTGACCCCAACGACACTGAGGCTGCAGCTGCTCGTGATGATGCTATATCTGATCTATCTGGAATGAAAGACAGACTGAAGGGCGTGCTTACACATTATGAAGGTACATTAAAATGTGCAACAGCCTAGGTTTGCCCACCCTTCTTGGAAGATGGCCTCTTCTTGGACAATGTGCCATTGAAGCCGGGCTGTGTGAAGTGCTACGTGACTGAAGTAAAGCCTGGATTCAATGAATTTGCCCTGAAGAATGTCCTAGGAGACTTCCATGAGCAAAGGACCTTGGGAAAAACACTGTTACATCACATCCAGTGGCCTTGAAAGGAAATAGAGTTCATCGATGAGATTCCTGAAGCCCCGCCAAAAGCAACCACTATCACCCCTCAACCAGTGACACTCTCCTTGCCAGAGCAGCTCTCGCGGGCTGATACATCAACCTGTGATCAGCCGGACCGACTTTGTGGCGTACATGCCATGTAATCCTCCGCCCCAAAGTAGCCAGTGGCAAGGCCGACAACTGCTGATGACGCAGCACCGGTTCAGATGCCGGCCGCTGAAGCAGCGGGGGGAGACCCAGCTGCAGCACATGCTCAACAGACCAACCTAGTGGAACAGACTCCTAAGCGATCGATGTTTGAACCGCACGCTAAGCGATCAGAGGTCGTAACCGATCGCTCATCAGTCCGTCGGTCCACAGGCGCGTGATCAGCATACCAATGCGTCAAGACTTCCTGCCAAAGGCAAACCAACGCGTTGGCACGGCCTCCTCAAAGACACCCGACAAGTTGGCACCACCTTTGCAGAAACTCGACATAGCTTCAACGCATGGTCAGCAGTTCGATGCCTCTGCTCCTACAGCCCAGCAGTCCGTCACAGCAGCACCGCCAGCTCAGCGGTTTGGCATAGATAAACCGTCTGCTAAGCAGTCCGTCCAAGCTTCACCGTCTGCTCGGCAGTCTACCGGGCAGGCAACCAGACGTTCTGCCAGAAATGCTTCAAGTACCAAGAAGGAAGTGGCCAAAAAGGCTACACCCATGACCACGAGGAAGCGCACCGGGAGAGTGAAGAGGAAAGAGAACGATTGCCTCTTACTTAAAGCACTCATCGCCGAGAACCAAATTAACAGCAGCTTGTTCAAATCGGGGAGTAATATTATTTATGACGCCATGAATGATGAAGAAGTACAATTGTTGCTTGCTAAAAGTAAATCACGCGTAGTTTGATACGTCTCCAACGTATCTATAATTTTTGATTGTTCCATGCTATATTATATTCTGTTTTGGACATTATTGGGCTTTATTTTACACTTTTATATTATTTTTGGGACTAACATATTAACCGGAGGCCCAGCCCAGAATTGCTGTTTTTTTGCCTATTTCAGTGTTTCGCAGAAAAAGAATATCAAACAGAGTCCAAACGGAATGAAACCTTCGGGAACGTGATTTTCGGAACGAACGTGATCCAGAGGGCTTGGAGCCTACGTCAAGACATCAACCAGGAGGGCACGAGGTAGGGGGGCGCGCCATCCACCCTCGTGGGCCCCATGTTGCTCCACCGACGTACTTCTTCCTCCTACATATACCTACGTACCCCCAAACTACCAGAGACAGAGCCAAAACCCTATTTCCACCGCCGCAACTTTCTGTACCCGTGAGATCCCATCTTGGGGCCTTTTCCGGAGCTCCGCCGGAGGGGGCATCAATCATGGAGGGCCTCTACATCATCTCCAAGGCCTCTCCGATGAAGTGTGAGTAGTTTACCTTAGACCTTCGGGTCCATAGTTATTAGCTAGATGGCTTCTTCTCTCTTTTTGGATCTCAATACAATGTTGTCCCCATCTCTTGTGGAGATCTATTCGATGTAATCTTCTTTTGCCGTGTGTTTGTCGAGATCCGATGAATTGTGGGTTTATGATCAAGATTATCTATGAACAATATTTGAATCTCCTCTGAAATCTTTTATGTATGATTGGTTATCTTTGCAAGTCTCGTCGAATTATCAGTTTGGTTTGGCCTACTAGATTGATCTTTCTTGCAATAGGAGAAGTGCTTAGCTTTGGGTTCAATCTTGCGGTGTCCTTTCCCAAAGGATGTTAGGGCAGCAAGGCACGTATTGTATTGTTGCCATCGAGGATAAAAAGATGGGGTTTATATCATATTGCATGAGTTTATCCCTCTACATCATGTCATCTTTCTTAATGTGTTACTCTATTCTTCATGAACTTAATACTCTAGATGCATGCTAGATAGCGGTCGATGTGTGGAGTAATAGTAGTAGATGCAGGCAGGAGTCGGTCTACTTGTCGCGGACGTGATGCCTATATACATGATCATACATAGATACTCTCATAACTATGCTCAATTCTATCAATTGCTCGACAGTAATTTGTTTACCCATCGCAATACTTATGCTATCTCAAGAGAAGCCACTAGTGAAACCTATGGCCCTCGGGTCTATTTTCCATCATATTAATCTTCCGTCAACAAGCTATTTTTGGCACCGTTTATCTTTGCATCATTTACTTTTACTCTTTATCATAAAAATACCAAAAATATTACATTATCATCTCTATCAGATCTCACTCTCGTAGGTGACCGTGAAGGGATTGACAACCCCTTTATCGCGCTGGTTGCGAGGTTGTTGTTTGTTTGTGTAGGTGCGTGGGACTCGCGCGTGGCCTCCTACTGGATTGATACCTTGGTTCTCAAAAACTAAGAGAAATACTTACGCTGCTTTACTGCATCACCCTTTCCTCTTCAAAGGAAAACCAACGCAGTGCTCAAGAGGTAGCATAGTTCAAGCACGCTATTACGTCCATGGCCAGCCATTTCTTGTTGGCGAATACTTTGATGAGTGCAGCTCCAGTAGCCGCGAGTTACATGAATATTGCATGGATCAAATGTCAGCAGGTCATCATGCTTTGCTAGTCCACTACAATAGATATCATTTCCGACACGATGCTGGTTCCATCAATGTGAGTTTCAAGGACTTACATCTCTTCTTCAACTTCAACGTGCTCGATGCCACTCTTGTTAGATGCCTGATTTTGTAAGTACTTAACAAACTCTGATCAACTTCTCCATACAAGGCTATAAATGATAAACAACTAACTGCATTTTATTCCTCTCAGGGGATTGAACGCGCAGAGAAGACAAAGTGAGTGTGTGTATTTCATAGATCCTGCATTAGCAAATGACACAACATTACATGAAAAGGACCGACAGGACTGGGCCATTAACACGGTCGTCTGTATCTTCGAAAACACGTCCCATGCAGAATCATTTCTCTGGCCATATCATGAACGGTAAGTCAAGTAAACAACCACGCATACACTGATTGTCTTTCAGATTTCGACATCATTCGTAAGTTCATGGCTTTCTTAATATGTAGCAATCACTGGATATTGGTATTCATTGTTCCAAAAAAGAACACAGTTTACTACATCGATTCTCTCAGAGAGTCAACAAACGCTCAGGATCTGACGCATCTTCAGCAATTCTTGGATAGGTATTGAATTCTATGATGTTGAAATTAATTTGCATTCATATCTGGTTCAATAATTGATGTTGTCAAAATTCATCATCATTTGCAGTGTGCTCGCATTGTGGGAAACTAAAACAGGGAACCTGTTCAAGAGGAAACTACCTCTATAGCACGAGATCGTTTCTCCGTTAACACACTGAAATCCATTATTTTTGGAAAATTTATCCAACAGTCTGCAAATACCTTTCATTACGCTAGTCAAATTTCAAGCTTCTAAATAAACCTCTTTCTATTTTGTCCAAAGAAAAAATAATACATCTAACACCGGTTAGGTTGTTCCTAACAAGACAAATACATGACCAATTTTGTACACAAAATTTCAGTGTCCTCAGCAAGAAGCAGGGACCAACCTTTATGGATACTATGTTTGCAGACACATGATCTCCATCTGCAAATCTGCTAATAGTTGTGACGATCCTCGCGAATTAGTACCAGTAAGTCTATCTTAATTAATATCTTCTACTCCACTCATATGGCACATTCTGATCTTAAAAATACTGCAGCTCATCTTAAAATCGAGGACCCCTGAACCACTTCCGGCTGGTGAATTGATGATGGTTCGGAGATTTATCAGCGACTTCTTTCTGGATCACTACATCAATCCCACTGGTGATGATGAAGATTTCAGTATGGTTTCTCCTGAAACATTGAGTAAGAGTTAGCCGCTAAACATATAATGCATGGACCCATTGTTTTCCATCTGATGAGGTCTTCGTATTTCGTACACTATGATTAATTATGTAATGGATATATGTGTAGACAAATCATTGGAATTTAGCTACCATATGTTCAAGGGACAATTCCATTTCGGCCCCTAACTAGAACCCACTACTCAAATTTGCCCCTAATTTCGATGTGTGCTCAAATTTGCCCCTCTGTCGTTAGTTGCCCTTATAGAAATGCCCTTTTGCGTCGTTACCGTCCGGTCAAACAACGTTGACCATCTCGAAAAAATAGCAATTTTTTTAAAAAAATCTAAAATTTTGAGGGATCAAAGATACTCAGGCGCGCAAGGTGCGTGCAAATTTTCGTGCTATTTAGACATACCAGGAGCTCGTGGCAAAGGAAAAAAATAAATCTGTACATCTTTGAATAGTAAATTCAAAAAATAGCAAGAAAATTCAAAAACATATGAAATTTTTTGGCATCCAAGATGCTCCGGTGCGCAAGGTGTGTGCAAAATTTTGTTATCAAATGACATGCGAGGAGCTCTAGCAAAAAAACAAAATAGTGTATTTTTTCAAAGTTTTTTTTTCTGAGACAAATTTTGTTTTTTTCTCCACGAGCTCCTACAATGTCCAAACACAACAAAATTTTGCACACACCTTGCGCACCCGAGCATCTTGGATGCCAAAAAAATTCATATTTTTTTTGAATTTTCTTGTTATTTTTTCGAATTTACTGTTCACAGGCGTACATATTTACTGTTTTTCCTTTGCCACGAGCTCATAGAATGCCTAAACAACATGAAAATTTGCACACACCTTGCGCACCTGGGAACCTTCGATCCCACAAAATTTCAGATTTTTTTGATTTTTTTGCTATGTTTTTGAGATGGTCAAAGCTGTTTGACTGGACGGTAACGATGTAGAAGGGCATTTCTATAAGGCAACTAACGGAAGAGGGGCAAATTTGAGCACACATTGAAATTAGGGGCAAATTTGAGTGGTGGGTTCTAGTTAGGGGCAGAAATGGAATTGTCCCTATGTTCAATTGCAATTGTTGCGAAATCTGATGAATATTCTTTCTGTGGACACTATTTGTTCAATTGAATATTGTGGCGAGTTTGCTTTTTGCATGCCGATTCAAAATGGGATATTTTTGTTTATTTGTTCAATTGAATATTGTGGCGAATTTGCTTTTTGCATGCCGATTCAAACTGGGATATTTTTGTTTTAACCTGGCAGTTGCTCCGCACACGGTTAAACAAAATGAGTGTGTGTGATCCACATCGGAAAGCATACGTCAACCATAGCGGAACCGTCGGTGGTACACCGCAGATCGCAAACGATTTGCAGCGCTACTACGTGTGCGTAGGTTCTCCGGAACTGTTTGTGATATCACGTTATCGCACGCGAGAACTAGGAGTAAACCGTGCCCAATGCAAAATACAATCCCAGTCGTATTTGTTTTCAAGAAACGTGTGGGATCCCAAACGAAAAGCACACGTCACTCTTGCGGCAACCGTCGGTGATACCTAACAAATCACAAATGGTCTGCAGCACTTGTATGTGTGCGAAGGGGCTCCTGAACCGTTTGTGATAGAACATTATCGCAGACGGTAATTGTTGGAAAATGTGTGCGATGGAGTCTAGCATGGTAGACGGGTTACGCAGAAAACTCTTGTCTGATAGGGCACAAATCGCACACAGTTCATATGTTGGCCCGTGTGCCTTACATACTGTTTCCCAAACGGTTCGTTACGACAGACCGTATGGTTTCACTGCGTCATTAGAAACGCTTAATCACCGATACCACACGTGCGAAAGAATTTAGTGTGTGTTGCATCGCACACGATTACATTTTGGAAGGCCTCTGGATCACTGTTCCATATCCCTGACGGTTTCTGGGTCATGTGGGAAGGACACCCTATCGCACACACTCACTTGGCGACGGTTCCAAATGCCGTCGCGGAAAGGGGTAAAAAACCGTTTGTTTAGGACCGACGCGCACCAGTGTGACCGAGGTGGAAATCTGCGGAGGGGGGCACCGCACACGGCTAAACAATCAACTTGTGTGTCTATGGGGTGCCCCCTCCGCCGTATATAAAGGAGTGGAGGAGGGAAGGGCCGAACCGCCCAAGGGGGGGAGTCCTACTCCCAGTAGGAGTAGGTTTCCCCCCTTCCCTACTTGGAGTAGGAGAAGAAGGAAGAGAGAGAGAGAGGGAGAGAAGGAAAAGGGGGCCGGCCCCCTCCCAATTCGGATTGGGCTTGGGGGGCGCCGCCCCCACCTTGGCCGCTTCCTCCTCTCTTCCACAATGGCCCATTAAGGCCCATTAACTCCCAGAGGGGTTCCGGTAACCTCCCGGTACTCCGAAAAAATGCCCGAACCACTCGGAACCTTTCCGGTGTCCAAACATAGCCTTCCAATATATCAATCTTTATGTCTCGACCATTTCGAGACTCCTCGTCATGTCCGTGATCACATCCGGGACTCCAAACAACCTTCGGTACATCAAAACACATAAACTCATAACACCGATCGTCATCGAACGTTAAGCGTGCGGACCCTACGGGTTCAAGAACTATGTAGACATGACCGAGACTCGTCTTCGGTCAATAACCAATAGCGGAACCTGGATGCTCATATTGGTTCCCACATATTCTACGAAGATCTTTATCGGTCAAACCGCATAACAACATATGTTGTTCCCTTTGTCATCGGTACATTACTTGCCCGAGATTTGATCGTCGTTATCATCATACCTAGTTCAATCTCGTTACCGGCAAGTCTCTTTACCCGTTCCGTAATGCATCATCCCGCAACTAACTCATTAGTCACATTGCTTGCAAGGCTTATAGTGATGTGCATTACCGAGAGGGCCCAGAGATACCTCTCCGAAACACGGAGTGACAAATCCTAATCTCGATCTATGCCAACCCAATAAACACCATCGGAGACACCTGTAGAGCATCTTTATAATCACCAAATTAAATTGTGACATTTGATAGCACACAAGGTGTTCCTCCGGTATTAGGGAGTTGCATAATCTCATAGTCAGAGGAACATGTACATGTCATGAAGAAAGTAGTAGCAATAAAACTAAACGATCATTTATGCCAAGCTAGAAGATGGGTCTTGTCCATCACATCATTCTCCTAATGATGTGATCCCGTTCATCAATTGACAACACATGTCTATAGTCAGGAAACATGACCATCTTTGATAAATGCTACCTCTTGAGCACAGCGTTGGTTTTCCCTTGAAGAGGAAAGGGTGATGCAGCAAAGTAGCGTAAGTATTTCCCTCAGTTTTTGAGAACCAAGGTATCAATCCAGTAGGAGGCCACACGCAAGTCCCTCGTACCTACACAAACAAATATGAACCTTGCAACCAACGCGATAAAGGGGTTGTCAATCCCTTCACGGCCACTTGCAAAAGTGAGATCTGATAGAGATAATAAGATAAATATTTTTGGTATTTTTGTTTTATAGATTGAAAAGTAAAGATTGCAAAATAAACGGTGAAAGAAATAGCTAGTCGACGGAAGATTAATATGATGGAAAATAGACCCGGAGGCCATAGGTTTCACTATATAAGTATTACGGTGGGTGAACAAATTACTGTCGAGCAATTGATAGAAAAGTGCGTAGTTATGAGAATATCTAGGCATGATCATGTATATAGGCACCATGTCCGCAACAAGTAGACCGAAACGATTCTGCATCTACTACTATTACTCCACACATCGACCGCTATCCAGCATGCATCTAGAGTATTAAGTTCATAAGAACAGAGTAACGCATTAGGCAAGATGACATGATGTAGAGGGATAAACTCAAGCATATGATGTAAACCCCATCTTTTTATCCTCGATGGCAACAATGCAATACATATCGGTTCCCCTTCTGTCACTGGGATCGAACAACGCAAGATTGAACCCAAAGCTAAGCACTTCTCCCATTGCAAGAAAGATCAATCTAGTAGGCCAAACCAAACTGATAATTCGAAGAGACTTGCAAAGATAACAAATCATACATAAAAGAATTCAGAGGAGATTCAAATATTGTTCATAGATTATCTTGATCATAAACCTACAATTCATCGGATCTCGACAAACACACCACAAAAAAAGAGTTACATCGAATAGATATCCAAGAAGATCAAGGAGAACTTTGTATTGAGAATCAAAGAGAGAGAAGAAGCCATCTAGCTAATAACTATGGACCCGAAGGTCTGAGGTAAACTACTCACATATCATCGAAGAGGCTATGGTGTTGATGTAGAAGCCCTCCGTGATCAATGCCCCCTCCGACGGAGCGCCGGAAAAGGCCCCAAGATGGGACCTCACGGGTACAGAAGGTTGCGGCGGTGGAAATAGGGTTTCGTGGTGCTCCTGGATGTTTTCAGGGTACGTAGGTATATATAGGAGGAAGAAGTAGGCTGGTGGAGCTGCGAGGGGCCCACGAGGGTGGGGGCGCGCCCAGGGGGGCAGGCGCGCCTCCCTGCCTCGTGGCCTCCTCGCTTCTTTCTTGACGTCCACTCCAAGTCCCCAGGATTGCGTTTATTCCAAAAATAACTCTCCCGAAGGTTTCATTCCGTTTGATATTCCTTTTCTGCGGAACACTGAAATAGGCAAAAAATACAGCAATTTGGGTTGGGCCTCCGGTTAGTAGGTTAGTCCCAAAAATAATAAAAGTGTATAATAAAGCCCATTGAACATCCAAAACAGATAATATAATAGCATGGAACAGTCAAAAATTATAGATACGTTGGAGACGTATCAAGCATCCCCAAGCTTAATTCCTTCTCATCCTCGCGTAGGTAAATGATAAAAACAGAATTTTTGATGTGGAATGCTACCTAGCATATTTCTCAATGTAATTTTATTTATTGTGGCATGAATATCAGATCCGAAAGATTCAAGATAAAAGTTTAATAAAAAATAATAATACTTCAAGCATACTAACTAAGAAATTATGTCTTCTCAAAATAACATGGTGAAAGTAAGTTCATCCCTACAAAATCATATAGTTTGGCTATGTCCCATCTTCGTCGCACAAAATATTCAAATCATGCACAACCCCGGTTTCAGCCAAGCAATTGTTTCATACTTTAGAATTTTCAAACTTTTTCGACTTTCACGCAATACATGAGCGTGAGCCATGGACATAGCACTATGGGTGGAATAGAATATGATGATGGGGGTTGTGTGGAGAAGACAAAAAAAGGAGAAAGTCTCACGTTGACGCGGCTAATCAACGGGCTATGGAGATGCCCATCAATTGATGTCAATGCAAGGAGTAGGGATTGCCATGCAACGGATGCACTAGAGCTATAAATGTATGAAAGCTCAACAAATGAAACTAAGTGGGTGTGCATCCAACTTGCTTGCTCACGAAGACCTAGGGCATTTGAGGAAGCCCATTGTTGGAATATACAAGCCAAGTTCTATAATGAAAAATTCCCACTAGTATATGAAAGTGACAAAACAAGAGACTCTCTATCATAAAGATCATGGTGCTACTTTGAAGCACAAGTGTGGAAAAAGAGATAGTAGCATTGTCCCTTTTTTATATTGGGACAATGCTCTATGAATGATGATCATCACACTTCTATTTATTTACAACTCAATGATTACAACTCGATACTAGAACAAAATATGACTCTATATGAATGCCTCCGGCGGTGTACCGGGATGGGCAATGAATCAACACTACTAGGGAAAAGGCTAGCAGCAGCGCGGGTTTTAGATGTATCAGTAGCGCGGGGATAGGCGCTACTAATAAGGCGCTACAGCTAACATATAGCAAGATGGCGTGCTCACCGGGCGCCATCTTGCTACACAAGTGTATCGCCAGCTTGTTCATGGAAGCTCGCCATCGCTAGTATCTCTAGCGCTTTACCTTGACGCGCCATCGCTATAGCGGGCGCTTTGCTAACTTTTGTACACTCGCCATACTGCTAATTTAAGTAGGTTTTTTTATTTTTTGGCATATTTGTTTTGTATTTGAACAGGCTTTATAGAAGAATCTTTAGCACATAGAAATGTCATCATGATACACATACAAATGTCTCATGAGACCACATATGTAATCATAGCATGTACATACAAATAGTCTCATCATAATCATCATCCAACACAAAGTGATATCTTGTCATCATCTCAAAAATAGCGATACATGCAAGTCTCGAATACTTGCAACTACAACAACGTCATCCATCTAAACAAAGGTATACGCAAGAAGAAGTGCTATCACTATGAGTGAGAGCGGAACTATGCAAAGACATGAGGTGGCGATTCTGAGTCCTCTCTCGCGCTAGCGTGAACCTCAAGTAACTAGCTTCTCCTTCTTATGCGCTTTTGAAGCCTTTATGGCTGGCGCCCATGAACCCATTCACTTGCACGACACTCATGCCACTCGTTGTACACCCCGGAACCTTCCCTTTGTACACGACATAGCAATTCCATCTCGCCATCAAGAAACTAGGTACCGTTAGAGATGGATGTTCATGAAGAGGATGTACAATCATATATATGCAACAAAATATACTAGAGCAACACCGAAAAAGAAAGGGTTAGCAACTAGATGCAACATACAATACGCAAATTAATTAACTAGAGGTACGCAGGTCATCGTACGCAAACTACCAAAGTAGCGTTACGCAAGTTCGGCACATGGACCGTGGACATCACAAAGTTTCATCGCTACAAGAAGTATACAAGTTCAACCGACATATCATCATCATCGGCATCATAAATCACTAGAAGTTCCATCCTTCCATATCATCGAGGACGAACCCTAGCTTCTTGAACGGCGTGAGGTCTAGACGTTGCATGCCTATGCGAGTTCGGACGTCATTTCGCGATATAGGGCCATGGTGGAACATCCTTCTCATCGACGACTTCTTTCTTGTTTATCGTCGCAATTTCGCTTTGGATGCGTAGGTTGTCTTCTCTTAGTTTATAAGCCGCTTCTCCATGAGTTTCTATGCAGTTGTGGATACGATCATAATTACTGCTGTTATTGCGAAGCTTTTGGTGATCCGTGTTGAACTGAATCATGAGATGGACGATGTAGAATCCATCCTTCTTGCTTGGTTTTGCGACATGGATGCAGGAGAAGTTAGTTTTATGCGCGAAACCCATCTTCTTGTTCCTTTGTTTCTTGATCTGCACGTGGCCACCTCTAAAGCTGAAGCCTTGGAGAGAATCATCTAGAATATTCATTATGTGGGTGTAGTCTTTTTTCTCGTAGTCTCTGGAAGGGTCAAAATACACGGCGTGGGAGACTTGCGGGTAAAGAACGAGAAGGACGGCGCGCCTTGCTGTTGCGGGGAAAAGACACCTCAAATTATTCCCCATATGAGAGAGAAGGAATGATTGAAATGTACGAAAGGGTTGTCCGAACTCACTTACTTTGGATGATAAGGCACGAGGACAATTTCCGGTCCTTATTCTGTACCATGAAGTTTTGGAGGTACTCCTAGAAGTTTCACGCTCAAAGTCGCCGAGACTCAAGAAAGACTCGTGCATGTAGTACGGATCCGCCACACAGATTTGCAAGACTTCTTCACTCTTCATGACGGAGCTCATATAGAAGCAAAAAAGGCGGACGATAGTAAAATCAAGCCGCCTTATTAGAAACATCTCAAAGATATGGTCAAACCGCAGGAAGAACACCTCCGCGAGCTGTGTGTCGACGTAGCACTTTCCCTCAGGCACACGAGCCGCATATGTCAGATATTCTGGATCCTTTGAGGCTAGTAGGCTTTTCTCAGTCGACAACACATGGTCGTGCAGTCTCCTGAGATCCCCTGATAGTGCCTCGAGCGGTTTCGGCGGTAGCATCGGCTCGCCCGTGAGATGGAACATGACCGCACTTTTCACGGGTACACGCTCTTCAGAATGCATCGTTTGGCTGCTATGTGCTCTGGCTTGTTTGGAGGCAGTTACCTTCCCCGATCTCTTCCTCTCCTTTTTCTTGGGCACACCTTCCAGACCCTTCCTTAACCCCTGCCGTGTTCCCGGGCTAAATCAGACGACCCTCGCGCCCGGCTAGTTGAGCCTGTGTTGAGGCGGCATCTTCAGCGTGTCCTGTGAGGATTTCATGAAGAGAATTTTGCAATCCATGGTACGACCCTGCGGGCATATCATCCATATCCTCATTAGCAAGTCGATAGCCCGATTCGTCATATGGTTGACTCATCATATCTATGTCACAGTCATACGCGTTTGTATTGAGGTAATCCATAGGGTCAACCTCCGTCTCATCATCCATTCTCTGTTCTACAGGAGAAATTACATCAGCCAGTACTATTGCACCCCCTTCATCATGTCGTCCGCGCTCTCACCCGGCACTACAGGAGCTGGTAATTGCATAGGCGGGATGGTGGTCTTCGCACATGCTTGTTGATGTGTGGTAGTTATTGGTGAGCTCTCGGCCGGCTCTGCATTTAATAAGATTCTTGACCATAGCAGCACCCAATTCTTGCAGCTTCAATCCATGCGGGGTCTCGTCCGCTCCCACATCTTTGTCTTTGGAGGAGGCAAATCCTCGTGCCCCGATTTCCCACTAGTCAAGCTAACCTCAAGTGCCCGGTGGGAACGGCTGGTTGTGGAACGTCGTTGAGAGGGGTCCATTATCATCCCCTTTCCCACGTCGACCTTTCCGCCTTTGATCAAGTAGAGTATGGTGCACGGGGTTTCTATCGCCTGCAAACACATATGTCTGTGTCGTAAAACAACCGACAGGCAACAAAAATGGAATAATATATATATATATATATATATATATATATATATATATATATATATATATATGTTGGTGCGACATGTAATTACCGTGTCGGCGTCGAGCTCAGCCAAAGACGAAGGCCCACCTAGCGCGCCTGAGACTGAGGACGGGCTGCTATGAGCGGGAGCGGCTGCGAGAGGAGGCCCGGTTGCGTGAGCAAGTGATGGTGCGATGGTGTTGTTGTTCATGGAGTTGCTCCCGGCGAAACTGGGCAACAGGAAATCATGTACCGTCTTGTCTCGGATTTTCCTTCGCCCGATTGATGATAATGGAACCAAGTCAAGAGCAAAATCATTTCTGCAGGCGATTCTGGTGCATTGACTGCATGCTGTAGCAACTCATATTTGTACTCGGCTGCTTTTTCGCGTCCTCAGCTGCTTTTTTCTCGACTGCAAGCTTCACCTTCGCGTCGATGTCCGCCTGACTAAACTTCGTTCTCAGCTTCTTGGCCTCCGGGCCCTTGTTGTAAAACACCTTCCACGTGGCGCCGTCTCCAGCGCCGAGCACACGCAACCATATTATGCCGCTGATCCAAAGGAGTCCCTTAAGTTCGTTCAAGGCCCGGTTGAGAGGGGTGTCCCACTTGGGCCTCATCGGAGAAGTAGGGCTTTCGGCCGCAAGCTGGTGTTGCTTCTCCAAAGAGTCTAATCAATTTCCTCGTGATCTTGTCGGTGTAAAAACCTTTTTCTCCTTTCCCACTTGTAGCGGGCCTGATGAAGTCATGCTCCAAGGGGTTGGTGAACTTTCAGCGAAGGTGCAGGAGACCCGCGCTTCACGTTCCGCGTCCTCCTTATCCCATATGGGCCTTTTACCGAGGTAGCCACGGCTTTTCGAGGCGATGCTTCCCGTGTTCCTTTTTGAAGGCTCTTGAATTTCGCAGCCTTAGCCTTGGCTGCCTCGGTAGCGCAAGTGTCCTTGAAATTTTCGAACTCCTCTTTCGTAAGTGTCGGATTTTCCTCCAGAATCTTGGACAGGGGTTCATCAGCCTCAATAGCTCGTTTCACCCTCGTTTTCCAGGAGGCCAAATCATTGCTGAACATGCCCATGGCGTGATTGTTAATCTTTTTCATCTTCCGATCATCCCACGGTTGTTCTATGTTATCATCCCGGTCGAGGAACTTGAATCTCTTGTGCAACTTTGTTAGGAGCAACTGCGTCAAATGTTCTTTACTCCTTAAGTCATCGTCGTTGATGCTCGCGCATTCCCGTAGGATGCATCCTACTTGGTTCCCATAGCACTTGCAAGGTTCTTCCGGCTCTAACGGCTCAAACTTGCCAAGTGCCATCTTTGTGATCACAAGTCGTCCAATCCCTAGTTTATTAGGTTTTCGTATCCTCCGCTTCTTATGCTTCCTATTTTCGGTAGCGGCATCGGGCCGGTACCTTCCCCATCGGTCTCGGTGCCGCCATCGGTGCCGGTACCTTCCCACCGGTCTCGGTGCCGCCATCGGTGCCGCCATTGCCGGTGTCGATGTCGGCGTCGATTACCATCATCGAGGCCGACCTGCAAACCTTGCTTAGCGATCAAATAGTCGAGGTACTCTTGTTCACCCTCATAATCCATCTCGTGCGCATCTTGGTGAAGGCCCAGCTTTCTTTGTTGTTCGACATGTTTCCTATGATTAAGTGTCCTCATTTATTTCTAAAAGTATGAATAAATGATAAATGACATAAAAAGAAATCTATGTGCCAGGACTCGATATGCCAACTATGTAGCACAAAATCATGCCTTTATTCACGGGAAATTTCGGCATGACCTTTGCTAAAAAAATGGACATATCGTAGCTGAAATTCACCGGAATGAAATGAATCAACATTCCACAGAACATAGGCCACTCGGATCATTTTCCAAACATGACATGTCCAAAACATGACATATGCACATATCACATGTCCAGTTCAAATTTGCACATATCACATGTCCGGTTCAAATTTTGAAACCTAGCTAAATTCATAACTAAATAGATAACCTAATTAACATACTGCCCTAACTAAAACCTAAGTAAATTAACCAAGAACCCTAGCAGAGAGAGGGGGGGTTTACTGAGGGTGCCGGGGCGCGGAGGCAGGCCCGACGACGGCGGGGTGGGGAGAGGAGGGAGGCGAGGGCCGCCGGGTCGGGGCGAGGCGCCGGGTCGGGCGAGGGCCGGGTCGGGGCAGCGCTGGGTCGGGCCTGGGCGAGGGTCGGGTCGGGCGAGCGCCTGGGTCGAGGCTAAGCGCCGGCCGAGTCGGGGCGAGCGCCGGGCCGGGTCGAGGCCAAAGGCGACGGGAGAGTGGGGATTTGGGGGGGGGGGGAGGGCGGGATGAAGCACGGCGGGTGAGAATTTTGGGTTAAGTGGACGTAGCAGTAGCGCATTTGGACAAAACGCCCTGCTACTAACTTCAATATCTGTAGCGGTTTAGGAAAAACGCGCTGCTACTACCTTCGCTACTACCAGTTTTCCTTTTCCTTTATTTTATCCCACTTTTATTTCCCGAGGGCAGTGAACGAAGGGAGGGCGATATATATTGCATCATTGGACGGTTAAATATGTACGCAAAATAGGAACATATATATTACACATCATTGGACCCATGCATAATAATGGCTAAGCGTGTATACAAAATAGGAACATATATATATATTACATCATTTGACCGATAACATAAGTTTCCTCACTGCTGACGTTTTCGTTTTTGAGTCAGCTTCTTTCCCTTCTTGTTCATCGAAGAATAATTGAGCCCCTCATTGTGACTTTGCCTTTTCCATGGAGTACGATTTTTCTTAGGTAATGTAGTATTGATTCTTCTTTTGACGTATACTTCATCATCATCGTCATCTTCCCTCATTGGGTTGTCAGATCGATCATAGTCTTCCTCGTTGGCGACTCCATCCATTCCAATGATGTTCCTTTTGCCTCTCCTCACGACAACACGGCTGGGATTGCGCGGGTCAGTTATGAAGAAGCATTGTGTCACGTTCTTAGCGTGTACCCATGGCTCGTTTTTTGCGATAGCGTTCACGGTAGCGCTCTTGGCGTCGGGTATAGTCATGGTAGTGAAAATCCGCTTTCTCTTCGACATTCTTAGCCCATCCGACACGGAACATCGCCGTGTTGTGCAGTCGAGTAGTCAAGCTCCCGGATCTCCTCGACCCTTCCATAAAATCGTTCGATATGTCGTTGTCGCTGCCGGTCATGCATTCCATCGTCACCCCCGAGTTCGATCATCACCGGCCCATATCTTTGGCCTCCGTGTAGAACGTGTATCCGTTGATATCATATGCCCGATAGGTTACGAGGTTGGGTGAGGGCCATGTGCTAAGGCGTATATGAGCAATCCGTCTCTAGAGCCCTCCTCCGGAGGATTAGCAATAATATGCTCTTTGAACCAATGCAGGAAAGTGGAGTTGTGCTCTCTAGTAACTTCGGCGTCCGGCCCCGCATACCCCCGATCACGATACTTCTTTGCGATAATTTCTTTGTGCAGTGCCACGAAAGGATCTACCTCGTCTAGGTGTTGTAGCACTACCAAGTTTGCTCTGTCAAAGTCGCTGCATCGATCTGAGTATGCCACGTGCAGTTCCTTGCGACCGTCGCAGTGACCACCTCCTTCGAGCCTCCCATCGTGCTTGTTAACAGGCAAACCAACACTAACACCAGGCGGCTGGTCTGCGCCATATAGAAAATTCTCACAGAAAGAGATGCACTCTTGTGCCAAATAGCCCTGGACGATGCTTCCATCCGGACGGGACATGTTACGAATGAATCCTTTGATGATCCCATTCATCCTGTCAAATGGCATCATGCTGTGCAGGAATGATGGCCCCAGGTCTATTATGTCATCCACAATATGGACACACAAATGCACCATCACGTCAAAGAACGCGGGTGGGAAGTACATCTCAAGCTCATTCAGTATCACAACAATCTCTTCCTGTAGCCTTTGGAGCTGCTTCACACTGATCGACTTTCGAGAGATGACGTCGAAAAAGTTGCAGAGACCAATAAGCGTGTCATGGACGTGCTTGTCCATTATCCCTCTAAGGGCAACAGGTAGTATCTGCGTCATCATCACATGACAGTCATGAGACTTCATCCTTGAACCTTTTCTTGTCCGTGTCTAGATATCCGCTTATCTTGCCACAAAGAATCGGAACTAACTTTGACTCGTAAGGCACTTAAAGAAGACATTGATCTCAAATGACTTAAGGTGAAGCAAGAAGGGGGCAATAATCCTCTTTCTTTATTTTCTTGCCCTTCTTCTCCCGTGCCTCTGTCTCCGTCTCTGTCTCGTCTGACATTTTACGGGGCGGCATGTGCAGATCTTCCCTAATTTTCAAATCTTGCAAGTCTTTTCTTGCCTTCGTCCCATCCTTGGTCTTATCCGGCATGTTCATCAGTGTTGCGAGCAAGATCTCAAGGACATTCTTACAGATATGCATTTGATCAAGGCAATGAGGTGTATCGAGTTTGTGCCAGTACTCCAAGTCCCAGAACACAGACCTCGTCTTCCATACCTTCGGCAGCGGCTCCGGCGCCTTTCTCATCGTCTTTCCGCGGGCACTCCTTCCAGTTTTTCAACAGCTCATCGATTTCGGCACCGCTCCGCTTACGTGGAGGTCCTCGATGCTCAGCGTGACCATTGAATAGATCTCCACGGTTTCTCCACGGGTCGCCCTGTTCAAGCCATCTTCGATGCCCCATGTACACAATTTTCCTGCACTCCGCCATCTTTCCTTGACGTTAGCTGTTGAGACGTCAGATCATCCATGCACCGTGCATCCGCAATATCCATGGCACACCTGGCCTGCCACATATCTCAGTAATCGAGATAGTCCTGACTTGTCGTCATCGGCCATGGATCTCATGTTGAAATACTCACCTTCTTTGGCGTCCCATGTCTTGGCCGGTGTTTTCCATAACGTGTCTAACTCCTCTTGAAGTAGCCCAGGATACAAATTAATATTATTTCCTGGTTGTTTCGCCCTTGAATAATCATGTTCATGTGAATGTACTTCGATTTCATGCACAACTGTGGGGGAGGTTGTACATCCATACAAACACGGGCCATGTGCTATGGTTGGTGTTCGGGTTGCCAAACGGATTCATGCCATCGGTACACGCGCCGAGCACGATGTTCCTTGCATCACATTCAAAATACCGATAGAAGCTGTTCAACGCTCTCCACTGGCTTCCATCCTTCACGTGTCTCAGCTTCGGATCATCTCCATCGTCGGCTTCTTCCTCTTCGCGTGCTAGCTCATTAGCTTTGCTTCCTTGGGATCTACAAAATACCTGGAGACGGGAGTGATCGGTAAGTACCATACAACTTTCTGGGGACATTTCTTCCCGGCCTTCTTGTATCGAGAAGCATTGCACACCGGACAGCTTGTTTTTTCCGCGTGCTCCTTCCGATAAATTATGCAATCGTTGGTTCATGCATGGTATCTAACATGTGGCAGATCAAGAGGGCACACGATCTTCTTGGCCTCATCAACACTAGTAGGACATAGATTACCCGCGGGAAGAACATCCTTTAGGTACTTGAGATGCTCATCGAGGATAGTGTCGGTCCATTTGTTTTTAGCCTTCGCCTTCGTGAGTTGGAGCGTGAAACTCAAGCGGGTCACCTCAGGATTGCAACCATCATACAATGGAGTGTTCGAGTCTACCACCGGTTGCTCCAGCTTAGCCTCCTCTCTAGAGGCAGCTCTCTCAAGATTGCCTCCTTGCGAAGCAATGCTTGAACATGACGGTCCCAAGCACGATTGAACTTAGTACCGATTTAACTCTGCTGCATGGAGTCCATGTCGTTCTCTCCGCCGCCATGTCCGGCCCCTTCTCCTCCGCCATGTCCGCCCTTTCTCCGCCGCCATGTCCGCCTCTTCCCCACCGCCATTATCGATCATCTCTTCGTCTTGCCCGTGTCATCATTGCTCGCCTGGCCGGCATCCTCAACATCGTCATCCTCATCTTCAATTATCCACCGCGTATAGCCATCCATGAAACCAGTCATGAGCAGGTGCGCTTCGACACGACCATCGTCATGGGGGTCGAGCCAAACTATTCCTTTACATTTTCGACACGGACATAAAACCTCCATCCGGTTATTTTCTTTCATGTCCTGCACCGCCGACGCAACCACCTGTCCACCATCGTTCCAATCGACCATCGTCAACTCTGCACGGTAATAATAAACAAATTGATTATAAAAATGCATGCATGAATCAAAGTCATACAAAAATTTGGCACGACCTTCCCTAAAAATAGGACATATATGGATCTAGAGTTTGCCCGGAATTCGCCGAAACGGAAATAAATCGACATTTCGGCAAAACATAGGCAACTCAGAAGCACAATTTGGCGTGCCACACACACAATTTCCATAAACATATCACACACACATAAACATATTTTCATTCTGCAAAAGCATGAAATTTTCATCACCTCGATCGAGATCGAGCACACGGTGGAGATGATGTTGTAGGGAGATCAAAAGTGCACAAAGCTCTTGTTGAAAAAGTTAGATCTAGTTAGGGGGCAAATAGGTCACTTAACTAAATGCTACATCTACCTAGCTAGCTAATTTGGGAGGAGACAACTTCAACTAGTGGAGGGGAAAGGAAAAAGAGAAAGGAGATGCATTAATGGAGGTGGTGTAGTTAGGTAGGAGTAATGAAGGGAGAGAAAGGTGGATAGAAGAGAAAGAGTAATGGGGGAGAAGTATTGAGGAAGAAGAAGAGTGAGAGTGGGAGCATGTGGGGGAGGTAGGGGGAAGGGAAGAGAGGAGGGGGAGGGGAGGCACGGGTGGGGAAAGGTGGTGGGTTGGTGCGGGTTAGCAGTAGCGCGTGGGAAGAAACGCGCTGCTGCTAAAGAATTAGCAGCAGCGCGCTTTGGGCAACGGCGCCATCGCTAACAAAGTGACAAAAATTGCCAATTTGAAATGTAGCGAAGTTTATCCCGAAAAGCGGCGCTGCTACTATATCCTTAGCAGTAGCACGGTTCGGGCAATGGCGCTACTGCTAAATGGAGCTCGGTGAACACCGCCGGTGGATATTTGTAGCAGCAGTTTACATACGAGCGCCGCCATCGCTAAAAACTTATCAGCAGCGAGTTTCCTGCACACTCGCTACTACTAATTAGCAGCAGCGCTCCTTTTCGACCCGCGTTGCTGCTAAGATTCTGTGTATATGCTTTTCCCTAGTAGTGCAAGAGTGACATGTATGAAATAATATGCATGGTGGCTTTGCCACAAATACGATGTCAACTACATGATCATGCATGGCAATATGACAATGATGAAGCGTGTCATAATAAATGAAACGGTGGAAAGTTGCATGGCAATATATCTCGGAATGGTTATGGAAATGTCATGATAGGTAGGTATGGTGGCTGTTTTGAGGAAGATATAAAGAGGTTTATGTGTGATAGAGCGTATCATATCACGGGGTTTGGATGCACCGGTGAAATTTGCACCAACTCTCAAGGTGAGAAAGGGCAATGCACTGCATCAAGAGGCTAGCAATGATGGAAGGGTGAGAGTGCGTATAATCCATGGACTCAACATTAGTCACAAGGAACTCACATACTTATTGCAAAAATCTACAAGTCATCAAAACCAAGCACTACACGCATGCTCCTAGGGGGGAGGTTGGTAGGAGTTAACCATCGCGCGCCCCCGACCTCCACACAAAGGATGACACTCAAAGAACACTTCATGTTTCAAATTTGTTACACAACGGTCACCATACGTGCATGCTACGGGACTTGCAAACTTCAACACAAGTATTTCTCAATTTCACAATTACTCAACTAGCACAACTTTAATATCACTATCTCCATATCTCAAAACAATCCTCAAGTATCAAACTTCTCATAGTATTCAATGCACTTTATATGATAGTTTTTATTATACCTATCCTGGATGCCTATTACTTTAAGACTAATTTCAACCAAAGCAAATTACCATGCTGTTCTAAAAGACTCTCAAAATAATTTAAGTGAAGCATGAGAAATCAATAATTTCTATAAAATGAAACCACCACCGTGCTCTAAAAGATATAAGTGAAGTACTAGAGCAAAATTATCTAGCTCAAAAGATATAAGTGAAGCACATAGAATATTCTAATAAATTCCGATTCATGTGTGTCTCTCTCAAAAGGTGTGTACAACAAGGATGATTGTGGTAAACTAAAAAGCAAAGACTCAGATCATACAAGACGCTCCAAGCAAAACACATATCATGTGGTGAATAAAAATATAGCATCAAGTAAAGTTACCGATGGACGAAGACAAAAGAGGGGATGCCTTCCGGAGCATCCCCAAGCTTAGGATTTTTGTTGTCCTTGAATTTTACCTTGGTGTGCCTTGGGTATCCCTAAGCTTAGGCTCTTTCCACTCCTTATTCCATAATCCATCAAATCTATACCCAAAAACTTGAAAACTTCACAACACAAAACTCAACAGAAAAACTCATAAGCTCCGTTAGCGAAATAAAACAAACCACCACTTCAAGGTACTGTAATGAACTCATTATTTAATTGTATTGGTGTTAAACCTACTGTATTACAACTTCTCTATGGTTCATAACCTCTGATACTAGCCATAGATTCATCAAAATAAGCACACAACACACGAAAAACAGAATCTGTCAAAAACAGAACAGTCTGTAGCAATCTGTATCTAACGCAAACTTATGGAACCTAAAAAATTCTACAAAATTAGGAAGTCCTAGATAATTTGTTTATTGATCTACTGCAAAAATAATCAACTGAAAATCACATTTCTGTGATTTATGAAAACTAATCTCGTGCCCGCAAAGTTTCTGTTTTTTACAGCAAGATCAAATAACTATCACCGTAGGTTATCCTAAAGGTTTTACTTGGCAAAAACACTAATTAAAAAACAAAACCACATCTAACCAGAGGCTAGATGAATTATTTATTACTAAACAGAACCAAAAATCAAGAAACAAAAATAAAATTGGGTTGCCTCCCAACAAGCGCTATCGTTTAACGCCCCTAGCTAGGCATTGATATTTCGATGATGCTCACATGAAAGACAAGAATTGAAGCGCAAAGAGAGCATCATGAAACACGTGAAAAACACATCTAAGTCTAACATACTTCCTATGCATAGTAATATTATAGGTAAACAAATTATCATAGCAAGCAAAAACTAGCATATGCAAGGAAGCGAAAAGAAACAATAGCAATCTCAACATAACGAGAGGTAATTTATTATCATGAAAATTTCTACAACCATATTTTCCTCTCTCATAATAATTACATGTGGGATCATAAGAAAATTCAACAAAATAGCTAGCACATAAAGTATTTTCAACATAATCCACATGCATGCAAAGTTGACACTCTTCCAAAATAGTGGGATTAACATTAACTAAAGTCATGACCTCTCCAAACCCACTTTTATCAAAAATACCATAAGATTGAACATTCTCCAAATATGTGGGATCTAAAGTTGACACTCTTCCAAACCCACTTTCAATATTATTGCAAACACTATTATCAATCTCATATTCATCATGGGGCTTAAATAAATTTTCAAGATCATAAGAAGAATCACCCCAATCATGATCATTGCAACAAGTAGTAGACATAGCAAAACTAGCATCCCCAAGCTTAGGGTTTTGCATATTATTAGCACGATTGACATCAAGAGAATTTATAGTAACATAATTGCAATCATGCTTTTCATCAAAGGAACTATCAAGTAGGGGCGCAATAGCAACGATCTCATGATTAACATAAGGAACTATAGCAAATTCGCCTTCAAAAATATTGGCATCATGGCCACAAGAATAGCAAGCATCATGTTCATCAAGGGATATTTCAATCAAATCATCGGAATCATCATTATCTATAGATTCATGCATATCATTATTTTCTTCCAAAGCAACGGTCATTCTCTCAATAAATTCTTTGACATAAACATTATGAGCATAGTTTTCATAGCAATATTTAAGTATGTCAAAATGATCAGATTCGTAGAGAGTAATATCATACTTTTCAATCAAAGAAGCAACTTCATAAGCACCCTTAAAAGCAACAAATTCTTCATTTTGTTCGATAACATAGTAACTATAAACACCCTTAGCATAAGAAGATAAGATTTCATTGTCATTAAACTCACATAGGTAGGGAAGGTGTTTTTTAGGGTTCTTAGAGCAACAAGTAAAATCATAGAATTGAATCAAGTCAAGACACAGGGAGGCTTCGATTAAATGGATTGATTTCCTGCCTCCTTGAGGGGTCTTGCATTTGTACTCTCTGTACTTTCTTTACTTAGTTTTTTTTCTTTCTATGCTTAGACTAGGTTGTACAGTTTATATTATTTTCCTTTCTGCCTTGTTCCTTCTCTTAAGGAACTCTTTTCTGTACATGCTGTTTCAAGTTTTAATAAAATGCTGTGGGGTGTAAACCCTGCAGTCTTCAGTAAAAAAAAACAAGTAAAATCATAAATTTCACAAAGATTCCAAGCATAACACAGCAATCTGTTTATTTGACCCCATAAGAATCTCCCTTTTTCAGACAAACGGTGACACACAAAATGAGCATGTTCATCTAAAGATTTCCCATCAACTAGGCTAGTTGGGGTTTCAGCACGAGCGCATAAGGATCGAAGATGATCCAAGTAGAACATTTTAAGTGGATCCATATCAATAGATTTTTAGCAAGCAAAGATGCAACCAAATAGAAGGCACGTGGAAACACAAACAAAAAGAAATACGGGAAGAACGCTAAGAAAAGGCAAAGGTGAAGTGGGGGAGAGGAAAACGAGAGGCAAATGGTAAATAATGTAATGCGAGGGATAAGAGTTTGTGATGGGTACTTGGTATGTCTTGACTTATGCGTAGACTCCTCGGCAACGATGCCAGAAATCCTTCTTGCTACCTCTTGAGCACAGCATTGGTTTTCCCTTGAAGAGGAAAGGGTGATGCAGCAAAGTAGCGTAAGTATTTCCCTCAGTTTTTGAGAACCAAGGTATCCATCCAGTAGGAGGCCACACGCAAGTCCCTTGTACCTACACAAACAAATATGAACCTTGCAACCAACGCGATAAAGGGGTTGTCAATCCCTTCACGGCCACTTGCAAAAGTGAGATCTGATAGAGATAATAAGATAAATATTTTTGGTATTTTTGTTTTATAGATTGAAAAGTAAAGATTGCAAAATAAACGACGAAAGAAATAGCTAGTCGACGGAAGATTAATATGATGGAAAATAGACCCGGGGGCCATAGGTTTCACTAGTGGCTTCTCTCAAGATAGCATAAGTATTACGGTGGGTGAACAATTACCGTCGAGCAATTGATAGAAAAGTGCATAGTTATGAGAATATCTAGGCATGATCATGTATATAGGCATCACGTCCGCGACAAGTAGACCGAAATGATTACGCAGATCTACTACTATTACTCCACACATCGACCGCTATCCAAAGATGCATCTAGAGTATTAAGTTCATAAGAACAGAGTAACGCATTAGGCAAGATGACATGATGTAGAGGGATAAACTCAAGCATATGATATAAACCCCATCTTTTTATCCTCGATGGCAACAATACAATACATATCGGTTCCCCTTCTGTCACTGGGATCGAACACCGCAAGATTGAACCCAAAGCTAAGCACTTCTCCCATTGCAAGAAAGATCAATCTAGTAGGCCAAACCAAACTGATAATTCGAAGAGACTTGCAAAGATAACAAATCATACATAAAATAATTCAGAGGAGATTCAAATATTGTTCATAGATAATCTTGATCATAAACCCACAATTCATCAGATCTCGACAAACACACTGCAACAAAAGAGTTACATCGAATAGATCTCCAAGAAGATCGAGGAGAAATTTGTATTGAGAATCAAAGAGAGAGAAGAAGCCATCTAGCTAATAACTATGGACCCGAAGGTCTGAGGTAAACTACTCACACATCATCGGAGAGGCTATGGTGTTGATGTAGAAGCCCTCCGTGATCAATGCCCCCTCCGTGAGCGCAGAAAAAGGCCCCAAGATGGGATCTCATGGGTATGTAAGGTTGCGGCGGTGGAAATAGGGTTTTGTGGTGCTCCTGGATGTTTTCGGGGTACGTAGGTATATATAGGAGGAAGAAGTAGGTCGGTGGAGCTGCGAGGGGCCCACGAGGGTGGGGGCGCTCCCAGGGGGCAGGCGCGCCTCCCTGCCGTGGCCTCCTCGCTTCTTTCTTTATGTCAAATCCAAGTCCCCTGGATTGCGTTTGTTCCAAAAATAACTCTCCCGAAGGTTTCATTCCATTTGGATTTCGTTTGATATTCTTTTTCTGCGAAACACTAAAATAGGCAAAAAAACAGCAATTTGGGTTGGGCCTCGGGTTAGTAGGTTAGTCCCAAAAATAATATAAAACTGTATAATAAAGCCCATTGAACATCCAAAACAGATAATATAATAGCATGGAACAATAAAAAATTATAGATACGTTGGAGACGTATCAATAAACAAGCTAGTCAAGTAGAGGCAAACCAGGGACACTCTGTTTTGTCTATGTATTCACACATGTACTAAGTTTAGGTTAATACAATTCTAGCATGAATAATAAACATTTATCATGATTTAAGGAAATAAATAATAACTTTATGATTGCCTCTAGGGCATATTTCCTTCAGTCTCCTACTTGCACTAGAGTCAATAATGTAGTTCACATCGCCATGTGATTTAACACCAATAGTTCACATCGGCATGTGACCAAGACTCAAAGGGTTTACTGGAGTCAATAACCTAGTTCATATTGTTAATCTGATTATCACCCAAGAGAAATAAGGTGTGATCATGTTTTGCTTGTGAGATAAGTTTTAGTCTACGGGTCTATCACATTCAGATCCGTAAGTATTTTGCAAAAATCTATGTCTACAATGCTCTGCACGGAGCTACTCTAGCTAATTGCTCCCACTTTCAATATGTATCCAGATTGAGACGCAGAGTCATCTGGATCGGTGTAAAAGCTTGCATCGACGTAACTCTTTACGACGAACTCTTTGTTACCTCCATAACCGAGAAATATTTCCTTAGTCTTCTAAGGATAATTTTGACCGCCGTCCAGTGATCCAGTCCTGGATCACTATTGTACCCTCTTGACAAACTCATGGTGAGGTACACAATAGGTCTGGTACACAGCATAGCATACTTTATGGAACCTATGACTAAGGCATAGGGAATGACTTTCATTCTCTTTCTATTTTCTGCCGTGGTCGCGTTTTGAGTCTTACTCAACTTCACACCTTGCAACACAGGCAAGAACTCCTTCTTTGACTGTTCCATTTTGAACTACTTTGAAATCTAGTCAAGGTATGTACTCATTGAAAAATCTTATAAAGCGTCTTGATCTATCTCTATAGATCTTGATGCTCAATGTGTAAGCAGCTTCACTGAGGTCTTTCTTTGAAAAACTCCTTTCAAACACTCCTTTATGCTTTCCAGAAAATTCTACATCATTTTCGATTAACAATATGTCACTCACATATACTTATCAGAAAGGCTGTAGTGCTCCCACTCACTTTCTTGTAAATACAGGCTTCAATGCAAGTTCAGATAAAACTATATGCTTTGATCAACTCATCAAAGCATATATTCCAACTCCGAGATGCTTGCACCAGTCCATAGATGGATCGCTGGCGCTTGCACATTTTGTTAGCATCTTTAGGATTGACAAAACCTTCTGGTTGCATCATATACAACTCTTCTTTAAGAAATCCATTAAGGAATGCAGTTTTTGACTTCCATTTGTCAGATTTCATAAAATGTGGCAATTGCTAACATGATTTGGACAGACTTAAGCATCGATACGAATGAGAAAATCTCATCGTAGTCAACACCTTGAACTTGTCGAAAACCTTTTGTCACAATTCGAGCTTTGTAGATAGTAACACTACTATCAGCGTCCGTATTCCTCTTGAAGATCCATTTATTCTCAATGGCTTGCCAATCATTGGGCTAGTCCACCAAAGTCCATACTTTGTTCTCATACATGGATCATATCTCAGATTTCATGGTCTCAAGCCATTTTGTAGAATCTGGCCTCATCATCGCTTCCCCATAGTTAGTAGGTTCATCATGGTCGAGTAACATGACTTCTAGAACAGGATTATCGCACCACTCTGGTGCGGAACGTACTCTGGTTAACCTACGAGGTTCGGTAGTAACTTGATCTGAAGTTTCATGATCATTATCATTAGCTTCCTCACTAATTGGTGTAGGCATCACCGGAACTGATTTCTGTGATGAACTACTTTCCAATTCGAGAGAAGTACAACTACCTCATCAAGTTCTACTTTCTTCCCACTCACTTCTTTCAAGAGAAAATCCTTCTCTAGAAAGGATCCATTCTTAGCAACGAAAATCTTGCCTTCGGATCTGTGATAGAAGGTGTACCCAACAGTCTCCTTTGGGTATCCTATGAAGACGCATTTCTCTGATTTGGGTTCGAGGTTATCAGGTTGAAGCTTTTCCACTTAAGCATCGTAGCCCCAAACTTTAAGAAATGACAGCTTAGGTTTCTTGCTAAACCACAGTTCATACAGTGTCGTCTCAACGGATTTAGATGGTGCCCTATTTAAAGTGAATGCAGCTGTGTCTAATGCATAACCCCAAAAACGATAGTGGTAAATCGGTAAGAGACATCACAGATCGCACCATATCTAATAAAGTACGGTTACAACGTTCGGACACACCATTACACTGTGGTGTTCCAGGTGGCCTGAGTTGTGAAACTATTCCACATTGTTTTAAATGAAGGCCAAACTCGTAACTCAAATATTTGCCTCCACGATCAGATCGTAGAAACTTTATTTTCTTGTTACGATGATTCTCCACTTCACTCTGAAATTCTTTGAACTTTTCAACTGTTTCAGACTTGTGTTTCATTAAGTAGATATACCCATATCTCCTCAAATCATCTGTGAAGGTTAGAAAAAAACGATACCCGCCGCGAGCCTCAACACTCATCGGACCGCATACATCGGTATGTATTATTTTCAATAAGTCAGTGGCTCGCTCCATTGTTCCGGAGAACGGAGTCTTAGTCATCTTGCCCATGAGGCATGGTTTGCAAGCATCAAATGATTCATAATTAAATAATTCCAAAAGTCCATCCGCATGGAGTTTCTTCATGCGCTTTACACCAATATGACCTAAACGGCAGTGTCACAAATATGTTGCACTATCATTATCAACTTTGCATCTTTTGGCATTAATATTATGAATATGTGTATCACTACGATCGAGATTCAATAAACCATTTACATTGGGTGTATGACCATAGAAGGTTTTATTCATGTAAACAGAACAACAATTATTCTATAACTTAAATGAATAACTGTATTGCAATAAACATGATTAAATCATATTCATGCTCAACGCAAACACCAAATAACATTTATTTAGGTCCAACACTAATCCCGAAGGTAGAGGGAGTGTACGATGGTGATCTTATCAACCTTGGAATCACTTCCAACACACATCATCACCTCGCCTTTAACTAGTCTCTGTTCATTTTGCAACTCTTATTTCGAGTTACTAATCTTAGCAACTGAACAGGTATCAAATACCCTGGGGTTACTATGAACACTAGTAAAGTACACATCAATAACATGTATATGAAATATACTTCGTTCACTTTGCCATCCTTCTTATCCGCCAAGTATTTGGGGTAGTTCCGCTTCTAGTGACCATTCCCTTTGCAGTAGAAGCACTCAGTTTCAGGCTTAGGTCCAGCTTTGGGCTTCTTCATGGGAGTGGCAACTTGCTTGCCATTCTTCTTGAAGTTCCCTTTCTTTCCCTTGCCATTTTACTTGAAACTAGTGGTCTTGTCAACCATCAACAATTGATGCTCTTTCTTGATTTCTACCTTCATTGATTTCAGCATCACGAAGAGCTCAGGAATCGTTTTTGTCATCCCATGCATATTATTGTTCATCACGAAGTTCCAGTAACATGGTGATAGTGACTAGAGAACTCTGTCAATCACTATCTTATCTGCAAGATTAACTCCCACTTGATTTAAGCAATTTGTAGTACTCAGACATTCTGAGCACATGCTCACTGGTGAGCTATTCTCCTCCATCTTGTAGGCAAAGTACTTGTCAAAAGGTCTCATGCCTCTTGACACGGGCATGAGTCTGAAATACCAATTTCAACTCTTGGAACATATCATGCTTCGCGGCGTTCAAATCTTCTTTGAAGCCCCGATTCTAAGCCGTAAAGCATGGTGCACTAAACTATCAAGTAGTCATCATATCGAGCTTGCCAAACGTTCATAACATCTGTATCTGCTCCTGCAATCGGTCTATCACCTAGTGGTGCATCAAGGACATAATTCTTCTGTGCAGCAATGAGGATAATCCTCAGATCACGGACCTAGTCCGCTTCATTGCTACTAACATCTTTCAACATATGTTTCTCTAGGAACATATCAAAAATAAAACAGGGGAGCTATACGCGAGCTATTGATCTATAACATAGATATGCAAATACTATCAGGACTAAGTTCATGATAAATTAAAGTTCAATTAATCATATTACTTAAGAACTCCCACTTAGATAGACATCCCAAGAGTCATCTAAATGATCACGTGATCCAAATCAACTAAACCATGTCCGATCATCACGTGAGATGGAGTAGTTTTCAATGGTGAACATCTCTATGTTGATCATATCTACTATATGATTCACGTTCGACCTTTCGGTCTCAGTGTTCCGAGGCCATATCTGCATATGCAAGGCTCGTCAAGTTTAACTCGTGTATTCCACACGTGCAAAACTGTCTTGCACCCGTTGTATGTGAACGTAGAGCTTACCACACCCGATCATCACGTGGTGTCTCGGCACGACCAACTGTCGCAACGGTGCATGCTCAGGGAGAACACTTATACCTTGAAATTTTAGTGAGGGATCATCTTATAATGCTACCGTCGTACTAAGCAAAATAAGATGCATAAAGGATAAAAATCACATGCAATCAATATAAGTGATATGATATGGCCATCATCATCTTGTGCTTTTGATCTCCATCTCCAAAGCACCGTCATGATCACCATCGTCACCGGCGCGACACCTTGATCTTCATCGTAGCATTGTCGTCTCGCCAACTATTGTTTCTATGACTATCGCTACCGCTTAGTGAGAAAGTAAAAACAATTACATGGCGATTGCATTGCATACAATAAAGCAACAACCATATGGCTCCTGCCAGTTGCCGATAACTCTATTACAAAACATGATCATCTCATACAATAAAATATAGCATCATGTCTTGACCATATCACATCACAACATGCCCTGCAAAAACAAGTTAGACGTCCTCTACTTTGTTGTTGCAAGTTTTACGTGGCTGCTACGGGCTTAGCAAGAACCGTTCTTACCTATGCATCGAACACCACAATGATTTTTCGTCAAGTGTGCTGTTTTAACCTTCAACAAGGACCGGGCATAGCCACACTCGATTCAACTAAAGTTGGAGAAACAAAAACCCACTAGCCACCTGTGTGCGAAGCACGTCAGTAGAACCAGTCTCGCATAAGCGTACGCGTAATATCGGTCTGGTCCGCTTCATCCAACAATACCCTCGAATCAAAGTATGACATGCTGGTAAGCAGTATGACTATTATCGCCCACAACACTTTGTGTTCTACTCGTGCAAATAACATCTACGCATAGACCTGACTCTGATACCACTGTTGGGGAACGCAGTAATTTCAAAAAAATTCCTGCGATCACACAAGATCTATCTAGGTGATGCAAAGTAGCGAGCGGGGAGAGTGTGTCCACATACCCTCGTAGACCGGAAGCGGAAGCGTTATGACAACGCGGTTGATGTAGTCGTACGTCTTCATGATCCGACCGATCCTAGCACCAAAGATACGACACCTCCACGATCTCGCACATCGCTCAGCTTCAAGGACGCCCCACGAACTCTAGATCCACTGAGGTCGAGGGAGAGTTTCACAAGACGACGGCGTGATGAAGGTGATGATGAAGTTACTGACGCAGGCTTCGCCTAAGCACTACAACGATATGACCGAGGTGGAAATCTGTGGGGGGGGGGGCACCACACACGGCTGAATAATCAACTTGTGTGTCTATGGGGTGTCCCCCTCCCCCGTATATAAAGGAGTGGAAGAGGGGAGGGTCGGCCCTCTCTATGGCGCGCCCAAGGGGGGGAGTCCTACTCCCAGTAGGAGTAGGTTTCCCCCCTTCCCTAGTTGGAGTAGGAGAAGAAGGAAGAGGAGAGGAGAGAAGGAAGGGGCCGCCCTCCCGCCTCGGATTGGGCTTGGGGGCGCCCCACCTTGGCTGCTTCCTCCTCCCTTCCACCATGGCCCATTAAGGCCCATTAACTCCCCGGGGTTCCGTAACCTCCCTTGCATCTCGAAAATGCCCGAACCACTCGGAACCTTTCCGGTGTCCAAACATAGCCTTCCAATATATCAATCTTTATGTCTCGACCATTTCGAGACTCCTCGTCATGTCTGTGATCACATCCGAGACTCCAAACACCCTTCAGTACATCAAAACACATAAACTCATAATACCGATGGTCATCGAACGTTAAGCGTGCGGACCCTACGGGTTTGAGAACTATGTAGACATGACCGAGACTCATCTCCGATCAAGAACCAACAGCGTAACCCGGATGCTCATATTGGTTCCTACATATTCTACGAAGATCTTTATTGGTCAAACCGCATAACAACATACGTTGTTCCCTTTGTCATCGGTATTTTACTTGCCCGAGATTCGATCGTCGGTATCATCATACCTAGTTCAATATCGTTACCGACAAGTCTCTTTACTCGTTCCGTAATGCATCATCCCTCAACTAACTCATTAGTCACATTGCTTGCAAGGCTTATAGTGATGTGCATTACTGAGAGGACCCAGAGACACCTCTCCGAAACACGGAGTGACAAACCCTAATCTCGATCTATGCCAACCCAACAAACACCATCGGAGACACTTGTAGAGCATATTTATAATCACCCAATTACATTGTGATGTTTGATAGCACACAAGGTGTCCCTCCGGTATTCTGGAGTTGCATAATCTCATAGTCAGAGGAACATGTATAAGTCATGAAGAAAGCGGTAGCAATAAAACTAAACGATCGTTTATGCCAAGCTAACGGATGGGTCTTGTCCATCACATCATTCTCCTAATTATGTGACCCCGTTCATCAAATGACAACACATGTCTATAGTCAGGAAACATGACCATCTTTGATAAGCAAGCTAGTCAAGTAGAGGCATACTAGGGACACTCTGTTTTGTCTATGTATTCACACATGTACTAAGTTTCCAGTTAATACAATTCTAGCATGAATAATAAACATTTATCATGATGTAAGGAAATAAATAATAACTTTATTATTGCCTCTAGTGCATATTTCCTTCGTAACTCCGCGAACTATGAGGAAGCGATGATGAGCCCAGATTCCGCAAAATGGCTTGAGGCCATGAAATCTGAGATGGGAACCATGCATGAGAACAAAGTGTGGACTTTTGTGGATTTGCTCGATGATCGGCAAGCCATAGAAAATAAATGGATCTTCAAGAAGAAGACCGACGCTGACGGTAATGTTACTGTCTACAAAGCTCGACTTGTTGCAAAAGGTTTTCGACAAGTTCAAGGAGTTGACTACGATGAGACTTTCTCACCCGTAGCGATGCTTAAGTCTGTCCGACTCATGTTAGCAATTGCCGAATTTTATGATTATGAAATTTGGCAAATGGATGTCAAAACTGCATTCCTGAATGGATTTCTGGAAGGAGAGTTGTATATGATGCAACCAGAAGGTTTTGTCGATCCAAAGGGTGCTAACAAAGTGTGCAAGCTCCAGCGATCCATTTATGGACTGGCGCAAGCCTCTCGGAGTTGGAATAAACGTGTTGATAGTGTGATCAAAGCATATGCTTTTATACAGACTTTTGGAGAAGCCTGTATTTACAAGAAAGTGAGCGGGAGCTCTGTAGCATTTCTAATATAATATGTGGATGATATATTGTTGATTGGAAATGATATAGAATTTCTGGATAGCATAAAGGGATGCTTGAATAAAAGTTTTTCTATGAAAGACCTCAGTGAAGCTGCTTACATATTGGGCATCAAGATCTATAGAGATAGATCAAGACGCTTAATTGGACTTTCACAAAGCACATACCTTGACAAAGTTTTGAAGAAGTTCAAAATGGATCACCAAAGAAAGGGTTCTTGCCTGTGTTACAAGGTGTGAAATTGAGTCGACTCAATGCTCGGCCCAATCAGAGAAGATAGGGAGAAAATGAAAGTCATTCCCTATGCTTCAGCCATAGGTTCTATCACGTATGCAATGCTGTGTACTGCACTGATGTGTGCCTTGCTATAAGTATAGCAGTGGAGGTACCAAGTAATCCCGGAGTGGAGCAATCGGACAGCTAGCCAAGAACATCTGAAATACCGAAAAGGACTAAGGATATGTTTCTCGCTTATGGAGGTGACAAAGAGCTCGTCAGAACGGCGTTACGTCGATGCAAGCTTTCACACTGATCCGGATGACTCTAAGTCACAATCCGGATACATATTTTTATTGAATGGTGGAGCTGTCAGTTGGTGCAGTTTCAAGAAAAGCGTCGTGGAGGGATCTACGTGTGAAGCAGAGTACATAGCTCCCTCGAAAGCAGCAAATGAAGGAGTCTGGATGAAGGAGTTCATATCCGATCTAGGTGTCATACTTAGTGCATCGGGTCCAATGAAAATCTTTTGTGACAATACTGGTGCAATTGCCTTGGCAAACGAATCTAGATTTCACAAGAGAACCAAGCACATCAAGAGACGCTTCAATTCCATCCGTCATCAAGTGTCGGAAGGGGACATAGATATTTGCATACGGATCTGAATGTTGCAGACCCGTTGACTAAGCCTCTTCCACGAGTAAAACATGATCACCACCAGAACTCCATGGGTGTTAGAATCATTACTTTGTAATCTAGATTATTGACTCTAGTGCAAGTGGGAGACTGAAGGAAATATGCCCTAGAGGTAATAATAAAGTCATCATTTATTTCCTTATTTCATGATAAATGTTTATTATTCATGCTAGAATTGTATTAACAGGAAACTTAGTATATGTGTGAATACATAGACAAAACATAAGTGTCCCTAGTATGCCTCTACTTGACTAGCTCGTTTATCAAAGATGGTTATGTTTCCTAACGATAGGCATGTGTTTTCATTTGATGAACTGGATCACATCATTAGGAGAATGATGTGATGGACAAGACCCATTCGTTAGCTTAGCATTATGATCGTTACAGTTTCATTGCTACTGCTTTCTTCATGACTTGTACATGTTCCTCAGACTATGAGATTATGCAACTCCCGAATACCGGGGGAACACTTTGTGTGCTATCAAACGTCACAACGTAAATGGGTGATTATAAAGATGCTCATGTGTGTCTCCTAAGGTATTTGTTGGGTTGGCATAGATCGAGATTAGGATTTGTCACTCCGTGTTTCGGAGAGGTATCTCTGGGACCTCTCGGTAATGCTCATCATTATAAGCCTTGCAAGCAATGTGACTAATGAGTTAGTTTCGGGATGAAGTATTACGGGACGAGTAAAGAGACTTGCTGGTAACGAGATTGAACTAGGTATGATGATACCGACGATCGAATCTCGGGCAAGTAACATACCGATGACAGAGGGAACAACGTATGTTGTTATGCGGTTTGACCGATAAGGATCTTCGTAGAATATGTAGGAGACAATATGAGCATCTAGGTTCCGCTATTGGTTATTGACCAGAGATGTGTCTCGGTCATGTCTACATAGTTCTCGAACCCGTAGGGTCCGCACACTTAATGTTCGATGATAGTTTGTATTATGAGTTATGTGTTTTGATGACCGAAGTTTGTTCGGAGTCTCGGATGAGATCACAGACATAATGAGGAGTCTCTAAATGCTCGAGACATAAAGATTGATATATTGGAAGACTATATTCGGATATCAGAATGGTTCCGGAGAAGTTCAGGTATTTTCCGGAGTACCGGGAGGTTACCGGAAACCCCTCGGGAAGTTGACGGGCCTTAGTGGGAAGGAGAGGCAGTGATTCGTCCATTTTGCATCATGCTTTCATATTGTTATTTATTGCATTATGGGCTGTTATTACACATTATGTGACAATACGTATGCCTTTTCTCTCTTATTTTACAAGGTTTACACGAGGAGGGAGAATGCCGACAGCTGGAATTCTGGGCTGGAAAAGGAGCAAATATTAGAGACCTATTCTACGCAACTCCAAAAGTCCTGAAACTCCACGGAAGTCACTTTTGGAACTAGTAAAAATATCGAGCGAAGAAAATACGTGAGGGGCCCACACCTGGCCCTACCCTCGGGCGCGCCGCCTCGTGGCCCTCGGCGTGTAGCGACCCGACCGAATGGATCAAGTCTTCGTGCTTTCGTGTCATCCTCGGATCGGTATCGACACACACAAGACTTTCAAGGATTTATAACAGAGGTAAATCACATGCATAAAGTAACGTAAATACTATTACCTCGATCCAAAATATAGCGGAAGCAACAAGGTTGTGGATTCCCATCAACACCAACGGCAAAGTTGAGTATAGGAAATCGTAACCCTAACGTATCACTTACTTGTCGTTCAAAAGTCTCGCAACATGAAAAGTTGCAGCCCGAAAACGGGTCAAAGACATGGAATATGCCGGCAATGTAACACATAGAGAGTAATGAAAGAATAGGCTATACTACATGCATATATGGCTGGTGGAAAGCTCTATGGTTACGCTTTTATGTAAAAGCCAATTTTTTCCTACTTCAAAGGAATAAATTTATTTAACTATCATGGTGGTTGTTAAACATTGAGAATGGTTGACAAAGATCCTCAATCCCAATTAAAAGTACTCATTAAAAACCCAACAATATTAATTAGAGTAACATGATGAGATCAACAGGATATCCAGGTACTAGATACTCAAAATTGTCCATAACCGGGGACACGGCTAACCATGATTAGTTTGTACACTCTGCAGAGGTTTATGACTTTTCCCCACAAGACTCGATCGCCTCCGCTTGGTTCTCGTGACTACATGGTGTTTGAGAAACGGATGACCGAGACACAGTCTTTCGTAAGCGCTTAGCACCTTACTTGTGGGTAGACCGGTACACCTACTTTCCCCTACATCTCGCTAGTCTACCCGTAGGAGTTCGCACGACTTAGTCAACTATGCGAGCCCATAATTGGCTTGTGGCTGCACACGGAAGTTTCTAGTTTGAATAATCTTATGATCCCTTAGAGCCCGGGTGGCGGTCCAAGAAATACAGTAAGTCCTCGATGGAAACCAGTGCCTCAATCCACCCAGATGTGTGTTTAGGTTGCCACCTTAGATAAACCATTCAATTAACAATCTCACATCTGTCATGGATATCACTCACCCAATCCACGCCTACTAGCATAGCATAGCATAATAAGCAAACGTAGAAGTAACTCCCAAGGTTTCATAAGTAAAACAGGTAATAGGTACTACCTCAATCTACTTCCCAAACCCACAATTTAATTAGATCCTAATCATGCAAGTGTTTGAGGATTGATCTAATGCATAAAAACTGGGTAGTAGAAAAATATGATCAAGTGTTACTTGCCTGCAAAGTTGATGAAGATGATTCGCACTCAAAACTCTTGATAGATCTACTAGTCACACTCCGGTCAATCTATCGTAATCAAGCAATAGTAACCACACATAAGCAATCACACAAAAGATCGGAAAATCAAGAAAACAATTCGAAAACGTCAAAACTAAATCAAATAACTCTTGCAGCATAAAACAATTTCTAACAGTACCAAAACTATGTGTATTTGGCCTTATCAGAAAGTTTAGGTCAAGAGCTTCAATTTGCAAAAAGAATCAACTAAATCGGAGTTACGAAACTCAAGTTATGATCAAACAAAGTTCAAATACAAATCTGTTTGAATTTAAATTTTAAAACTTTCAAAAACATGTTTGAGTTGTATTACTGGATAGAGGAGATCGTAACGAAGAAGTGGGCGTTGGTTTCATGGATTCCGACTTCACGAGTAAAAAGTTATGAACGCTTGAAGATTAGGGACTACGGATAGGTCCATGACGGGAATTAAAAATAAAAGAAAAATCTATCGAGCTTAACGCCGCTAAACAAAACCGAAAGAAAACCGGCGAGAAAACCGATCTAGGGTTTCGAAAGAAAACCAAACGAAAACCGATCTAGAAAACGGAACGGAAATCGATCTAGAAAACCGATCTAGAAAACGTGACGCTGCTGGGGCTAGTACCTCAAGAGGCGAGGGGCTCCGGTGGCGGCATAGGGCGGCGGCACTGGTGAGGGGCGGCGAGGGCGGCGGCGACGGCTATGTGGGGGCGGCGGCGGTGCTTCTTCTTCTTCTTCTTGTGGAGGAGAGGAGAGGAGAGGAGAGGAGAGGAGAGTTGATTTGGTGTGTTGGAGGGGGTGCTTGGGTATTTATATTGGGGAGGGAGGGTTTTGCTTGGGGTAGGGGACAAGAAATAGATTAGGATTAGGAATCCTAGGAATAAAAACGGAATAACAAAACGGGGTCAAATTCTACTAAGAATTGTAAAAGTATAGGAAACTTGGGGCTCCTTGCTCCCCTAGGTGCGTGGTGCGTGCGTGATGGCCTCGGCCGGCCGGTGGCTCCTAGGCGGCTTGGGCCTTTGGCCCAAGGCGCTGCATCTTTTTTTTTTAAATTTTCCAGACGAAAGAAAAATGATAAAACCAAATAAATAAATATATTATATAGGCATATAATATATCAAAATTTGCAGAAAAATATTTCCTACAAGATGAACATTATTTTCGCTTCAAATAAAATACACACAAATCTAAATAAAACAAAGAGTGTTTCAGCTCTAATAAAATCCAATAAAAATCATTTTTAAAATACCAAAATGACTTCAAATTAATTTCTCTCCAATTTTTTGATGTAGGGAATCATGTTACCCTATTTCCATATATTTTATTTTGGAGAAAAATAATTTGAATAAAACTCAAATAACTCCAAATTGAAAAATAAATTCAAAGTAACTTTGAATTTAATTCTTTGAAACTCCCAACTCATATTTCATATGTTTTGAAGAAGTCATTTTTATCTTCGCTCGTGAAAATCATCGAGTTGCATAAAGTTTCAGAATTGGAAATGTTTTCCAAATGAAATTCAAATATTTTCAACACCCCTTGTCATTTAAATAAATGGAAGAAGTCATGTCATCTTCTCTCCGTGGTTTTGTGATGAAAAGAATTTGAATTCTCAAGATCATAAAAGCAAAATGAAAGTTTGGGAAAGTCCTTTATTCCCTCTCATTTAACTTTCAAAAAGTTTCGAATTCACTCACTTTCAGTCAATCAATCAAGAAATCAATCAAATCTATCTATTTGTTTATAACATTCCAAAATTTAGAATTTTGGGATGTTACAGCAGGCCTCCGGTGACCATCTTCTGCTATATGAAGTCTTTTACCCTGAAAAAATCATAAGCAAGCTTGCGGGACGAAACTCCGCCGCCAATAGGCGGAACCTTGGCGGAACCAATCTAGGGCTCCGGCGAAGCTGTTCTGCCGAGGAAACGTCCCTCCGGGAGGGGGAAATCATCGCCATCGTCATCACCAACAATCCTCTCGTTGGGAGGGGTTCAATCTCCATCAACATCTTCACCAGCACCATCTCCTCTCAAACCCTAGTTCATCTCTTGTATCCAATCTTTGTCCCAAAGCCTCAGATTGGTACATGTAGGTTGCTAGTAGTGTTGATTACTCTTTGTAGTTGATGCTAGTTGGTTTATTCGGTGGAAGATTATATGTTCAGATCCTTAATGCATACTAATACCCCTCTGATTATGAACATAAATATGATTTGTGAGTAGTTACGTTTGTTCCTGAGGACATGGGAGAAGTCTTGCTATTAGTAGTCATGTGAATTTGGTATTCGTTCGATATTTTGATGAGATGTATGTTGTCTCTCCTCTAGTGGTGTCATGTGAACGTCGACTACATGACACTTCACCATTATTTGGGCGTAGGGGAAGGCATTGGGAAGTAATAAGTAGATGATGGGTTGCTAGAGTGATGTAAGCTTAAACCCGCTTTATGTGTTGCTTTCGTAAGGGGCTGATTTGGATCCATATGTTTCATGCTATGGTTAGGTTTACCTTAATAATTCTTTTGTAGTTGCGGATGCTTGCAATAGGAGTTAATCATAAGTGGGATGCTTGTCCAAGTAAGGGCAGCACCCAAGCACCGGTCCACCCACATATCAAATTATCAAAGTACCGAACGCGAATCATATGAGCATGATGAAAACTAGATTGACGATAATTCCCATGTGTCCTCGGGAGTGTTTTCCTTCGTATAAGAATTTGTCCAGGCTTGTCCTTTGCTACAAAAAGGATTGGGCTACCTTGCTGCACCTTATTTACCTTTGTTACTTGTTGCTCGTTACCAATTATCTTATCACAAAACTATCTGTTACCGATAATTTCAGTGCTTGCAGAGAATACCTTACTGAAAACCGCTTGTCATTTCCTTCTGCTCCTCGTTGGGTTCGACACTCTTACTTATCAAAAGGACTACGATAGACCCCCTACACTTGTGGGTCATCAAGACTCTTTTCTGGCGCCGTTGCTGGGGAGTGAAGCACCTTTCGTAAGTGGAACTTGGTAAGGAAAAATTTATATAGTGTGCTGAAATTTACTGTCACTTGTTACTATGGAAAGTAATCCTTTGAGGGGCTTGTTCGGGGTATCTTCACCCCGTCCAGTAGGGCAAAGAATTTCTCCTCAACCTACTGAACCTACTGAAAATATTTACTTTGAAATTCCTTCGGGTATGATATAGAAACTGCTAGCTAATCCCTTTACAGGAGATGGAACATTGCATCCCGATTTACACCTAATCTATGTGGATGAAGTTTGTGGATTATTTAAGCTTGCAGGTATGCCCGATGATGTTATCAAGAAGAAGGTCTTCCCTTTATCTTTGAAGGGAGAGGCATTGAGATGGTATAGGCTATGTGATGATATGGGATCATGGAACTACAAACGATTGAAATTGGAATTTCATCAGAAGTTCTTTCCTATGCATCTTGTTCATCGTGATCGTAATTATATATATAATTTTTGGCCTCGCGAAGGAGAAAGCATCGCTCAAGTTTGGGGGAGGCTTAAGTCAATGTTATATTCATGCCCCAATCATGAGCTCTCAAGAGAAACAATTATTCAAAACTTTTATGCTCGACTTTCTGACAACAATCGCTCCATGCTTGATACATCTTGTACTGGTTCTTTTATGATGAAGACTATTGAATTCAGATGGGACTTATTGGAAAGAATTAAACGCAACTCTGAAGATTGGGATCTTGACGAAGGTAAGGAGTCAGGTATAACACCTAAGTTTGACTGTGTTAAATCTTTTATGGATACCGATGTTTTCTGTAAGTTTAGCACTAACTATGGACTTGACTCTGAGATAGTAGCTTCTTTCTGTGAATCATTTGCTACTCATGTTGATCTCCCTAAGGAGAAGTGGTTTAAGTATCATCCTCCCATAGAAGTAAAAGTTGTTGAACCTGTTAAAGTTGAAGAAAAGACTATCACTTATAGTGATCCTATTGTTCCTACTACTTATGTTGAGAAACCACCTTTCCCTGTTAGAATAAAGGATCATGCTAAAGCTTCAACTGTTGTCAACAAAAGTAATATTAGGACACACAAACCCCCTGAGCAAATTAAAGTTGAACCTAATATTGCTATGGTTAAAGATCTCTTGGCTGATAATATTGATAAGCATGTTATCTACTTATGTGATGAAGCTGCTAGAATTGCTAGACCTGATTCTAAAAATAAACATAGATCTGTTGTAGGCATGCCTGTTATTTCTGTTAAAATAGGAGATCATTGTTATCATGGCTTATTTGATGTGGGTGCTAGTGCTAGTGCTATACCTCATTCTTTATACGAAGAAATTATGCATGATATTGCACCCGCTGAGATAGAAGATATTGATATTACAATTAAGCTTGCCAATAGAGATACTATATCACCGATTGGGATTGTTAGAGATGTCGAAGTCTTGTGTGGGAAGGTTAAATATCCTGCTGATTTTCTTGTTCTTGGTTCTCCACAAGATAGCTTTTGTCGCATTATACTCGGTAGACCCTTCTTGAACACTGTTAATGCTAGGATAAAATGCGAAAAGGATATTGTTACTATTGGTCTGGATGATATGTCTCATGAGTTTAACTTTGCTAAATTTCATAGACAACCCCGTGACGAGGAATTGCCTAGTAAAGATGAAATTATTGGTCTTGCTTCTATTGCCGTGCCTCCTAATGATCCTTTAGAACAATACCTGCTTGACCATGAAAATGATATGTTTATGAATGAAAGGAGGGAAATACATGAAGTATTCTTTAAACAGGGCCCATTCTGAAACAAAACTTGCCTGTTGAAATCCTAGGCGATCCTCCTCCACCCCAGGTGATCCCGTGTGTGAGCTTAAACCATTACCTGATACTCTTAAATACGCTTATCTTGATGAAAAGAAGATATATCCTGTTATTATTAGTGCTAACCTTTCAGAGAAGGAGGAAGAGAAATTATTGAAAACTCTGAAGAAGCACCGTGCTGCTATTGGATATACTCTTAATAATCTTAAGGGAATTAGTCCCACTCTATGTCAACACAAGATAAATTTGGAGAAAGACGCCAAACCTGTTATTGATCACCAACGACGGCTAAATCCTAAGATGAAAGAAGTGGTAAGAAAGGAAATATTAAAGATCCTTGAGGCAGGTATAATTTATCCCGTTACTGATAGTCAGTGGGTAAGTCATGTCCATTGCGTCCCTAAGAAGGGAGGTATTACTGTCGTTCCTAATGACAAAGATGAATTGATCCCACAAAGAATTGTTACATGTTATAGGATGGTAATTGATTTCCGCAAATTAAATAAAGCTACTAAAAAGATCATTACCCCTTGCCTTTTATTGATCAAATGCTAGAAAGATTATCCAAACATACACATTTTTGCTTTCTAAATGGCTATTCTAGTTTCTCTCAAATACCTGTGTCAGCGAACGATCAAGAAAAGACCACTTTTACTTGCCCTTTCGGTACTTTTGCTTATAGACGCATATGCCTTTTGGTTTATGTAATGCACCTGCTACCTTTTAAAGATGCATGATGGCTATATTCTCTGACTTTTGTGAAAAGATTTGTGAGGTTTTCATGGATGATTTCTCCGTTTATGGATCCTATTTTGATGATTGCTTGAGCAACCTTGATCGAGTTTTGCAGAGATGTGTAGAAACTAATCTTGTCTTGAATTGGGAGAAGTGCCACTTTATGGTTAATGAAGGCATTGTCTTGGGGCATAAAATTTCTGAAAGAGGTATTGAAGTTGATAAAGCTAAGGTTGATGCTATTGAGAAGATGTCGTGTCCCAAGGACATCAAAGGTATAAGAAGTTTCCTTGGTCATGCCGGTTTTTATAGGAGGTTCATTAAGGACTTCTCAAAAATTTCTCGGCCTCTGCCTAATCTATTACAAAAAGATACACCTTTTGTCTTTGATGATGATTGCGTAGAAGCATTTGAAATACTTAAGAAAGCTTTAATTTCTGCACCTATTGTTCAGCCACCTGATTGGAATTTACCCTTTGAGATTATGTGTGATGCTAGCGATTATGCTGTAGGTGCTGTTTTAGGGCAAAGAGTTGATAAGAAATTAAATGTTATCCAATATGCTAGTAAAACTCTAGACAATGCCCAGAGAAATTATGCTACTACTGAAAAACAATTTTTAGCAGTTGTATTTGCATGTGATAAGTTCAGACCTTATATTGTTGATTCTAAAGTAACTATATACACTGATCATGCTGCTATTAAATATCTTATGGAAAAGAAAGATGCTAAACCTAGACTTATTAGATGGGTTCTCTTGCTACAATAATTTGATTTGCATATTATTGATAGAAAGGGAGCTGAGAACCCCGTTGCAGACAACTTGTCTAGGTTAGAGAATGTTCTTGATGACCCACTACCTATTGATGATAGCTTTCCTGATGAACAATTAGCTATCATAAATGCTTCTCGTACTGCTCCTTGGTATGCTGATTATGCTAATTACATTGTTGCTAAATTTATACCACCTAGTTTCACATACCAGCAAAAGAAAAAGTTTTTCTATGATTTGAGACATTACTATTGGGATGACCCACACCTTTATAAAGAAGGAGTATATGGTGTTATTAGACGCGTTACGTACTGAGCATGAACAGAAGCAGATCCTACGCAAGTGTCACTCCGAGGCTTATGGAGGACACCACTGGAGATAGAATTGCACATAAGGTATTGCAATCCGGTTTTATTGGCCTACTCTCTTCAAGGATGCCCGTAAGTTTGTTTTGTCTTGTGATTAATGTCAAAGAATTGGTAATATTAGTAGACGTCAAGAAATGCCTATGAATTATTCACTTGTTATTGAACCATTTGATGTTTGGGGCTTTGATTATATGGGACCGTTTCCTTCCACTAATGGATATACACATATTTTAGTTGTTGTTGATTACGTTACTAAGTGGGTAGAAGCTATTCCAACTAGTAGTGCTGATCATAACACTTCTATTAAGATGCTTAAAGAAGGTATTTTTCCGAGGTTTGGAGTCCCTAGATACTTAATGACTGATGGTGGTTCGCACTTTATTCATGGTGCTTTCCGTAAAATGCTTGCTAAGTATGACGTTAATCATAGAATTGCATCTCCATACCACCCACAGTCTAGGGGTCAAGTAGAATTGAGTAACAAAGAGCTCAAATTAATTTTGCAAAAGACTGTTAATAGATCCAGAAAAAATTGGTCTAAGAAACTTGATGATGCATTATGGGCTTATAGAACTGCATACAAAAATCCTATGGGTATGTCTCCATATAAAATGGTATATGGAAAAGCATGTCACTTACCTCTCGAACTTGAACATAAGGCATATTGGGCTATTAAAGAACTCAATTATGATTTCAAACTTGCCGGTGAGAAGAGGTTATTTGACATTAGCTCACTTGATGAATGGAGAACTCAGGCTTATGAGAATGCCAAACTGTTTAAAGAAAAAGTTAAAAGATGGCACGACAAAAGGATACAAAAGCGTGAGTTTAATGTAGGTGATTATGTTTTGCTATTCAACTCTCGTTTAAGATTTTTTGCAGGAAAAAATCTCTCTAAATGGGAAGGCCCTTACGTTATCGAGGAGGTCTATCGTTCCGGTGCCATAAAAATCAACAACTTCGAAGGCACAAATCCGAAGGTGGTGAAAGGTCAAAGAATCAAACATTATATCTCAGAGAGATAACCCCATAAATGTCGAAACTAATGTTATTGAAACCGTAACTCCGGAGGAATATATAAGGGACACTTTCCAGAATGTTTCAGACTCTGAAACGGAACAGGTACATGGTACGGTAAGTAAACCGACTCCAAAACAGTTCTAATGGCAATTTTTCTCCGTTTTGGAATATTTAAGAAAATAAGAAACAGTCCGGGAAGGACGCGAGACTTCCACGAGGGTGGGGGCGCGCCCCCTGCCTCGTGGGCCCCCTGGCAGGCCTCCGGTATCCATATTCTGCTATATGAAGTCTTTTACCCTGCGAAAAAATCATAAGCAAGCTTGCGAGACGAAACTCCGCCGCCACGAGGCGGAACCTTGGCGGAACCAATCTAGGGCTCCGGCAGAGCTGTTCTGCCGGGGAAACATCCCTCCGGGAGGGGGAAATCATCGCCATCATCACCACCAACGATCCTCTCGTCGGGAGGGGGTCAATCTCCATCAACATCTTCACCAGCACCATCTCCTCTCAAACCCTAGTTCATCTCTTGTATCCAATCTTTGTCCCAAAGCCTCAGATTGGTATGTGTAGGTTGCTAGTAGTGTTGATTACTCTTTGTAGTTGATGCTAGTTGGTTTATTTAGTGGAAGATTATATGTTCAGATCCTTAATGCATATTAATACCCCTCTGATTATGAACATGAATATGATTTGTGAGTAGTTACGTTTGTTCCTGAGGACATGGGTGAAGTCTTGCTATTAGTAGTCATGTGAATTTGGTATTCGTTCGATATTTTGATGAGATGTATGTTGTCTATCCTCTAATGGTGTCATGTGAACGTCGATTACATGACACTTCACCATTATTTGGGCCTAGAGGAAGGCATTGGGAAGTAATAAGTAGATGATGGGTTGCTAGAGTGACAGAAGCTTAAACCCCAGTTTATGCGTTGCTTCGTAAGGGGCTGATTTGGATCCATATGTTTCATGCTATGGTTAGGTTTACCTTAATACTTCTTTTGTAGTTGCGGATGCTTGCAATAGGAGTTAATCATAAGTGGGATGCTTGTCCAAGTAAGGGCAGCACCCAAGCACCGGTCCACCCACAGATCAAATTATCAAAGTACCGAACGCGAATCATATGAGCATGATGAAAACTAGCTTGACGATAATTCCCATGTGTCCTCGGGAGCGTTTTCCTTCGTATAAGAATTTGTCCAGGCTTGTCCTTTGCTACAAAAAGGATTGGGCCACCTTGCTGCACCTTATTTACCTTTGTTACTTGTTGCTCGTTACCAATTATCTTATCACAAAACTATCTGTTACCGATAATTTCAGTGCTTGCAGAGAATACCTTACTGAAAACCGCTTGTCATTTCCTTCTGCTCCTCGTTGGGTTCGACACTCTTACTTATCGAAAGGACTACGATAGATCCCCTACACTTGTGGGTCATCAGGCAGCGGCCAGGAGGTGACGCCCCACCCCCCCACAAGCCCAGTCCGAATTGGACAAGGGGTTGGGGGCGCCCCCCCCCCCTCTCCCTTCCTTCCCCCTTCTCCTTTAGATGGAAACCTACTAGGACTTAGAGTCCTAGTAGGATTCCCCTTCTCCCAGCGCGCCTAGCTTGGCCGGCCGGCCGGCCTCCCCCTCCCTCCTTTATATACGGGGACAGGGGGCACCCTAGAACACACAAGTTTCTCTTAACCGTGTGCGGTGCCCCTGTCCACAGTTACACACCTCGATCATATCGTCGTAGTGCTTAGGCGAAGCCCTGCGCCGGTAACATCATCATCCGTCGCCACGCCGTCATGCTGACGGAACTCTCCCTCAGCCTCATCTGGATCAAGAGCTCGAGGGAAGTCATCAAGCTGAACGTGCGCTGAACGCGGAGGTGTCGTACATTCGGTGCTTGGATCGGTTGGATCGTGAAGACGTTCGACTACATCAACCGCGTTACTAATGCTTCCGCTTTCGGTCTACGAGGGTACAAGGACACACTCTCCCCGCTCATTGCTATGCTTCTCCTAGATAGATCTTGCGTGATCGTAGGAAAACTTTGAAATACTATGTTCCCCAACAAAAACATCATAAGAAAGTCAAACGCAACGAAATCATGGTAACGGAGAACAATGCACCCACAAGTGGAGTTCGTGGCCACCGGTATCATTCGGCATGCCCGGTGGTGTACAAACTGCGCGGCCACGCGGTGTGGCAAGTGCCACTCAACGGCATACACACATAGCATGGGCACCATCCACCGCCAAAGAATCTTGTCCTGCTCGCACATCACGTTCAGCTCGAACCCCCACTCTCGGTCATGATACGGGCACCAGTTTACCTATTACACAAACATTGGTAAGTTCCCGATGAAAGTGGGGTCAAAAAGAAAGGTGAGCTAGTTCATATACCTGCGAAGGCGTCAAAGCGTCCATCTCGTTGGTGAAGGCCTTGTACGAAGCCTTGGATGTGCCCGTGTAGAGACGCACAATGTCCCACTCGTAAGCTACGGTCGGCTATCGAGTAGAGTCGCCATCTTCGCCATACGCATCCCATGGACGTCTTGGCAACTTCTCCGGACGCCCCACCGGCGGCCGCTCTCACATCCAAATGGAGAGGGCCCACACAAATCCACACATATCATAAGTATCTTTTGTCCTATGGGTTGCCTCGTCAAGCTACAAAACAACAATTGATGATCATATATAACACAATATCATGGAGCATACATTCATAAAAAGCAATGAGATACTCTCTTACCGAGCGGTATAGGTAGGCGAGAGAGGCGGCTCCCCAACTGTACCCTGCATCCCAGTCGGCTAGGAAGAAGAATACGACCAGAGAGCAGAGTTCCCGGAGCAGTCTGGAAACACGACCTCTGTGAAAAGGTGCCACAGGTAGGCCCTCGCGTACTGCTCCACCATACCCTCATCGGCATTTACAGGGCATTTTTCCAGTTGTTCAGGAGCCAGGGCAGCACTACACCGGATGTTTGGTTACCCTTAGCGTCGGGGCAGTCACCGATGAGGGTGGTAACCCTCTGCTGGCAGTTGGTCCTCTCCACTCGCCCGTTGAGTGCATAACCCTCGATCGGTAGGGCCGTAATCATCCCCCAATCCTCGAGGGTCACCGTCATCTCCTTGCATGGGAGATGGAAAAGAATGAGTCTCGGGTCGCCACCGGTCAATCAAAGCCGTGAGAGCTGCGTGGACGAGCATCGGCGGCTGACGCTTGAACTGCAGGACGAAACCCAACAGTCGGGCTCTCCTGAAGTACGGCGTGTAGCGCTTGTCGTACTCCATCTTCACGGCATTCGCGTGACCCCTCATGCGCAGTGGTGGGAGCATCTGTCAGAAAGTGGACGCCAAAAGTTAGTAACTTATTTTCATCAATCCAAAAACTTTGGTTCAATAATACGATCATAGTACTTACCACTTTGTTCTCTATGAAGCAGGCACGATGACCCTTGTCGAACGCGTAGTCAAGCATGGAGTACCGTTTGCCGATGTTTTCCGCAAGAGGTGCCCACCTAAATAAAATTTCATAAACATAAGCATTATACGCATAAGCATAAGCATAAATAAAAAATGAAACATGGTTGATTCATTCATACAACATTCATATATTTATTCATACAACATTCATATATAACATCCACATGCATCATATATCAAAACAAGTTCCTTGAACATGCATCATATCATCATTATTTTTAACATTTTTTTTTGTAAACTAGGGTTCATCATTTTTTCTCCAACAACATCCACTATACATCTTGCATCATATCCTATCAACATGCATCATATTTCAAAACAAATTCCTCCAATATGCATCATATCATCATTTTTTAAACAAAACAAATTATGAACTATGGTTCATCTTGAGGGTTCACAATTTTTTCTCAAACAACATCCACTATACATCTTGCATCATATCATATCAACATGCATCATATATCAAAACAAATTCCTCCAATATGCATCATATCATCATTTTTTTAAACAAAAAAAATTATGAACTAGGGTTCATCTTCACACTACCATTCGAACTAGTGAGTAGTGTTCATATTCAACAACACTAGTGATTAGAGAACATCTAAAATCAACCTAAAACAATCCTAGGTAAAAAAATCAATCTTAGTTCAAAAATAGGGGTGATTTCAAGCATATAATGCGTCGAACCGGAAGCTATTTTACTAAAATAAGTGGAGGGATCGGAGGAGCTTACTTTTCTTTCTTCGGAGCCATCTCGATCCGCAAAAACGGTGAAGAAACAAAAAAGATCCAAGGGGAGGAGTAGAGAGGGCGAGAGAGAGCAAGAACTCTGTTCTTGGCGGCTGGGAGGAGAGGGGATGGGAGAGATGGGGCGGCCCGTATAACTGCTCGTATAACTGCTCGTATAACTGCCCGTATAACTGCTCGCACCCTACCGCCAGGGTCCACGGCGGTAAGGTTATACAGGCTACCGCCAGGGACAGTGATGGTAGGGGGGACGGCGGCCGTCTGAGGCTGCTGACGTGGCTTAGTGCCTTACCGCCAGGACCCATAGCCGCACCATGCTATTTTTATTCGGCGTACATATGAGGCCAGGCGCACATGGCAAGTGACGGTGCATCACTTGTTTGCGCATGACTATGCCATGATACGCATTTGACCTCATTTCCCAATTATATATACATATGCGTGGATTCAGAATGATTGAGAGAGATACGTACCCAAGGTGGTACTTGAGTTGAGTGGCCATGTAGTACTCGGTGGAAGCAACAAACCACAATGGCTGGTACTGGAGTGTCACCCTTTGCTGATTCGTGCGTTTCATCTGCCGGGCCAACCCTCCTATGTCCCCATTGTTAGAAGGGAGAGAGGGATTGGTGAAATAGTTGTTGTATTGCTTGAGCCTCGTGGGCATATATATAAGAGTACATGATTTATTTGGAGTATAAGGCAAGCCAGAATATTTCCTAGTCTAACCTATGTTTCCTAATACAATCACGTTACTCAACATCCCCCCGCAGTCACAGCGGTAGCGACGCAGACGGTGAGACTGAAGAAGAATTCGAAGGCAAGCCGACGGACACCCCCCCACAGTCGTAACGGTCGACGCATCGCGGAGTCATGGCTGGAGTAGACACCAACGAGGTTTCTCAAGCAGGTGGTAGCCCTTTGTGCCGTTTGTCGATGTAGCCGAGAGCGTGGGTGATGAAGCCGTGGTCGAGGTAGCCGTTTGCCTAACCTATGTTTCCTAATACAATCACGTTACTCAACGAATCGAAATCGATCACATCATCACAACCGATTTCCCTGGAATTAAGTACAGGAAATAAGCATCACTTGATCGTGCCGTTTGCCTTTTCACGCGCGTCCGATTAGACGGATGAATATTTCCGCTCCTGTCTATTTTATCCCCTGAAAACGACCAAGAAAACAACGTTTTTTTTAGGATAAGAAAACAACGGTTAGTTATGCGTGCATGCATGCATACGAGGTAAGTAATCCTTGACATAATCCACAGATCAGAGTCGGTTAATCAACGGTCAAATCCATGTAACCCTTTTTTGTCTGATGAGGTTGCTTCGATTTGCAATCGATGGAATGGAATCCAACAAAAGGGACAACTCACGCGCACAAGAACAAACGCTAATGTCGGATGGACCAGGTAGCTTTCGAGCGTCTACAGCCGAGCGCCTTAAACCCGTCTCATACGCACGGACAGCCCGCCTGATCACTAATCGGTCACGTTTTTCAACCCAGACAGACGTCTCAAACGGCCGGGCTGACTGTCACCCTCATACCCAGCACAAATATGGGGCGGATATATATAGGGGCGTCCGGGCACGCCCGCCACGTCGGACCCGGCCCATACTGGCCCATCCAACCTCACTTATATTCGTCCCATCCGCTCATCAGAGCAAACACTACCCACTTCACTCCACTCCCCTCCGCCACCTGAGCTCATCTCCGGCGGTTTTCGGCCTTCTCCGCCATGGCAGATAGCGGATTGGACTCCAACCAGTCCGGATCTATCGACCGGGGTGTCATCCCGTGTGGGTTGGAGGAGGCAACGGCAGTCCGCATTGCACTCCGCCGCTCTCGGGAGGATAGCGCCCGGCCGACGGACGGATCCGTCCACCGCGACGCCATAGCGTCGGCTCATTGGGTACTCAGATCCTCTGATGCTGGATCCTTGCGGTCCCGGCAGCCGGAACACCTCTCCTTCCCCATCATCGGTCGGGCAGACTATGAGTCCCACCGGGAACGGTCAGCCCGCCGTGGGAAGGAGTGGATAAGGGCCATCGAGGCCCGTATCGCGGCGGAAATGGCGGCGGTGGAGGCGGCTGACGCGGTGGCGCGGGCGGCCGCAGAGGAGGAAACCATTCGCACCCGCATTGTGAAGAAATGGCAGCGGAGGAACACGCGCGCCCTCGCCCGAGAGCAAAATCGGGCGGTGTCATGGCCGGACTGCCACCGAATGAGGAGAAGGAGGACAACGACGACGAGGATAGCTCTGGCGACGAGCAGATCTGGCTCGATCCATACTTCGTCTTTGACCGGTACTTCTACGAGAAGGACGACAAGGGCGCTTGAAAAGGCGAAGGCAGCCGTGGATAAACTCCATCATACCCAAACATGCTAAATTTTGGTAATCCGATGGCATGTTTAGTGTAGTGTGATGGAGTAGCCGGACGATGCGTGTGCGCCGACGTAGTTGCATGAGTTTGTATGGATTTGAGATATGGTAAATGAGATGTCCGGATGTGGATTACATTATTTGAGAGGTGCCCGGTCAGTGCCCACAGGCACGTCTATGGGCGTTTGAGAGGTCGAATTTGTCAAGTCCTGCTGCAGATGCTCTTAGCCTCCCTCTTCCTCTTTTGTTTTCCTCGAGAAACCATGTAAAACACGCTTAGTTTGGTTTCCGTGGTAACCAAGGGTCTGTTGTTTATATGATGGACTTTGCTCTCCTTGCATCTGCGACCCGGTTCACTAAGGTCGAGCTACAAACTTGCCATTTTCATTGATTAAGAAAAGAATTGCCCGGTTAATTGACGGAAAACTGTGCTAAAACCGATACAATCCAACCCACATAATATGGGTATCATCGGCCAACCTGGCCACCAACATGGGATCACAGAGCTACAAACAGCTGCACAAAACCATGACGACACATGCCAACAGAAGCCCACACGCGCGAACAACCGACAGCTCCGACTCTGACGACGATCATCACAAGGGAAATATGCAGGACTTGCGCCGACCGTGCCTTCCCTAACCGACCACCGAGCGCCTGTCATCGTCACCGCATGGAGACACTCCACCACAGCTCTGACTTCAAAGCAACCAAGCAACCAACGGAAGCACCTCGGACACGCCGGGAAGATCCGACTACCGAATCCTGAGCCGCGACCAAAGCTCCTCTCGACGCCATCATCGTTGCCAAACAGAAATCAGCGCCCCCGAAATGGCCGCCTCAGCAAACCACGCGGCGAAGATGCCGCCATCCACTGGTCTCCAGGTTGTGGCCGGTGTCGTGGTTCTAAGCCTGACAGTAGAATGGGGGGTAGGTATGGAGAGGCAAGATCCTAGCTATGGAGTAGTTGTATACGCAAGATGTTTACGAGTTCAGGCCCTTCTCGGAGGAAGTAACAGCCCTACGTCTCGGAGCCTGGAGGCGGTCGACTGTATTATGTGCGTATGAGTTACAGGGGTGCGAACCCTTGACACTGAGGAGGGGGGTGGCTTATATAGAGTTTGCGATACCCCTCCGGCCCTCAGTTATGCAGGGTTAAAGGTACATTAAGATAGGGGGTTACTGGTAACGCCCACATAAAGTTCTATGATGACCATAAAAGCTACTTAATGACCGATTGTTTGGGTGCAGACTGACTTTAGATCCCCTGGTGGTCGAGTGGTTGGCTTCATGGTCGAGTGTCTTCCAGTTGGTCGAGTGGAACTCTTCCAGGTCGATTGAAAGGTAGTTTCTTCTAGAGATGTCCTTGGGGAGGGTGTCTTAGACCGGTCCATGACCCTACCCTAGGTATATGACTTCATCATTAGCCCCCGAATGGATCGAGGTTTGAGTGGGGAAGGAGTTGAACATACTCCCGACTCATTCTTGTGCTGCAATAGTGTCTTGTATTGGATCAAATGGACTTAAGTGACGGCATCAACTTCTTTTTCAGTCTCCTTGATCCATTCTTTGTATTCTTCGAGTGCGTTTTCCGTACTTGGCGATTTTCGAATGAAAGGACGGAAGAAATCTTTTGTCTGACGATTTGCACTATGGCGCGCGGATTTAGCGGGATTTGAATCTTCGGGAAACGAGCGGGACGGAGAGAGAGCCGCAGTAATCGGACGAGATAAGGCAAGGACGCCTCGATCCCCGTGCCACCTTTTTCGCCACGTATCGCGCTGGTGACTGATGCGGGATTTGACAGGATCGCCTGGGCCTACCGGTCAGTCACTCGGAAGCAACCTCATATAAGGCCCAGGACTGGGGTTTTTTGAACAGTGCGTTCCCCTTTCCTCCTTCCTTCCTCAGATTCATCCGTCGCGCCTACCTCCACCTCCGAACTGCTGCTCCACGCGCGTTCTGCTGGCAACAATGGTGAAAGAAAAGACGGCTGCTTTGGAACGGGCGAAGAAGACGACGGTGTTGGAAATATGCCCTAGAGGCAATAATAAATTAGTTATTATTATATTTCCTTGTTCATGATAATCGTTTATTATCCATGCTATAATTGTATTGATAAGAAACTCAGATACATGTGTGGGTATATAGACAACACCATGTCCCTGGTAAGCCTCTAGTTGACTAGCTCGTTAATCAATAGATGGTTACGGTTTCTGACCATGGACATTGGATGTCATTGATAACGGGATCACATCATTAGGAGAATGATGTGATGGACAAGACCCAATCCTAAGCCTAGCACAGATCGTGGTAGTTCGTATGCTAAAGCTTTTCTAAAATGTCAAGTATCATTTCCTTAGACCATGAGATTGTGCAACTCCGGATACCGTAGGAATGCTTTGGGTGTACCAAACGCGTCACAACGAATCGGGTGGCTATAAAGGTGCATTACGTATCTCCGAAAGTGTCTGCATTGGGTTGGCACGAATCGAGATCGGATTTGTCACTCCGTGTGACGGAGAGGTATCTCTGGGCCCACTCGGTAGGACATCATCATAATGTGCACAATGTGATCAAGGAGTTGATCACGGGATGATGTGTTACGAACGAGTAAAGAGACTTGCCGATAACGAGATTGAACAAGGTATCGGATACCGACGATCGAATCTCGGGCAAGTACAATACCGCTAGACAAAGGGAATTGTATACGGGATTGATTGAGTCCTTGACATCGTGGTTCATCCGATGAGATCATCGTGGAACATGTGGGAGCCAACATGGGTATCCAGATCCCGCTGTTGGTTATTGACCGGAGAACGTCTCGGTCATGTCTGCATGGTTCCCGAACCCGTAGGGTCTACACACTTAAGGTTCGATGACGCTAGGGTTATAAAGGAAGTTTGTATGTGGTTACCGAATGTTGTTAGGAGTCCCGGATGAGATCCCGGACGTCACGAGGAGTTCCGGAATGGTCCGGAGGTAAAGAATTATATATGGGAAGTCCTGTTTTGGTCACCGGAAAAGTTTCGGGTTTTATCGGTAATGTACCGGGACCACCGGGAGGGTCCTGGGGGTCCACCAAGTGGGGCCACCATCCTCGGAGGGCTGCATGGGCCAAGTGTGGGAGGGGACCAGCCCCAGGTGGGCTGGTGCGCCCCCCCCCCAAGAGGCCCATGTGCCAAGAGACAAGGGAAAGTGAGAGTCCTAAAGGGGGAAGGCACCTCCTAGGTGCCTTAGGGAGGATGGACTCCTCCCTGGCCGCACCCTTCCTTGGAGGAAGGGCCAAGGCTGCGCCTCCCCCCCCTCTCTTGCCCCTATATATAGTGGAGGGGAGGGAGGGCAGCCGCACCTGAGTCCCTGGCACCTCCCTCCCTCCCGTGACACCTCCTCCTCTCCCGCAGGTGCTTGGCGAAGCCTTGCAGGATTGCCACGCTCCTCCACCACCACCACGCCGTTGTGCTGCTGCTGGATGGAGTCTTCCTCAACCTATGCCTCTCTCCTTGCTGGATCAAGGCATGGGAGACGCCACTGGCTGTACGTGTGTTGAACAGCGGAGGTGCCGTCTGCTCAACACTAGGATCATCGGTGATTTGAATCACGACAGTACGACTCCATCAACCCCGTTCACTTGAACGCTTCCGCTTAGCGATCTACAAGGGTATGTAGATGCACTCTCCTTCCCCTCGTTGCTGGTTTCTCCATAGATAGATCTTGGTGACACGTAGGGAAATTTTGAATTTCTGCTACGTTCTCCAACAAAGGGCATCATGAGCTAGGTCTAGTGCGTCGAGTCTTTGCACGAGTAGAACACAAAGTAGTTGTGGGCGTTGATTTTGTTCAATATGCTCGCCGTTACTAGTCCAATCTTGTTTCGACGGTATTGTGGGATGAAGCGGCCCGGACCGACCTTACACGTACTCTTACGTGAGACAGGTTCCACCGACTGACATGCACTTGGTGCATAAGGTGGCTAGCGGGTGCCAATCTCTCCCACTTTAGTCGGATCGGATGCGATGAAAAGGGTCCTTATGAAGGGTAAATAGCAATTGACATATCACGTTGTGGTTTTATGTAGGTAAGAAACGTTCTTGCTAGAAACCCATAGCAGCCACGTAAAACATGCAAACAACAATTAGAGGACGTCTAACTTGTTTTTGCAGGTATGCTATGTGATGTGATATGGCCAAGAAGAATGTGATGAATGATATGTGATGTATGAGATTGATCATGTTCTTGTAACAGGAATCACGACTTGCATGTCGATGAGTATGACAACCGGCAGGAGCCATAGGAGTTGTCTTTATTTATTGTATGACCTGCGTGTCATTATACAACGCCATGTAATTACTTTACTTTATTGCTAACCGGTAGCCATAGTAGTAGAAGTAATAGTTGGCGAGACAACTTCATGAAGACACGATGATGGAGATCATGATGATGGAGATCATGGTGTCATGCCGTGACGATGATGATCATGGAGCCTCAAGATGGAGATCAAAAGGAGCAAAATGATAATGGCCATATCATGTCACTATTTGATTGCATGTGATGTTTATCATGTTTATGCATCTTATTTGCTTAGAACAACGGTAGTAAATAAGATGATCCCTCATTAAAATTTCAAGAAGGTGTTCCCCCTAACTGCACCGCCATGTAAAGTTCGCTGCTTCAAGCACCACGTGATGATCGGGTGTGATAGATTCTTACGCTCACATACAACGGGTGTAAGCCAGATTTACACACTCAGAACACTTAGGTTAACTTGACGAGCCTATCATGAACAGACATGGCATCTGAACAAAAGAGACCGAAAGATCGAGCATGAGTCGTATAGTAGATACGATCAACAAGAATATGTTCACCGATGATGACTAGTCCGTCTCACGTGATGATCGGACACGGCCTAGTTGACTCGGATCATGTAATCACTTAGATGACTAGAGGGATGTCTATTCGAGTGGGAGTTCATGAGATGAACTTAATTATCCCGAACATAGTCAAAAGATCTTTGCAAATTATGTCGAAGCTCGCGCTTTAGTTCCACTGTTTAGATATGTTCCTAGAAAAATATAGTTGAAAGTTGTGATGAGCGATTATGCGGACAATAGAAAGGTTATGTCCTTAATGCACCGCTCAAAGGTGCTGAACCCCAAATGTCGTTTGTGGATGTTACGAACATCGGACATACACGCTTTGATAACTACGTGATAGTTCGGTTAAACGGTTTAGAGTTGAGGCACCAAAGACGTCAAACGTCATGAACATATGAGATGTTTCGAGGCTGAAATTGGGATTTCAGGCTCGTGCCCACGCCAAGAGGTATAAGACCTCCGACGATTTTCTTAGCCTGCAAACTAAGGGAGAAAAGCTCAATCGTTGAGCTTGTGCTCGATTGTCCGAGTGCAACAATCACTTGAATCGAGTGGGAGTTGATCTTCCGGATGAGATAGCGATGTTTCTCCAAAGTCATTGCCACCAAGCTGCTAGAGCTTCGTGATGAACTATAACATGTCGTGATAGATATGATGATCCTTGAGGTATATACGATGTTTGACACCGCGAAAGTAGAAATCAAGAAGGAGCATCAATTGTTGATGGTTGGTGAAACCACTAGTTTCAAGAAGGGCAAGGGCAAGAAGGGACACTTCATGAAACGGCAAATCCGCTTGTTGCTCCAAAGTGAAGAAACCCAAGGTTGAACCCAAACCCGAGACTAAGTGCTTCTGTAATAAGGGGAACAGCCACTGGAGCAGAATTACCCTAGATACTTGGTACATAAGAAGGCTGGCAAGGTCGATAGAAGTATATTGGATATACATTATGTTAATGTGTACTTTACTAGTACTCCTAGTAGTACCAGGGTATTAGATACCGGTTCGGTTGCTAAGTGTTAGTAACTTTCGAAACAAAAGCTCTGAGAATAAACAGAGACTAGCTAAAGGTGAGTCGACGATACGTGTTGGAAGTGTTTCCAAGGTTGATGTGATCAAGCATCAGACGCTCCCTCTACCATCGAGATTGGAGTTAAACCTAAAATTATTGAATGGTTTATTGAATCTCGATCGTAGTGATACACATTTCCATGCCAAAAGATATAAGATAGTAATGATAGTACCACTTACTTGTGGCAATCGCCATGTAAGTCATATTGGTGTAAACGCGTGAAGAAGCTCCATGTTGATGGATCTTTGGACTCACTCGCTTTGAAAAGTTTGAGACATGCGAACCATGTCTATTGGTGTATACGCATGAAGAAACTCCATGCAGATGGATCGCTTGGACTCACTTGATTTTGAATCACTTGAGATATGCAAATCATACCACATGGGCAAGATGACCTAAAAGCCTCGGTTTCAAAGAAGATGGAACAAGATAGCAACTTGTTGGAAGTAACACATTTTGATGTGTGCAGTCCAATGAGTGCCGAGGCATGCAAATGAATATCGTTATGTTCTTACTTCACGGATGATTTAAGTAGATACAGAGTGTATTTACTTGATGAAACACAAGTCTGAATTATTGAATGGTTCAAGTAATTTCAGAGTGAAGTTAAAGATCATCGTGACAAGAGGATAAAATGTCTATGATATGATCATAGAGATGAGTATCTGAGTTACGAGCTTTGGCACGCTATTAAGACATTGTGGAAATTGTTTCACAATTAATACCGCTGGAACACCATAGTGTGATGGTGTGTCCGAACATCATAGTTGCACCCTATTAGATATGGTGCGTACCATGATGTCTCTTATCGAATTACCACTATCGTTCATGGGTTAGGCATTAGAGACAACCGCACTCACTTTAATAGGGCACCACGTAATTCCGTTGAGATGACACTGTTTGAACTATGGTTTGGAGAAACCTAAGTTGTTGTTTCTTAAAAGTTTGGGGCTGCGACGCTTATGTGAAAAAGTTTCATCGTGATAAGCTCGAACCCAAAACGGATAAATGCATCTTCATAGGACACCCAAAACAGTTGGGTATACCTCCTATCTCAAGATCCGGAAGCAAAAGTAATTGTTTGTAGAAACAGGGTCCTTTCACGAGGAAAAGTTTCTCTCGAAAGAATTGAGTGGGAGGATGGTGGAGACTTGATGAGGTTATTGAACCAACACTTCAACTAGTGTGCAGCAGGGCACAGGAAGTTGTTCCGGTGGCGCCTACACCAATTGAAGAAGACGCTTATGATAGTGATCATGAAGCTTCAGATCAAGTCACTACCGAACCTCGTAGGACGACAAGGACGCGTACTGCTTCGGAGTGGTACGGTGATCCTGTCTTAAATGTCATGTTGCTAGACAACAATGAACCTACGAGCTATGGAGAAGCAATGGTGGGCCCATATTCCAACAAATGGTTAGAAGCCATGAAATCCGAGATAGGATCCATGTATCGTAACAAAGCATGGACGTTGGTGGACTTGCCCGATAGGCAAGCCATTGAGATAAATGGATCTTTAAGAAGAAGACGAACGTGGACGGTAATGTCACCGTCTATGAAGCTCGACTTGTGGCGAAGAGTTTTTCACAAGCTCGACTATGATGAGATTTTCTCATCCGTAGCGATGCTTAAGTCCGTCGGAATCATGTTAGCATTAGCTGCATTTATGAAATTTGGCAGATGGATGTCAAAACGAGTTTCCTTACCAGTCTTCATAAGGAAAGGTTGTATGTGATACAATCAGAAAGGGATGCTAAAAGGTATGCTGGATCCAGCGATCCTTCTAAGGACGGGAGTAAGCATCTCGGAGTTGGAATGTGCGCTTTGATGAGATGATCAAAGATTTTGGGTTTATACAAAGTTTATGAGAAACTTGTATTTCCAAAGAAGTGAGTGGGAGCACTATAGAATTTCGATGAGTATATGTTGTTGACATATTGTTGATCGTAAATGATGTAGAATTTCTGGAAAGCATACATGGTTATTTGAAAGGTGTTTTCAAGTGAAAACCTGGATTAAGCTGCTTAAACATTGAGCATCAAGATCTATGAGAATAGATCGAAAACGCTAAATGATACTTTCAAATGAGCACATACCTTGACATGATATTGAAGGTGTTCAAGATGGATCACCAAAGAAGGAGTTCTTGCACGAGATGTAAGGTATGAAGTTAAGACTTAAAGCTCGACCACGGCAGTAAAAGAGAGAAAGGAAGAAGGTCGTCCCTATGCTTTAGACGTAGGCTCTATAGTATGCTATGCCGTGTACCGCACCGAAGTGTGCCTTGCCATAAGTCACTAAGGGGTACAAGAATGATCCAGGAATGGGGATCATTGGACAATGTCAAAATTGTCCTTGGAGTAAATAAGGACATGTTTCTCGATTATGGAGGTGATAAAGAGTTGGCGTAAAGGGTTACGCCGATGCAAGCTGACACCTATCCGAATGACTCAATAGCAAACCGGATACGATAGTGGAGCAACCATTTGGAATAGTTTCAAATGGAGCGCGAAGCAAGATTTATAATATGACCTAGAAATTTGCAAAGCACACACGGATCTGAAAGGTTCAGATCCGCTGACTAAAACCTCTCTCACAAGCAAAACATGATCAAACCCCGTAACTCATTGAGTCTTAATCACATGATGATGTGAACTAGTTTAATGACACTAGTAAACTCTTTGGATGTTGGTCACATGGCGATGTGACCTGTGAGTGTTAATCACATGGCGATGTGAACTAGATTATTGACTCTAGTGCAAGTGGGAGACTGTTGGAAATATGCCCTAGAGGCAATAATAAATTAGTTATTATTATATTTCCTTGTTCATGATAATCGCTTATTATCCATGCTATAATTGTATTGATAGGAAACTTCAGATACATGTGTGGGTATATAGACAACACCATGTCCCTAGTAAGCCTCTAGTTGACTAGCTCGTTAATCAATAGATGGTTACGGTTTCACGACCATGGACATTGGATGTCATTGATAACGGGATCACATCATTAGGAGAATGATGTGATGGACAAGACCCAATCCTAAGCCTAGCACAGATCATGTAGTTCAGTATGCTAAAGCTTTTCTAAAATGTCAAGTATCATTTCCTTAGACCATGAGATTGTGCAACTCCCGGATACCGTAGGAATGCTTTGGGTGTACCAAACGCCACAACGAATCGGGTGGCTATAAAGGTGCATTACAGGTATCTCCGAAAGTGTCTCATTGGGTTGGCACGAATCGAGATCGGATTTGTCACTCCGTGTGTGACGGAGAGGTATCTCTGGGCCCACTCGGTAGGGACATCATCATAATGTGCACAATGTGATCAAGGAGTTGATCACGGGATGATGTGTTACTGAGCGAGTAAAGAGACTTGCCGGTAACGAGATTGAACAAGGTATCGGATACCGACGATCGAATCTCGCAAGTACAATACTGCTAGACAAAGGGAATTGTATACGGGATTGATTGAGTCCTTGACATCGTGGTTCATCCGATGAGATCATCGTGGAACATGTGGGAGCCAACATGGGTATCCAGATCCCGATGTTGGTTATTGACAGGAGAACGCCTCGGCCATGTCTCAAGATGGTTCCCGAACCCGTAGGGTCTACACACTTAAGGTTCGATGACGCTAGGGTTATAAAGGAAGTTTGTATGTGGTTACCGAATGTTGTTCGGAGTCCCGGATGAGATCCCGGACGTCATGAGGAGTTCCGTAATGGTCCGGAGGTAAAGAATTATATATGGGAAGTCCTGTTTTGGTCACCGGAAAAGTTTCGGGTTTTATCGGTAATGTACCGGGACCACCGGGAGGGTCCCGTTGGTCCACCAAGTGGGGCCACCATCCTCGGAGGGCTGTATGGGCCAAGTGTGGGAGGGGACCAGCCCTGTGTGGGCTGGTGCGCCCCAAGAGGCCCATGTGCCAAGAGATAAGGGAAAGGGAGAGTCCTAAAGGGAAGGCACCTCCTAGGTGCCTTAGGGAGGATGGACTCCTCCCCGGCCGCACCCTTCCTTGGAGGAAGGGCCAAGGCTGCGCCTACCCCTCTCCCTTGCCCCTATATATAGTGGAGGGAGGGAGGGCAGCCGCACTGAGTCCCCGGCACCTCCCTCCCTCCCGTGACACCTCCTCCTCTCTCCCGCAGGTGCTTGGCGAAGCCCTGCAGGATTGCCACGCTCCTCCACCACCACCACACCGTTGTGCTGCTGCTGGATGGAGTCTTCCTCAACCTCTCCCTCTCTCCTTGCTGGATCAAGGCATGGGAGACGTCACCGGGTTGTACGTGTGTTGAACGCGGAGGTGCCGTCTGTTCGGCACTAGGATCATCGGTGATTTGAATCATGACGAGTACGACTCCATCAACCCCTGTCACTTGAACGCTTCCGCTTAGCGATCTACAAGGGTATGTAGATGCACTCTCCTTCCCCTCGTTGCTGGTTTCTCCATAGATAGATCTTGGTGACACGTAGGAAAATTTTGAATTTCTGCTACGTTCTCCAACAGACGGCGAACGCGAAGAGGAGGGCGACCAGTCAGGGCAGATCCTCGTCGCGGGCCGGTTTGCCGCAGGGCTGGATCCAGGGCGACTGGATTCGCTCGACCATCTGCCAGAAAGATCTTGACGACCTGGCCAATGAAGGACTGATCCCTCATGGATCAGCGAGGCTTCCAGGGATGGAGTGGCGGCCGCAGCCTCATGAGGGTGAGTGCGTCCTCTTAGCCACTCACGTCGACCGCGGGTTTTCTTTGCCACCCCACCCTTTCTTTCGAGGATTTCCGAACTTCTTTGGGGCACAACTCCACCACTTCACACCCAACTCTATCGTGTATCTCGCTGCTTTTGTGTCTTTGTGTGAGATTTTTTTGGGTTGTCGGCCGCATTGGGGCCTCTTCAAACACATTTTCACATGTCGCTCCCAGACGGTGAAAAAGGCCAATCCGAGTGACGAGAGAACCCAAGTGATTCAGATGTGTGGGGGTCTTGGGGTCCAAATGAGAGGTAAGAGCTCTTTTCCAGCCATGATCCTTCCCGAATCGGTTCGAGGGTGGCAATCGACTGGTTCTATCGCCAAGACCAGCCGACGCCAGTATACCGATGGACTCCTCCTTTCTCCATGGATCGAGTGAGCAAGCCATCCTCTCTCAAGGTGGTCCCGGAGGAGAAGGCTCAGTCAAGGTTTTGGTCGAGCGTGTAGTCCAGCTCATCCGTGACGGGTGACCGGTATGGATCTTCTAGAGGTTTTTCTTCGACGGTGCATCCAGCCACTTCAAAGATCGAGACCATCCGATGTGGATGTATTCTCGCACCGATGACACCACTCGGGTCCACCCGGAGGAGGTCGAGGATGCCACCTTTGGAGAGATGGATGGCCGCCATCATCGGGAACAAAGATAACCCCGAGGAGCCAGGAGGATCCCTCCACTCGACCAATCGTGACGAGCTGCATAAGGTTCAATCCCGTATCTTTGACTCACCGCTTACTCCATCTTGTTTGCTTAAATCGGTCGATCGACTTTCATCTTGTTTGTCTTCTTCCGTGTCACCACCGAGATGTACTCGATGCCCAACGGGGCGCAGGAACCAGTTGAGGAGGAGGAAGGGAGCGGAGGTGAAAGCCAGGAGGAATGGCAGTCTGACGGTGGGGGGGACGAAGATGACGACAGCTCCGACGAAGAGGAGGAGGAAGAGGAGGAAGAAGTCGACCCTCCTCGCATGGAAAGGCGGTCCAAGCTCACCCATGACCCCGCGGTCGAGCGCGGCAAGGCTATCGCGCCTGTCGGGCAGTCGATGAAACGTCCTCGGACGACCTCTCCGGCGCCGACTGAAAAAGCGCCGAAGCAACCCCGAGCGACGCCGTCGAAGCCGACAAAGGTTTTGCCCAAGATGAAGATGGCTATCCCCACTATTTTCGGGTACAGCAGAACTTGAGCTTTTTTGTTCAGCGCGAACATACTTTTGGTCGACTTGTTGACTGATCAACTGATTTCTGAAATCTGCAGCGCTGCCACCTCCGAGACCTCAATCAGGAATGAAGACCAGGAGATGGAAGATGCTATTATCTCTAACCTTGGTATGATCGCTGCAATTTTGCTTTTGGTCGATTGGATTTCCATTTTTAACTTTGAATCTTTCCTGTAGTCCCTCCTCATGTCATTGATCTCCCTTATGATGATGATGAGGCGCCGTTGAGGCGGAGGTGAACTAAGAAGGCACCTGCCGGCAAGACCGCTCAGGTTGCATCGATGCCTGAGGTGCTGGTTCATGAGGGTGGCAACACCACTCGGACTTTTGTGTCTTTCGCTGTGCCGCTGACGAGTATCTGGCCTTCAACATCGACTGCTGATCCGCCTTCCCTTTTCGCCACGCACCACGTCCCGAAGGACCAAGTGGGTGCTGCTAAGGAGGCTATACGCCAAGCGGGGCTCATGATGGAGTAGATGAAGGTGGTCCGGGAAGCCAGCCAAGCGGCCTATGATGCCAGCTCAGCTCTTCGTGAGCAACGCCCGTGTTAGTTGATCACCACTTGTTCCGTTAGGATATGCTACGAAAAACTCTTCTTCAAGATCTTCGATTCAGTACACCAACCGGGTGTGTCGATTGAATTTTCGGACCGGTGGGGGCACGCCGAGTGCACCCACCGGTGTAGTCCCCGAGACTATGGTGGATCGCCGGCAGTCGACCGTAGTCTTTATACTTTGTATCTCTTTGATAACCTCTTCACTCGGTCCGGTCGGTCCATGTCGAATGGAATCTTGAAACCGTGGGGCACGCCGAGTGCACCCACTGGGTGTAGTCCCCGAGACTATGGTGGATCACTGGCCTAATCGTAGTCTGAAGAACTCCTTTCTCTCTATTTTTTTGTCTCTTTCGGTCGACTGATCGAACCGAGTCGGTGGGATCAGCGGGGGCACGCTAAGTGCACCCACTGGGTGTAGTCCCCGAGACTACTATCGAATATTTTGATTCGGCTGTAATCTTAGAAACGTAATGATTTTTCTTATCACTCGGAAGTAACCTATCTGTGACGTCTGTCGACTGATTCTTTGCAGAAATCTTGCGAGCTTGTGGCTCGATACACTGAATTGGAGAACAAACAGATCCAGTTCAACCTTGACTTGAAGCTTGCACAGGAGAACTTGCAGAAGGCGAGAGACAAAGCAAAAGGTATGGTTGGTGAGGTCTTGACGACTGTTTTTGTTTTTCTGTCTCTTCCTAATTCTGACCTCACTGTTACTTTGCAGACAAAATGGAGGAGGCTCTGAAGAAGAAGGATCATGACCTTGCCGAGGCGCAACAAATGGCTTTGAACAAGACCAAGCTCGCGGAAGAGAAGATGTCTTCAGCCGGAAAACTTGAAGAAGAGAACGCCAATCTGAAAGCTGCTCTCGATGCGGCCAACAAGGAGGTTAGCCGACTGAAGAACGACAAGATAGCTCTGAGTGACAAGGCTAGCGAATCAAGGGAAGAGGAATGATCTAGAGGCTTATCTGGGAGGGCTCGCCAAGAAGCTATTCCTCATGCTTGAAGATAATTCCTTTTATCCGACTGACTTGTTATCACCGACTCATCATAGAACCATTAGCTTGAACTCGAGTCATGTTTGCAGAATTCTGTCAAAACTTTGAGGAAGAGACTAGTCGAGTGGAGACAAGTCTGGACCCCATTAACTCCCCCGTGAAGGATGAAGCTGCCATGAATGTGCTCCGACTGGAGTCTCGTGTTGCTGTTGTGGTGGACTACCTCGCCGATCAAGGTTGCGGTGTCGCTGGTCGACTCAACACTGCGGCGGTGAAATACTTCAAAATGACCTCGAAGTCTTTAATGACTCGATCGAATGACGCTCCAAGTCGAGTGCGAGGAATGGAAGAAGTCTTCGCCAGATGTGGTGCCGATGTCGCTCTGTCCCTGGTCCGCGTTCATTGCAAGGAGGCGCGAGAGGAAAGGTTGGCGCCCATCAAAGTTGCCAATACCAAGAAGTACGACTTCCGATCTTTCATGGAGACTTTCATTGGTGCTGCCACCCGAATCGCTGATGGGATTGACCTGGACCAGTTCGTCGCGCCTTCCAGTCCTCCACCTGAGGAGTAAAAAACTTCTATGATTCGTCTTAAATTTTCCTCGGAATGCCGAGTGATCCTGTAATCGATAAACTTTAACAGGCTTGAGGCCTGGGTACTTCTGCATCCTTAGGATGTTATCCGAACTTATCGTCGAAATATGCTTTTGTTTGTCTTCGAGTGAACTTTGCTCTTCACTCGGATTATGCTTCAATGCTTGAGATGCAGCTCTGAGGTGGATCCAGTCGACCTACACTTCGTTGTTCTTGCAGGTGCAGGAGAAGGTAACAGTCGACCTGCACCTCGTCATCCTTGTGGATCGGGAGGGAGTGCACGTTGTACTTGTGGCGCAGCTCAAGGAGAAGGCAGCAATCGACCAAGACCTCGTCGTCCTTGCGGATCGGGATGGAGCGCACGTTGTACTTGTGGCGCAGCTCCGAAGGAGAAGGTAATAGTCGACCTGCACCTCATCGTCCTTGCGGATCGGGATGGAGCACACGTTGTACTTGTGGCACGGCTCCGAAGGAGAAGGTAACAGTCGACCTGCACCTCGTCATCCTTGCGGATTGGAATGGATTTCGTACTTAGGCGAGTACTGGATTGCAACTAAGCCTCCGAGTGGGAGGGTTGCTCTCCACTCGGTAGGATTTTTTAAACTTAGGCGAGTACTGGACTGCAGCTAAGCCTCCGAGTGGGAGGTTTGCTCTCCACTCGGTAGGATTTTTCAAACTTAGGCGAGTACTAGACTGCTGCTAAGCCCCCGAGTGGGAGGTTTGCTCTCCACTCGGTAGGATTTTTCAAACTTAGGTAGCATCTTGGATCGTTGTTAAGCCCCGAGTGGGAGGTTTGCTCTCCACTCGGTAGGATTTTCAAACTTAGGCTAGCTTTGGACTTTGCTAAGCCCCCGAGTGGGAGGTTTGCTCTCCACTCGGTAGGATTTTTCAAACTTAGGCAAGTACTGGACTGCAGCTAAGCCTCCAAGGAGGATTTTTGTGTCGTAGCTCTGAAGGGGTAGGCAACAGTCGACCTGTACCTCGCCGTCCTTGCAAAGCGCACATTGTATTAAATACTTAGGCGAGTACTTGGACTGCAGCTAAGCCCCCGAGTGGGAGGCTGGCTCCTCACTCGGTAGGATTTTCAAACTTAGGCGAGTACTTGGACTGCAGCTAAGCCCCCGAGTGGGAGGCTGGCTCCTCACTCGGTAGGATTTTCAAACTTAGGCGAGTACTTGGACTGCAGCTAAGCCCCCGAGTGGGAGGTTTGCTCTCCACTCGGTATGATTTTCAGATACTTAGGCGAAACGGATTCGCAGCTAAGCCCCCGAGTGGGAGGCCGGCTCTCCACTCAGCAAGATTTTCAGATACTTAGGCGAAACAGATTCACAGCTAAGCCCCCGAGTGGGAGGTTGGCTCTCCACTCGGCAGGGATTTTTTTACAAACTTGGGCGAAACAGGTTCGCGGCTAAGCCACCCACTGGGGGAAATTTCCTATGTAAACGAAAAGTAATAACAATCAATCGGGAAAATTATAACATTCTTGTCTTTGATAAACAAACTACAGAGGTACTTTTTATTATATCTCACCCGAGTGAGTTCTTAAGTGTAAAAGGGCGGAGCAGCTCCGCATTCCGTGCTCGAGGCTCATCAATCTGGCGTTCGACGTTGTAAAGATGGTAAGCTCCATTGTGGAGAACCCTGGTGATGATGAAGGGACCTTCCCAAGTGGGAGCGAGCTTGTGTGGTTTCTGTTGATCCACTCGGACGACCAAGCCCCCTTCTTGAAAGGCTCGGCTCTTCACATTTCTAGCATGGAATCGACGCAAGTCCTGCTGATAGATGGTCGAGCGGATCAAGGCCATCTCTCTCTTCTTCAAGGAGGTCGACTGCATCTTGCCAGGCTTGCTCCGCTTCAGCTTCAGAGTAGAGTTCGACTCGGGGCGCATTGTGAAGCAGGTCGCTCGGCAGAACTGCTTCAGCTCCATAGACCATAAAGAATGGAGTTCTTCCAGTCGACCGATTAAGAGTGGTCCTTAATCCCCAAAGAACAGACGGAAGTTCGTCGACCCACGCTCCTGCTGCATGCTTGAGATCACACATCAGTCGAGGTTTCAGTCCTTTGAGAATTAGACCATTTGCTCGTTCTGCTTGTCCATTCGACTGGGGGTGAGCAACTGAAGCATAGTCGACTCGCGTGCCCTGAGAGGCGCAAAAGGCTTTGAACTTGTCGGAATCGAAGTTTGATCCATTGTCAGTGATGATGTTCTGCGGAACTCCATATCTGAATATCAACTCTCTGATGAAACTGATAGCAGTGCACGCATCAAGATTCTTGATAGGTTTAGCTTCGATCCACTTCGTAAACTTGTCGACTGCCACAAGAAAATGAGTGAAACCGCTCCTGCCAATTCTCAGTGGTCCAATCATATCCAACCCCAAACAGCGAAAGGCCGCATTTAGTGGAATGGTCTTCAATGCTGAGGCGGGTTTGTGTGACATATTGGAGTAGAATGACATCCTTCACACTTGTCGACTATTTCCTTTGCCATTTCATTTGCTTTTGGCGGTAAAATCCCGCTCGGTATGCTTTTAGCCACGATGGTCCGAGAGGACGCATGGTGACCACACAGGTCCCCGAGTGGATATCATCAAGAATTATCGACCTTCTTACGGCGTTATGCACTTCGGCCGACTCGATCCACGCTTTCTGAATAACTGTCCCTTGATCACAGTAAAGGCCTTGTATCGGCGGACGATCCGTCGAGCCTCTTCTTCGCTTCTCCGGAGCTCTTTCCTCGGGATATACGCGATATGCATACTGTCCGATCGGGAGTGATGACCACGACTTCCATGATCAGTCGACCACCGCTGGGACCTCAACTTCCCGGATCGGTGGCACTTTTTGGCTGTGGAGATTCTTGATGAAAGGATCCTCTTGAATCGACGGTGTGCGGATGTGCTCCAAAAACACATCACTCGGAATGGCTTCCCTCTTGGACCCTATTTTCGCCAAATCATCAGCAGCTTGATTTTTCAGTCGGGGTATATGATGAAGCTCTAACCCCTCAAACTTCTTCTCTAGCTTCCTCACTGCATTAAAGTAACTAGTCATGGATGGACTTCTGACGTCCCACTCCTTCATCACCTAATTAACCACTAGATCTGAGTCGCCATAAACCATGAGGCGACGGACGGCGAGTGAAATGGCCATACGCAACCCATACAACAGTGCTTCGTATTCTGCTTCATTGTTGGAAGAATCAAAGTGAATCTGGAGCACATATCTGAGCTTATCTCCTCGGGGAAACCAATACAACCCCAAAGACCGGAACCATTCAGCATCTCGGAGCCATCAAAGAACATAGTCCAGTGCTGCAAGTGAACTTGAGTCGGCAGTTGTTGTTCAATCCACTCGGCGATGAAGTCTGCTATTGCTTGGGACTTGATGGCTTTCTTAGCCTAAAACTTGATATCTAGGGGAAGAAGCTCAATCGCACATTTTGCCACTCGACGATCGCATCTCTGTTGTGCAAAATCTACGATAATGGGCGTCGTGACGATCGTAATGGAATGATCGAGAAGTAATGAGCAACCTTCTTCGCGGTCATATAAATCCCATACACAAGCTTCTGATAATGAGGGTATCTTTGCTTTGACGGGGTTAATACTTCAGAAAGATAATATATTGGGCGCTGAACTTTGAAGGCCTTTCCTTCCTCTTCCCTCTCGACCGTAAGTACTGTACTGACGACTTGTTCTATGGCTGCAATGTAAAGCAGCAACGGCTCCTTGCTGATTGGGGCAGCAAGCACCGGCTGGGTGGAGAGCAGAGCTTTGAGCTCTGCAAACGCTGCATCAGCTTCAGGAGTCCACTCGAACTTGTCTGACTTCTTCATTAGTCGGTAAAGAGGCAATGCCTTTTCACCGAGGCGAGAGATGAATCGACTTAAAGCGGCCAAGCATCCAAAGAAGCTTCGACATCGTGCACACGCATGTATGCGTTTTCATTGGAGTATAGGGCCAACTTTTTACGGGTTAGCATCGATTCCTCGCTCGTAAACGAGAAAACCGAGTAACTTTCCACCAGAACTCCGAATGTGCACTTTGATGGATTAAGCGATATCATACCTCCTGAGATTGGCAAAAGTTTCAGCAAGGTCAGTCAACAGGTCGGAACCTTTCCATGACTTGACCACAATGTCATCCATGTATGCTTCCACATTCCGACTGATTTGAGTGAGTAAACACTTCTGAATCATCCTCATGAACGTGGCTCCGGCATTCTTGAGGCCGAATGGCATGGTGACATAATAGAAGCACTCGAATGGAGTGATGAAAGCTGTTTTGATCTCATCGGGTCCATACAGACGGATCTGATGGTACCCGGAATATGCGTCTAAGAAAGACAACCGCTACATCCCGCAGTCGAGTCGACTATTTGGTCGATGCGGGGGAGAGGAAAATGATCTTTCGGGCAGGCCCGATTGATATGTTTGAAGTCGATGCACATGCGCAGTGAATTGTCCTTCTTAGGGACCATGACAACATTGGCGAGCCACTCGGAGTGGTAAATCTCTCGGATAAACTCTGCTGCTAAGAGCCGAGCCACCTCCTCGCCAATGGCCGTTCTCTTCTGGACGGCGGACCGTCAAGATGTTCTTTGACAGGTTTAACTTTTGAGTCGACTTCAGGCGATGCTCAGCCGATCCCCAGGAACACCCGGCATGTCGTGAGGCTTCCATGCAAAGATGTCCCAGTTCTCACGGAGGAACTGGATGAGCGCTTATTCCTATTTGGAGTCGAGTGTTGTTGAGATGTGAGTCGGAGCAGCATTGGGATCAGTCGGATGAATATGAATCGGTTTCGTCTCCTCGGACGACTGAAATGCCGACTCCGTGGCGGGCTTCTTGGCTTGCAGCAAATCACTCGGGTCTGCAGTTTTCTGGTACTCTTGCAGCTCGACCACTGCCATCTGAGCATCAGCGATCTTAGAGCCTTTCTGGAAACATTCTTCTGCCTTTTTCCGATTTCCGGTGGCGGTGATCACACCTTTGGGACCTGGCATCTTCAAATTGAGGTACACATAACATGGTCGAGCCATGAAACGCACATATGTCGGCCTCCCGGGATAGCGTGATAAGCGCCCGAAAATCCACGACCTCAAAGGTCAACTTTTCCTTACGAAAATTCTTGTAGTCACCAAAACCACATCGAGAGCAATTTGGCCGAGTGACTCAGCCTTCTTTCCGTGAATGACTCCATGGAAGCTCATGTTGTCGGTGCTTTGAGTCCGGACATCGGAATGCCCATCCCTTTCAACGCCTCTGCATACAATATGTTCAAAGCCATCGCCACCATCCATCAAAACCTTAGTTAGTCGAGTGCCTTCGACGACCGGGTCGACCACCAATGCTTGCCTCCTGTGGGTGGCTATGTGTGTTGGGTGATCGACCGGTCGAACGTGATGGCGGTCTGCGACCATTTCAGTAATCGGGTGTCGCCGGAGCGACCATATTCACTTCGCGGTTGATAACTTTCAATCGACTTTTGCTTTCAACGTCAGCGAAAATCATCAGAGTGGAATTGACCTGAGGGTACCCACCGTCACTATCTTCCTTTTCCTCAACTTTGTCCGACTCCTTTTCCTTGTCCTTGGGCTGCTTCCCCTGAAACTGCTGAATCAAGAGCCGGCACTGTCGAGTGGTATGCTTTGGGTAAATAAGTTTACCCTCTTCATCTTTCTTCGTGTGAATGTGACACGGCAAGTCCAACACATCATTTACATCTTTGTCTTTCACTTTCTTGGGGTTCCAAGGCCCCTTGGATTTCCCCTTGAATTTTCCTGGAGTCACAGCCAAGGCTTCTCCAGGAGCAGCTGGCTCGGCTTTCCGCTTCTGTTTCCGACTGGAGTTTCCTCCCCCGGTTTCATTAGCGGCTGACTTGTACTTGCCACTCCGGAGACGATCCTCTTCTTCACCATTGGCGTACTTGGTGGCAATCTCCATCATCCGACTCAGGGTCATGTCTCCTGTCCGACCGAATTTCAGACTCAACTCTCTGTTCTTAACACCTTCCTTGAAGGCACAGACTGCCTGATGATCAGATACATTCTCTATTTTGTGGTGCAAAGTGATCCATCTCTGAATGTAATCCCTCAGAGTTTCATTCGACTTCTGGACACACGACTGCAACTCTGTCAACCCTGCTAGCCGCTTGCAAGTTCCTTCAAATGTCCTGACAAACACTCGGGCAAGATCTTCCCAAGTGTAAATGTTGTTGGGTGCTAACTGATTCAGCCATGCTCTGGCCGATCCCTCCAACATAAGTGGCAGGTGTTTCATGGCCACTTCATCGTTGCCGCCACCGATCTGAATAGCCACTCGGTAGTCCTCAAGCCAAGTATCCGGCTTAGACTCACCAAAGGAACTTATCGACCGCAATCGCCAACCCGAAGTTGGGAGGAATCACCGCAGCTCGATGGCTCGCTAAAACACTCGTCCCGAGACGTGTACTCTGCTGGCGATGGGCGCATTTACATCATGGCCTTCTCGGTTAGCTCTGTTCTGTCGACTGCAGACCTTGAACGATGACGGATCTCATCAAAGCCTGGTTCCTCGGGTCGACCGAATCCTTCGCCCAACACTATGCCGGCGTCTGTCGTCTTCTTGCCGAGGCGCATGTGACCCACCCTTGGGGAGGGGTGGGCACTCGACGTCGATCATCACGATCGAATCGGTCCTCATACTGCTCACGCCGGCCTCCATGCCCCTCACGCCTCAGGGGCGATCTTGGGCTATGTGCCGACTGGACTGTATTCGCAGCGACGGATCTGCTGTGAATCCTGTTCCGCGACTGCGATACAGCTGAATTTTGATCTCCTGCTGCCCGAAGCAAATCTCTGATCTGGAGTAAGCCCACCTTGACCTCCATTTGGGAAGGTGAATGGACTCTGCTATCACAGACTCTGTTTGCTAGATTCTGAATGGGAGTTCGGTATACCTGAGTTGGTTGTGGAAAGAGTTGACGTCGACTGGACGACGGGACCCGTGGTTGCGCTCGTTCATCGAGCACTCGCTGGAGATTTTCCAGTAGAGTGCGCTCAGCCAAGTTGGCCAAACACGCATCTTCTAAGGCACGGGCCTCGGGGGTTTCTCCGACGATAGGAGTGTGAAGCGCATCCATGTTCCGGCGGCGGAGCTCCTCCCTCTGCAGCGAAGTGAGGGGCTCGGGTTGGTACTCTTCGTGAGCCTGCGCCGGCTCACCTCCGCCAACGCCTCCGTCGGTGCGGGGGAAACCAGGAGGACTGCATGGTCCGTCGACCATCAGAACCTCCGCCGCTGGATCGCTGTCGTGACTTTCGGATGCGATCTCTACGGAGCCACTCGGCCAGATCGAACAGGCCGTAGAGAGATTCGTCGGGCTCGATTGCCGCGACTTGGGAGTGGCCGATCAAGGCCACCGCGTGCCTCACCCACCGCTGAAGCCTCGATCGACCGGAGCGCTTGCGCCGGTGCGAGACCGGGAGGGAGGACGGCACAAGAGCCGACCGATACTGGGTCGACGGCTGCCGCAGGAGGATGCCGCGGACGCACGCGCGAAAGTGTGTCGCCCCGCGGACGGGGAGTGCGTCAACGTCGAGTGGAGCCTCCTGCAACCAAGCGGAGTCGTCGGCGATGAACGTGAGCGCGCCGAGATGGATCTCGCGACCCTCAACCAAAACTCCGCCTGAAACCATGATGAATGGGATCGAAAAAATGCAACTTCTCTAACAAGTCGCTAAGACACCTGCCCCAAGGTGGGCGCCAACTGTCGTGGTTCTAATCCTGACAGTAGAATGGGGGGTAGGTATGGAGAGGCAAGATCCTAGCTATGGAGTAGTTGTATACGCAAGATGTTTACGAGTTCAGGCCCTTCTCGGAGGAAGTAACAGCCCTACGTCTCGGAGCCCGGAGGCGGTCGATCAGACATATGCGTATGAGTTACTGAGTGCGAACCCTTGACACCGAGGAGGGGGTGGCTTATATAGAGTTCGCTGCACCCTCCGCCCTCGATTATGCAGGTTAAAGGTACATTAAGATAGGGGGTTACCGTAACGCCTACATAAAGTGCTATGATGACCATAAAACTACTTAATGACCGATCGTTTGGGTGCAGATCGGCTTTAGATCCCACGGTGGTCGAGTGGTTGGCTTCATGGTCGAGTGTCTTCCAGCTTGGTCGAGTGGAACTCTTCCGTGTCGATCGAAGGTAGTTTCTTCTAGAGATGTCCTTGGGGAGGGTGTCTTAGACCGGTCCATGACCCTACCTTAGGTATATGACTTCATCAGTCGGCACCGAGGCGATGCCCCCAAGGAGGAAGAAGGCGTGAAGGCGCCTTCATCGTCCGATCCCGAAATATGAGGTTTCTCTTTGGAGCCAAGGCCGCGGGGAGGGGGGAGGAGCACCACACAACAACAACGCTTCCAAGACAGAGCACGACGCACACGGGCGCCGCCGTCGCCAGATCCGGCAAAGGCCAGAGATAGGATTTCTCCCGAAGATGCTCAACCACCACCTGTCCGCACCTGCGCAGCCAACAAACCTCATCCTGCTGAGGCCGACCCTGAAGCCGTCGAACTCCAAACTGGCCACAGGATCCCTCGATCCACCACACCCAGTCACTCGCCGCCCCCCTGACCGAAGCTGCCACCACCAAATTCGGGGTCGTCGCCCCGGCAACCGCAGTCCTTCGCCGACGAAGACATCCGAGCAAGAGGAACCTAGCCAGGCCCGTCGGTTCGGGCGCGCCAGATTCAGAGGCAAGGGGCCCCCAAAACTGTAGGCGGAGCCCCGCACCTTGCTGCGAGAGCGTCCGAGGACGATCAAAGCGGGCTTAGCCCGGCGGTGTCATCCGGCGGCGGCGAGGGGAGGTAGGCGGGGAAGGGGATGGTTGGCGGCGGCGGATATGGATTCCGCCCGAGCCGCCCGAGAGGCGACGCGGGCGACGGGGATTAATCCGGTTCTACACCGGAAAGAAAAATGTGATGTACATAGATGATGACGCAACATATACAGGAATGAATGATGTTGAAAAAACTAGCTGAAAATCGGCGGGAGGACGACGTGCGAGCAGCGATGCGTATGCGTCTTTGCCGCGCCTCATCCTCCCTTCTGGATGGACGGAGCACGGAACACGCCGGAAAGCAACAAATATCCTTCTTAGGAGAAAGGAAAGTGACGGAAACGAACGGCCCAAAGTCGGTGCCGAAATTATGCTACCGCTTCTCTGTCGATCGCACCACCACCACCACGACGCGGCTGCCGCCGGTCGCGTTGCCTCGGCGCGCGGCGCCATGGAGCCTACAGCTGCGTGGTACGCCGCTTCAGGCGCATGTTATGTTCGTCTCAGTAGCCGCCCGGCCCACGGTCGGTGCCGCCGCTTAGGGCATCTCCATTGCGCCTAACAGGCCCTCCTCAGGCGATTTTGTTGCCACGGCGCCAAAAAAAAGGCCCCAGTCGCTTCAAGCCCGTTTTTACTGCTCGGGCAAAACTGGTGCCGGGCGGACCAGGCGAACCAGCTGGGGGCGCTAGAGCCGGCACAACCGAAAAAGGCGCGTGGGCCCGCCCTGGAGGCGACCCGAGGGCCTTTTCCCGCCGTTTCTTGACGCTTTTCCCTCGCATCTCTCCCGCTCGCTCGCCTTCCTCCCGCCAATCTCTCCTTTTCTCCCGCCAAACCCCCTCCCGCTCGCCGCCAAGAAGCACGCCATGCCACCGAAGAAGTACACCATGCCACTCGGCGGCAACCGCGACTGGGCCGTGGCCCAGCCGAAGCAGAGGAGAGCGGCGCCAGCGTTGAGGATCAGGTACGCACGCCGTTCGCCCGCATATCTTCGTCCCCTACGCCCGCCGCCCGCCAACTGTTCAGCTGCTGCGTATGTTCGCCATGTATCGGGGCGACAACCAAGACGCCGACTTCAAGCACCTCCACGTCTACAAGCGCATTGACAAGTGCGAGAAGTGGGCGGAAGTCCGACGTGCCCTCGACAAGGCCAAGGAGACATACAAGCCGGACGGCGGCGACTCGGGCGCGTCGGAGAAGCGGCAGACGGCAACAAATTCGCAAAGAAGGGAATGCGCCGACGCGGCAACCGCGCGATTGCGCAGGAGTCCATCGAGCATTGCCTCGCCGACGCCCAGGCCCGGGCCGTCCTACGCGAAGAGAAGACCGAGGCGCGGTGGTCGTCGCTAATGAAGACCAACGCCATCAAGCTCGACCTGCTCCGGACGAACGTCGCAAGCCCGAACGACGCCTCTACATCGCCGCCAAAGAAGGCCGAGCCGCTACCGACGCAGCCCAAAGACCGGCAGCTCCGACTCGACGAGCCCGCAGACGCCGACTCCACTAACGCTCGAGCCGACACCGCCGAGTGAATCGTTATGCGACGCTGAACTTGCGGCGGCGGGCGCCATGTTTTTGTAACGCCAGACTACGTCCGATCGCCGGATTTAGCGTCTTTTGAGAACGGAACGACCAAGTTTAAATTTTTCAGATCGCAGGGCTGGCGGCGTGGGGGCGTGTTGCAGGAGTCGCTCGGCCAAGACGCCGGCGCCGCCGCTATTTAGGCGCCCTGGGGGGCCAAATGGCTGGAGATGCCCTTAGTCTTCTTCTACAGCGACGGCTCGTTCGTACCCCACCACGGGCCAAGGAGTGGTCGTACAGAACGGAACGGCTACGTGCCCGTGTTGGTGCACCCATCCATCTTTTGCCCTCGTATAATGCCTCTGCCGACCTGAAAACACCTCACTCGATCTGCCACTGACCCGAGCTACACGCTGCAGTGCACCATGAGGTCAGTAGACCACTGCTGCGGACTGAGAATAGAGCTGACAGCGGAAGGGGACGGAGCGTGTGCTTAAAGCCTTAAAGTGGAGAGGTCATCTCAGACACAACCTCGGCTCAGGCTCAGGCATACTACGAGTTTCTGCGACGGAGTCTGCTGCCTTTCCGTCACCCACTTCATCTGCAAAGTATGCGTACACATACATGTTAGTCGTGTAGACATGATTATTAAACGCGGAAAGTTCGCTTGTCATTTTTATTCGGCGTATATGTATGTAAGCTAGGTAGGCGCACGTGGCATGGCATGTGACGGTGCATGGCTTGTTTGCGCATGACTATACCATGATACGCGTTGTCCTCATTCCGCAATTATATATACACGCTTGGCTTGGCTTGGCTTTCCCAATAATGATTGAGAGAGATACATACCCGAGTGGCACTTGCGAGACCTCTGTAGTACTCGGTGGAAGCAACAACCTACAATGACCAGTGCTGGAGTGTCAACCTCTGCTGATTCCTGCGTTTCATCAGCCGGGCCAACCCTCCTCTATATGTCCCCATGATCGAATCGAAACCGATCACATCATCACAACCGATTTCCCTGGATTTAAGTAGGATGTAAATATCATTTTGATCTTGCCATTCGCCTTTTACGTGCTCCCTCACGATTAGACGGGGGAATAATTCCGCTTTTGTGAAAACTCACCTGTGAAAACGACCAAGAAACAACAGTAAGTCATGCATGCATGCATGCATGCGGGGTAGGTAAACCTTGACATAATCCACTGATGATAGGTAGGTAATCAACGGTCCAGTCGATGGAGCAAAGGGGCCAAACAAAAGGAACAACTCACGCGCGCACAAGCGCAAACGCTAATGTCTGACGGAGCAGGTAGAGATCTTCCTCTTTTGTTTTGCTTACGACGCAAGGCCGGCCGGGGGAGAGATCAATCATAGTAGATCATAGATGAGCCGGATGGGGTTTCGGTTCGCCGGTCCACATCATGGTTCGATGCCTCATGTATCCACCGCCGATTAAAAAGATGGAAAACGCTTTCGCCATAAAAGGGGGGCCGGAAAACCAAAGGCCCTCGAGAAAGGCTGACACGGAAAGTGATGATATATAGATTCTGTTCAGCATCATTCACCAGCATGCACTGATGCACAGCGGCACAGCACAGTACTGTAGCATCTCCCAGCCCACCAGCATTTGCCTGCTCCGCCCTCATCATGCAATGGTAATGGCCCCTATGAAGTAGAGTATCGGGCTATCGGAACTTGGGTACTAGTGTGGTGGTGGGCACCGCGCCGGTGGTTGCTGCGTCCTGTCCGATACGGTCGACGCCTGAGGCTACCGCTGCTACTCATATCGTTTCGTTCATCATTGGCGGCAGCACTGGAGTACCCCGTAGTGTCCCCGTACACGAGTAATCCTAGTATACTCCTAGCGTTGTAGAAACTTGGTGATACGCGAGAGCGAACAGTCGCCAATGGAAGAGTTGACGGAAGCCAGAGGCACCCGCGGGCGCAGGGGCAGAGGGTCACGGTGATTTCAGCGCCGGGAGGAGTCCGGAGGCCAACGGCGACGCGTGTCCGTGGCGCACGGCAGGGCGTCCCTTCCGGTGTACGGGTGCGTGCCCCCGAGGTCGGCGTCGGCGCGCGCACGACAAGAAGGAGGCAGAGAGGGGAGTGCATGCATGGGGAACGGGGACGACGGTGTTTCTTCCTTCCGGGCTTCCGCCCCCGTCCAACTCGACGACTGGCACCAGGTCGAGGTCGGCAACTGCCGCTCACACCTGTCCGTCCGCCCGTCCGTCGCTCACGTGCGGGCGCTCCTCGTCTCACTGCTCCTACTAGTATACACCGTCGTCGACAGGCAGTTCCGCACTGCAGAGTAGTACAGTGCTGTATATTATACGGGCGCCGGTGTGTGATGTGTCGCCCGGTCCCGGCCTGCAGATCGGGCACGGCATCAGTCCACGTTTCACCCGCAGTTTACGAGCCCCGACGCACGCATCGCTATCCCTGACTGACAGAGTGCGTCCATTTGAGATTAGTTTAGTTTACCGATCTCAAGGAGTCATCTTCCGGAGCGAGAGAGCGATTGTTAGCAGGCACTCCGGGATTAACAAACATAGCAGGGCGCGTTTCCCAGACCACCCTTTTGTTTCAGAGCAGTCCACACGCTACGCAAGCGACTCGTCACGGGCGACGTTCTCGAGGTCGAGGCCACCGACATGCATCGGCATCGGCAGTGCCACAGGAAGGAGAAGTTTCGTTGCCTTCTTCGCTACGACCGGGCGGGGTGGCCGGCGCAGCACATGTTCAGTCAGAGACTGTTCATGTTTTTATCTTTTTCGAGGGAAGACTGTTTATAGTAAATGCCACTACTACTTGCTGTATTTTGCAGATGATATTCTCGGGCTGGACCCACATGTCACCGGCCAAAATAACACGGGATTCTTCCTGCTGTCTGCAACGGTCGTAACTCTAAAGTGAGAAAGCCAGTGATCAAGTGCTTAGTCCTTGGATCAATCAATGGATGCATGCGTGTACAACTAGTACAAAGTACTCCCTCCGTTTCTTTTTACTCCGCGTATAAATTTTGGTCAAAGTTAAACTACACAAAGTTTGACCAAATTTATATTAAAAAATATGAACATCTACAATACCTAAACTATATAATATGAAAATACATTTCATGATCCATTTGAAAATGTTGATTTCATATTGTGAATGTTGATATTTTTTAATATAAAGTTAGTCAAACTATGCAAAGCTTGACTTTGACCAAACCTTATATGCAGACTAAAAAGAAACGGAGGGAGTATGTACTGAGGCTGAGAGCTTGTATAGTATGCACTCATTTAACCTCAAAAGTTGAAGAAGGGAGCAGTACCAGCGTATCATCACTATTGTATTTGTGTATGTACTCCCTCCGTTTTTATTTAGTTTGCATATTAGCTTTGGTCAAAGTCAAGCTTTACAAACTTTAACCAAGTTTATAAACAAAAATATTAAGATATACAATAATAAATCAACAACATCAGATTTATTGTTGAATGTACTTTCACATCGCATAGATTTATTATGATAAATGTTTATATTATTTTCTATAAACTTGATCAAAGTTTATGAAGTTTGATTTTAGTCAACTCTAATATGCAGAGTAAATAAAAACGAAGGGAGTACCAGTACCATGTCGATGTCATCATCGGCACACTCGATTAATTTCCCCGGTGGCTGCGTGCGAACCTGATTGTAATAATCCCTCGGTAGGTCAAGTGTCCGAATCGTATGCGCCGCGAGACGGGCGTACGGCCGGGCAGGTAGCACTCTGATCTCGCCTCTTCTTCGTATTCCAGCTGAAGGATTCGGGTTAGGTGTACGGTCGTCGATCGCCCGGTGCGTGTGTGCAACTGTGCGATACTTGTGGCGTCGGGCATGCGTTGCATTATTGTTGCACGAACGGTACAGGTCGTGCAACGGCCTGCCTTGAATCCATGGGCTGGGTGCATGTGATCATTGATCCTCTGCCTAGCTAGCAAGCTTAGAAAAAAGGACGATGGAGGGGTGATCACTTCACTTTCGTTTTGAACTGTAACCTTAAAGATGCGTGCATGTCCTCCGGTGATACTAGTGTTGGATGCACGTACGCACGTACACTCGTATGTGCCCAGGCAGCATCGCGTACGCACGTGCATGTGCATACATGGATTATTTACAAACGGGGTCGAGCAACACAGTTGTATCTGCGCGACTGTGCCCGAGTCGGAGGTGCCTTTTGGCACATCTAGAAGAGGAGCAAAGACCAAAGAGAAAATGACGGAGCGAGCAGTGCAGCTGGGCAGGGCGTAGGCCGAGATTTCCAACGCCGGCTCAGCAACTGTTGACGGAGGTGGGGAGGAAAGCGCAGGTCGACGGGAGGCAGGCGACAAGATGCACCGCCCCCACCCCGGGCACGCGCACGGCAGGACCCGTCGACCTCCTCCGCGAGCGCGCGGCTCCACCCACCACACTCTCCACTCTCCGCAGAGGATCCCGTCCATCCAGGCATCTACCACGTCCCCGAACTGTACCCGGCCGCCTGCTGCGCTAAACTTTCTCACGCGGCCCACGTTCAGCGTATCGTACGGTGATCGGGGGGACACCGCAGGCGCTGGCTGCAAGGCTGCAGCTACGTGTTGCCTTCCTCCGGTCAGTCTCCCGGTATACGTACACCGCGTACGTGCGTCCCCACCAGAGATGAGATGCATACTGCCGCCACCCGTCTCCGCCGCAGCGATCAATCATTCGCGACCCACCAAAGCTTTTAAGCCGCCGCTGTAATCAATCATTCGCCGTTCACCGTAGCTCGATGACTACTCCCTTCGTTTTAAAATAGATGACTTAATTTTATATTAATTTTAATATAAAGTTAGTATTAAATTGAGTCATCTATTTTGAAACGGAGGGAGTAACTGGTAACTGCTAGCTACACCGTGCAGCATCACGTCGGGCACGTGAGCCGATTAAAGCGTCGTACATGTTCCAAGTGGGTAAAAAAGGGTGAGGAGAAGCAAGATATGCTGACTACTACGGTGCATGGGCTTTGCGCGCGCACGAGAACAACGGGCGACCACGCATGCGCATTTCGCCGTCAACTTTTGTTCGTTTGCTTGCTTGTTTATTCTTGCATGGCTGGATGGAGGGTGGTCAATTCTCTCGGCTGCGCGGGCGTGCTTATTTGGCGCCAATCCGGTGAGCTGTCCTCTTCGGGTTGCACGTGAATACCGGTGAGCTGTGCGGTCCGCCGAGGGGAGGAACGAAAGAAAGGCCAATCCACGGTTTTATTAGTTCACCCGTATTCTCCGAAAATGCCTTTTGTAGGCCGAGCTCCATGACATTGAACTGAGGGTTGTGGACGAAAAGGCCAACCCACTGTTTTATTAGTTCACCCATGTTGTAATGAGGGTTGTGCCAAAAATTTTTTTTTTGAGGTTTTTTAACACATGATACTATTCATCCTCAAAGTCAATGAATTTGTCTTTTTTGCTCAGTTCGCATTTCAAGGTATTTCATCCGGAATTTTTACACACATATAAATTTGATCTTTGTCTACTTGCATTTTTTCAAATCTTTTTTAAACCGAAAAGTTCGACTTTAATTTTTTCAAAAATGAAGAGCTGCATGGAGCTCGGCCTCCAAAACACCTCACTCCCTACTCTAATACAATGTGCACATCGGTTTCACACAAAAGTCAGGTTTTCATTTATTTTAAAAATTTTAATTGAGAAAAAATATATCAGTGATACGAAACACATATCACATGAAGGTATATTTCATGATGAATCTTCCTATGTCATTGATTTGTTATTCTAGATGTTGATATCTGTTTCTATAAATTTTGTCAAAGCTTAGCAAGTTTGAATTATTTCTTTTCTTTTCAAAATCCGCATTATACTATAAGACGAAGGAATATGTGATTTAATGGTCTATTTGAGTCTGCTTTTGGTGGACCAAATAAATTTATGGGGCGGCTCATGAGATTGCGAAGTTTAGCTTCAACGGTAGGTCGAATGATGTACTTCTAAATAGTTTTCGCACTACGTGTCGTATGTTGTAAAGAATGATTGTAATAATCTTTTGAATTAATTAATAATGGGGTGTTTTGAAAAAAGGTTTATGGCCCAACCAATGATGAAAACAGTCGGAAGCAATATGGATTATTTCTTCTTGCTGCAGTATAAATCTGAATGTGAAGACATAGATGGTCCGTGCCATCAATTTCCAACACAAGAAAAACATAAATGATTTTAAGTCAATACAATCATTTGAATCGATAGTAGATATCCCCATTTCGTTTACTCCAACCCATCTTCCTCATCTTCTTACTTTGTCAACCTGCCATCTTATCCGATCAAACCAAACCGTGTGCCCTGGTCAAGGCCCATACCACTGTTACGTCGTCTTGTCATCCTGCCTTGACACGGCTACTGTTGGGAAACATTGCATGGAAAAAAAATTACGCACACGCAAGATCTATCCATGGAGATGCATAGCAACGAAGGGGAGAGTGTGTCTACATACCCTCGTAGACCGTAAGCGGAAGCGTTTAGTAACGCGGTTGATATAGTCGAACTTCTTCGCGATCAAACCGATCGAGTACCGAACGTACGTCACCTCCGCTGCTCAAAGACACGTTCAGCTTCGGTGGCGCCCACGCCTTCTTGATCTAGCAAGACGGCGAGGTAGTGGATGAGTTCCGGCAGCACGACGGCGTGGTGACGGTGATGGTGATGCTATCTCCACAGGGCTTCGTCTAAGCACAACGAAAATATGACCGAGGGTGTAAACGGTGGAAGGGGCGCCGCACACGGCTAAGACAATGTTGTGGTTATGTGTGGCGCCCCCTCCCCACATATATATAGGTGGGGGGGAGAGGGGAGAGGCCAAGGGGAGCCCCAAGTAGGACCGAATCCTCCTTGGGGACTTCCCCAAGCCGCGCCCCCCTTCCATATATGAGTGCGGGAGGAAGGCAGGGGAGGAGGCGCCCCCTTTCCTTTCTCTCACGAGGAGGGAAAGGCAGGAGGGGCGACCCCTCCCCTTTCGTTCCCCTAGGGCCGGCCAACCAAGGAGAGGGGCGCGCCAGCCCCCTAGTGGGCTGGTCTGTCCCCCCTTTGGCCCATTAGGCCCATACACTTACCGGGGGTGTCCGGAACCCCTTCCGGTCCCCTCTATGGTGGTGGCTAAGTCCTATTTATAGTGGCATTGGTCCTCTTCCCAAATGTAGGCGGGAAGGGATCCCACAATGGCCAAATTCGAAGGGAGACAACTAGTACAAGTTATCCTGACAAAAGTGGTCTTCACCGCAAAAGCCTCACGGTGGTGACGTTTGTAGTGGGCTCTGCGATGACCTTCATTCCCGCCATCTGGCGGTCTTGGTCTTGTTGCACCGATATGGAAACCTTTGCTTGATTCCTCGGCACCCCGCGCATGCGCTTGCCTCCTTAGCACCGAAGAGGAAACTAGTACACTTCGCCCGCTGGTGCTCACCTGGCCTTGGTCGTCATGGCTCACGTCATGTGAACTCGCGAGGTGCAGCCTGCATTGATATCTCCGCTTCTCAGGAGCCAGCCTGGGGAGGCCGCCCCTCGTGGAGGTCTTGGTGTCATCCGCCTCGCGAGGGTCTTGAGTTGTTGTTGCTGAAGCTGGGCCGTATCAGACGTCACGAAAGCCACGCCATGGGCCGCGAGCAACTCTAGGTACCCCCGGTCCCAGGACGCCGACAGTAGCCCCCGAGCACAAGGCGCGCTCGAACTTGGCTTCGAGGCGAAGCCAAAGGGCAAGTGCGGAGCGCCGCGGGCCCCAACCGCCTGCGGCCTCGGTTGATGTGTGGCGATTGATGGGACGTGGGTGTTTCCGCTTCCCCACGTTGCCTCGGCAACCGCTCGACTTGACAAGACCCTGCTGCATGCAGAGAAAACCATCATTGCGTGCGATCATGGAGGCCGGCGGTTGGCCTCCTCCCAGCTATAAATGAGGGGAGGGGTGGAGCCCCCCTTGCTCATTTCCATCTTCTCGCCGCCCGCTCCTTCTTCTTCCTCTTGCCTCGCCATCTTGCTGTAGTTCTCATGGCGCCGACGAGGAAGTTCTCCGCTGCCGAGAAAGGGAAGGCCCCCAAGGAGGGGCCTGGCTCGCAACCGGTCAAGAGGGGGCGGGGTCACCCCCGCAAGCATGCCGCGACTCCTGCGGTCGCTCCTCGGGGGTGTGGGCGCGCCTTAAGTGGCCATGGCGGTGCTTCTTCTAGCGGTGGGAGCCGCTAGTGGCGAGGCAGCCCCTGCGATGGAGGGAGGCGCGCCGTGGTCGCCCGGCCTCCCCGACCGCACTTCCATTCGACGGAGGTGCTTCCAGAGTTTGTTGTGTGGTCGGAGTGGCCGACCGGCACCTGGCTCTCGCTCCCCCGTTTCTTCGTGGGCGAGCTGCCGGTCGCTGGCCTTGATGGTCTCTGGCTGCAAGCTGACGGCTGCTGCAGCAAGGCTTCGTGGGTCAGGGTCGAAGTTTCCGCCGTCGGGAACGTGGCCTTGACCCATGGCTGGCAGACATTTGCCCACGCGCGCGGCCTGAGCGGGAGGTGCACCCTGCACTTGAAGTACGACGGCGTCGCGACCCTCTATGTGAGGGTGTTTGGGGAAGATAGCCGTCGCGCAGGGTGCTTCCCCGAAGACAATGGCGGCGACGATGAGCTTGGCCTTGACGACAGCCGTGGCGACACTGAGGGTGAGCTTGCCCTTGAATGTTCCATGTTGTTTAATTATCAATCTTGGATGTTTTATAATCATTTTATAGTCATTTTACATCATTTTTTGGTACTAACCTATTGACATAGTGCCAAGTGCCAGTTGCTGTTTTTTTCCATGTTTTCTATATCGTAGGAAATCAATATCAAACGGAGTCCAAATGCCCCAAAACTTTATGGAGATTTTTATGGGCCAGAAGGAAGAAGATGGGCCCTGACTGCACCTAGGGGGAGTACCGAGGAGGGGACAACCCACTAGGGCACACCAGGAGGCCCAGGCACGCCCTGGTGGGTTGTGCCCACCTCGGGTGCCCCCGGACCGCCTCTTTGCTCCATAAATACCCCGAAAATCCCAGAACCCTAGAAGCATCGATGAAATATTCATCCAGCTGCCGCAGAGTCCAGAACCACCAGATCCAATCTAGACACCATCACAGAGGGGTTCACCACTTCCATTGGTGCCTCTCCAATGATGCGTGAGTAGTTCCTTGTAGACCTTCGGGTCCGTAGTTATTAGCTAGATCTCTTCCATTGGTGCCTCTTTCTCTCTCTCGCTGAATTCTCAATACAATGGTCTCTTGGATATCCATATGATGTAACTCTTTTTGCGGTGTGTTTGTTGGGATCCGATGAACTTCGAGTTTATGATCAGTCATATCTTTTTATATCCATGAAAGTTATTTGAGTTTATTTGATCTCTTATATGCATGATCTCTTATAGCCTCGTATTTCTTCTCAGATATTTGGGTTTTGTTTGGCCAACTTGATCTATTTATTTTGCAATGGGAAGAGGTACCCGGTAGTGGGTTCGATCTTGCAGTGCTCGATCCCAGTGACGGAAAGGGAACCGACGTGTATGTATCGTTCCTACTAAGGATAAAAAGACGAGATCTATATCTACCGCCATAGAGATACGGATCTTGTCTACATCATGTCATCGTTCTTATTGCATTACTTCATTTTTCGATGAACTTAATACACTAGATGCATGCTGGATAGCGGTCGATGTGTGAAGTAATAGTAGTAGATGCAGGCAGGAGTCGGTCTACTAATCTTGGACGTGATGCCTATGTAATGATCATTGCCTGGATATTATTTGAAGTTCTATCAATTGCCCAACAGTAATTTGTTTACCCACCGTTTGCTATCTTTCCTAGATTCCGCAAAATGGCTTGAGGCCATGAAATCTGAGATGGGATCCATGTATGAGAACAAAGTATGGACTTTGATTGACTTCCCCGATGATCGGCAAGCCATCGAGAATAAATGGATCTTCAAGAAGAAGATTGACGCTGACGGTAATGTTACTGTCTATAAAGCTCGACTTGTTGTAAAAGGTTTTTGACAAGTTCAAGGTATTGACTATGATGAGACCTTCTCACCCGTAGCGATGCTTAAGTCCGTCTGAATCATGTTAGCAACTGCCGCATTTTATGATTATGAAATTTGGCAAATGGATGTCAAAACTACATTCCTGAATGGATTTCTGGAAGAAGAGTTGTATATGATGCAACCGGAAGGTTTTGTCGATCCAAAGGGAGCTAACAAAGTGTGCAAGCTCCAGCGATCCATTATGGACTGGTGCAAGCCTCTCAGCGTTGGAATAAACGTTTTGATAGTGTGATCAAAGCATATGGTTTTGTACAGACTTTTGGAGAAGCTTGTATATACAAGAAAGCGAGTGGGAGCTCTGTAGCATTTCTGATATTATATGTGGATGATATATTGTTGATTGGAAATGATATATAATTTCTGGATAGCATAAAAGGATATTTGAATAAGAGTTTTTCAATGAAATACCTCGGTGAAGCTGCTTATATATTGGGCTTCAAGATCTATAGAGATAGATCGAGACGCTTAATTGGACTTTCACAAAGCACATACCTTGACAAACTTTTGAAGAAGTTCAAAATGGATCAAGCAAAGAAAGGGTTCTTGCATGTGTTACAAGGTGTGAAGTTGAGTAAGACTCAATGCCCGACCACTGCAGAAGATAGAGAGAAAATGAAAGATGTTCCCTATGCTTCAACCATAGGCTCTATCATGTATGCAATGCTGTGTACTGCACTGATGTGTGCCTTGCTATTAGTTTAGCAGGGAGGTACCAAAGTAATCCAGGAGTGGATCACTGGACAGCGGTCAAGAACATCCTGAAATACATGAAAAGGACTAAGGATATGTTTCTCGTTTATGGAAGTGACAAAAAGAGCTCGTCGTAAATGGTTACGTCGATGCAAGCTTTGATACTGATCCGGACGATTCTAAATCGCAAACCGGATACGTGTTTTTATTGAACGGTGGAGCTGTCAGTTGGTGCAGTTCTAAACAAAGCGTCGTAGCGGGATCTACATGTGAAGCGGAGTACATAGCTGCTTCGGAAGAAGCAAATGAAGGAGTCTGGATGAAGGAATTCATATCCAATCTAGGTGTCATACCTAGTGCATCGGGTCCAATGAAAATCTTTTGTGACAATACTGGTGCAATTGCTTTGGCAAAGGAATCCAGATTTCACAAGAGAACCAAGCACATCAAGAGACGCTTAAACTCCATCCGGGATCAAGTCCAGGTGGCAGACATAGAAATTTGCAAGATACATACAGATCTGAATGTTGCAAACCCGTTGGCTAAGCCTCTTCCACGAGAAAAACATGATCAGCACCAAGGCTCCATGGGTGTTAGAATCATTACTGTGTAATCTAGATTATTGACTCTAGTGCAAGTGGGAGACTGAAGGAAATATGCCCTAGAGGCAATAATAAAGTTATTATTTATTTCCTTATATCATGATAAATGTTTATTATTCATGCTAGAATTGTATTAATCGGAAACATGATACATGTGTGAATACATAGACAAACAGAGTGTCACTAGTATGCCTCTACTTGACTAGCTCGTTAATCAAAGATGGTTATGTTTCCTAGCCATAGACAAAGAGTTGTCTTTTGATTAACGGGATCACATCATTGGAAGAATGATGTGATTGACTTGACCCATTTCGTTAGCTTAGCACTTGATCGTTTAGTATGTTGCTATTGCTTTCTTCATGACTTATACATGTTCCTATGACTATGAGATTATGCAACTCCCGTTTACGGAGGAACACTTTGTGTGCTACCAAACGTCACAACGTGAATCGGGTGATTATAAAGGTGCTCTACAGGTGTCTCCGAAGGTACTTGTTGGGTTGGCGTATTTCGAGATTAGGATTTGTCACTCCGATTGTCAGAGAGGTATCTCTGGGCCCACTCGGTAATGCACATCACTTAAGCCTTGCAAGCATTGCAACTAGTGAGTTAGTTGCAGGATGATGTATTACCGAACGAGTAAAGAGACTTGCCGGTAACGAGATTGAACTAGGTATTGAGATACCGATGATCGAATCTCGGGCAAGTAACTTACTGATGACAAAGGGAACAACTTATGTTGTTATGTGGTTTGACCAATAAAGATCTTCGTAGAATATGTAGGAGCCAATATGAGCATCCAGGTTCCGATATTGGTTATTGACCGGAGACGTGTCTCGGTCATGTCTACATAGTTCTCGAACCCGTAGGGTCCGCATGCTTAAAGTTCGATGACATTTATATTATGAGTTTATGTTTTTTGATGTACCGAAGGTAGTTCGGAGTCCCGGATGTGATCACGGAACTGACGAGGAGTCTCGAAATTGTCGAGACGTAAAGATCGATATATTGGACGACTATATTTGGATACCGGAATGGTTCCGGGTGAGACCGGGACAATACCGGAGCACCAGGAGGTTATCGGAACCCCCCGGGAGGTATATGGGCCTTAATGGGCTTTAGTGGAAAGGAGGGGAAAGGAGCAAGGGAGGGGGCGCGCCCCCCAAGCCCAATCCGACTGGGATGGGGGCGGCCCCCTTCCTTCCTCCCTCCTTCCTCTTCTTTCCCTCTCCTCTCCAAATAGGAAAAGGAGGAGTCCTACTCCTGGGAGTAGGACTCCCCCATAGTGCGCCTCTTCCCTTGGCGGCCCTCTCCTCCCCTTTATATCACGGAGGAGAGGGGCACCGCATAGACACAACAATTGATCTCTTGGATCTTTTAGTCGTGTGCGGTTCCCCTCTCCACCATAGTCCACCTCGATAATATCGTAGCGGTGCTTAGGCGAAGCCCTGCATCGGTAGAACATCATCATCGTCACCACACCGTCGTGCTGACGGAACTCTCCCTCAAAGCTCGGCTGGATCGGAGTTCGAGCGACGTCATTGAGTTGAACGTGTGCAGAACTCGGAGGTCCGTGCGTTCGGTACTTGATCGGTCGGATCGTGAAGACGTACGACTACATCAACCGCTAAGCAGTTAACGCTTCCGCTTTCGGTCTACAAGGGTACGTGGACACACTCTCCCCTCTCGTTGCTATGCATCACCATGATCTTGCGTGTGCATAGGATTCTTTTTTGAAATTACTACATTCCCCAACAAAAACCAACTAAGGAATGCTAAAGTTTCTATGGATAAAATATTTTATGTTGTGTTTACAAAACCTTCTGATAAACCCCTAAGAATATTAAGGAGAAGAAGGATGACAAAACTTGGATCATTGCCTTACGCCTAGCTAAGGGCATAAAACTATAGCGCTTGTTGGGAGGCAACCCAATGAATAAAATTTGTTTTTGCTCTTTTGCTTTCTGAATTATGCAACTATTATGATTGTGTTTTTTGTGTTTTAATTAGTGTTTGTGCCAAGTAAAGCCTTTAGGATCTTCTTGTGTGATAGTTGCTTAATCTTGGTGAAAAAGACAGAAACTTTGCGCTCACGAAAATAATTTTCATAAATCATAGAAAAGAGCTTTTACCCTGATTTCTTTGGCAGAAGATTAATATACAAATTACCCTAGTCGACCTAATTTGGTGGAATGTTTGGAGTTCCAGAAGTTTTCGAAAGTTCCAGATTACTACAAACTTTTCTGTTTTGACAGATTCTGTTTTCTTTGTGTTGTGTGCTTATTTTGACGGCTCTATGGTTTTCTTTGATGAGTTTTTGCCGCAGAAAAGTTGGAATACAGTAGATATAATACAAAAACAAAATATGAGTTGGTTTGATACATCACTTATAGTAGTGGTTTGCTTTCTCTTACTAACGGATCTCACAAAGGTTTTGTTGAGTTTTGTGTGATTGAAGTTTTCAAGTTTTAGGTTATCTTATGATGGATGAAGGAAGGATGTAAGAGCCTAAGCTTGGGGATGCTCCGGCATCCCAAGCTATTATCCAAGAATGAGCAACCAACTAAGCTTGGGGATGCCACCGAGTGGAATCCCTGCTTTCTTCCAACAACTATCGGTATTTTACTCGAGGCTATATTTTTATTCGTCACATGATATGTGTTTTGCTTGGAGCGTCTTGTATGATATGTGTCTTTGCTTTATTTATTTTGTGTTTTAAGTCATCAATCCTTGCTGGACACACCTATTTGAGAGAGCCAAAATTATATCATGATTTGTTAGAATCGCTCTTTGTGCTTCATTGAAATCTTTTATGAGCTAGGACTTGCTCTAGTGCTTCACTTATATTTTTTTGAGCACGGTGTGCTTAGTATTTTTGAAGAAATGCTCTCTTGCTTCACTTAGATTAATTTGAGAGTTAGTAAAATTTTGAACAAATTCTCTCTTGCTTCACTTAAATTATTTTGAGAGAAAGAAAATATGTTATGCTCTTGATCTTCACTTATATTTGTTTGAGCTTATGAAAAGCAACACATGATAATTAGTCCCAAAGTGATAGATACCCAAGAAGGATAAAGAAAAGGAAAATGTCATGAAGATCATTGGAGAAAATAAACTTGATTCTTAGTAATAGTTTGGAGATATGATGATGTGATATGTGAGTTATGTTGATGAGTAATTGTGCTCTAGTAAGAATATTGGTGTTAAGGTTTGTGATTCCCTATGCATGCACGAAAGTCAATAATCATGCAATGAAAATTATATCCTACTTGTGGTGCATTATTCAGTGTTAATTATGCTTAATGCTTGCTTATGAGATTATTCATTTCTTGGTTGGTCGCTTCTCAATCTTTTTGCTAGCCTTCATTTTGCACTAAGTATGATCTCTACTTGTGCATCCAAAATCCTTTAAACCAGTTCTGCCACATGAGTCCACTATATCTACCTATATGTGGTTATCTTTTGCCGTTCTAAGCAAATTTGCATGTGCCATCTCTAATTTTTAAAATAAACTTCTCTTTTGTGTGTTTGTTTCGCTCACGGGACGGTAACGGGTGGCTAATATTTTCCATGCTAGATGTGTTATTCTCACGACGAGTGTTTATTCACTTGTCATTGCACGAGAGTAAGGCGAAGGTTTTAGTGATGTCCAGTCCCGAATTGCAAAAATGAATTTACTTTATGTTGTCAAATAATAAATTCCTTGGAAAATGTTGGTATGGAGGGCACCCGTGGATACGGTTAGCCATGGAAAGTGAAAGTATGGTGGAAAAAGGAATAAACTTTATTTTCTGTTTTGAACCGCCTATGGCATATCTAGAATGGAAAGTGTTCGGAACTCTGAGTCGTTTTCGTTGGTGGGATGGATACACCTCCCAAAATGTTTTTATCTCTAATTTTTTTCGCTTTGAGCTCTGGCACCTCTACAAATCCGTACTTCCCTCTGTGTTTACTTTATGCAATTTTTATTTTTGAATTTGAGTCTCCATCTTCTCTTACAAAAGCACCAACTAGGAGGCAATATGATCGTGCTCAAGTATTGGGTGCAGTTAATATTCAAGTGTGTTTCTTGAATGGATCAATGTTTGAGCATGATGGGCTAGGGATAACTTGTTTTAGCATTGATATTTTGAAAGACATGGTTGCTTGTTGATATGCTTGAGTATCTAAATTATTATCTCAAAACTAGACTATTGCTTTGAATCACATAAAAGTCCAAATGGCCATGCTATAAAGAAAATAATATGATATGACTTGATGAACAACACTCCACATCAACAATTCTGTTTTTATCACTTACCTACTCGAGGACGAGTACGAGTTAAGCTTGGGGATGCTGATACGTCTCCAACGTATCTATAATTTTTGATTGTTCCATGCTGTTTTACTATCAATCTTGGATGTTTTACAATCATTTTATAGTTATTTTATGTCATTTTTTGGTACTAACCTATTGACATAGTGCCAAGTGCCAGTTGCTGTTTTTCCTTGTTTTTTACATCACAGGAAATCAATATCAAACGGAGTCCAAATGCCTCGAAACTTTATGGAGATATTTTATTGGCCAGAAGGAAGAAGATGGGTCCTGGCTGCACCTGGGGGGAGTCCCGAGGAGGGGACAACCCACCAGGGCGTGCTAGGAGGCCCAAGCGCGCCCTGGTGGGTTGTGCCCACCTCGGGTGCCCCCTGGACTGCCTCTTTGCTCTATAAATACCCCAAAAATCCCAGAACCCTAGAAGCGTCGACGAAATATTCATCCAAATTACCGCAGAGTCCAGAACCACCAGATCCAATCTAGACACCATCACAGAGGGGTTCACCACTTCCATTAGTGCCTCTCCGATGATGCGTGAGTAGTTCCTTGTAGACCTTCGGGTCCGTAGTTAGTAGCTAGATGGCTTTCTCTCTCTCGCTGAATTCTCAATACAATGGTCTCTTGGAGATCCATATGATGTAACTCTTTTTGCGGTGTGTTTGTTGGGATCCGATGAACTTCAAGTTTATGATCCGTCATATCTTTTTATATCCATGAAAGTTATTTGAGTTTCTTTGGTCTCTTATATGCATGATCTCTTATAGGATCGTATTTTTTCTCCGATATTTGGGTTTTGTTTGGCCAACTTGATCTATTTATCTTGCAATGGGAAGAGGTGCCCGGTAGTGGGTTCGATCTTGCGTTGCTCGATCCCAGTGACAAAAACGGAACCGGCACGTATGTATCATTGCTATTAAGGATAAAAAGACGAGATCTATATCTACCGCCATATAGATAAACGGATCTTGTCTACATCATGTCATCGTTCTTATTGCATTACTCCGTTTTCCATGAACTTAATACACTAGATGCATGATGCATAGCGGTCGATGTGTTGAGTATTAGTAGTAGATGCAGGCAGGAGTCGGTCTACTAATCTTGGATGTGATGCCTATGTAATGATCATTGCCTGGATATCGTCATAATTACTTGAAGTTCTATCAATTGCCCAACAGTAATTTGTTTACCCACCGTTTGCTATTTTTCTCGAGAAAAGCCACTAGTGAAACCTACGGCCCCCGGGTCTTCTTTCTCATATATTTGCCTTGCGATCAACTTTTCCTTTGCATTTTTATTCAGATCTATTAAACCAAAAAATACAAAATTACCTTGCTGCGTTTTATCTTTATTTATTTTATTTGGCATTCGATCTATCAATCTATTACAATTTACCTCACGTCCGCTTGCCTATCTTGAGGCGTCGTACCCCGGAAGGGATTGACAACCCCTTTAACTTGTCGGTTGCGAGGTGTTGTTGTTTGTGTGCAGGTGTTGTTTACGTTGTGTTGCTTGGTTCTACTACTGGTTCGATACCTTGGTTTCATAACTGAGGGAAATACCTACCGTCGCTGTGCTACATCATCCCTCGCTCTCCGGGGAAATACCGACGTAGTTTCAGCTACCATCAGTCCCCACCATGTATATCTGCCAGCATGCGTGCCCCTGCTCTCTAGAAATGCATCGTAGGGAGGCGTCGTTCGGATGCCTCCGATAAAGCTCACCATCCCGAATGCAGTATGCTGTAGACTGGCGTGCCACCCGCTCTGCGTCTTACTCCTTCTCCGGCAGGGTTCCCTGAAGCAGGTACGCCTTGAAATCTTTCATCCATCATCCATCCCGAGGCTCGAGCGCGAGGAGCAAACACACTCCTGAGGTTGGGCCACAGGTAGGGGCTCCCGAGGTTGGTGCTGGGGGGAGCTCCTCCTGAGGCAGTGTTGCCTCCGCAGCAGGCGGGGCTGCCGAAGGCTTGAAGAGCCGCTCCTCAAAGACGCCGGGCTCCTGAGGTAGGCGCCGGGACGCCCTCTTGGCGATGTCATCGGCTTCCTTGTTTGTGCCGCGTGGCACGTGCTGCAGTTCCAGGCCCAAGAATTGTTTCATGATTTTGCGTACCTCCGCCAAATATGCCTCCATGTGCTCATCCTTCGTCTCATATACCTTGTTGGAGAAGTTGACGAGGAGCTGGGAATCACCCTTGATGGTGAGGCGCTTCACTCCCAAGGCTGCCGCAGCCTTGAGACCGGCGATCAAGCCTTCGTACTCCGCGATGTTGTTGGAGACCTTCTCTCCTTGCTGGAAGCAGAGCTGCACGACGTAGTAGAGGTTGTCCTAGGTGGGCGAGATGAGCACGGCTCCAGCCCCCGCGCCCTGACGCGTGAATGCACCAAAAAAGTACATGACCAAGCCATCCGGCGCCTCGCTTCCTGGTGAGAGTGGGCGGTCCTCGCCTGCCTCGGGGCTGGGAACGTCGGTCCATTCCCCCACGAAGTCAGCGAGCACGGCACCCTTGATGACTCTGGTGGTGCTGAACTCCAATTGGAATGCCTACAACTCGATGTTCCATTCTGCGACTCTCCCCGCATCATTGGGGCTCCGGAGCACCCTCTCCAGTGGGTAAGCCGAGACGACCTTGATGGGGTGGCCTTGGAAGTAGTGGCGCAGCTTGCAGGAGGCGACAAGGAGCGCGAGCAGGAGCTTTTGCAGCATGGGGTAGCGTGCCCGCCGTCACACAGTACCGTGCTGACAAAGTACATCGGGTGCTCGACGAGGGTTGGAGCGCTGGTGATGTCTTGTACCTCCTGAGGCTAGGGGTCCTCGGGAGCTTGTCTGCTTGCAAGGGTAGCCTGGGCCTCAAGAGCGTCGTCCTGAGGGGCCTCGTCATCTGCTGGTGCCGTCGGGGCCTTAGCAGCACCGTCCCAAAGCTGTGTCGTCTCGTCCTTGCGTGCAGCGCTGCCCGATGGGCCCCTGGCCTGGTGCTCTTCCCGGACCGCCACCAGCGCTTCGCTGGCAGCATGTGGCGTGGCAGCCAGGTAAAGCACCAAGGGCTCAAGAGGTCGCGGCGCCACCATTACTGGTGGGCTGGTAAGGTATCTCTTGAGGTCCTGAAACGCTGCGTCAGCCTCCGGAGTCCACTCGAACGACTCATTCTTCTTTGTCAGCTTAAAGAACGGGAGGGCGCGCTCCCCCAGCTTGGAGGTGAAGCGCCCTAGCGAGGTCACGCAGCCTGCCGGTTTCTGCATCTCCCTGAGAGTCTGTGGCGGGCTCATCCTTTCTATGGCCTTGACCTTCTCTGGGTTTGCCTCGATTCCCCTGTGTGACACCAGGAACCCTAGCAGCTTGCTGGAGGGGACTCCAAACACGCATTTCTCTGGGTTGAGCCGCAGGTCCACCGCGCGCAGACTGGCGAATGTTTCCTCTAGGTCCTCGATAAGGGTCCTTGCCTCCCGAGACTTCACCACTATGTCATCAACGTATGCCTCAGCGTTCCTCCCGAGCTGCTGGCCTAGAGTGATGTGCATCAGCAACTGGAAGGTTACCCCAGCATTGCGCAGGCCAAACGACATGCAAGTGTAGCAGTACACCCCGCATGGGGTCAGGAAGGCCGTCTTCTCAACATATTGTACCACCATCTTGATTTTATTATAGCCCGAGAAGGCGTCTAGGAAGCACAGCAGGTCACACTTGCCGGTGGAGTCGATGATCTGATCGATGCCCGGGAGAGGGAAGGGGTCTTGAGGGCAAGCTTTATTGAGGTTGGTGAAGTCGACGCACATGCACTCTTTCCCGCCCTTCTTGGGCACGACGACCGGGTTTGCTAGCCATTCCGGATACCGCACCTCCCGGATGACCCCATCATCGTGCAGCTTGCAGGTCTCTTGGAAAATGAACGACTGCTTCTCCGCGAACTGCCGTCGTGCCTTCTGCTTCACCGGTCGTGCGTTAGGGCATACCCTCAGGTGATGCTCGACTATTCCTCTTGGGATTCCAACCAGATCCTTGGGCTCCCACGCGAACACTCCTTTGTTCACGCATAAGAAGTCGACGCCTTTTCTTGATCTGGGGGAAGGTTGGCACGTATGGTGAAGTGGCTCCTGATGCCCCATCTTCGTCAACCGACACCTGCTTCGTCTCGGCCAGATCTTGAGAGAATAGCTGCTTCTTCTTCGCCGACGCAGCCCCCGGGGCCTCAGGAGCCCCTTTGTCGGTGGGGCGTGCTGCCGCCGCTGTCCTGAAGGTGAGCTTGAGGGCCGTCAGGTCATCCTTGGTGTCTCCGGCCACGGTGAGGACGCCGCTGCTCCTTGGCATCTTCATGTGGTTGTAGGCAGGGTGAGTCGTTGCCATGAACGTTGCCAGGGCTGGGTACCCAAGGATGGCGTTGTACGGGAGGCCGATGCGGGCGACGTCAAAGTCGATAAGCTCGGTGCGGTAGTTGTCGCGGGTGCCGAAAGTGACGCGGAGGCGGATCTGCCCCATGGGGCTGGTGGAACCGTCGACAACTCCGGAGAAGGGCTTGGTGGGGCGTTGCTAGCCGTGCGGCACATGGAGCAAGCCGAAAGCTTCCACAGAGAGCACGTTGAGGACAGCCCCGCCGTCGATGAGGGTCTTGGTAACCGCCACGTTGCAGATGGTGGGGGCGCAGAGCATCGGGAGCGCGCCTGCACCCGCGGTGATTGTTGGATGGTCGCTCGAGTCGAAGGTTAGGTTGGCCTTGGGCGCCGCCCATCCCGGGGAGCTCCCTGCTGCACGTGGGCGGCTCCCACTTGGTGGAGGAACTGCTTGACGTGAAGGTCCGAGGGTGGCACCTGCGAGCCACCAAGGAGGGCTGCAACAGCGAGGGCACCGGCGCCACGAAGCGCGCGACGGAGAGACAACGCAGCTCCTCCTAGGAGGGAACAGAAGATCCCGGCAGGTTGAGCAGCCAAGCGCGCGGCACGCCAGCGAGGGCCATGAGAAACTAGTTGGCCATGACCTTGTCGTCGCCTCCGGCCACCCGAACAACCTCCTCGTACGCCTGGAGGAAGGCTACTGGGTCTGCCGGACCGTCGTAGCGAGGTGTCATCTCTGGCTTGAACTTGGGTGGCCACTGCACTTGTCGCAAGGCGGGGGAGAAAGTCCGGAGCCCCACAGCGCCTCCGTGCGCGCCCGTCGGTTCAGCCGGAGGAGCGGTGCCCGCCATGAGAGCTGAACAGAGAAGCAAAGCGGACGGAGAGCCGTGAAGGAAATATGCCCTAGAGGCAATAATAAAGTTATTATTTATTTCCTTATATCATGATAAATGTTTATTATTCATGCTAGAATTGTATTAACCGGAAACATAATACATGTGTGAATACATAGACAAACAGAGTGTCACTAGTATGCCTCTACTTTACTAGCTCGTTAAATCAAAGATGGTTATGTTTCCTAACCATAGACATGAGTTGTCATTTGATTAACGGGATCACATCATTAGGAGAATGATGTGATTGACTTGACCCATTCCGTTAGCTTAGCACTTGATCGCTTAGTATGTTGCTTATGCTTTCTTCATGACTTATACAAAGTTCCTGCAACTATGAGATTATGCAACTCCGTTTATCGGAGGAACATTTTGTGTGCTACCAAACGTCACAACGTAATCGGGTGATTATAAAGGTGCTCTACAGATGTCTCCAAAAGTATATGTTGAGTTGGCATGAATCAAGATTAGATTTTGTCACTCCGATTGTCGGAGAGGTATCTCTGGGCCATCTCGGTAATGCACATCACTATAAGCCTTGCAAGCAATGTGGCTAATGAGTTAGTTACGGAATGATGCATTACGGAACGAGTAAAGAGACTTGCCAGTAACGAGATTGAACTAGGTATTGGATACCGACGATCGAATCTCGGACAAGTAACATACCGATGACAAAGGGAACAACGTATGTTGTTATGCGGTTCCGACCGATAAAGATCTTCAGAGAAAATGTAGGAACCAATATGGGCATCCAGGTCCCGCTTATTGGTTATTGACCGGAGATGTATCTCGGTCATGTCTACATTGTTCTCGAACCGTAGGGTCCGCACACTTAAGGTTTCGATGACGGTTATATTATGAGTTTGTGTATTTTGATGTACCGAAGGAGTTCGGAGTCCCGGATGTGATCACGGACATTACAAGGAGTTTCGAAATGATCGAGACATAAAGATTGATATATTGGACGGCTATGTTCGGACACCGGAAAGGTTCCGGAAGTTTCCGGAGAAAGACGGAGTGCCGGATGGGTTACCGGAACCCCCCGGGGAAGTGATGGGCCTTATTGGGCCAAGAGGGGAGAGAGAGGGCTGCGCCAGGAGGTGGCGCGCCCCCATGGGGAGTCCGAATTGACAAGGAGGGGCGCGCCCCCTTCCCTCTCCTCTCCCTCTCTTTCCTTACCCCTTCCTCCTTCCTAGTTGGACTAGGAAAGGGGAGTCCTACTCCCACTAGGAGGAGGACTCCTCCCTTGGCGCACCTCCTAGGGCCGGCCGGCCTCCCCTTGCTCCTTTATATACGGGGGCAGGGGGGCACCCTAGAACACACAAGTTGATCCTTGAGATCGTTCCTTAGCCGTGTGCGGTGCCCCACTCCACCATATTCCACCTCGGTCATATCGTAGCGGTGCTTAGGCGAAGCCCTGCGTCGGTAGAACATCAAGATCGTCACCACGCCGTCGTCGACGGAACTCTCTCCCCGGAGCTTTGCTGGATCGGAGCCCGAGGAGCGCCACCGAGCTGTACGCGTGTGCGAAGAACTTCGGAGGTGCCGGAGTAACGGTGCTTGGATCGGTTGGATCGCGAGGAGAACGTCTGACTACTTCCTCTACGTTGTGATTGCTTCCGCTTCGCCCACGAGGGTACGTAGACAACACTCTCCCCTCGTTGCTACGCATCACCATGATCTTGCGTGTAGCGTAGGGAAAACTTTTGAAATTACTACTTTACCCAAAAGTGGCATCCGAGACTAGGTTTTTATGGTTTGATGTTTTGCACGGGTAGAACACAAGTGAGTTGTGGGCGATACAAGACATACTGCCTAGCAGCATGTCATAATTTGGTTCAGCGGTATTGTGAGATGAAGCGGCCCGGACCGACATTACGCCAGACGCTTACGCCGAGACTGGTTTCACTGCTACGAGCACTCGTGGCTTAAAGGTGGCTGGCGGGTGTCTGCCTCTCTCACTTTAGTTGAACCGAGTGTGGCATACGCCCGGTCCTTGAGAAGGTTAAACGGAGTCTATTTGACGAAGTATCGTTGTGGTCTTGATGCGTAGGTGAGATTGGTTCTTGCTTAAGCCCGTAGCAGCCACGTAAAATTTGCAACAACAAAGTAGAGGACGTCTAACTTGTTTTTGCAGAGCATGTTGTGATGTGATATGGTCAAGACGTGATGCTATATTTTATTGTATGAGATGATCATGTTTTGTAACCGGGTTATCGGCAATCGGTCGGAGCCATATGGTTGTCGCTTATTGTATGAAATGCAAACACCTGTAATTGCTTTACTTTATCACTAAGCGGTAGCGATAGTCGAGAAGCAATAGATGGCGTAAACGACAACGATGCTACGATGGAGATCAAGGTGTCGCGCCGGTGACGATGGTGATCACGACGGTGCTTCGGAGATGGAGATCACAAGCACAAGATGATATGGCCATATCATATCACTTATATTGAATGCATGTGATGTTTATCCTTTATGCATCTTATTTTGCTTTGATTGACGGTAGCATTTTAAGATGATCTCTCACTAAAATTATCAAGAAGTGTTCTCCCTGAGTATGCACCGTTGCTAAAAGTTCAGTAGTACCTGCATACACCACGTGATGATCGGGTGTGATAAGTTCTACGTCCATCTACAACGGGTGCAAGCCAGTTTGCACACGAATAATACTCTGTTTAAACTTGACGAGCCTAGAATATGCATATATGGCCTCGGAACACGGAGACCGAATGGTCGAGCTTGAATCATATAGTAGATATGATCAACATCGTGATGTTCACCATTGAAAACGACTCCATCTCACGTGATGATCGGTTATGGTTTAGTTGATTTGGATCACGTAATCACTTAGATGACTAGAGAGATATCTGTATAAGTGGGAGTTATTTAATATGATTAATTAAAACTTAAATTTATCATGAACTTAGTACCTGATAGTATTTTGCTTGTCTATGTTTCTTGTAGATAGATGGCTCGTCCGTTGTTCCGTTGAATTTTAATGCGTTCCTTGAGAAAGCAAAGTTGAAAGATGATGGTAGCAATTACACGGATCGGGTCCGTAATTTGAGGATTATCCTCATTGCTGCACGGAAGAATTACGTCTGGAAGCACCGGCCGGTGCCGTGCCCGCTGCAGAGCAACGCCGAAGTTGTGAACGTCTGCGAGCAAAGCTGATGACTACTCCATAGTTCGGTGTGCCATGCTTTACGGCTTAGAACCGGGTCTTCAACGACGTTTTGAACGTCATGGAGCATATGAGATGTTCCAAGAGTTGAAGTTAATATTTCAAGCAAATGCCCGGATTGAGAGATATGAAGTCTCCAATAAATTCTATAGCTGCAAGATGGAGGAGAATAGTTACATCGGTGAGCACATACTCAAAATGTCCGGGTATAATAATCACTTAATTCAGCTGGGAGTTAATCTTCCGGATGATAGTGTCATTGACAGAATTCTCCAATCATCGCCACCAAGCTACAATAGCTTCGTGATGAACTATAATATGCAAGGGATGACTAAGAAAATTCTGAGCTCTTCGCAATGCTAAAAGTCATGGAGGTAGAAATCAAGAAAGAGCATCAAGTGTTGATGGTCAATAAGACCACTAGTTTCAAGAAAAAGGGCAAAGGGAAGAAGAAGGAAACTTCAAAAGAACAGCAAGAAAGTTGCTGCTCAAGAGAAGAAACCCAAGTCCGGACCTAAGCCCGAAATCGAGTGTTTTACTGCAAGCGACCGACACTTTGGAAGCGGAACTGCCCCAAGTATTTGGCGGATAAGAAGGATGGCAAGGTGAACAAAGGTATATGTGATATACATGTTATTGATGTGTACCTTACTAGAGCTCGTAGTAGCACTGGTATTTGATAATCGGTTACATTGCTAATATTTGCAACTCAAATGTGGACTACGGAATAGAAGAGCACGGCAAAGGACGAGGTGACGATGCGGCGTGGGAAACGGTTCCAAAGTCAATGTGATCGCGGTCGGCACGCTACCTCTACATCTACCTTCGGGATTAGTTTTAGACCTAAATAATTGTTATTTGGTGCCGCGTTGAGCATGAACATTATATCTGGATCTTGTTTGATGCGAGACGGTTATTCGCTTAAATCGAGAGAATAATGGGTGTTCTATTTATATGAGTAATATCTTTTATGGTCATGCACCTTTGAAGAATGGTCTATTCTTGTTAAATCTCGATAGTAGTGACACACATATTCATAATGTCGAAGCCAAAAGATGCAGAGTTGATAATGATAGTGCAACTTATTTGTGGCACTGCCGATTAGGTCAGATCGGTGTACAACGCATGAAGAAACTCCATACAGATGGACTTTTGCAATCACTTGATTATGAATCACTTGGTACTTGCGAACCGTGCCTCATGGGCAAGATGACTAAAACACCGTTCTCCGGTTGTATGGAGAGAGCATCAGATTTGTTGGAAATCATACATACAGATGTATGTGGTCCGATGAATGTTGAAGCTCGTGGCGGATATCGTTATTTTCTCACCTTCACAGATGATTTAAGCAGATACGGGTATATCTACTTGATGAAACATAAATCTGAAACATTTGAAAAGTTCAAAGAATTTCAGAGTGAAGTAGAAAATCATCGTAACAAGAAAATAAAGTTTCTACGATCTGATCGTGGAGGAGAATATTTGAGTTACGAGTTTGGTCTACATTTGAAGCAATGCGGAATAGTTTCGCAACTCACGCCACCGGGAACACCACAGCGTAATGGTGTGTCCGAACGCCGTAATCGTGATTTCTTTATCGATATGGTGCGATCTATGATGTCTATTTCCGATTTACCGCTATCATTTTGGGGTTATGCTTTAGAGACGGCCGCATTCACGTTAAATAGGACACCATCAAAATCCGTTGAGACGACACCTTATGAACTATGGTTTAGCAAGAAACCAAAGTTGTCGTTTCTGAAAGTTTGGGGTTGCGATTCTTGTGTGAAAAAAACTTCAACCTGATAAGCTTGAACCCAAATCGGAAAAATGTGTCTTCATAGGATACCCAAAGGAGACAATTGGGTATACCTTCTATCACAGATCCGAAGGCAAGACATTCGTTGCTAAGAATGGATCCTTTCTAGAGAAGGAGTTTCTCTCGAAAGAAGTGAGTGGGAGGAAAGTGGAACTTGATGAGGTAATAGTACCAGCTCCCTTATTGGAAAGTAGTTCATCACGTAAATCGGTTTCGTGACACCTACACCGATTAGCGAGGAAGATAATGATAATGATCATGAAACTTCAGATCAAGTTGTCACCGAATCAGAGATCAACCAGAATAAAATCCGCACTGCAGTGGTACGGTAATCCTATTCGGAAGTCATGATACTAGATCATGGTGAACCTACGAACTATGAAGAAGCGATGGTGAGCCCAGATTCCACAAAATGGCTTGAAGCCATGAAATCTGAGATGGGATCCATGTATGAGAACAAAGTATGGACTTTGGTTGACTTGCCCGATGATCGGCAAGCCATTGAAAATAAATGGATTTTTAAGAAGAAGACCGACGCGATGGTAATATAACTATCTATAAAGCTCGACTTGTTGCGAAAGGTTTTCGACAAGTTCAAGGGGTTGACTACGATGAGACTTTCTCACCCGAAGCGATGCTTAAGTCTGTCGAATCATGTTAGCAATTGCCGCATTTTATGATTATGAAATTTGGCAAATGGATGTAAAACTGCATTCTTGAATGGATTTCTAGAAGAAGAGTTGTATATGATGCAACCAGAAGGTTTTGTTGATCCAAAAGGCGCTAACAAAGTGTGCAAGCTCCAGCGATCAATTTATGGTGCAGTGCAAGCCTCTCGGAGTTGGAATAAACGCTTTTGATAGTTTGATCAAAGCAAATGGTTTTATATGTACTTTTGGAGAAGCCTGTATTTACAAGAAAGTGAGTGGGAGCTCTGTAGCATTTCTAATATTATATGTGGACGACATATTGTTAATTGGAAATGATATAGAATTTCTGGATAGCATAAAAGGATACTTGAATAAAAGTTTTTCAATGAAAGACCTCGGTGAAGCTGCTTACATATTGGGCATCAAGATCTATATAGATAGATCAAGACGCTTAATTGGACTTTCACAAAGCACATACCTTGATAAAGTTTTGAAAAGTTCAAAATGGATCGTGCAAAGAAAGGACTTTTACACGTGTTACAAGGTATGAAATTGAGTCGGACTCAATGCCCGACCACAATGTAAGATAGAGAGAAAATGAAAATGTTCCCTATGCTTCAGCCATAGGCTCTATCATGTATGCAATGCTATGTACCAGACCTGACGTATGCTTAGCAATAAGCTTAGCAGGAAGGTACCAAAGTAATCCAGAGTGGATCATCGGACAGCGGTCAAGAACATCCTGAAATACCGAAAAGGACTAAGGATATGTTTCTCGTATATGGAGGTGACAAAGAGCTAATCGTAAATGGTTACGTCGATGCAAGCTTTGACACTGATCCGGACGATTCTAAATCGCAAACCGGATACGTATTTTTATTAAACGGCGGAGTCGCTGGTTGGTGCAGTTCTAAACAAAGCGCCGTGGCGGGATCTACATGTGAAGCGGAGTATATAGCTGCTTCGGAAGCGGCAAATGAAGGAGTCTCGGATGAAAGAGTTCATTTGCGATCTAGGTGTCATACCTAGTGCATCGGGACCAATGAAGATCTTCTATGACAATCTTGGTGCAATTGCCTTGGCAAAGGAATCCAGATTTCACAAGAGGACCAAGCACATCAAGAGACGCCTTCAATTCCATTCGGGACCAAGTCCAAGTGGGAGACATAGAGATTTGCAAGATACATACGGATCTGAATGTTGCAGACCCATTGACTAAGCCTCTTCCACGAGCAAAACATGATCAGCACAAGACTCCATGGGTGTTAGAATCATTCTTGTATAATCTAGATTATTGACTCTAGTGCAAGTGGGAGACTGAAGGAAATATGCCCTAGAGGCAATAATAAAGTTATTATTTATTTCCTTATATCATGATAAATGTTTATTATTCATGCTAGAATTGTATTAACCGGAAACATAATACATGTGTGAATACATAGACAAACAGAGTGTCACTAGTATGCCTCTACTTTACTAGCTCGTTAAATCAAAGATGGTTATGTTTCCTAACCATAGACATGAGTTGTCATTTGATTAACGGGATCACATCATTAGGAGAATGATGTGATTGACTTGACCCATTCCGTTAGCTTAGCACTTGATCGTTTAGTATGTTGCTTATGCTTTCTTCATGACTTATACAAAGTTCCTGCAACTATGAGATTATGCTACTCCGTTTACGGAGGAACATTTTGTGTGCTACCAAACGTCACAACGTAATCGGGTGATTATAAAGGTGCTCTACAGATGTCTCCAAAAGTATATGTTGAGTTGGCATGAATCAAGATTAGATTTTGTCACTCCGATTGTCGGAGAGGTATCTCTGGGCCATCTCGGTAATGCACATCACTATAAGCCTTGCAAGCAATGTGGCTAATGAGTTAGTTACGGAATGATGCATTACGGAACGAGTAAAGAGACTTGCCGCAACGAGATTGAACTAGGTATTGGATACCGACGATCGAATCTCGGCAAGTAACATACCGATGACAAAGGGAACAACGATGTTGTTATGCGGTTCGACCGATAAAGATCTTCAGAGAAAATGTAGGAACCAATATGGGCATCCAGGTCCCGCTTATTGGTTATTGACCGGAGATGTATCTCGGTCATGTCTACATTGTTCTCGAACCGTAGGGTCCGCACACTTAAGGTTTGATGACGGTTATATTATGAGTTTGTGTATTTTGATGTACCGAAGGAGTTCGGAGTCCCGGATGTGATCACGGACATGACGAGGAGTCTCGAAATGATCGAGACATAAAGATTGATATATTGGACGGCTATGTTCGGACATCGAAAGGTTCCGGAAGTTTCCGGAGAAAGACGGAGTGCGGATGGGTTACCGGAACCCCGGGAAGTGATGGGCCTTATTGGGCCAAGAGGGAGAGAGAGGGCTGCGCCAGAGGTGGCGCGTGCCCCCCATGGGGAGTCCGAATTGGACAAGGAGGGGGCGCGCCCCTTTCCCTCTCCCTCTCCTCTCTTTCCTTACCCCTTCCGCCTTCCTAGTTGGACAAGGAAAGGGGAGTCATACTCCCACAAGGAGGAGGACTCCCTCCCTTGGCGCACCTCCTAGGGCCGGCCGGCCCTCCCCTTGCTCCTTTATATCACGGGGCAGGGGGCACCCTAGAACACACAAGTTGATCCTTGAGATCGCTCCTTAGCCGCAGTGCGGTGCCCCCTCCACCATATTCCACCTCGGTCATATCAGAAGCGGTGCTTAGGCGAAGCCCCGCGTCGGTAGAACATCAAGATCGCCACCACGCCGTCGGCCGACGGAACTCTCTCTCCCGGAGCTTTGCTGGATCGGAGCCCGAGGAGCGCCACCGAGCTGTACGTGTGCCAAGAACTCGGAGGTGCCGGAGTAACGGTGCTTGGATCGGTTGGATCGCGAGGAGAACGTCGACTACTTCCTCTACGTTGTGATTGCTTCCGCTTCGGTCTACGAGGGTACGTAGACAACACTCTCCCCTCTCGTTGCTACGCATCACCATGATCTTGCGTGTGCGTAGGAAATTTTTTGAAATTACTACGTTACCCAAAAAGGCGAAGCGAGCGAAGAGGTGAAACTTCGACGCACCCCTACCTGGCGCGCCAAATGTCGGATTCAGGGTTCCGCAGACCCTTGAGAGGTTTGAACTCTGGGGTGCGTGTGAAGAACTCATCCTCTGCAGTCTGCCCTCTCAACGATTCCAAGGCCTAGATCGACGAACCCAAGGGACAAGAGACACAACAATTTATCCTGGTTTGGGCCACCTTGCGGTGTAATACCCTACTCCAGCTTTGTGGTGGATTTCCTCGAGGGGCCGAGGATGAACTAATACAGTGGTGGAACAGCCTCAGGAGGTGAGGTGTTCTTGAGTTCGATGAGCTGGTGAGGTGGTCAAGGTGGAATGGATCCGTCCCCTCTATGGTGGTGGCTAAGTCCTATTTATAGTGGCCTTGGTCCTCTTCCCAAATGTAGGCAGGAAGGGATCCCAGAACGGCCAAATTCAAAGGGAGAGAACTAGTACAAGTTATCCTGACAAAAGTGGTCTTCACCTGCAAAAGCCTCTGGTGGTGACGCTGCAGTGGGCTCCGTGATGACCTCTGTCCTGCCGGCCTGGCGGTCTTGGTCTTGTTGCACTGATATGGAAACCTTTGCTTGATTCCTCGGGACCCTCCTTAGCACCAAAGAGGAAACTGGTACACTGCGCCCGCTGGCACCCGCCTGGCCTTGGTCGTCACGGCTCACGTCATGTGAACCTTGCGAGGTGCAGCCTGCATTGATATCTCTGCTTATCAGGAGCCAGCCTGGGGAGGCCACCCCTCGTGGAGTTCTTGGTGTCATCCGCCTTGCGAGGGTCTTGAGTTGTTGTTGCTGAAGCTGGGCCATACCAGGCCATCGATGGAGACACGCCATGGGCCGCAGGCAGGCAAGTCTGGGTACCCCTGGTCCCAGGACGCCGGCAGTGAGCGTAGGATTTTTTTTGAAATTGCAGGCTACGTTTCCCAACAATGGCATCCAAGCCAGGTCTATGCGTAGATGATATGCACGAGTAGAACATAAAGAGTTGTGGGTGGTGATAGTCATACTGCTTACCACCAACGTCTTATTTTGATTCGGCGGTATTGTTGGATGAAGCGGCCCGGACCAACCTTACATGACCACGTTCATGAGACCGGTTCCACTGACAGACATGCAACTAATTTTGCATAAAGGTGGCTGGCGGGTGTCTGTTTCTCCAACTTTAGTTGAATTGAATTTGACTGCGGACGGTCCTTGTTGAACGTTAAAACAACAAACTTGACGAAACACCGTTGTGGTTTTTGATGCGTAGGTAAGAATGGTTCTTACTAGCAGCCCATAGCAGCCGCGTAAAACTTGCAACAACAAAGTAGAGGACGTCTAACTTGTTTTTGTAGGGCATGTTATGATGTGATATGGTCAAGACATGATGTGATATAAGTTGTTGTATGAGATGATCATGTTTTGTAAAAGTTATCGCAAATCGGGCAGAGCCTTATGGTTGTCGCTTTATTGTATGAAATGCAAACGCCATGTAATTGCTTTACTTTATCACTATGCGTTAGCGATAGTTGTAGAAGCAATAGTTGGCGAGAGGACCACGACGCTACGATGGAGATCAAGGTGTCCGGCCGGTGACGATGGAGATCATGACGGTGCTTTGGAGATGGAGATCAAAGGCACAAGATGATGATGGCCATATCATGTCACATATTTTGATTGCATGTGATGTTTATCTTTTATGCATCTTATTTTGCTTAGTATGGCGGTAGCATTATAAGATGATCCCTTACTAAAATTACAAGGTATAAGTGTTCTCCCTAAGTATGCACCGTTGCAATAGTTCGTCGTGCTGAGACACCACGTGATGATCGGGTGTGATAAGCTCTACGTTCACATACAACGGGTGCAAGACAGTTTGGCACATGTGGAAAACTCGGGTCAAACTTGACGAGCCTAGCATGTACAGACATGGCCTCGGAACACTGGAGACCGAAAGGTCGAGCGTGAATCATATAGTAGATACGATCAACATAGAGATGTTCACCATTGAAAACTACTTCATCTCACGTGATGATCGGACATGGTTTAGTTGATTTGGATCACGTGATCATTTAGACGACTCGAGGGATCTAAGAGGGAGTTATTATGTAATATGATTAATTGAACTTAATTTATCATGAACTTAGTCCTGATAGTTTTTGCATATCTATGTTGTAGATTATGGCCCGTGCTACCGTTCCATTGAATTTTAATGCGTTCCTAGAGAAAGCTAAGTTGAAAGATGATGGTAGCAACTACACAGACTGGGTCCGTAACTTGAGGATTATCCTCATTGCTGCACAGAAGAATTATGTCCTTGATGCACCGCTAGGTGAAAGGCCTGCTGCAGGAGCAGATGTTGATGTTATGAACGTCTGGCAAGCTCGATCTGATGACTACTCGATAGTTCAGTGTGCCATGCTTTACAGCTTAGAATCGGGACTTCAAAGACGTTTTGAACGTCATGGAGCATATGAGATGTTCCAGGACACTAGTAGAAAAAGGGTCAAATATGAGAAACATTAGTACCGGTTTGCATACGAGCAGGCACTAATGCGTCCATTAGTGCCGGTTCAAATGACATGGCGGGAGGTGACCTTTAGTACCGGTTCATTGCGAATCTTTAGTACCGGTTCGTGCCACGAACCGGTAATAAAGATGCTGGTGCCCGGCCAGCACCTTTAGTACCGGTTTGTGGCACGAACCGGTATTAAAGAGGTTGTGGCAGGCGCTATTTTTTAGTCCCACCTCGCTCCCCTAACAAGAATTTGACCACCTTAAGTATGTTACTTCTCAAACTATCACAAGCAGTTGGTCTTCATTAAACTCTATGTGTAGTATTTGTGGCTGCAATAGGAGTCTTCGCCGGTTCTTAAATCGGTGGTAGATTCCTATTGACGATTTAGATTCTATACAAAAAGATGTATTTTTATATGTACTTCTCTCTAGCAGTAGCGCGTTTTGGCTGAAAGGCGGTACTGATCAATGTATTTTTTCTGTGTTCAGATGCACAATTTAAATCATTGATGATCAATGTATTTTTTATATGTACTTATTTGTAGAAGAAGAAGAGGAGGAAGAAGAAGAGGAAGAAGAAGAGGAAGATGAAGGAGAAGGAGAAGAAGTAGAAGAAGGAGAAGAAGGAGAGGAAGATGAAGAAGAAGAAGAGGAAGATGAAGAGGAAGCAGGAGAGGAAGAAGAAGAGAAAGAAGAGGAAGAAGGAGAAGAAGGAGAAGAAGAACAAGAAGAAGAAGAAGAAGAAGAAGAAGAAGAAGAAGAAGAAGAAGAAGAAGAAGAAGAAGAAGAAGAAGAAGAAGAAGAAGAAGAAGAAGAAGAAGAAGAAGAAGAAGAAGAAGAAGAAGAGGAAGACGAAGAAGAAGAAGAAGAAGAAGAGGAAGAAGAAGAAGAGGAAGAAGACGAAGACGAAGAAGAAGAAGAAGAAGAAGAGGACGAAGAAGAAGAGGAAGAAGAAGAGGAAGAAGAAGAAGAAGAAGACGAAGAAGAAGAAGAAGAAGAAGAAGAAGAAGAAGAAGATACACCAAAAAAACAACTCAGAAATAAATACAAGAAAAAATAAAGCAGAAAAGAAAAAACTATATAAAAAATTACTCAAAAATAAATAGAAAAATATATATAATGCAGAAAAGGAAAAAAAATTATATAAAGCAAAAATATTCACAAAAAAACTAAATACAGCAAAAAAACTACTCAGAAATAAATAGAAGAAAAAATAAAGCAGAAAAGAAAAAAACTATATAAAAAATTACTCAAAAATAAATAGAAGAATAAATAATGCAGAAAAGAAAAAAAATTATATAAAGCAAAAATATTCACAAAGAAACAAAATACATCAAAAAAACAACTCAGAAAAAAATAGAAGAAAAAATAAAGCATAAAAGAAAAAACTATATAAAAATTACTCAAAAATAAATAGAAGAAAATAAATAATGCAGAAAAGAAAAAAAATTATATAAAGCAAAAATATTCACAAAAAAACTAAATACAGCAAAAAAACTACTCAGAAATAAATAGAAGAAAAAATAAAGCAGAAAAGATAAAAACTATGAAAAAAATTACTCAAAAATAAATAGAAGAAAATAAATAATGCAGAAAAGAAAAAAAATTATATAAAGCAAAAATATATAAAAAAATGTTGGGGCGCTGCCCGGTAGGCCTGCTAGAACTAGGGTGTGCAAATCTGAGGCCCAGAGAAGGGCAGAGGCTCCTGAGGCGCAGCCGTAGTTAGGCCCGAGCACGCTATCTGAGAGGAGTTCGAAAGGGCAGCCGTGGCTGGGTTTATAAACCAGTGCGGCTGCCCTTCGCTCGGTGAGGTGGGATAAAAAGTAGCGCACGACGGGTGGCAGCGCACGGCCTTTAGTATCGGTTGGTGGCTCCAACCGGTACTAATGGGTTGCCCTTTAGTACCGGTTGGAGCCACCAACCGGTACTAAAGGCGTTAGTACCGGTTGGTGGCTCCAACCGGTACTAAAGGCCCCTCATATATATATGTCACTTACGAAAATTCAGTTATCTCGCCACTTTCGTTCCACTTCGCCTTGAGACATCGATCTCGCTAAGCCGACGCCGCCGCCGCCGACCACCGCAGTCGTCGCTTCGCCGGCGTCGTCGGCGTCTCGCCGCCCGCCGCCCATCGTCGTCGTCCCGTCGGTGCCGCCGCCCTTCGCCACCCGTCGCCGCCCCGCCGCCCGCCGTCGCCGCCGCCGCCGCTGCCGCCCGCCGCCCGCCTTGTCGCCCGTCGCCGCCCCGTCAGCCACCGCCGCCCAGACGTCTGGCGCCCATACACACACGCATGCACACACACATGCACACACACACGCATACACACACATACACACACACACATGCACACACACACACATACACACACGCATACACATACACACACACACACACACACTACACGTACACTACACATGTACGTACACACATACACACACACATATTTTTTTTACTTATTTTCTGTTTTCTATTGTTTAGATGAATTAATTAATATAACTAGTTTATTTTTAGAATGTTAGAAATGTTAATGCATGTTAGATCTAGTTTATTTTTAGTAAGAAAAGAAATGTATATGAGAGTATTTGAACTAGTTGAATTAATAGAACTAGTTATATTATTTGAACTACTTGAATTAATAGAACTAGTTTATTTTTAGTAAATGCTTAGTTGAACTAATTGAATTAATATAACTAGTTTATTTTAGTAAATGTTTAGTTGAACTAGTTGAATTAATAGGAATAGTTTATTTTAGTAAGAAAATTTAGAATGCATTATATGAGATTATTATTTGAACTAGTTGAATTAATAAAACAAGTTATATTATTTGAACTAGTTGAATTAATAGAACTAGTTATATTATTTGAGCTAGTTGAATTAATAGAACTAATTTATTTTTAGTAAATGCATAGTTGAACTAATTGAATTAATAGAACTAGTTTAGTTTAGTAAATGCTTAGTTGAACTAATTGAATTAATATAACTAGTTTATTTTCAGTAAATGCTTAGTTGAACTAGTTAAATTAATAGAACTAGTTTATTTTTAGTAAATGCTTAGTTGAACTAATTGAATTAATATAACTAGTTTATTTTTAGTAAATGTTTAGTTGAACTAGTTGAATTAATAGAAATAGTTTTTTTAGTAAGAAAATTTAGGTACGTATATGAGATTATTATTTGAACTAGTTGAATTAATAGAACTAGTTATATTATTTGAGCTAGTTGAATTAATAGAACTAATTTATTTTTAGTAAATGCATAGTTGAACTAATTGAATTAATATAACTAGTTTATATATAGTAAATGATTAATTGAACTAATTGAAATAATATAACTAGTTTATTTTTAGTAAATGCTTAGTTGAACTAGTTAAATTAATAGAACTAGTTTATTTTTAGTAAATGCTTAGTAGAACTAATTGAATTAATATAACTAGTTTATTTTTAGTAAATGTTTAGTTGAATTAGTTGAATTAATATAACTAGTTTATTTTAGTAAATGCTTAGTTGAATTAATAGAAGTAGTTGAATTAATTGAATTAGTAAGTGTTTAATATTTCGCCTAATATGAACATAGGAAATATCGTCTGACGACGGAAAAAATTTCATTATGTGCGAATACTGTGAAGACCAGCGCGGCCAGTGTGACAGAAATTTCCTTGTTGATGATAGGCGATTCAGCATCAAGCTGGATGAGAACTTTGAATTCGATACGATGAAGTCACAACGACAAGTCTGTTTTCGTAATAAAGCATGACTTATATATGCTTCATTTGCACGACTTATAATTTTTAATTTTCACTATTCTACTAAGCGCATCCCCCGCCATGCAAGAATTTTTGTCTTGGATAAGATAGGTTTCAATGATATGGAAACTATGGAGGTAAAGAGAGTTTACACGAAAACTGAGCATGGTTATACTTTCAACGTCAAAGTATATAATGCACACACGTAGACCTATTTTGAATGCAAAACTTGGCAAGCACTATGCAAGGCTTATGCATTTGAGCCTGGTATGGTTATCACCTTTGATATTCGTCCGGAAGATGATATTGAAGGTAATAGAGACATATGGGTCGATGTGCAGACGCCTCCAATTCTACCATTATGTGAGTTCTTCTCAACTATATTTTTGTCTTTGATATTGCTTATTCAAAAATAATTGACAACTAATTTCTATTGACAGCTTATCTCCATTCAAGCAAACATGTCCGGCGCTTGATAGACATGACCTACTACTGTCCCGGAGCTGAACTAAACTGCGAGGAGATAAGTCATTATGTTTCATGGCTTGAGGATCTTCATACTGTCAAGACAAATTTTCTTCCTGCACTTAGAAATGTTAGTACTCAAAACATGCGACCAATAGTGATCGTATTGAACTACGGTCACATCTATTTACGAAAGATGGTAATATTTCTACTATTTATCCTTAGTGCATATTTTGCATACATTATTTTTTGCTAAATTTTCATTGCTAAGTATATTAATTACTATACGATATTCTTCAACTGGGACTCCCGATGACAGTTGTGCCTCAGTGGATCGAGACTAAAGGTCACATGTCAATGGTTAGCTTACGGCCAAGATATCCTACATTGCACATGAGTGCATTCAGGATTTCTAAAAGCGATGAATGCTTAATTGTGAAAGATTGGAGCAAAATTGTTAACGATCGCAGAGAAGTACTAGGGGGCAGCAATGAGAAGCGCAGCCCACGATTAGGAGACGAGTTCATCTGCATGCTCCAATATGATGAATCGGAGAGCTATACATGTTCTATGCTATTTTACGGAGAGAGAGTAGCTAGCAGGAGTGATTTAGCTAGTTCATGCTGCTCTTAGTACTTGTCCTTTCATGTCCGTGTTCTTCGTTCTGAACTTAATCTCAAAGAGTGATTTGCTTTTGTGGTGTTATATATGAATGCTTATAATATCATGACAATCATGTTGAACTCGATGATATTTTTGTACGGTACAAGTGAATGTTTCTTCCTTAAGCTACTGTTGGTGATGATTAGATAGCGGTAATGACTATGATGATTAAATAGTGATAATGACGACTACGATGTTTTTTAGCTAGCTAGCTAGAGTATATATATATGTTGATGATATGATGCAAGAGTTTTTATATTAATATGATGATGATGATGAGTTATTATATCATTTAATGAAAGAAACCACAGATTAGTTTCAGCTGGATGGATCCTACCTAAGTGGTCAAGTATATATATATGCCATATCCATATATATTAAACTTGACCACCTAATTAGGTGATCAAGTATAATATCGATATGGCATATATATATACTTGATCACTTAGCTAGCTAGATCCTCCAGTCGAAACTAATCCGCGGTACTTTCACCTAATGATTTAACAACTCATTATAATGTAAAACAATCACTAAATTAAATTGAAAACACAAAACTAAAGCAAAAATTAAAAAAAAACCCAAACATTTAGTACGGTTGGTGTTACCAACCGTACTAAAGACCCACGCCAAGACACGGCCTGGCTCGTGCCACATGTGTGCACTTTAGCGCCGGTTCATGACGAACCGGTACTAAAGGGGGGGACCTTTAGTCCCCACTCTTTAGTGTCGGTTGGCGAACCGGCACTAAAGGCCGTCACGAACCGGCACTAAAGGCCGATTTTGCACTAGTGGGAGTTAAAGTTAATATTTCAGGCAAATGCCCGGGTTGAGAGATATGAAGTCTCCAACAAGTTCTATAGCTGCAAGATGGAGGAGAACAGTTCTGTCAGTGAACACATACTCAGAATGTTTGGGTATCATAACCACTTGATTCAGCTGGGAGTTAATCTTCCAGATGATAGTGTGATTGACAGAGTTCTTCAATCACTGCCACCAAGCTATAAAGGCTTCGTGATGAACTATAATATGCAAGGGATGGAGAAGACTATTCCCGAGCTCTTCGTAATGCTCAAAGCTACGGAGGTAGAAATCAAGAAGGAGCATCAAGTGTTGATGGTTAACAAGACCACTAGTTTCAATAAAAAGGGCAATGGAAATAAGGGGAACCTCAAGAAGAATGGCAAGAAAGTTGCCACTCCCGGGAATAAGCCCAAGTCTGGACCTAAGACTGAAACTAGGTGCTTCTACTTCAAAGGGATTGGTCACTGGAAGCGGAACTGCCCCAAGTATTTGGTGGATAAGAAGGATGGCAAAGTGAATAAAGTTATATTTGATATACATGTTATTGATGTGTACCTTTCTAATATTCGTAGTAGTGCCTGGGTATTTGATACCGGTTCAGTTGCTCATATTTGTAACTCGAAACAGGGACTACGGATTAAATGAAGATTGGCTGAGGACGAGGTGACGTTGCGCGTCGGGAATGGTTCCAAGGTCGATGTGATCGCCATCGGCACACTACCTCTACATCTACCTTCGGGATTAGTTTTAGACCTGAATAATTGTTATTTGGTGCCAGCATTGAGCATGAACATTATATCTGGATTTTTTAATGCGACACGGTTATTCATTTAAATCAGAGAATAATGGTTGTTCTGTTTATATGAGTAATATCTTTTATGGTCATGCACTGGTGCGCGTCGGTCCTTAACAAACGGTTTTTAACCCCTTTCCGCGACGGCATTTGGAACCGTCGCCAAGTGAGTGTGGGCGATAGGAGGGGTCCTTCCCACACGACCCAGAAACCGTCGGGGATATGCCCTCCTTGTACACACGCTCGGCAAAATGAGGTCGTGTGCGACCGGCAAGCACTCAAATACAGAAATACGTACAATAGAGCTAAACTAATACAATTATACGGCAAAATAGTTTCCGGTCGCAAGTACATCCCACATAGTCAGTCCCCACTAAATGTTTCCGTTCGTATGTACATCCCACATAGTCGCTCCAAGGAAAACGTTTCCGTTCATAGGTACATCACACACAATTTTTCTTGTTAAATCGTTTGCGTTATTGAATGTATCACACACGGTCCATAGAAGAAACTGTGTGGCAAAGGCTGTCCATGACACACCGTTTTTATGTGGTAAACATTTGTGCAAGGTGGCCTAAAGCAAACAGTTTTCAAGAGATGTCGTGTGTGATTGTTCATTGATCCAACACTGTTTATTCCTAGAAACTGTGTGCGTTCCCTGAGGTCATCGCCCATGGTATTTTTTCAATAACCGTTTGCAATACAAAACCCAATTAGCAGGCTAATTCGCTATTAGCAGGCTAATTGCCCTATTATTAATAATACATTTATTAATCTAATTGGCATTCATATTAAGCACACAATATATTTCATTTCCATATTAAGGAAGCAGAATTTGATAATTGAAATACATCAGAGTACAACATGATATAGTTTCAGCACTCAGCTACCCCATTACACAACCGCACGAGCACCAAGTTCCACATGCAACATGTAAAACCTTTCCAAATTAGCATCATAGACTGTATATAGACAGATGCATCTCATCTGGAAAACTGCTGAAGTGGAAGGCGAATATTGAGCCTTCATTCATGTTAAAGGTCTTTCCAACTTTAGGTCAGTGCATGTGGATGATTGACTGTCCATCCTTCGTCCTCTTCAGGAACACTTCAATATTGAACCGTGGGTGTTGTATGAAAACCTTCCTCGCCTCCTGTCCATAGAGGTGGTTTGAGAGGTAATCATCAGTGAACTGCTTTGGAAAGGCCTGAAAACAAGGATGTGCATAAATATCTTCTCTATATTGGAAATGGGGCAAAGGAATAAAAAAAGTCAAGGTATAATAGTTAGTACCATCTTGTAGTAAACTGATGTCTTCTTCATTGTGCAGAAAAAGATCTGGTTGTTTTTTGTCGCTAATTTCTTTATCCTAACAATCTTTCCGAGTTTCTTGATTTGATTGATGTTCATAGACAACTCATTTCCCCATATGCAAAAAGGGTCGAATAGTGGGTCAAAACCTCTGACACCAGGACCTACATGTGCAAGACAAAATTGTTAAAACCAAAATATTAGAATGGTTCCCGCAATTGCACAATAATGTGCTATTAGAGAACGGACCATGCACGTGCTAACCTCGATTGTAAACCTCAGTGCTTCCCATTGTTTCCCTGCAACACATATAAGGTAGTTAGTTATCAGGTTAAGTAAGGGTTCGCATGCTATCAGTAAAATATGTTGATGAAAAATAAGCACATTGCAGATTCATCAGATTAATTGAAGTCATGCGAAAAACCCATTTATCCAAACCAAGCATAATTAAGAACTAGGAAATATAGCACTTGTATATGTTTGTCATGTATTAATTGCAGCCAAATTCAATTTATTCCTCACATGCACAACAATACAAAATTCTACCCATGACAATTGGATTGAACCAAGCAGTTAACTAAACACCACAACAAATGAACCAAACATTAACTAAGCACCACATTGCACAATATAACATACTCCTAATAGAAGATCATACAGTTAACCAAACAGTTAACTGCAACCAATTGTAGCAATCGTATTTGTTTCTCATGTATTTACTACAGCCAAATTCAATTTATTCCTCACATGGTATACAATAACAGAATGCACCCACAACTATTGAACATCGCATTGCATAATTGAACCAAATAGTTAACTAAACACCACAACACAAATGAACCAAACGTTAACTGAGCACCACATTGCACAATGCATAACCAAACCAAGCATGCTTGACAACTTGGAAATATAGCAATTGTATTCGTTTCTCATGTATTTTGGAAAGATAAATTCGATTTATTTCTCACATGGAAGACAATACAAAATTGCAGCCTGAAGAATTGAACATCACATTTGCAGAATTGAACCATAAAGTTAACTGAAGACGACAACTAATTAACAAAATAGTTAATAAGTGAGCACCACATTGCACGACATATAGAACATATATACTAGAGCAACAGATTGCATGGTAAAATTAGATAGCACAATTCACTAAAATTTGTGAAGGAAAGGCAGGAACAGCACACGCAACGGGTAAACCGAGCATGCTTAACCGGCATATCTAGCAAATGGCAAGGTGCTCCTCCAAGATCTGGGGCAGCCATCGCGACCTCATCCGCGCGTGCGGCCGCGATTTGCTTCTCCGCTGCCAAATGCTCCTTGAGGTCCTGGCTATACTGCGTGCACCATGGCTTAGGCCGGCGCTTATTTGGTGGAGGGGTCGGTGATTTGGGTGGAAGGTGTCGCGCTCGCGCCGGCGGTCGGGGCATGTGGGATGTGGAAGGAGGAGGAGGATGGGGGTCGGGCGTGGATTATCTACCTGGATAGACGAGGCCGAGCAGCGTGAAGGAGGGTCGCCGACGAGGAGGCGGCGCTGCAAGCAAGGAGTGAAGGTTTCAACTTGGAAAGGAAGGCAAAAAGAGGGGGAAATGTGGCTTTTGGTAAGGGGGGGGGGGCAGGGAGGTAGATATTTCCACGGAAGCCAAAAATTTGGAATCGCTTCAGCCAAAAAACTGGTGCGCAAAGTGTCATCAGACACGGTCCCTTATTTAGAATTGTGTACGATATATGGACATCACAAACGATTCAGATAGCTTAACCTGTGTGTGATGAGTTTGAACGTCAAAAGTTTTGGTTTGAATTTCCATGGTTACAGTTGTCATCCACGTCATTGCATAATTTGGGTACACAAAGGAGACTACAACACACCCACACTTCTTAATCGAGCAAGTTCAGCAATTAAACAGAGCTAGCTGACCTAAACATTACTCTAATAAATTAAAGACCGGCGCTCTTAATTAAGCAAAACAAAGAGTACTACTACGGCTGGTGCTCGTCGATCTCCGCCGCCGCCTCCATATTCAGCTCGCGCCCAGTGGTCTCCTGGGGAAGGGGCTCCATGGCATCCATCACACCATACTCGGCAAGCATCTCGCCATCCGCGTCCGCCATCTCTTTGGAAAAGGCCACCATGAGCTGGGCATGGGCGGACGCGACCTGGGCTTGGACGGGCTCCGTCGTTGCAAGGTATGTGGCGGAGGAACGGACGGCTGCTCGGACGCTCTCGGCGATTGCCAGCTCTTCGGCGTGAGTTGTTGACCATTGCCGGAGAAGCTTCGTTCGATTTGTGCGGTGACCACAAGGAGCTGGGCGTGGGCGGCCTCGACATGGTCATGGGCGGCCTACATCAGGGCTAAGGCCGCCGCTGCAGAACAGACAGCGGTTGTGCCACTCTCGCCAGTTACTATCCCCGAGGCAGATGTTGTTGCCGCCACCTGAGAAGCAACAACGGCCGTTTGGGCTTCCTTTGCCGCCCGGTCGCAGATTGCGGCCGCGCTCATGCACCTTGTTAGCACGCGCATGGCGGCTGTGGCTGCGCTCTCGCCGGAGTGGGCCACCGAAGTAGCCCTCACGACGCGGGTCCACGTGCCCATCTTTCAACGTCGACGATTGAATAGTGAAATGATATTTGGGGAGCGAGCTAGTGTGCTTGAGACGTCGGATGTGGACTGTAGCCGACGCACCTTCTCGCGTAAGCCATAGGCGTACTATACACTGACGGTGCTCCAGGATATTTTGTGCTGCATCTCACACGGTTGCTGATAATAAACTGTCTGCGATCTACTTGATTTTTCATCTTGATTTGAATTACCTAATGGGGTCATAGCGGCAATGGACAGTGTTTGAATTGCTAGACCTTTTATCTGGAGTGAACATGCAACTATATGTGCGTCGTAAAAGAATTGGATTTATTCAGGGTTCGTTTGAACATTTTATACATTCAGTTGGTTTTCTAGCCATTTCAGGTGCACAATTCAAATTTGAACTACATGCACATGCTCCAGTGCATATAAATTGGTTGGAAAATCAAATCTGTGTCCTTCGATGCATTCTTAGCTCCCACGCAACAAATGGGAATGAATTTCAAACACCAGGACACCGTTGATTGCCGGCAAAACATTGAGATGCCTAGTTTTAAAATTCTAGTAAATCCAAAACTCGACTGAAATTCATTAAACTTGGCATGCTATCATGGAGCGGCATCAACATGTCGTGGTAAAAATTTTGTCCCATTTGGGGCAGGTTTGGGTATATGCTTCTCACAAACCGTAGCTTCTCACAACAAGCATGATGGTTTTCGGTAGGGAATGTCCCACCTTTGGGGACGAAACGATATCCATTGCCTCTTATTGCTTTTAATTTTTTTTCTCGTGTTAACATAGAACAACAGGAGTGTTGTGTGAATTTTTGTGATTCTGCGGGGTTCGTTTGGACATTTTTATGCATTAACAGAGTTTTCAATGCATTTATGTGCATAATTCAAAATTGAACTACATGCACATGCTCCAGTGCATATAAATTGGTTGAAAAATCAAATCTATGTCCATGGTGCATGCTTAGATCCCATGCAAGAAATGGGAATGAATTTCAAACACGAGGGCACCGTTGATTGCCGGTAAAACATTGAGATGCCTGGTTTTTAAATTCTAGTAAATCCAAAACTCGTCTGGAATTCATGAAACTTGGCATGCTATCATGGAGCGGCATCAACATGCCATGGTAAATTTTTTGTCCCATTTGGGGCAGGTTTGGACCGGAGCTTCTCACAACAAGCATGATGATTTTTGGTAGGGAACGTCCCACCTTTGGGGACGAAACGATATCCATTGCCTCTTATTGCTTTCAAAAATTTTCTCGGGTCAACATAGAACAACAGGAGTGTTGTGTGAATTTTTGTGATTTTTCGGGGTTCATTTGGACATTTTTATGCATTAACTGAGTTTTCAATGCATTTATGTGCATAATTCAAAATCAAACTACATGCACATGCTCCAGTGCATATAAATTGGTTGAAAAATCAATTATGTGTCCTTGGGTGCATGCTTAGGTCCCATGCAAGAAATGGGAATGAATTTCAAACACCAGGGCACTGTTGAATGCCGCCAAAACATTGAGATGCCTGGTTTTTAAATTCTAGTAAATCCAAAACTCGTCTGAAATTCATGAAACTTGGCATGCTATCATGGAGGGGCATCAACATGCCGTGGTAAATTTTTTGTCCCATTTGGGGCAGGTTTGGGTATATGCTTCTCACAAACCGGAGCTTCTCACAACAAGCATGATGGTTTTTAGGGGTTGTGTGAATTTTTGTGATTTTTAGGGGTTCGTTTGGACATTTTTATGCACTAACTGAGTTTTCAATGCATTTATGTGCATAATTCAAAATTGAACTACATGCAGATGCTCCAGTGCATATTAATTGGTTGAAAAATCAATTATGTGTCCTTGGGTGCATGCTTAGGTCCCATGCAAGAAATGGGAATGAATTTCAAACACCAGGGCAACGTTGAATGCCGGCAAAACATTGAGATGCTTGGTTTTTAAATTCTAGTAAATCCAAAACTCGTCTGAAATTCATGAAACTTGGCATGCTATCATGGAGCGGCATCAACATGCCGTGGTAATTGTTTTGTCCCATTTGGGGTTGGTTTGGGTATATGCTTCTCACAAACCGGAGCTTCTCACAATAAGCATGATGGTTTTCGGTAGGGAATGTCGTACCTTTGGGGACGAAACGATATCCATTGCCTCTTATTGCTTTCAAATTTTTTTCGTGTCAACATAGAACAAGAGGAGTGTTGTGTGAATTTTCATGATTTTTCGGGGTTCGTTTGGACATTTTTATGCATTAACTGAGTTTTCAATGCACTTATGTGCATAATTCAAATTTGAACTACATGCACATGCTCCAGTGCATATAAATTGGTTGAAAAATCAAATCTGTGTCCTTGGGTGCATGCTTAGGTCCCATGCAAGAAATGGGAATTAATTTACCAGGGCACATTGCCGGCAAAATATTAAGATGCCTGGTTTTTAAATTCTAGTAAATCCAAAACTCGTCTGAAATTCATGAAACTTGGCATGCTATCATGGAGCGGCATCAACATGCCGTGGTAAATTTTTTGTCCCATTTGGGGCAGGTTTGGTTATATGCTTCTCACAAACTGGAGCTTCTCACAACAAGCATGATGGTTTTCGGTAGGGAACGTCCCACCTTTGGGGATGAAACGATATCCATTGCCTTTTATTGCTTTCAAATTTTTTCTTGTAACAACATAGAACAACATGAGTGTTGTGTGAATTTTTGTGATTTATCGGGGTTCATTTGGACATTTTTATGCATTAACTGATTTTTCAATGCATTTATGTGCGTAATTCAAATTTGAACTACATGCACATGCTCCAGTGCATATAAATTGGTTGAAAAATCAATTATGTGTCCTTGGGTGCATGCTTAGGTCCCATGCAAGAAATGGGAATGAATTTCAAACACCAGGGCACCGTTGATTGCCGGAAAAATGTTGAGTACTTTATTTTTAAATTCTAGTAAATCCAAAAGTCGTCTGAAATTCATGAAACTTGGCATTCTATCATGGAATGGCACCCGACATGCTGTGGTATTTTTCGTGTCCATTTTGAGAGAAGGCGCACTCGAAAAAGACAGCCAACAAAGGCATTTTGAAAAAATAGTTGTCACTTTAATATCTCAAACGTTTGTGTAATTCAAACAGTGTGCGTTCTGTTAATCATTCACGTGACGCCATGTGTCTTGGTTTTAATGGCTGTAGGAGGTGCCGTGCGGACAGCTGCTTGACCTTGACTGAACGGGAGGCGTGCGAGCGCCGTCCGGTGCTCAGACTGACCAAGAGGCGTGCAAGCTGTCCTCGAATGCGCAAGCTCATCGGGAAGCGTGCGAGTTGTACGCTGCACAGGCTCACTGGGAAGCGAGCCCTTTGACTTCCATGGCCGCCAGCCTTGCTCGCATCCTCTCCAATAATGGCGCCCAAGCCGCAGTTTAATTCGCTTTTCAAATATCAAACACTCGTCGCAAACGTTTTAGTTAGAACACTCGTATGTAAACCGACAGCTTCCCAGGAAGCTAGGAGAAAATGTGCCGAGCAGGATTTCTGCAGCTCTTGATTGCAAACGTTTTAGATAGAACACCCGTATGCAAAGTGAGAGCAGCGCAGTATTTGTGCATCCCTTCAACGCAAACGGTTGTCTTGGATGACCCGTGTGCAACCACGTACAAACAATTTGGTTAGATTTTTCAATCCTTGCACTGCGATTAGTCAAAATATGAAGCTAAAAATCACTAGCGGTATCTAATTTTTGCAACTGAAGTTCAGTAATTAAGCATAGATTTCATTCATAGATTAAGCATTCATTCTTAATTTATGTAAACAGTTCAACTCGACAACTGAACTGAGCAAACTTCTCCCCAATTGTTGCCAACCACGTACTGAAATAGCTAGTTCAACTATATATACTAGCTAATTTTAAGTACGTTATACAGTTCCTCCACAACTATATATACTACTACCACCACTACCACCACCACCACCACCACCATCACCACCACTACTAGTACTACTACTACGGAGCTACTTCCGGCTGCCTCTCCTCTTCCGAGCGCGCTCAGTAATATGCGGAGGGGGAGGAGCCTACCGACGAGCTGGGCAACCGCAATACGGTGCCTGCCGCTGTTCCAGCTTCAGCAACGCTCACCTCGAACGCCCTCTGCAGCTCCAGACGACCCCTCTCGAAGCGGTGGTTCTCCTCGTAGATCTCCTGATTCCTCGCCTTTGAGGCGCCGTGTGCCACGGCCACGGCGGCGGTAAGGCTCTTAGCATGCTCGATGAGGCGCTCCTCCTCCTCCCACAGGAACTCGGCGTAGCACGCAAGGTTGCTGACGCACGTGCGGGCATCCACCTCTGCCTCCCGCCTTCGGGCGGAGGTGGCGGAGCGGGTGGTGACCCCGATGGTCGATGGTGGGCTGCCGGCCACGGCGGCCGATGACGGGGTGACGACCACGACCACCACCCCCCGCCTTCGGGCTACGGTGGCGGAGCGGGTGATGGCCACAGTGGCCGGCAGTGGGGTGGTGTCCACGACGGCACCTCCCGCCTTCGGGACACGGCGGCGGATCATGCGGTGGTGTGGCGGCAACGACGTCCGTCAACAGCTGCCAACGGGGAGCGGTGGAGCGTGTGGTGGGTGTTCCGCGCACACCCAACAGGGACGCCACGCGCACTACACTACGCCAGGGATTGCGCCACCGTCGCGGTGTAGCCTCCCAGCTGGAGCTGTCCTCTTATGACGGCGGAGTGGCTGAGCGACGATGACGGAACGGTGCCATTGGCGATTGTGGGAGAAGCAGACGAGATAAGCTATAGGGAGGGAGGGGAAAATGCGACGCACGACTCGTAGGCCGTGAGGGTTTTTATAGCGGGCCGGTAAGAATTGTGATTTTGGGGGATTTCACCGAGTCGGGCGGGAAGCTTGCGCGGGAACCTGTGAGGTTACGCGGGAACGGGCTCACCGAAGATTCATTGGCGCCACCGTTTGGACAAAAGAACGCCCCCGCGCGCTGCGCAAGCCTGCGCTGTAAGCCATCTGCTGTAGCAGGGTGACAAGACGTGCGACAGAAGGAAGAAAGGACACATACACATACAGTTAATAAAAAATGTTCGCGATTTAATTACCTACAATACCCCCATCCTGCTTTATAAGTAGGATTTAACTAATAAAATATGAATCATGTTGCCAAAGATTATATCGTTGGAGTCGTATTTGAACATAGTTTCCAGCTATACAATTTTTGTAACATGCATTAACACTTTTTTGGTTAAATTTGAGGGCAAAGTATGGCACTTAATATAAAGGAGACTATAGACTAGACGGAGGTGGTAACACACGGCCGCTCTCTACGCAGCGACGCAACTGTCGGCCGGCTTGTAGGCGACCATTTCCTGCGTGTTCAACTTCTCTATGTGTGTGGTTGCTTGCGGTTCAGGCGGCCGCGGCGCGCTCTGCTCGCGTTCCGCCACACGCGCTCTGCTCTCGCGTCCCTTCGGGTGCTCTGCCCTCGTCCCTCCACATGCGCTTCCAGTGTTTGGGGTCGGCGCCCGATCACGCACGTTCGTGTGCAAGCGGTTGCGCCGGGCGCGGCGCGACGATGCAGTTACCCGCTGCAAAAACTGCCATGCGGACGCGCCGAGAATCCACGTTGCCCAGCCCCCTTTTATTCTTGTGGCCATTTACCTTCATCTCTCGTCTCAGACGACACAATAAGCACACCCATGAATACACATACATAGAGGACATCTAGCGGTTCCAATGGCGCTCCCCGTGGCTCCAATGGCGCTCCCAGCGGCCGACGATGACAGCGCCGGGCAGTTCACCACACATCAAGCAGTGGACACCCACGTGAGGGGGAAGGCCCTCTCGGTGGTGTACATGAACGATTCAGTATGAGTGGAGAGCTCCATCCAGACTATGGAGTAGTTCCTTGCCGAGGACAAGTCCCGAGTGGTCGGCTTCGACCCCGAGTACACCATCGGTTGTGCCGGGCACGATCAGAAGGTTGCCGTCATCCAGTTGTGCCTGCGACATGACATGCTCATCTACCACTACCACCTTGCCACAAGGCCTTGCGAGCGTTTCTCCAGGTTTATCAAGAGCTCTGACTACAGTTTCGCTACGGTGGACACCACCAACGATCTAAAAGCGCTCAAGGTTTCGGACTTGAAATGCCCGAATCTTGTCAACATCCAGGACCACTACAAGGTCTGGGGCAGCGACAAAAACAAACTGAACTCCCTGGTTGATCTCGCCTCGGCCATCATCAACCTCTACTACGCGAAGATGAAGGAAGAGAGCAATAATGCCTGGCACAGTGTGTGGCATGAGAGCCTGGATGAACAACATGTCAAGTACGCGGCCATGGACGTGTACACAAGCTACGAGATGTACAGGCGGATCGTTGACATGAGGAACTGTGTTCTTCCTGACCCAGACGAAGGATCAAGCCACATAGCAGTGGCGGGAGCGTCACAAGAAGTAGATGACTAGACGATTGTTTCTCCTACTTTAGAATGCATGCAATTGTTTATTGAGGTGTGTGTGAATGATCTGTATAGTCACTTATGTAATTGGATGTTTATTTTAGTTATATATATATATATGTATGTATATATATATATATATGTTATTCTACAATAGACAGAGCAATTCACAGGGCTTATTAGCAGCAATCGTCTGTGTTATTATTGGTCTTCGCACACATTTCTGATTACGGACCTGTTTGCCGCGTATCACACACATCTTGGGCAGTTGATCCCACACAGTTCATCCCAGTGAACCGTATGCTGTATATCGCACACGCCTTCGTCTGGCTACTCGTTTCTTTTGTTCCTCCTCATCCCAAACAGTTAATTGAGGTTAACCGTGTGCCCTGCATCGCACACACAACTAAATTCTGAACCGTGTTTGATGCATCCGTCATTGCAAAAGTTTTACACCTTTTTTGACAAATTTTTTACACCATCGTTTGCGATTATGGCATCGCACACAGTTTCGTCGAAGGGTCTCTGATTGTAGTGTCGCGTTTGGGCCATCCTGCAGTAGTGATGCACCTTTGAAGAGTGGTCTATTTTTGTTGAATCTCGATCGTGGTGATACACATATTCATAATATTGATGCCAAAAGATGCAAAGTTGATAATGATAGTGCAACATATTTGTGGCACTGCCATTTAGGTCATTTTGGTGTAAAACGCATGAAGAAACTCCATGCAGATGGACTTTTGGAATCACTTGATTATGAATCATTTGATGCTTGCAAACCATGCCTCATGGCAAGATGACTAAAACTCTGTTTTCCGGAACAATGGAACGAGCTACTCACTTATTGGAAATAGTACATACCGATGTATGCGGTCCAATGAGTGTTGAGGTTTGCGGCAGGTATCATTATTTTCCGACCTTCACAGATGATTTGAGCATATATGGGTATATCAACTTCATGAAACACAAGTCTGAAACATTTGAAAAGTTCAAAGAATTTCAGAGTGAAGTGGATAATCATCGTAACTTGAAAATAAAGTTTCTATCATCTAATCGAGGAGGCGAATATTTGAGTTACGAGTTTGGCCTTCATTTAAAACAATGTGGAATAGTTTCACAACTCACGCCACCTGGAACATCACAGCGAAATAGTGTGTCCGAACATCGTAACCGTACTTTATTAGATATGGTGCGATCTATGATGTCTCTTACTGATTTACCACTATCATTTTAGGGTTATGCATTGGAGACAGCTGCATTCACGTTAAATAGGGCACAATCTAAATCTGTTGAGACGACACCATATGAACTGTGATTTGGCAAGAAACCTAAGTTGTCGTTTCTTAAAGTTTGGGGTTGCGATACTTATGTGAAAAAGCTTCAGCCTGATAAGCTCAAACCCAAATCGAAGAAGTGCGTCTTCATAGGATACCCAAAAGAGACTATTGGGTACACCTTCTATCACAGATCCGAAGGCAAGATCTTTGTTGCTAAGAATGGATCCTTTCTAGAGAAGGAGTTTCTCTCAAAAGAAGTGAGTGGGAGGAAAGTAGAACTTGATGAGGTAATTATACCTTCTCTCGAATTGGAAAGTAGCTCATCACAGAAAACCGTTCCCGTGATGCCTACACCAACTAGTGAGGAAGCTAATGATAATGATCATGAAACTTCGGATCAAGTTACTACCGAATCTCGTAGGTCAACCAGAGCACGTTCCACACCAGAGTGGTACGGTAATCCTGTTCTAGAAGTCATGTTACTAGACGATGACGAACCTACAAACTATGAGGAAGCGATGATGAGCCCAGATTCCACAAAATGGCTTGAGTCCATGAAACATGAGGTGGGATCCATGTATGAGAACAAAGTATGGACTTTGGTTGACTTGCCAGATGATCGGCAAGCCATAGAGAATAAATGGATCTTCAAGAAGAAGACTGACACCGATGGTAATGTTACTGTCTACAAAGCTCGACTTGTCGCGAAAGGTTTTTGACAAGTTCATGGAGTTGACTACGATGAGACCCTCTCACACGTAGAAATGCTTAAGTCTGTCCGAATCATGTTAGCAATTGCCGCATTTTATGATTATGAAATCTGGCAAATGGACGTCAAAACTGCATTCCTTAATGGAATTCTTAAAGAAGAGTTGTATATGATGCAACCAAAAGGTTTTGTCGATCCTAAAGGTGCTAACAAAGTGTGCAAGCTCGAGCGATCCATTTATGGACTGGTGCAAGCATCTCGGAGTTGGAATATACGCTTTGATGAGGTTTTCAAGGCATATGGTTTTATACAGACTTTTGGAGAAGCCTGTATTTACAAGAAAGTGAGTGGGAGCTCTGTAGAATTTCTAATATTATATGTGGATGACATATTGTTGATTGGAAATGATCACGGACATGACGAGGAGTCTCGAAATGGTCGAGAGGTAAGATTGATATATTGGATGATAGTATTCGGACACCGGAAGTGTTCCGGAATATATCAGGTACATATCGGAGTACCGGGGGGTTATCGAAACCCCCGGGGGAAGATATGGGCAATATGGGCGTTAGGAGGGATCACACCAGCCCACAGAGGGGTGCCCCCCCCCAAGGAAGGAGGCCGAATTGGAGTAGGAGGAGGGGGCGGCGCCCCCCTCATTCCCTCCTTCCCCCGCTCTTCCCTTCTTCCCCTTCCGGTAAAAGGAAAGGGGGAGCCGAATCCTACTAGGAGCCCAAGTAGGACTCCTCCTACTTGGGGCGCGCCTAGGGATGGATCCCTCCCCCTCCCTCCTTTATATACATGGGGAGGGGGCGCCTAGAATACACATCAACTATTCCAAGCCGTGTGCGGCGCCCCCCTCCACAATTTACGCCTTCGGTCGTATTCACGTAGTGCTTAGGCGAAGCCCTGCGTGGATCACTTCACCATCATCGTCACCACACCATCGTGCTTACGGAACTCTCCCTTGAAACTTTACTGGATCAAGAGTTCGAGGGACGTCATCGAGCTGAACGTGTGCAGAACTCGGAGGTGCCATACATTCGGTGCTTGATCGGTCGGAACAAGAAGAAGTTTGACTACATCAACCGCGTTAACAAATGCTTCCGCTTTCGGTCTATGAGGGTACATGGACACACTCTCCCCCTCTCGTTGCTATGCATCTCCTATATAGATCTTGCATGAGCATATGAAGTTTTCTGAAATTGCATGCTACGTTTCCCAACATAAACATGATCAAATCGTATTCATGCTCAAAGCAAACACAAAATAACATTTATTTAGGTTCAACACTAATCCCGTAGGTAGAGGGAGTATGTGATGGTGATCGTATCAACCTTGGAATCATTCACACATCGTCACCTCGCCCTTAACTAGTCTTTGTTTATTCTGCAACTCCTGTTTCGAGTTACTCATCTTAGCAACTGAACCCGTATCAAATACCCAGGGGCTACTATGAATACTAGTAAGGTACACATCAATAACATGTGTATCAAATATACCTTTGTTCACTTCGTCATCCTTCTTATCCGCCAAGTATTTGGGGCAGTTCCACTTCCAGTGACCATTTCCTTTGTAGTAGAGGCACTCAGTTTCAGGCTTAGGTCCAGCTTTGGGCTTCTTCACGGAAGTGGCAACTTGCTTGCCATTCTTCTTTAAGTTCCCTTTCTTCCCCTTACCCTTTTTTCTTGAAACTAGTGGTCTTGTTAAGCATCAACACTTGATGCTCTTTCTTGATTTCTACCTTCGCTGATTTCAACATCGCGAAGAGCTCGGTAATTGTTTTCTTCATCCCTTGCATATTATAGTTTATCACGAAGTTCTAGTAGCTTGGTGATAGTGACTAGAGAACTCTGTCATTCACTATCTTATCTGGAAGATTAACTCCCACTTGATTCAAGTGACTGTAGTACCCAGAAATTCTGAGCACATGCTCACAGGTTGAGCTGTTCTCCTCCATCTTGTAGGCAAAGTACTTGTCAGAGGTCTCATACCTCTCGACATGGGTATGAGTCTGAAATACCAATTTCAGCTCTTGGAACATCTCATATGCTCCATGGATTTCAAAACATTTTTGAAGTCCCGGTTCTAAGCCGTAAAGCATGGCGCACTAAACTATTAAGTAGTCATCATATCGAGCTTGCCAAATGTTCATAACGTCTACATCTGCTTCTGCAATAGGTGTGTTACCTAGCGGTGCATCAAGGACAAAATTCTTCTGTGCAGCAATGAGGATAATCCTCAGATCACGGACCCAGTCCACATTATTGCTACCATCATCTTTCGACTTAGTTTTCTATAGGAAGATATCAAAAATAGGGGAGCTATATCGCGAGCTATTGATCTAAAACATAGATATGCAAAAACTATTAAGACTAAGTTCATGATAAATTAAGTTCAATTAATAAAATTACCAATGAACTCTCACTTATATAAACATCTCTCAAGTTGTCTAAGTGATACATGATCCAAATCAACTATCCCATGTCCGATCATCACGTGACATGGGGTAGTCATCAATGGTGAACATCTCTATGTTGATCATATCTACTATATGACTCACGTTTGACCTTTTGGTCTCCAGTGTTCTGAGACCATGTCTGTACATGCTAGGCATGTGCAAAAATGTCTTATACCCGTTCTATGTGAACGTGGAGTCTATCACATCCGATCATCACGAGGTGCTTCGAAACGACAAACTTTGGCAATGGTGCATACTCGGGGAGAACGCTTCTATCTTGAAATTTAGTGAAGGGATCATCTTATAATGCTACTGCCGTTCTAAGAAAACTAAGATGCATAAAGGATAAACATCACATGCAATAAAAAATATGTGACATGATATGGCCATCATCATCTTGTGCTTTTGATCTCCATCTCCAAAGCATCGTCATGATCTCCATCGTCACCGGCTTGACACCTTGATCTCCATCGTTGCATTGGGGTCGTCTCGCCAACTATTGCTTCTACAACTATTGCTAACACATAGCGATAAAGTAAAGCAATTACATGGCGTTTGCATTTCATACAATAAAGAGACAACCCTAAGCCTCCTGCAGGTTGTTGATATTACAAAACATGATCATCTCATACATCAACGTTTATCACATCATATCTTGACCATATCACATCACAACATGCCCTGCAAAAACAAGTTAGACGTCCTCTACTTTGTTGTTGCAAGTTTTACGTGGCTGCTACGGGCTTCTAGCAAGAACTGTTCTTACCTACGGCAAAAACCACAATGGTGATTTATCAAGTTTGTTGTCTTAACCTTCTTCAAGGACCGGCCGTAGTCAACTTTGAATCAACTAAAGTAGGAGAAACAGACACCCGCCGGCCACCTTTATGCAAAACTAGTAGCATCGCAATCGGTGGAACCGGTCTCATGTGTGTGGACATGTAAGGTTGGTTGAGCGAGTCCTGGATTAGGGGGTCTCCGGACAGCCGGACTATATCCTTTGGCCGGTCTGTTGGACTATGAAGATACAAGATTGAAGACTTCGCCCTGTGTCCGGATGGGACTCTCCTTGGCATGGAAGGCAAGCTTGGCAATACGGATATGTAGATCTCCTCCCTTGTAACTGAATCTGTGTAACCCTAGCCCCCTCCGATGTCTATATAAATCGGAGGGATTAGTCCGTAGGACAACAACAATCATACCATAGGCTAGCTTCTAGGGTTTAGCCTCTATGATCTCGTGGTAGATCAACTCTTGTAATACTCATATCATCAAGATCAATCAAGCAGGAAGTAGGGTATTACCTCCATCGAGAGGGCCCGAACTTGGGTAAACATCGTGTCCCCCGCCTCCTATTACCATCCGCTTTGGACGCACAGTTCGGGACCCCCTACCCAAGATCCGCCGGTTTTGACACCGACATTGGTGCTTTAATTGAGAGTTCCACTGTGCCGTCACCGTAAGGCTTGATGGCTCCTTCGATCATCGGTAACGATGCGGTCCAAGGTGAGGTTTTCCTCCCCGGACAGATCTTCGTATTCGGCGGCTTCACACTGCGGGCCAACTCGCTTGGCCATCTGGAGCAGATTGAGAGCTAACGCCCTTGGCCACCCGGTCAGGTTCGGAAACTTGAACTACACTACCGACATCCGCGGAGACTTGATCTTCGACGGATTCGAGCCCATGCCAGGTGCGCCGCACGATCACGACAAGCACGATTTAGCTCTGCCATCGGACAGTGTTCGGGAGATCACACCCGCAACTACTCCGGCCCTCAATCCGGAGCAAATTGCGCCATCCGAGGACGGGTGGATAGACCCCGCCATGGAGGCCGCACTCTCAGTGGCGATAGAGCCGGATACTGACTTTGCCCCTTATGAGAGCCGTGTTGCCGAACCACTGGATTCATCTCCGGCCATAGACTCTGAGCCGCCTGCGTCTGCGCCTATCGAATCCGATTGGGCGCCGATCATGGAGTTTACCTCCGCGGATATTTTTTAGCACTTGCCTTTCGGCGAAGTGCTCAATTCATTAAGGTCTCTCTCCTTGTCAGGAGAACCTTGGCCAAACTATGTCCGGCTAGAATGGGATGCGGACGACGAAGAAATTCGCTGCCCACCCACCACCCACTTAGTAGTCTCTGTCGATGATTTAACCGACATGCTCGATTTCGACTCCGAAGACATCGATGACATGGACGACAATGCAGGAGAGGAACAGGAACCAGTGCCCACAGGGCGCTGGACAGCCGCTTCACCACATGACATATACATGGTGGATACACCCAAAGAAAACAATGACGAAGAATGGCAGGATGCAGCGAAGAATAGCTCCCTCGAGAAGCAAGTAAAGCGCCAGCGTAGGCGCCGCTCAAAATCCCGCCTCGGCAAAAACAACGATAACAGCGCAAGAGAAAATAACACTCCAATCGACTCCAGAGGAAACGACGACCACATTGACCCAGCGGCAGAGCACGATGAAACCGCAAACGGCGAACATAGTACGGACCCGATGTCCGAACACGGCGACGCCAAGGATAAAGCTCATCAACCTCCCTCTGGGGAGGAAAACAGTCCAGACGAAGATGCACACATCATCCCGGAAAGGCACTTGGAACAAGAGAACCTCCGCAGAAGGCTTATTGCTACAGCGAGGAGTCTGAAGAAGCAGAAGCAAAGGCTTAAGGCCACACAAAATACGCTCAACAGCAGGTGGAACAAAGTGCTCGACAACGAAGAAAAGTATGGTGGAAGTTACCACACAAAGAGCTATCCAAAGCGCAAGCTATTGCCTGAATTCGACGATGAGGCCATAAAGCCCACACAGCCGAAAAATAAAACGGCCAACCGGTCGGATCAGCCACCTTGTGACCGCGATAGAGCGGCTAACAAGGTCGCACATAAGTCAACACACGATCTCCGTGAGGACTTGCGCCAAAATTCCAGTATGACCAGATCCATCTATGGATCTAGGAAGCGCGCTCCGGCACAAAATCAAAACCGAATACTACGACCGTCTGAACGCCATGATACATCCAAATACAGGGGTGCCGCACACCCCCTATGTTTTACCGATGAGGTGCTGGACCATGAATTTCCAGAAGGATTCAAACCAGTGAACATAGAGGCGTACGACGGGACCGCAGACCCCGGGGTCTGGATTGAGGACTTTATCCTCCATATTCATATGGCTCGCGGAGACAATCTCCACGCCATCAAGTACTTGCCCCTCAAGCTCAAAGGACTAGCTCGGCACTGGCTGAAAAGCCTCCCCGAAAACTCAATTGGAAATTGGGAGGAGCTCGAGGATGCTCTTCGGGCTAATTTTCAAGGGACATATGTCCGACCTCCGGATGCAGCCGATTTAAGTCATATAATTAACAGCCTGGAGAGTCAGCCCGAAAGCTTTGGAACATGTTTCTCACTAAGAAGAACCAAATCCTCGACTGCCCGGACGCCGAAGCCTTAGCAGCTTTCAAGCACAGTGTCCGAGACGAATGGCAATGGCAATGGAAAACCACGATGCAGTAAAAGCAAGCGTCAAAATAAAGAAGACAGCCCAGATAATATGGTGGTAAACGCCGGATTCAGGGGCTCCCGACTAGGTCAGCGGAAAAATCCTTTCAAAGGCAGTAGAGATGGACCGTCCAGCCTAAACAAGATTCTAGACAAACTATGTCAGATTCATGGCACCCCCAATAAACCTGCAAATCATACCCACAGAGAATGCTGGGTCTTCAAGCAGACCGGTAAGCTAAACGCCGAACACAAGGAGAGTGAGACACCAAGCGAAGACGAGGACGAACCTCGCCAGCAAGGTACTGGAGGACAGAAAAAATTCCCACCAGAGGTTAAAACAGTAAACATGATCCACGTGACAAAGAGGAGAAGCAGGCATGCACTCCGAGACACACGCGCCGTAGAGCCCGTCACCCCTAAGTTCAACCCCTGGTTGGCCTGCCCGATCACCTTTGATCGCAGGGATCACCCGACAAGCATCCGGCATGAAGGATTGGCTGCCTTGGTGTTAGACCCAATAATAAATGGATACCATCTCACACGAGTCCTTATGGACGGCGACAGTAGTCTTAATCTAATATATCAGGACACAGTCCGCGAAATGGGGATAGACCCGACAAAAATCAGCCACAATAATACTACCTTCGAGGTAGTACCAGGCCCAGAGGCCCGCTCCACGGGCTCTCTAATACTAGAGGTTGTATTCGGTTCACCCGACAACTACCGAAGTGACAAGTTAAACTTCGACATTGCTCCATTCCGAAGCGGCTATCAAGCACTACTCGGAAGAACAACTTTCGCTCGTTTTAATGCGGTACCACATTACGCTTCTCTTATGCTTAAGATGCCGGGTCCACATGGCACCATCACAGTCAGTGGAAATATCGAGCGTTCTCTACGCGCGGAAGAATGTGCAGTGGCTTTAACAGCCGAACACTAGAAGGCCTCACCAACCAGAATAGATGACCGGTCATCAAGACCGCGGACACGGTTAGACGAGTCCGGCGCATCACTAGATATGCCTGAGAATGGTTTGATGGTTATACCCTCATAGACGGTACCAGGGGCTCCCCGCGTGTAATCAGGGCTAGTCCGGCTCAATCTAACTTATCTTGAATTTTAATGGTTTATTGAGAATAACCATTTTTTTGCACGACAACTTTCACCTAAGTTCTTCTCTTTCACAGATGACAATCATGCTACACCCGTCCAGGATACGGCACAACGGAGACACAGGCGCAGACGTGCAGCAGCGACCCGCTCAAAGGTTTCTTTTTAGATCAAGACCCTGCGTAAACCTTTTTTACTGTCTCTTGTTGTTCACATCCTCCGGATACTCAATACAACCGAGAAGGATGCTGACGTTATTGGCATTTCGCCACGTCAGAATATTGCACGTACCTGGACATTCGGGGTTTAATATTAAGGGCATTGTTCAGGATAGCACATGTTATAAAGACCGAATACCTTAGGAAGTGTTCGGCATCGCGAGTTTGGCCTTATATGCATCAGCTCCGAATCATATCTTTGGTCAAATATTGGGTTTGCCCGGCTCCCGTGTTTTGCTGCCTTACGTTCCGCTCCATCGGCTAAGGCGGCACCGGGAGAACTACTGCGATTGTGCCCTGGTTCATCTGGATGAGCTCCTCAGTAGAGAAAGCCGAAAACTGACTGTCATGATAAAGCACGAGACTGGTCAACCACTCGAAGACTCAGCGGAATCTTCAGGATTCCTCCGCATTAACGAAGGGCCGTTTCTCGGTCATGTACGTACACGCCCCGTATTCGGACGAGCGCGGAGGTACCAGGGGCTATATAGTAGTCCCACCGTGAAACTCCTATGGCTAAGTGAAAGTGCTAAAGCAATATAGTCCGATTGCCTCGTTCGCTGCGCTACCACCTCCTTAATGGACCAAGACGTTGGATCAAGTGCGAATCTGGCGTTTTTAGAACACCCCCGCATTATATGCGTGGGGGCTGAAGCCGACGACTGCAAACTTTCAGGTTATATACATATATACATAAACGGCCGTACAGGAGGCATCATAATACTTTCAGGCAAAAGTATAAACACAACCTTTATAATTCAATAAAACATTGTTTTTACAATGGGAATACATGTCACTAGAACATAATATTGTTCGAGCACTGAGCCTGTATTGAACGAGCGCCTTCAAGGACTTCTTCAAAGTAGTGATCGACAGATACTCGGCCCATGGCCGAACTCTGGGTCGCAATAGCGGTGGCCTCCATCTCCGCCCAATATGTTTTAACACAGGCAAGTGCCATCCGCGCACCCTCTATGCAGGCCGATCTCTTCATAGCGTTGACGCGCGTTACAACACCAAGGAACGGTTGCACTAAATTAAAATAACTGTTCGGCCTTGGCCCTTCCGACCACAGATGATCCACAACAGACCTCATGGCAAGTCCGGAAAACCTATGGAGCTCGGCCCACTCGGCCATCCGCTCATTCAATAGAAGCAGACGCACTGGAACATTGAATTGTGACCAGAACAGCTTTTCCACTTCACGGTCTTTTTGATCTTTGAAGTATTCGGCCGCATCAGCAACACTTGCTGCCAAATCCACATATGCGTCTGCAGAACTCCATAGTTGATCAAGAGGAGCGCACTTAGGATCTCCGAACTTCATCCACAGCATAAAGGGCTTTCCAGCCGCGATATCCCCGGCTTGACGCCGCTCCTCCTTCATCACTCTGATTGTAGAGCGGGCGTCCTTGGCTGCCACCGTGGCCTTTTCCAGGTCCGTCATCTTCGCTCGATTTTTATTTTCAAGAAGCTCATAACGGTCGGTGGATATCATTCAATTCCACAGCCATCTTGGCTATCTCGTCCTTGCTTCGGCAATGCGCAGCCTGTTCGGCTCTCATCTCTACGACAGCCTTTAGAGCGGCCACATCACTTTTCCTGGCTTGTTCTTTGGCTCGGGCAAGTTCCGCCCTAAGGGTCTCCACGGCGACAGCCCCATATGTAGTTACGACATATTAAAGATGTTAGCATCATGCTCTTCTTAATATGTGTTGATCACCGAACAAATCAAATACCATGTGCCTCGTCGAGCCGTTCGTTTACAAGCACGATGTCGGCATCTGCCGCATCAACTTCCCGCTTTAGCTCGGCAAACTCACCAGTCCGGCTAGCCACCGGACCTTCCGCCACCTGCATATGAAGGCGGCCTGATTATTACCTGGGACTATGATCCTCTGTTTGTTGCCATTCTCGATAGCAACCAGAGTCTCAGGGGCTACTATCTGCATAGGGCACACCTAACGTGTGCGGTACTGTCAAAAACATATACTATTTCACGTACCTCAAAGCCTTTCAGCAGACTCATAAAAGCTTCATGCAGCCCGCTTTCGGCGGATGAAATCCTCTCAAACACCGTACCCATTAGCGTACGATGCGCTTCTGAGATAGCCGCTTGCTCCAGAAGATCCTTCAGTGCGTTCGATCACACACCAGACGGTTCCGGACTCTTTCTGTTGCTCTCTTCAGGAGCCAAATACTGAGGATTTTGGGTGGCCAAAGGATTACCCTCTGGCATTGGCGGATCAGGAGAAGTCCTCCATGACGACACCTCAGGGTCGCCCGCCTCATGAGGCGGGGTGGCATGGGGAGGTGTTTCACTCTCCATCATCTCCAGAAGAAGATCCCCCGAAGACGAACTCTGTCAAGAAAGGCTACGATCCGAACTACAAGATATATGCTTCGGTTATTGTCCTCAGAAGTAAAGCAAGACATTTTTTATTATTAAGTGCTTTTTGTTTACTTACAGCTCGGTGGAGGGCTGACCCCCTTGCGGGCACTGTGCGGCAAGGGTACCTTCCGAGGCAGGACCCTCTGGCGAAGATTTCTTCCCCCGTTTGGAAACCTTTGTTTCCGGGTCTTCAGAGGTGGTCCTCTTCCTTCCTTGGGGAGAGGGAATTTCAGATTCTCCTCCCCGGTTATCCTCCTTCGCAGAGGCGCTAACTCCCCCGGTTTGGATGAATTGTGAGTGAGGCCCGCTTTCAGCCTCTTTATTCCCCCTTTATCTTCCCCTGAGGGCGCCTGATAAGGCGCCCGCTCGAGCATTCTCGCGATCTTGGATCTCGATGAGCCTTCGGGAAGGGGGGCCGAACACCTGATCATCTTTGCCTTTGTTACCCAGTCCTGGTCAAAGAGCGACTTTTCAGAATGATGTTGTGATAAATAAAAAGACAATGTGTTCGACCACGGGATTACTTACTTGGGTATCTGGACGATTGCAGCTCAGACCCGCATCTTCGGTGGTGTCCGGACACCTATTTGTGGTCCGAAGAACAATTTGTACATCTCTTCGAGCGTCATGCCGAGGAAGTGCAGAATAGTCCGCGGTCCCTCTGGGTTGAATTCCCACATTCGGAGGGGTCGACGTTTGCAAGGCGGGACTCGACGAACTATCATGACTTGCATTACCGTGACCAGGCTGACATCTCTCTCGAGGAGATCTCGGATGCGACTCTGCAATATCGGCACATCATTTACTGGCCCCCAGTCCAGCCCCTTGTTGATCCATGACGTCAGTTGTGGCGGGGGGGCCCGAGCGAAAGGCAGGGGCGGCCACCCACTTGGTACCCCGGGGAGCAGTGATATAAAACCACTCCCATTGCCATAAACTGGACACCTCCGGGAAGGAACCCTCTGGCCATGGAACATCGGCGCCTTTGCTTATTACGGCACCTCCGCACTCTGCATGTCGCCCCTCAATCATCTTCGGCTTCACACTGAAAGTTTTGAGCCATAGGCCGAAGTATGGGGTAATGCAGAGGAAGGCCTCACACACAACGATGAATGACGAGGTGTGAAGGATGGAAACTGGGGCCAGGTCATGGATGTCCAGCCCATAAGGGAGCATGAGCCCTCTGACAAAGGGATCTAGAGCAAGGCATAGCCCTCGGAGGAAGTGGGAGATGAATACAACGCTCTCGCCGGGTTTGGGAGTGGGAATGACCTGCCCTCGAGCAGGTAACCTATGCGATTTTTCGCCGGTCAAGTACCTAGCCTCTCTTAGCTTCTTGATGTCTTCCTCTGTGATGGAGGAAGGCATCGACCGACCTTGAAGGTTGGATCCGGACATGGTTGAAGGTCCGAAGCACCAGACCTGAGCCTTGGGTGTTGGAACTCGAGGCGGGGGAAGGATTCGATTAAGGGCGAGAGGAAAAAAGGACGGGCCTTGGCCTCTTTATAAAGAGGGTGAATATCAAGCGTCCTTCTCATGGCCGTTTGGGACTTGCCTAAAATCGAGGAGTCATACCAACGGGCACGATTGGGTTACCCACATCCGTATTGATGAGAATCCCGTAATAAGGGGGACACGATCTCTGCTTCGACAAGACATGCCAATAAAATCGCCTCGCAAGACGTGTAGTGGCAGGCTGGTCGAGAAAAGCGGTTCGAATAATGACCGGGCCATGGTATGATGTCATGCTGTCAGCAGATTAGATGTGTGGAAATATTATTCTCTCCACGGTCGTATGTGGAACTTATTTTGCAGAGCCGGACACTGTCCTCGTGTTCCAGATCTTCTATGGAGTATTCGGAGGAAGAACCCGCCTTGCAATGCCGAAGAAAAATCTGCGCGCCGGACTCATCGTCATTGAAGCCTGGTTCAGGGGCTGGCCGAGGAGTCTGGATTAGGGGGTCTCCGGACAGCCGGACTATATCCTTTGGCCGGACTGTTGGACTATGAATATACAAGATTGAAGACTTCGCCCCGTATCCGGATGGGACTCTCCTTGGCGTGGAAGGAAAGCTTGGCAATACGGATATGTAGATCTCCTCCCTTGTAACCGACTTTGTGTAACCCTAGCCCCCTCTGGTGTCTATATAAACCGGAGGGATTAGCCGTAGGACAACAACAATCATACCATAGGCTACCTTCTAGGGTTTGGCCTCTACGATCTTGTGGTAGATCAACTCTTGTAATACTCATATCATCAAGATCAATAAAGCAGGAAGTAGGGTATTACCTCCATCAAGGGGGCCCGAACCTGGGTAAACATCGTGTCCCCCGCCTCCTGTTACCATCCGCCTTAGACGCACAGTTCGGGTCCCCCTACCCGAGATCCGCCGGTTTTGACACCGGCATTGGTCCAGGCCGCTTCATCCCACAATACCGCCGAATCAAAATAAGACATTGGTGGTAAGTAGTATGACGATCACCACCCACAACTCTTTTTGTTCTACTCATGCATATCATCTATGCATAGACCTGGCTCGGATGCCACTGTTGGGAAGCGTTGCATGTAAAACAAAAAATATCTAAGCACACGCAAAATCTAGGGAAAATTTTGTTTTTGCCACTCTAGTTTTTGCCAATTTTCCTTATGCCACTCTAGATTTTGACATTTCACTTTTGCCTTTTTTTGTTTTTGACAATTATCACAATTGCCATTCTATGGCGAAAGCAAAATAATTTTATTTCATTTTGCCACTCTCAGTTTTTGACAATTATCACAAGTCCCGGTTCTAAGACGTAAAGCATGGCAATTGTGATAATTTTCAAAAACTAAGAGTGGCAAAATGAAATGTCAAAATCTAGAGTGGCATAAGGAAAATTGGCAAAATCTAGAGTGGCAAAAACAAAATTTTCCCCAAGATCTATCCATGGAGATGCATAGCAATGAAGGGAGAGTGTGTCTACGTACCCTCGTAGACCGTAAGCGAAAGCGTTTAGTAACGCGATTGATGTAGTCGAACTTCTTCGCGATCCAACCGGTCGAGTACCGAACGTACGGAACTGCTACTTCTTGAGCTTGCGTTGGTTTTTCCCTTGAAGAGAAAAGGGTGATGCAGCAAAGTAGAGATAAGTATTTCCCTGAATTAGAGAACCAAGGTATCAATCCAGTAGGAGACAACGCACAAATCACCAATACCTGCACAAACAATTAAACAACTTGCACCCAACGCTATAAAGGGGTGTCAATCCCTTCACGGTTACTTGCAAACGTGAGATCTGATAGAGATAGATGAAACTAAACAAAAGATAAAGTAAATATTTTTGGTATTTTTGGTTTATAGATCGGAAAGTAAAAGATTGCAAAATAGTAGATCGGAAACTAATATGCAGGAAAATAGTAGATCGGAAACTTGTATGATGGAAAATAGACCCGGGGGCGATAGGTTTCACTAGTGGCTTCTCTCTTCAAAGCAAATAATACGGTGGGTGAACAAATTGCTGTCGAGCAATTGATAGAAAAGCGCAATGTTATGACGATATCTAAGGCAATGATTATGAAATATAGGCATCACGTCCATGTCGCGTAGACCGAAACGATTCTGCATCTACTGCTATTACTCCACACATCGACCGACTCTTGCCTGCATCTAGAGTATTAACTTCATGAAAAACAGAGTAACGCATTAAGTAAGATGACATGATGTAGAATAATTAACTCAAGCAATATGATGAAAACCCCACCTTTTTATCCTCGATGGCAACAATACAATACGTGCCTTGCTGCCCCCACTGTCACTGGGAAAGGACACCACAAGATTGAACCCAAAGCTAAGCACTTCTCCCACTGCAAGAAAAACCAATCTAGTTGGCCAAACTAAACCGATAGTTCGAAGAGAATTACAAAGATACCAAATCATGCATATAATAATTCAGAGAAGATTCAAATAATATTCATAGATAAGCTGATCATAAATCCACAATTCATCGGATCTTGACAAACACACCGCAAAAGAAGATTACATCGGACAGATCTCCAAGAACATCAAGGAGAACATGGTATTGAGAATCAAAGAGAGAGAGAGAGAGAGAGAGAGAGAGAGAGAGAAAAGAAGCCATCTAGCTACTAGCTATGGACCAGTAGGTCTGAGGTAAACTACTCACGCTTCATCGAAAGGGCAATAGAGTTGATGTAGAAGCCCTTCGTGATCGAATTCCCCTCCGGCAGGATGCCGAAAAAGGCCCCTAGATGGGATCTCACGGGTACATATGGTTGTGGCGGTGGAAAAGTGTTTTCGTGGATGCCTCTAGTGGTTTGGGGATATATGTGAATATATAGGCGAAAAAATTAGGTCAGGGGAGTCACGGGGGCCCCACAAGGCAGGGGGCACGCCCTACCCCCTGGGCGCACCCTCCACCCTTGTGACCGCCTCATGGCTTCTCCGACTTCATCTCCAAGTCTCCTGGGTGTGTTCTGGTCCAAGAAAAATCATCACGAAGGTTTTATTCTGTTTGGACTCAGTTTGGTATTCCTTCTCTGCGAAGCTCAAAAGCAAGGAAAAAATAGAAACTGGCACTGGGCTCTAGGTTAATAGGTTAGTCCCAAAAATAATATAAAATAGCATATTAATGCATATAAAACATCCAAAACAGACAATATAATAGCATGGAACAATCAAAAATTATAGATACATTGGAGACATATCAGGCATCTCCGCGTTCAGCACATGTTCAGCTCAGTGACGTCCACACCTTGATCCCGCAAGACAGAGAGGTAGTGGATGAGTTCCGGCAGCGCGACGGCGTGGTGACGATGATGGTGGTGCTATCTCTGTAGGGCTTCGCCTAAGCACAACGAAAATATGACCGAGGGTGTAAACGGTGGAGGGGGGCGCCGCACATGGCTAAGACAATGTTTTGGTTATTTGTGGCACCCCCTCCCCACATATATATAGGTGGGGGAGAGGGGAGAGGCCAAGGGGCGCCGCAAGTAGGGCTGAATCCTACTTGGGGACTTCCCCAAGCCGCGCCTGTCGGTGTACAAAAGTATGGGTCCCTTTTTGTACCCCTTTACTTATGCGCAGGCAGTCGTGGCCCGACGCCCGTGGCCACGATTGGCGGGGCAGAAGAAGCAAAGATTATCAGAGCCGTGCTCAAGACCAGAAGCATGAAGAGCTGAGGGGCGAGGTGAAACTCCCCCGGCAAGGTCCTTACCGGGGCGGCCTTCGCAGCCCCGGCAAGAACCTTATCGGGGCAACTTTCCCAACGCCAGCAGGGCTGCCACCCTTGAGCCTAAGAGTTCCGGCGCCCTCGACCACATTGGGACCAAAGCTCGGGAGGCGCCTCCATGGTGGCATGCAGATCTTCATGAAGACCAAGAACATACAAGACTAGATGAGAATCAGAAGATGAAGATCCTCGGCAAGATCCTTGCCGAGGATACCCACGAGACCCTCCGGCAAGACCCTTGCCGGGGACGCCAACGACGTCGTGGAAAGACCCTTTCCGTGGCCCCGCCAAGACTCTTGCCGAAGACATCCGCGGGGCCACAACCAGGCCCCCACCAGCCAAGACTCCACCGACGTTCCCAGACAGCTGCCAACCCACCAACTAGGCGAGCGCCTGCGTGGCGACGTGCGGCCTCTAGGCCAACTGAGCAAGCACCTGCATAGTGGCATGCAGATCTTCGTGAAGACTCTGCCACAGCACCAACTCAGTAGCTAGCCAGCCAGCGTGGCACTACACGCGTCGTCAGCTCGGACGCGTGTCGAGGCCAGGCGAGGCGGCGACAGCTGGGACGAGCTTCCTCGTTGTCCCCGATAAAGCAAGAAGGGCACATCGACAATGCATTAAATGCATTTGTCTTACGGTGCCAGGAGATGGAGTCGACTACTGTACAACTTTCCACCTCCTGTGTGCCACTTTGGCAGCCCCTTTGCCTATAAAAGGAGGCCCGCGGCATACAGAGAGGGGATTCGGACTTTTCGGACCCGGCACGCTTTGTAGCTAGTCCAAGAACACCAGATAAACATAAACTAGCAAGAGTAGGGTATTACGCATCACTTGTGGCCTGAACCTGGATAATTCCCCCGCGTTGATCTTCTAATCCCGCTCTTTCCATAGCCCCGCGCCCGCCAACCGTAGCAAAAGGGATTCTCCGTGATTCCGTAGGTGTCGTTTCCCCCGATATCTTTGGCGCGCCAGGTAGGGGCGCAAGCCATGGAAATATGGTTTTGGATCCGACGCAACGACTCTTTCATGAGGATGGCTCGAAGGGAGAGGGCGACGTCGATCAGCCGCCATCTGGTGCCGTCCGCAGCTTCGACAGCCATCCGCGTGGCCCCGAAAAGCCGAGCCATGCAAAATTTTGGCTAATTTCATTTATATAAGTTTGTCTTCCCCATAAGATCTCGTTCCTTGTATGGGAACCTGCATGCAATGGGACCCTTCCACTATGGGCAACGCCCTTGTCTCTGTCTCGAGTCCGCTCGACAGTTCATGCGGCCGCGCTGAGAACGACAAGGTGGCCTAACCGCTATTAGCAACAACCTTGTCTCTGTCTCAAGTCCACTCGACAGTTCAGGCGGCCACGCCGAGAATGGCAAGGTGGTTTGCCTGGCAGCAAGTGCCCTCCCGACAGGGTGCTAAGGATCCGTCCTCAAAGCACCATGGCATGGGTTTACGTGCCGGCAGCCTTACCTCACCAAGCGTAGGGTGCAAACATACAAACAAATATCTAATGGGAAGATAGCATGCGTGATATTGAAGTACTGCAGAGTTATATTACATCAAATAATCGTTGCGGTTCTAACTTAAGATAAAATTGTCTTGGTCTTGAACTCGCAGCGGTAACGAGAAACGGGGTGCCTAGTCCCGGCGCTGGCCCTCCACCCTTTGGACTCCGTCGACGCAGTCGACGATGGGCTTGATATGCTCCTTGAGCACCGTGAGGTCCGTACCCTCCGACAAGCTCTCTAGTGCATCAGCGAAGTTGACGGTGGGGTTCCAGAACGCCACCTTGGTGAGCACCTTGGTCAGGGCGCCCTGGCAGAGCCTCCGGGACTCATTGGCCAGAGAAGATGCCCGATTGGAGCGGAGCTGATCCAAAGCGTCGAGGATGCGCTCGAAGAACAAGGTCAGCCTGGCGTTGGGGCTCGTGTTCCTGTCCTCGGAGGACCAGACGTCCGGCATCCCCATGACAGCTAGCTGGGCGGTGAGCTTCCCAGCGACGTCGACGAGGCGGTTGATCCAGAGGTTCACGCCCTTCGTGCAATCCTTGTACTCGGCGGCGCCATTCCTCCGCAGCTGCCTCTCCTCCTCCAGGTCCTTGGTCAGGGTCTACTCCAAGGCCCTGGACTCCGAAAGCGTCCCCTCAAGGCCATCCAGCTTTAGCTTCAGGTCGTTGATGGAGTCGTTGGCCTAGGAGAGTAGCTCAGCCTTGCTGAGGACTGCATCCTGCGCCTCCACTAAAGCGCCGTTGATCGTATCCTTCTCCTTCGTCAGCTCCAGGACCTTTTTCTTCAGCCCGTCCTGCTCCACCTCCAGCTCTTTCACCTTGTCGACGTGGACCAGGGCCTGAGCATTGAGTGCCTCCTTGTGCCTGTGCTCCAGCTCCTGGGTCTGCTCCGCGACGAGCTTCTCGACCTCCTCATCCTTGCCACGGAGTGTGGCGGCGAGCGCCTCCTCACGAGCGTCAAGGTCCTCCTCCTGGAGTTCAGCTCGGCCTGGTGCTGGTGCCGAGTGGTCTCGTCCTTGGCGGCCTGTTCCTTCACCGCCTCCTGGGCTTTCTCGACATCAGCCTGCTTCAGGATGAGCTCCTATTTGCACTGAGCTAGCAAATCCTGGGCAACCTTCAGTTCATCATGGGACCGGCGGAACCAGGCTTGCGTCTCGGCGACGTGCTCCTCGAGATCCGCCTCCGCCTTGTCCACCACCGCCAGCCTGGATTTTGCCTTGTCCAGGCGGGCACGGTGAAGCACTTGGAGCCTCTGGAAGTTGGCGATCATGGCCCGAAGCAGCTGCTCCTCTTGGGAACCGCCACCGCCGGTGCTCGGTTCGTCAACAACCTGAAGCCCGGCGGAGGTGAGCGCCTTGTCGTCAAAAACCTCCCCCTCGGTTGGCGCCCTGGTGCTTGTCGTTCCTAGGAGGTGGACTAACAGGTCGTCACCCACCTTCAAGTACTTTCCCGAGCCAGAGGCAGGAGAGGAGGAAGGTTGGTCGTCAACCACCCTTCCTCGGCAACGGCCTTGCTGGCCTCTCCGGCAGGCCCCTTACTGGTCTCCTTGGCAGTGGCCTAGCCGGCCTCCCCGTCAGGCCCCTTGGCGGCATCCACAGCGGCGGTCTTGGCGGCCTCCTCGGCGGCGATCTTGTCGGCCTCGGCCTCGGCGTCCCTGCGACCTCCTCGATGACGGTGTCAATATCCTCCCGGTCTGCCGAGGAAGTGTCTGGATACCAAGAAGGGGAATGAGGCGGACCCAAGGTCGAGGTTCAAAAAGAAGAAGAAAGAACAGGAACGGGAAACAAACGACTTACCCACATCGGGCTGGGAAGAACTGGCGCCTTCTCCGCCAGCATTCATTACCGGGGCAGAACCCCAGGCACCCAAGTTCGCCTTCTCCTCCTCCATATGCGTGGGCTCGGTGGTGGATTCCCTTGCCGGGGACGCCCCTCGGGGCGACATAGTCGAGGGGGCGGCGTGTTGGGGGCGGTCCTCGGCGGCTCCTCCTGCTGTTGTTCTTCTCCTGCAAAACCCGGCAAGGTCAGCATCAAGGGTTCACACCCCAATGTTCATCAGTGGAGGAGTGAGTGATGAGCTTACGCTGGGGGCTGAAGCGGGGGCTATGCCGGGGGCTGTTGTCCGGGCTGCTATCCACCAACACCGGCGTGCGCGAAGTACCCGCTGGGGGCCTGCCACCCGTCGGTGCTTTGGCCCTCTTCACCGCCCTCTGGGCCAGCGTCTCCGCGTCCCTATCAAGACAACATCAAGTCAAATGAGGATAACACAGGAGTAAGGTCAGGAGATGATGTGGGGGGCGAAATACTCACTCGTCCTCCACCTCCTCCTCCACTAGCTTCCTCTTCCTCGCCGGGCTAAAAGATCTGAGGTCAAACTCGGCCTCCAAGGTGCTGTCCGAGGGAGGAGGAGAAGGGGATGGGGTCCGGTGCCGCTTGGACAAGGAGGAAGCAGTCGCTGTCCTCTTCACCACCGCAGCCTTCACCGCCTTCTTCGCTGCCACGGCCTTCATCGCCCTTGCCTAACGCACGAGCTGCTCCTGGGCCGGCTGCCGTAGCATGGTCCTGCTGGGTCAAACCGGCTCGCCAGAGCTGGCCCACCGTAGGACGCGCCGCCTCCCCGCAGCCGGGGGTTGTTCACCTCGACCTCCTCTTCGTACGACTCGTCGCTCGCGTCTTCAATAAGGGGGGCCTCGGTGCCGGCCCTCTCCTCCGCGGCCACGTAGGCCTTGTCCTCCGCGGCGCCAGCGCTGCCGGCCTCCCTGGCGAGCGTCGCCTCCGCCGCCCTGGCGGCGATATAGTCCAGCTCCGCCTTGGTGGTGTCTTGGATGAGCAGTGGCTCGTCACGGACATAGCTCTCCGACAAAGCGTCGAAGAACTCCTGCACCTTCTCCGCTGGCGGCTCGGCCCATGCCGGGTCAAGGCCATGCCCATTGAAATTCGTCATCATGGCGATCATGGCGGATTGCCGAGAGTTGTTGCTCAGCGGGACCACTCCCGCTGGCAACCCAAACAGGGGCCCCTTGACGGCCTTGCCAGCCTTCGCGGCCCTGCCGGTCCTCTTAGCTCTGCCGTCACCATCCATGTCGAGCTGAAAGAGCCTTTGGCAGAAGTGGGTGTGCCCCATCACCATAAAGTTGTTCTTCAGCCAGGGCGGAGCCTCATGATGTCGGCCGCGTTCCTGAATCCCAGGATGGCCTCCCTTTGTTGTGCAGTGGGGCGATTCGGCGCCGGATGAAGTCGGCCCTGATCATCTTGAGGGTGAGCCCGGCCATGGTGAGGCGATGGATCCTGGTGGTGGCGACCGTGAGCTTCTCATCGTTCGCGTCGAGATCGCTCCAGTCCGTGCGGCGGGACGGCGGGCTCTGACGAACCCGGCAGAACTCCTGCCGGTCCTCCTCCTCTATCTAGCACCACCAGCTCCGCCATTCCTCCCACCTCTCCTTCTAAGCACCCTCCGGATGCGTGCCCTTCTCCTGGGTCCTCGGGATCCAGGTAATGCAGCCGGAGATGGCGCCCCTGGTTGGAGGCGAGGGGAGAAGTAGTGGCGGAAGAGCGCCGTGCTGGGGAGCACTCCGGCAAAGCCCTCGCAGAGGTGGGCAAGGAAAGCCATGCACGCCATGGCATTCGGCGTAAGATCCAGAAGATGGAAGCCATAGGTGTGCATGACATCATTGAAGATGTGAGATAAAGGGGGACAGAGCCCGCAAGAGAAGAAATCGACGAATAAGGGGTACCGATTTGAGCCAGCCTTGCCGAAATCGGCGGGGACAACGCGCGTGGTAGGGTGCCCCGTCGTCTTCCTCCCCCACAGGGACAAGAAGTAGTTCTTGAGGTGGACCGCATCGACCTTCGAAGGGAAGTAGGCGAGCTGCGTCCGCGCCTCCTTCTCCCCGGCGTCCTTGGACGCTCCCTTTCCATTACCGGTTTTGGGTGCCATGGCGGCTGGGAGAGGGCGAAGAATCAAGAGCAATGGGGGCACATCGGCATCAAGCAGAAGCGAGAGCTTCGAATCTTTCACCGGAGGAAGAAAAGGGGAACGGCGGTTCTGAGATTGGAAGAGGCGTAGAGGGTAAATGAGCAGCACGCCTGCTGTTTTTCCTTTTTATGGGGTAGGCGCGGGCCACCTCTTTACCATTTACCACGATGTGACGCACGCGTGCAGGAACCGCCCCACGCACGACCCCCACGTGGCGTATTCAACGTGGGTCGTGGGGAAGCGCAACGAGCAAGGGGAATTACTATAGTAAAAACTCCGCCGTGCGTGCCCGGGCACCTTTCTGGGCCTGGCCCAATAACGCCCCGCGCTTATATGTGGCCCAGGCCCGGGGGCTCCTGTCGGTGTACAAAAGTAGGGGTCCCTTTTTGTACCCCTTTACTTGTGCGCGGGCAGTCGCGGCCCCACGCCCGTGGCCACGCTTGGCGGGGCATAAGAAGCAAAGATTACCAGAGCCGTGCTCAAGACCAGAAGCATGAGGAGCTGAGTGGCGAGGTGAACCCCCCCCCCCCCCCGGCAAGGTCCTTACCAGGGCGGCCTTCGCAGCCCCGGCAAGAACCTTGCCGGGGCAACTTGCCCAACGCCAGCAGGCCTGCCACCCTTGAGCCTAAGAGTTCTGGCGCCCTCGACCACATTGGAACCAAGGCTCGGGAGGCGCCTCCATGGTGGCATGCAGATCTTCGTGAAGACCAAAAACATACAAGACTAGATGAGAATCATAAGACAAAGATCCTCGGCAAGATCCTTGCCGAGGATAACCATGAGACCCCCCCCCGGCAAGACCCTTGTCGGGGACGCCTACGACGTCGCGGCAAGACCCTTGCCAGGGCCCTGACAAGACTCTTGCCGAAGACATCCGCGGGGCCACAGCCAGGCCCCCACCAGCCAAGACTCCACCGCCATTCCCACACAGCTGCCAGCCCACCACCTAGGCGAGCGCCCGCATGGCGACATGCGGCCTCTAGGCCAACTCAGCAAGCACCTGCGTGGTGGCATGCAGATCTTCGTGAAGACTCTGCCACCGCGCCAACTCAGCAGCAAGCCAGCCAGCGTGGCACTACACGCCTCGTCGGCTCGGACGCGTGTCGAGTCCAGGCGAGGCGACGACAGCTGGGATGGGCTTCCTCACCGTCCCCGATAAAGCGGGAAGGGCACGTTGGCAGCGCATTAAATGCGTTTGTCTTACGGTGCCTGGAGATAGACTCGACTACTGTACAACTTTCCACCTCTTGTGTGCCACTGTGGCAGCCCCTTTGCCTATAAAAGGAGGCCCGCGGTGTACAGAGGGGGGATTCGGACTTTTTGGACCCGACACGCTTTGTAGATTGTCCAAGAACACCAGATAAACATAAACCAGTAGGAGTAGGGTATTACGCATCACTTGCGGCCCGAACCTGGATAATCCCCCCGCGTTGATCTTCTAATCCCGCTCTTTCCACAGCCCCGTGCCCGCCAACCGTAGCAAAAGGGATTCTCCGTGATCCCGTAGGTGACGTTTCCGCCAACAGCGCCCACTTCCAAATATGAGTGCAGGAGGAAGGCAGGGGGAGGAGGCGCCCCCTTTCCTTTCTCTCACGGGGAGAGAAAGGCAGGAGGGACCACCCATCCCCTTTCCTTCCCCTAGGGCCGGCCAGCCAAGGAGAGGGGCGCGCCAGCCCCCTAGTGGATTGTTCTGTCCCCCCCCCCCTTGGCAATTAGGCTCATACACTTACCGGGGGTGACTGGAACCCCATTCGGTGACCCGATGGCTACCCGGTTCACTCCAAAACACATCCGGTGTCCGAGTATCATCATCCTATATATCAATATTCACATATCGACTATTTCGAGACTCCTTGTCTGATACGTTTCCGTCGTATCTACTTTTTCAAACACTTTTGCCCTTGTTTTGGACTCTAACTTGCATGATTTGAATGGAACTAACCTGGACTGACGTTGTTTTCAGCAGAATTTCCATGGTGTTATTTTTGTGCAGAAACAAAAGTTCTCGGAATGGCCTGAAAATCAACGGAGATTATTTTTGGAAAATATAAAAAATACTGGTGAAATAATCAAGGCCAGGGGGCCCACACCCTTTCCACGAGGGTAGGGGCGCGCCTGCCCCCTGCCTCGTGGGCCCCCTGGAGCTCCACCGACCTAAACTCCATCTCTATATATTCACGTTCGGGGAGAAAAAAATCAGAGAGAAAGATTCATCGCGTTTTATGATACGGAGCCGCCGCCAAGCCCTAAACTCTCTCGGGAGGGCTGATCTGGATTCAGTTCGGGTCTCCGGAGAGGGAATCCGTCGCCGTCGTCATCATCAACCATCTTGCATCACCAATTTCATGATGCTCACCGCCGTGCATGAGTAATTCCACCGTAGGCTTGCTGGACGGTGATGGGTTGGATGAGATTTATCATGTAATCGAGTTAGATTTGTTAGGGTTTGATCCTAGTATCCACTATGTTACGAGATTGATGTTGCTATGACTTTGCTATGCTTAATGCTTGTCACTAGGGCCCGAGTGCCAGGATTTCAGATCTGAACCTATTATGTTTTCATGAATATATGTGAGTTCTTGATCCTATCATGCAAGTCTATAGTCACCTACTATGTGTTATGATCCGGCAACCCCGAAGTGACAATAATCGGGACCACTCCCGGTGATGAGCGTAGTTTGAGGAGTTCATGTATTCACTATGTGTTAATGCTTTGTCAGGTACTCTATTAAAAGGAGGCCTTAATATCCCTTAGTTTCCATTAGGACCCCGCTGCCACAGGAGGGTAGGACAAAATATGTCATGCAAGTTCTTTTCCATAAGCATGTATGACTATATTCGGAATGCATGCCTACATTACATTGATGAATTCGAGCTAGTTCTGTGTCACCCTATGTTATGATTGTTACATGATGAACCGCATCCGGCATAATTCTCGATCACCGATCCAATGCCTACGAGCTTTTCACATACTGTTCTTCGCTTATTTACTTTTCCGTTGCTACTGTTACAATCACTACAAAGCCCAAAAATGTTACTTTTGCTACTGTTACCTTTACTATCATACTACTTTCCTACTAAATACTTTGCTGCAGATACTAAGTTATCCAGGTGTGGCTGAATTGACAACTCAGTTGCTAATACTTGAGAATATTCTGTGGATCCCCTTGTGTCGAATCAATAAATATTGGGTTGAATACTCTACCCTCGAAAACTGTTGCGATCCCCTATACTTGTGGGTTATCAAGACTATTTTCCAAGGCCATGTTTCGGGAGCATAGCTCTATTCTTTGAGTCACTTGGGATTTATATACGCTAGTCACTATGATGAACTTGAAAGACGGAAAACAAAAATTTATCCCTCAACTACGAGGGAGGTAAGGAAGCGCCATCTAGCTCAAAGCACTTGATTCACCTTCTGCTTTTGAGTAAGCTTGCGACACCTAAACCTGCTTACGCTATTAATTACGATATGTCGCATGTTATCGATGATGCCACTTCGCTATGCATGATACTTATGATGAAACTACTTCTATGCTTGATACTCTTGTGTCACTTGGTGCATTTCTTGATGAACAACTTGCTAGGGCTAGAGAGAATGAAATTATTGAAACCGATAATATTGATGAAAGTGATGATGAAGACTCTCCCCTAAATATGAATTGCCTGTTGTGCCTGAGGGCTATGTTATGGATGAAGAAACTGCTAGAGACTTTCTTGCTTGCAATGATAGAAGCGATCTTAAGAAATTATTAGCTAAGCCGAAACAAAAAACTCTGAATGATAGAATGAAATATGATCCTCCTTATGCTACTTCACCTATCTTTGTTACAGATAAGGATTATGAATTCTCTGTCGACCCTGATATAATTACTTTGGTTGAATCTGATCCTTTTTATGGCTATGAATCTGAAACTGTTGTGGCACATCTTACTAAATTAAATGATATAGCCACCCTGTTCACTAATGATGAGAAAACTCGCTACTATTATATCCTTAAGATATTTCCGTTCTCATTAAAGGGTGATGCTAAGATATGGTTCAACTCTCTTGATCTTGGTTGTGTGCGTAGTCCCCAGGATATGATTTATTACTTCTCTACTAAATATTTCCCTGCTCATAAGAAACAAGCTGCTTTAAGGGAAATATATAATTTTGTGCAAATTGAAGAAAAGAATCTCCCACAAGCTTGGGGGAGGTTTCTCCAATTACTAAATGCTTTGCCTGATCATCCTCTCAAGAAAAATGAAATACTTGATATCTTTTATAATGGACTAACCGATACTTCCAGAGACCACCTGGATAGTTGTGTTGGTTCTGCTTTCAGGGAAAGAACACCAGATGAAGCTGAAACTCTATTGAATAATATGTTGACCAATGAAAATAATTGGACACTTCCTGAACCAACCCCTAAGCCAACTCCGAAGAAAAGGGGTGTTCTATTTCTCAGTCCTGAAGATATGCAAGAGGCAAATAAATCTATGAAAGAAAAAGGTATTAAAGCCGAAGATGTTAAGAATTTACCACCTATTGAAGAAATACATGGTCTTAATTTACCGCCTGTTGAAGAAATATATGATCTTAATTCATCACATATTGAAGAAACCCATGGTCTTGATAACCCGACACAGGTAGTAAAGGTAAATTCTCTCTATAGATATGATAAAGCTGAAATCCCTCCTACTAAGTTTCTAGCCAATGTTTGGATGAGTTTGATAACTTTATGGTTAAGCAAGAAGATTTTAATGCTTATTTTGGTAGACAATTAAAACAAAATGCTTATATGATTGAACACTTGGGTGATTATATGTCTAGAGTTAAGTGTGAACTGGTAAAATGAATTGAACACTTGGCTTCTATGGTTACCACTCAAGTAGAAGAAGTACTTAAAGCTCAGAATGATTTTCTCAATGAATTGAATAGTAAGAATAATGATTTTGCTGTTAGAGTGGCAACTAGAACTGGTAAAATGACTCAGGAACCTTTGTATCCTGAAGGCCATCCTAAGAGAATTGAGCAAGATTCTCAGAGAAATAATTTAGATGCACCTAGTCCTTCTAAAAAGAAGAAAAGGAAAAATGATAGGACTTTGCATGCTTCTAGTGAACCTGTTGTAGACACACCTGAGAATCCCAATGATATTTCTATTTACGATCTTTGAAACACAATCTGGTGATGAACATGAACCTAGTGATAATGTTAAGGATGATGTTCATGTTGATGCTCAACCTAGCAATGATAATGATGTAGAAATTGAACCTTTGTTGATCTTGATAACCCACAATCAAAGAATCAACGTTACGATAAAAGAGACTTTGTTGCTAGGAAACATGGTAAAGAAAGAGAACCATGGGTTCAGAAACCCATGCCTTTTCCTCCCAAACCATCCAAGAAAAAGGATGATGAGGATTTTGAGCTTTCTTTGAAATGATTAGACCTATCTTTTTGCGTATGCGATTAACTGATATGCTCAAAATTAATCCTTATGCTAAGTAAATGAAAGATATTGTCACAAATAAAAGAAAGATACCGGAAGCTGAAATTTCCACCATGCTTGCTAATTATACTTTTAAAGGTGGAATACCAAAGAAACTTGGAGATCCAGGAGTACCTACTATACCATGCTCCATTAAAAGAAATTATGTTAGAACTGCTTTATGTGATCTTGGAGCCGGTGTTAGTGTTATGCCTCTCTCTTTATATCGTAGACTTGATTTGAATAAATTGACACCTACTGAAATATCTTTGCAAATGGCTGATAAATCAACTGCTATACATGTCGGTATTTGTGAGGATGTGCCTGTTGTGGTTGCAAATTTTACCATTTTAACGGATTTTGTTATTCTTGATATTCCCGAGGACGATAGTATGTCTATTATTCTTGGAAGACCTTTTTTGAATACTGCAGGGGCTGTTATTAATTGCAACAAAGGCAATGTCACTTTTCATGTCAATGGTAATGAGCATACGGTACACTTTCCGAGGAAACAACCTCAAGTTCATAGTATCAACTCTATTGGAAAAATTCCATCGATTATTTTTAGAGGTTTTGAATTTCCTCTACCTACTATCAAAAAGAGATATGATATTCTTATTATTGGGGATGTGCATATCCCTGTTGAGGTAACATAGTGTTATTTGAAATTTCTCAGGTTCCATGTTATTTGGAATGAGTTTGTTAACAAGACTTGATCAACCTTGTTAGTGGATTCCTTTTGATGAGCAAGAGATGGATGAAGTTAGAAAGCACAACCTTCTGTACCCTCTTTTTACTTTCTGTTATTTAGTTGAAATAAAGCAAAAATAGTATTTTTCTGTCTATTTTCTGAATTATCCGTGCAATATAAAAATACCTCGAAAATAAAAGTTCTCCAAATGCCCTACCAATTTAATACGATTTTTTCTGAAATATTTGAGAATATTTGGCACTGAGAACACAGCAGGGGGAGCAAGCACACAGGCACGAGGGTCCGTGGCGCGCCTCGCCTCAAACCCATGGTGGCTCCCCTCCACTAATTCCTGCACCCACACACTCCTTCTTCCTCCCCAAAAAATCACCAACCAGCTCAAGCACGAGTTCTAGCTCATTTTGCTGCGATTTTCGATCTCCTTGCTCAAAGCACCTCCCACAAAACTGCTCTGGGGGATTGTTCCTTTGTATGTGACTCCTCCAATGGTCCAATTAGTTTTTGGTCTAGTGCTTTATTCATTGCAAATTTGTGCTGCATAGGTGACCATGTTCTTGAGCTTGCATGTCAAATTTATATGGTTCCAAGTAGTTCTAATGCATGATATAGTCTCTAGGCACTTGTGGGAGTAGTTGCTATCAAATTTGTTGACCTTGGTTCATTTTTATTTTGAAGTTACTAAAATTTTCAGAAATTTTTCAGAGGAAGAAATATGTTTAGGAAAATGTACCAAGGTGGCCCTTCGAGGAAGCAAGGACCCAGGCTTGCAATGCGCGATGCTGATGATGAACCACCAAGGGACGCTCCAGTGCGGGCTTGTGAATGGCCTTCAGAGGACTTCATGGATCAAGCAGGAATCAAGGAAGAATTTAACGCATATGTGCATAACGCTGATCTTGTGAGCTTCAAGGCAGATAAGTGGCGTCAGTACCACTATCTCACCAGATCCTTTGTGAGGAGGTTTGAATTTTCATCTTCATGCAATTCTCAAACTATCCTGTTTGATCTTTATGAAAATTCTTATACTATTGACTTAGAGAATTTTACCACTGCTTGCAAACTTCCACAATGGGGTAGTACTAGTGAGCCTCGCAAATCTGAGTTTAGAGATTTTCTTGCTAGCATAACTGTGGGGGAATCTAGAGACATAGCACAAGCTACCATACGGAGCATTCATTTTCCTGCTATACATTATTTTTCTCTCTTCATAGGTAGGTGCATAAATGGTAAGGATGAAGCATGTCACATGTGTGTCCCTGACCTCAGTGTTCTCAGGAGTGTTGTGTTAGGAGATAAACATTATAATTTGGGAGCCATTGTTGCACGTAGGTTGCATAATAATAGATTTAATGGAGATTTCTTTGGTGGAATTTATGCAACCCATTTAGCTAATTTTCTTGGTGTAACCATACGTGAGGATGATATCGAGTTGCCTCCTGCTTATTTAGATTATGAGGCTATGGTTCGTCATCGTTTTGTTGAGAGGAACGATCAGTTCCTCCAGTACCGACTAATCTTTGACAGACGACGTACCTATCACGTCGCTCTCCCTGCTTCTACTTTCTTTGACTTTCAGGCAAAGGGGAGATATTTCATAACCAGGGAGGAGGCGAACGAGTACGAGAGGAGGGCTGAGATAGCTCGCCTCCAAGCTGCAGCCCACAATGCAATGACTGCTGCATCTCAGTACGACCCCAGCTACAGCTTTGGATATCCGCCAGGCCAGCCGTGGCAATAGACCAACTTAGGCCAAAAGCCTAAGCTTGGGGGAGTACGTATTTCTCACCGACATTACATTTATGTTCACACACTCATTGCTAGATGTCGGTGCTCATACTCTTTCATTGTAATATCCATGCTAGTTTATTTTCCTTTTTATGCTTTCTTCTTGTGTGTTTTATAAACCTTAAGAAAACTTAAAATAGTTATAGCTTTAGCTAGTTTACTTTTCTTGTTGTAGTAATAATTAAAAAGAAAACTCAAAAATATTTCCCGTTCTTCTTTTGCAGGTTGGGAGCTTTCCTGTGTAAATAGTTTTATTTCTTTTCCTTTCTTTAGGGGTCGATAGGAGAAGACCATGATGAAATTGTTAAAGTGGCTCTTATATGCATTGTTATTGATTTAACAAAGAGCCCATATTGCCTTGTCTTCTCCTGATTATTGAATGCTTGCGGATTCCAGCTTAGTCCAATGCACACGCACTATTATTATTCACATCGTTCGATCGTGCAAGTGAAAGGCAATAATGACGATATATGATGAATTGACTGAGATGAGAGAAGCTGGTATGAACTCGACCTCTCTTGTTTTTGTAAATATGATTAGTTCATCATTCCTGATTCAGCCTATTATGAATAAACATGTTTGCAATGACAATTAGAGATTATAGTTGCTTATGCCATGCTTAATTAGCTAGGAGTTTATAACGGTTTACCTTGCGTGCCAACATGCTATTAAAATGGTTGTGATGTGGTATGATAGGGTGGTATCCTCCTTTGAATGATTTAAGTGACTTGAATTGGCACATTTACACGCATGTAGTTGAAACAAAATCAACATAGCCTTCATGATATTTATGTTCATTGTGGATTATATCCTACTCATGCTTGCACTCAATGTTTATTAATTTTAATGCATGTTCATGACTGTTGTCGCTCTCTAGTTGGTGGCTTCCCAGTCTTTTGCTAGCCTTCACTTGTACTAAGCGGGAATACTGCTTGTGCATCCAATCCCTTAAACCCCAAAGTTATTCCATATGAGTCCACCATACCTTCCTATATGCGGTATCTACCTACCATTCCAAGTAAATTTGTATGTGCCAAACTCCAAACCTTCAAATGAAATTCTGTTTCGTATGATCGAATAAATCATGTATCAACTAGGGTTGTCCGTATCTTCCATGCTAGGTGGGTTATTCTCAAGAGGAGTGGACTCCGCTCCTCACACACGAGAAAATGGCTGGTCACCGGGATGCCCAGTCCCATGCTTTACGCAAATCAAATCAAAATAATTGCAAACAAAACTCCAGGACTGTTGTTGTTGTTAGTTGGAGGCACTCATTGTTTCGAGCAAGCCATGGATTGATGCTTGTTGGTGGAGGGGAGTATAAACTTTACCATTCTGTTTGGGAACCACCTATAATGTGTGTAGCATGGAAGATATCGCCATCTCTTGGTTGTTATGTTGACAATGAAAGTATGCCTCTCAAAATATTATTTATCTCTGCTTTAAAATCGAGCTGTGGCACCTCTACAAATCCCTGCTTCCCTCTGCGAAGGGCTTATCTATTTACTTTTATGTTGCGTCATCACCCTCTTATTAAAAAGCACCAGCTGGAGAGCACCGTTGTCATTTGCATCCATTATTATTAATGTATATTGAGTATGACTATGACTGGATCTCTTTTACCATGAATTACAATGTTTAGTCAGTGATCTTTAAAGGTGCTCTGCATTTATGTTTTGCGGTCTCAAAAAGGGCTAGCGAGATACCATCTTGTTATATAATATTATGATTGTTTTGAGAAAGTGTTGTCATTCGAGATTTATTATTATTGCTCGCTAGTTGATTATGCCATTGACATGAGTAAAATGAGACCTAAATGTTATTGTGAATATGGTTAGTTCATAATCTTTGCTGAAAACTTGAATGCTGGCTTTACATATTTACAACAACAGGAGCAAACCGAGTTTGTAAAGTTTTTCTTTATCACTTTCAGTTTATCAACTGAATTGCTTGAGGACAAGCAAAGGTTTAAGCTTGGAGGAGTTTATACGTCTCCGTCGTATCTACTTTTCCAAACACTTTTCCCCTTGTTTCGGACTCTAACTTGCATGATTTGAGTGGAACTAACCCGGACTGACGCTGTTTTCAGCAGAATTGCCATGGTGTATTTTTCTGCAGAAACAAAACTTCTCGGAATGACCTGAAAATCAGCGGAGATTATTTTTGGAAAATATAAAAAATACTGGCGAAAGAATCAAGGCCACGGGGCCCACACCCTTTCCACGAGGGTGGGGGGCATGCCTGCCCCCCTGGGCGCGCCCCCGTGCCTCGTGGGCCACGTAGAGCTCCACCAAACTCAACTCCAACTCTATATATTCACGCTCGGGGAGAAAAAAATCAGAGAGAAAGATTCATCGCGTTTTACGATACGGAGCCGCCGCCGAGCCCTAAACTCTCTCGGGAGGGCTGATCTGGATTCAGTTCGGGTCTCCGGAGAGGGAATCCGTCGCCGTCGTCATCATCAACCATCTTGCATCACCAATTTCATGATGCTCACCGCCGTGCGTGAGTAATTCCACCGTAGGCTTGCTGGACGGTGATGGGTTGGATGAGATTTATCATGTAATCGAGTTAGATTTGTTAGGGTTTGATCCCTAGTATCCACTATGTTACGAGATTGATGTTGCTATGACTTTGCTATGCTTAATGCTTGTCACTAGGGCCCGAGTGCCATGATTTCAGATCTGAACCTATTATGTTTTCATGAATATATGTGAGTTCTTGATGCTATCTTGAAAGTCTATAGTCACCTACTATGTGTTATGATCCGCAACCTCAAGTGACAATAATTGAGACCACTCCGGTGATGACCGTAGTTTGAGGAGTTCATGTATTCACTATGTGTTAATGCTTTGGTCCGGTACTCTATTAAAAGGAGGCCTTAATATCCCTTAGTTTCCATTAGGACCCCGCTGCCATGGGAGGGTAGGACAAAAGATGCCATGGAAGTTCTTTTCCATAAGCATGTATGACTATATTCGGAATACATGCCTACATTACATTGATGAATTCGAGCTAGTTCTGTGTCACCCTATGTTATGATTGTTACATGATGAACTGCATCCGGCATAATTCTCGATCACCGATCCAATGCCTACGAGCTTTTCACATACTATTCTTCGCTTATTTACTTTTCCGTTGCTACTGTTACAATCACTACAAAACCCAAAAATATTAGTTTTGCTACTGTTACCGTTACTACCATATTACTTTGCTACTAAATACTTTGCTGCAGATACGAAGTTATCCAGGTGTGGCTGAATTGACAACTCAATTGCTAATACTTGAGAATATTCTTTGGCTCCCCTTGTGTCGAATCAATAAATATTGGGTTGAATACTCTACCCTCGAAAACTGTTGCGATCCCCTATACTTGTGGGTTATCTTTGTCATGTCCGTGATCTCATCCGGGACTCTGAACGACATTCGGTCACCAAATCATATAACTCATATAACACTATATCGTCAACGAACGTTAAGTGTGCAGACCCTATGGGTTCGAGAACTATGTAGACATGACCTAGACAACTCTCTGGTCAATAACCAAAAATGAAGCTGGATGCCCATATTGGCTCCTACATATTATATGAAGATCTTTATCGGTCGAACCTTATGACAACATACGTAATTCCCTTTGTCTGTCGGTATGTTACTTGCCCGAGATTCAATCGTCGATATCTTCATACCTAGTTTAATCTCGTTACTGACAAGTCTCTTAACTCGTTCCGTAATACATCATCTTGCAACTAACTCCTTAGTCACTTTGCATGCAAGTCTTCTTATGATGTGTATTACCAAGAGGGCCCAGAGATACCTCTCCGATACTCGGAGTTACAAATCCTAATCTCCATCTATGCCAACTCAACAAACACCTTTGGAGATACCTATAGAGCATCTTTATGATCACCCAGTTACGTTGTGACGTTTGATAGCACACAAGGTATTCCTCCGGTATCCGGGAGCTGCATAATCTCATAGTCGAAGGAATATGTATTTGTCATCAAGAAAGCAATAGCAATAAACTGAACGATCAATATGCTAAGGTAACAGATGGGTCCTGTCCATCACATCATTCTCCTAATGATGTGATCCCGTTATCAAATGACAAATCATATCTATGGTTAGGAAACCTTAACCATCTGAGCTAGTCTAGTAGAGGCTCACTATGGACACGGTATTTGTTTATGTATCCACACATGTATTTAAGTTTATGGTCAATAAAATTCTAGCATGAATAATAAACCTTTATCATGATTAAGGAAATTATAATAATCATTTTATTATTGCCTCTAGGGCATATTTCTATCAGCCACCATTTGTCGCCACTCGTGTCATCACCCTTGTTCTCGCCTGCACCGCTGTCGACGCGGCCAACCACTTAGTCCCCATTCTGGTGAGGTCCTAGCTCGGCCTAGTCAGGGATGTCATAGTCGGCCACATCGCTCTGGCGTTTTTGCTCCATGCTTATACAACATGAGGTTGTCCATGGTTCACTCTTAGTCAATGGAGAAATCCCTACATATGTGGTTTCCATGGCGCTAGCCGTGTGATTTGATTTTTGTGGATTATTCTCCTTTGTGCAAATATTAGCAAGATGATATTATGGCACTCCCAATATATTAGTAGTAGTATATCTAAGGCTATATCATATGCATTAAATATATATTTAGATGTAGATCCTTAAACAGATTTTATATTATTATTATATCTGGAAGAGCTCTCATTTAAAGAGTTGTATCATATGCATGGAGGAAAATATTAGTTCTCTTGGTTCTAGTGCTCAGAATTATATCGAGATATAAGTTATGATAACTATATCTTCCCTTATTAAATGCACTGACTCAAAGTTTTTGCTTATGTTTCATGATCAAGGTACAGTTCAATGTGACACACTGTAACTGCCCTTTGTGGTGGAATTGTGTGCCGACGTGCTCACATTTATATTAGGAAACTGATACGTCCATTTTGCATCATGTTTTCCTACTGTTATTTATGATGTTTTTATGAATAATAATGCTTTTTGGAGCAATTCTAATGCCTTTTCCCTCATAAAATGCAAGGTACATGCTACCTCCTCAGCACTGCGTTGGTTTTCCCTTGAGGAGGAAAGGGTGATGCAGTAAAGTAGCGTAAGTATTTCCCTCAGTTTTTGAGAACCAAGGTATCAATCCAGTAGGAGGCCACGCACAAGTCCCTCGCACCTAAACAAACAAATAAAAACCTCGCAACCAACACAATAAAGGGGTTGTCAATCCCTTCACGGTCACTTACAAAAGTGAGATCTGATAGATATGATAAGATAATGTTTTTGGTATTTTTATAATAAAGATGCAATGTAAAATAAAAGGCAATAAAAATAGCTAAGTGTTGGAAGATTAATATGATGGAAAATAGACCCGGGGGCCATAGGTTTCACTAGTGGCTTCTCTCAAGAGCATAAGTATTTACTTGGGTGAACAAATTACTGTTGAGCAATTGATAGAATTGAGCATAGTTATGAGAATATCTAGGTATGATCATGTATATAGGCATCACGTCCGTGACAAGTAGACCGACTCACCTGCATCTACTACTATTACTCCACACATCGACCGCTATCCAGCATGCATCTAGAGTATTAAGTTCAAATGAACAGAGTAATGCTTTAAGTAAGATGACATGATGTAGAGGGATAAACTCATGCAATATGAAATAAACCCCATCTTGTTATCCTTGATGGCAACAATACAATACGTGCCTTGTTGCCCCTGCTGTCACTGAGAAAGGGCACCGCAAGATTGAACCCAAAGCTAAGCACTTCTCCCATTGCAAGAAAGATCAATCTAGTAGGCCAAACCAAACTGATAATTCGAAGAGACTTGCAAAGATAACCAATCATACATAAAAGAATTCAGAGAAGATTCAAATATTGTTCATAGATAAACTTGATCATAAACCCACAATTCATCAATCTCAACAAACACACCGCAAAAGAAGATTACATCGAATAGATCTCCACGAGAATCGTGGACAACTTTGTATTGAGATCCAAAGAGAGAGAAGAAGCCATCTAGCTAATAACTATGGACCCGAAGGTCTGAGGTAAACTACTCACACATCATCGGAGAGGCTATGGTGTTGATGTAGAAGCCCTCTGTGATCAATGCCCTCCGCAGACGCCGAAAAGGCCCCAAGATGGGATCTCACTGCATGTAAGGTTGCGGCGGTGGAATTAGGTTTTCGTGGATGCTTACATTGGTTTGGGGTGCGAGGTATATATAGGAGGAAGAAGTACGTCGGTGGAGCAACATGGGCCCCACGAGGGTGGAGGGCACGCCCAGGGGGGTAGGCGCGCCCCCTGCCTCGTGCTCTCCTGGTTGATTTCTTGACGTAGACTCCAAGTCCTCTGGATCACGTTTGTTCCGAAAATCACGTTCCTGAAGGTTTCATTCTGTTTGGACCCCGTTTGATATTCTTTTTCTGCGAAACTCTGAAATAGGCAAAAAACAGCAATTTGGGTTGGGCCTCCGGTTAATAGGTTAGTCCCAAAAATAATATAGAAGTGTATAACCAAGCCCATTAATCATCCAAAACATAATATAATATAGCATGAGGCAATAAAAAATTATAGATACGTTGGAGACGTATCAAGCATCCCCAAGATTAATTCCTGCTCGTTCTCGAGTAGGTAAATGATAAAAACAGAATTTTTATGCAGAATGCTACTTGGCATAAATTTTTAATGTAACCTTCTTAATTGTGGTATGAATATTCAGATCCGAAAGATTCAAGATAAAAGTTTAATATTGACATAAAAGTAATAATACTTCAAGCATACTAACTAAGCAATTATGTCTTCTCAAAATATCATGGCCAAAGAAAGTTCATCCCTACAAAATCATATAGTTTAGTCATGCTCCATTTTCGTCACACAAGAATGCTCTCCTCATGCACAACCCCCATGACAAGCCAAGCAATTGTTTCATACTTTTGTAATCTCAAACTTTTTCAACCTTCACGCAATACATGAGCGTGAGCCATGGATATAGCACTATGGGTGGAATAAAATATAATTATGGGGGTTATGTGGAGAAGACAAAAAAGGAGAAACTCTCACATCAACGCGGCCGCTAATCAATGGGCTATGGATATGCCCATTGATTGATGTTAATGCAAGGAGTAGGGATTGCCATGCAACGGATGCACTAGAGCTATAAATGCATGAAAGCTCAACAAAAGAAACTAAGTGGGTGTGCATCCAACTTGCTTGCTCACGAAGACCTAGGGCATTAAGCCAAGTTCTATAATGAAAAATTCCCACTAGTATACGAAAGTGACAAAACAAGAGACTCTCTATCATGAAGATCATGGTGCTACTTTGAAGCACAAGTGTGGAAAAAAAGGATAGTAGCATTGTCCCTTTTTCTCTTTTTTTGGGCCTCCCTTTTTTATTTGGCCTTTCTCTTTTTTTATTGAGACAACGCTCTATGAATGATGATCATCACACTTCTATTTATTTACAACTCGATAGTAGAACAAAGTATGACTCTATATGAATGCCTCTGGCAGTGTACCGGGATAGGCAATGAATCAAGAGTGACATGTATGAAAAATTATGAACGGTGGCTTTGCCACAAATACGATGTCAACTACATGACCATGCAAAGCAATATGACAATGATGAACATGTCATGATAAACGGAACGGTGGAAAGTTACACGGCAATATATCTCGGAATGGCTATGGAAATGCCATAATAGGTAGGTATGGTGGCTGTTTTGAGGAAGATATAATTAAGGAGGTTTATGTGTGACAGAGCGTATCATATCACGGGGTTTGGATGCACCGGCGAAGTTTGCACCAACTCTCAATGTGAGAAAGGCAATGCACGGTACCGAAGAGGCTAGCAATGATGGCAGGGTAAGAGTGCGTATAATTCATGGACTCAACATTAGTCATAAAGAACTCACATACTTATTGCAAAAATCTACAAGTCATCAAAAACCAAGCACTATGCGCATGCTCCTAGGGGGATGGATTGGTAGGAAAAGACCATCGCTCGTCCCCGACCGCCACTCATAAGGAAGACAATCAAAGAACACCTCATGTTTCAAATTTGTTACATAACGTTTACCATACATGCATGCTATGGGACTTGCAAACTTCAACACAACTATTTCTCAATTTTACAACTACTCAGCTAGCACAAATTTAATATCACTACCTCCATATCTCAAAACAATCATCAAGCATCAAACTTCTCTTAGTATTCAACACACTCATAAGAAAGTTTTTTACTAGTCTTGCATACCTAACATATTAGGATTAATTTCCCAATTTAAGCAAATTACCATGCTGTTTAAGACTCTCAAAATAATATAAGTGAAGCATGAGAGAATAATATCTTCTATAAAACAAAACCACCGCCGTGCTCTAAAAGATATAAGTGAAGCACTAGAGCAAACACTATATAGCTCAAAAGATATAAGCGAAGCACATATAGTATTCTAATAAATTCTGAATCATGTGTGTCTCTCTCAAAAGGTGTGTACAGCAAACATGATTGTGATAAAGTAAAAAGCAAAGACTCAAATCATACAAGACGCTCCAAGCAAAATACATATCATGTTGTGAATAAAAATATAGCTCCAAGTAAAGTTACTGATGGAAGTAGACGAAAGAGGGGATGCCTTCCGGGGCATCCCCAAGCTTTGGATTTTTTATGTCCTTAGATTACCTTGGGGTTCCATGGGCATCCCCAAGATTAGGCTCTTGCCATTCCTTGTTCCATAATCCATCAAATCTTTTCCCCAAAACATGAAAACTTCACAACACAAAACTTAACAGAAAATGTCGTGAGCTCCATTAGCGAAAGAAAACAAAACACCACTTCAAGGTACTGTAATGAACTCATTATTTATTTATATTGGTGTTAAACCTGCTGTATTACAACTTCTCTATGGTTTATAAACTATTTTACTAGCCATAGATTCATCAAAATAAGCAAACAACACACGAAAAACAGAATCTGTCAAAAACAGAACAGTCTGTAGTAATCTGTAACTAACGAAAACTTACGGAACTCCAAAAAATCTACCAAAATAGGACGACCTAGAAAATTTGTTTAATGATCTTCGGCAATTGGAATCAATATTTTATCACGTTCTGGTGATTTTTAATAAAAAAAATCGTGAACAGTAAGTTTCTGGAATTTTCAGCAAGATCAAATAACTATCATCCAAGAAGATCCTATAGGTTTAACTTGGCACAGACACTAATTAAAACATAAAAACAAATCTAACCAGAGGCTAGATCAAAGATTTATTCCTAAACAGAAGCAAAAAGCAAAAGACTAAAAATAAAATTGGGTTGCCTCCCAACAAGCGCTATCGTTTAACGCCCCTAGCTAGGCATTGAAGCACGGATAGATCTAGGTATTGCCATGTTTGGAAGGCAATCCATAAGTGGCTCTCATAATAGATTCATAAGGTAATTTAATATTCTTTCTAGGGAAGTGTTTCATGCCTTTCCTTAATGGAAATTGGAATCTAATATTCCCTTCCTTCATATCAATAATTGCACCAATCGTTCTAAGGAAAGGTCTACCAAGAATAATAGGACATGAAGGATTGCAATCTATGTCAAGAACGATGAAATCTACGGGCACATAGTTCCTATTTGCAATAATAATAACATCATTAATTCTTCTCATATGTTTATTAATGGTGGAATCCGCAAGGTGCAAGTTCAAAGAACAATCATCAAATTCACGGAATCCTAGCAAATCACACAAAGTTTTTGGAATCGTGGAAACACTAGCACCCAAATCACACAAAGCATAGCATTCATGGTCTTTAATTTTAATTTTAATAGTAGGTTCCCACTCATCATAAAGTTTCCTAGGGATAGAAACTTCCAACTCAAGTTTTTCTTCATAAGATTGCATCAAAGCATCAATGATATGTTTAGTAAAAGCTTTATGTTGACTATAAGCATGTGGAGAATTTAGCACGGATTGCAACAAGGAAATACAATCTATAAAAGAGCAATTATCATAATTAAATTCCTTGAAATCCGAAATAGTGGGTTCATTAATATCTAGAGTTTTGATCTCTTCAATCCCACTTTTACCAATTTTAGCATCAAGATCTAAAAATTCTGAATTTTTGGAACGCTTCTAGGTAAAGGTGGATCACAATCAGTCCCATCATTATCAAGATTCATATTGGAAAACAAAGATTTAATAGGGGACACATCAATAACTTTTAGATCTTCATCTTTATTCTCATAAAAATTAGAAGAACATGCTTTCACAAAGCAATCTTTCTTAGCACGCATCCTAGCGGTTCTTTCTTTGCACTCATCAATGGAAATTCTCATGGCTTTGAGAGACTCATTGATATCATGCTTAGGTGGGATAGATCTAAGTTTCAAGGAATCAACATCAAGAGAAATTCTATCAACGTTCCTAGCCAATTCATCAATCTTAGGCAACTTTTCTTCAAGCAAAGCATTGAAATTCTTTTGCGAATTCATAAATTCTTTAACACTAGTCTCAAATTCAGAGGGCATCTTATTAAAATTTCCGTAAGAATTGTTGTAGGAATTACCATAATTATTAGAGGGATTACTAGGATACGGCCTAGGATTAAAGTTTCCTCTATACGCATTGTTACCAAAATTATTCCTACCAACAAAATTCACATCCATAGATTCATTATTATTTTCAATCAAAGTAGACAAAGGCATATTATTAGGATCAGAAGAAACACTTTTATTAGCAAATAATTTCATAAATTCATCCATCTTTCCACTCAAAACATTAATTCCTTCTATCGCATGCACCTTTTTACTAGTAGATCTTTCAGTGTGCCATTGAGAATAATTAACCATAATATTATCTAGGAGTTTAGTAGCTTCTCCTAAAGTGATTTCCATAAAAGTGCCTCCCGCGGCCGAATCTAAAAGATTTCTAGAAGCAAAATTCAATCCAGCATAAATTTTTTGTATAATCATCCACAAATTCAAACCATGTGTAGGGCAATTACGTATCATTAATTTCATCCTCTCCCAAGCTTGTGCAACATGTTCATGATCAAGTTGCTTAAAATTCATAATATCGTTTCTAAGAGAGATGATCTTAGCGGGAGGAAAATACTTAGAGATAAAAACATCTTTGCACTTATTCCAAGAATCAATACTATTTTTAGGCAAATACGAAAACCAAGCTTTAGCACGATCTCTAAGCGAAAAAGTAAATAGCTTCAATTTAAGAATATCATTGGCCACATCTTTCTTCTTTTACATATCACACAAATGAACGAAGATGTTTAGATGGGTAGCGGCATCTTCACTAGGAAGGTCGGCGAATTGATCTTTCATGACAAGATTCAACAAAGCAGCATTAATTTCACAAGACTCGGTATCGGTAAGAGGAGCAATCGGAGTGCTAAGAAAATCATTGTTGTTGGTATTGGTAAAGTCACACAATTTGGTACTATCTTGAGCCATCGTGACAAGCAAGGGATCCAACACACTAGCAGACAAGAAGCGAGCAAGAAAGAGGCAAACAGAAGAAGAGAGGGCAAATAAAACGGCAAGGGTGAAGTGGGGGAGAGGAAAACGAGAGGCAAATGGCAAATAATGTAATGCGGGAGATAAGACTTTGTGATGGGTACTTGGTATGTTGACTTTTGCATAGCTTCCCCGGCAACGGCGCCAGAAATGGCTCGTTGTCGGGAGTCAAATCTTGACTTGACTTGGTGTAGGCCTCCCCGGCAACGGCGCCAGAAATCCTTCTTGCTACCTCTTGAGCACTGCGTTGGTTTTCCCTTGAAGAGGAAAGGGTGATGCAAAGAAAGTAGCGCAAGTATTTCCCTCAGTTTTGAGAACCAAGGTATCAATCCGAGGAGGCCATGCTCAAGTCCCTCACACCTACACAAACAAATAAAAACCTACTTAACTAACGCAATAAAGGGATTGTCAATCCCTTCACGGTCACTTACGAAAGTGACATCTGATAGATATGATAAGATAATATTTTTGGTATTTTTATAATAAAGATGCAAAGTAAAATAAAGGCAATAAAAATAGCTAAGTGTTGGAAGATTAATATGATGAAAATAGACACAGGGGCCATAGGTTTCACTAGTGGCTTCTCTCAAGAGCATAAGTATTACGGTGGGTGAACAAATTACTGTTGAGCAATTGATAGAATTGAGCATAGTTATGAGAATATCTAGGTATGATCATGTATATAGGCATCACGTCCATGACAAGTAGACCGACTCCTGCTGCATCTACTACTATTACTCCACACATTGACCGCTATCCAGCATGCATCTAGAGTATTAAGTTCAAATGAACAGAGTAATGCTTTAAGTAAGATGACATGATGTAGAGGGATAAACTCATGCAATATGAAATAAACCCCATCTTGTTATCCTCGATGGAAACAATACAATGCGTGCCTTGCTTCCCTAACATCCTTTGGGAAAGGACACCACAAGATTGAACCCAAAGCTAAGCACTTCTCCCATTGCAAGAAAGATCAATCTAGTAGGCCAAACCAAACTGATAATTCGAAGAGACTTGCAAAGATAACCAATCATACATAAAAGAATTCAGAGAAGATTCAAATATTGTTCATAGATAAACTTGATCAGAAACCCACAATTCATTGGTCTCAATAAACACACCGCAAAAGAAGATTACATCGAATAGATCTCCACGAGAATCGTTGACAACTCTGTATTGAGATCCAAAGAGAGAGAAGAAGCCATCTAGCTAATAACTATGGACCCAAAGGTCTGAGGTAAACTACTCACACATCATCGGAGAGGCTATGGTGTTGATGTAGAAGCCCTCCATGATCAATGCCCCCTCCGGCAGGACGCCGGAAAAGGCCCCAAGATGGGATCTCACGCGTACAAAAGGTTGCGACGGTGGAATTACGTTTTCGTGGATGCTTCTGTTGGTTTGGGGGTACGTAGGTATATATAGAAGAAGTACGTTGGTGGAGCAAAGTGGGCCCCACGAGGGTGGAGGGCGCGCCCAGGAGGGTAGGCGCGCCCCCTGCCTCGTGCTCTCCTGGTTGATTTCTTGATGTAGACTCCAAGTCCTCTGGATCACGTTTGTTCCGAAAATCACGCTCCCGAAGGTTTCATTCCGTTTGGACTCTGTTTGATATATTATTTTTCTGCGAAACTCTGAAATAGGCGAAAAAAACAGCAATTTGGGTTGGGCCTCCGGTTAATAGATTAGTCCCAAAAATAATATAAAAGTGTATAACAAAGCCCATTAATCATCCAAAACAGAATATAATATAGCATGAAGCAATCAAGAATTACAGATACGTTGGAGACGTATCAATACACACAAAGAGGGAGAATTTTGGCAGCTGGAAATCTGGACCTGGAAAAGCTACGTGAGGCCACCTATTCTGCACAACTCCAAATGAGCTGAAACTTTACGAAGATTTTTTATGGAATATTTGAGGAATATTGGAGCCAATAAGTACCAGAGGGGGCCCACCAGGTGGGCACAACCCACCTGGGCATGCCAGGGAGCCCGGGCGCGTCGTGGTGGGTTGTGCTCCCCTCGACCCACCTCCGGTGCCCATCTTCTAGTATATAAGTCATTTTGACCTAGAAAAAAATAAGAGGAGGACTTTTGGGATGGAGCGCCACCGTCTCGAGGCGGAACTTGGGCACGAGCACTTTTACCCTCCGACGGAGCGATTCTGCCGGGGGAACTTCCCTCCCGGTGGGGGAAATCATCGTCATCATCATCACCAACAACTCTCTCATCTTGAGGAGGGCAATCTCCATCAACATCTTCAACAACACCATCTCCTCTCATACCCTAGTTCATCTCTTGTGTTCAATCTTTGTACCGGAACTATAGATTGGTGCTCGTGGGTGACTAGTAGTGTTGATTACATCTTGTATTTGATTACTATATGGTTTATTTGGTGGAAGATCATATGTTCATATCCATTATGCTATTTAATACCCCTCTGATATTAAGCGTATTTATTATTTGTGAGTAGTTACTTTTGTTCTTAAGGTCACGGGAGAAATCATGTTGCAAGTAATCATGTGAACTTGATATGTGTTCGATATTTTCATAGTATATATGTTGTGATTCCCTTAGTGGTGTCATGTGAACGTCGACTACATGACACTTCACCATATTTAGGCCTATGGGAATGCATTGTGGAGTAGTTATTAGATGATGGGTTGCGAGAGTGACAGAAGCTTAAACCCTAGTTTATGCGGTATTCCGTAAGGAACCGATTGGATCTAAAAGTTTAATGCTATGGTTAGAATTTATTCTTAATACTTTTATCGTAGTTGCGGATGCTTGCGAGGGGGTTAATCATAAGTAGGAGCTTTGTTCAAGTAAGAACAGCACCTAAGCACCGGTCCACCCACATATCAAATTATCAAAGTAGCGAACACGAATCGAATCAACATGATGAAAGTGACTAGATGAAATTCCCGTGTACCCTCAAGAACGCTTTGCTTATTATAAGAAACCGTTTTGGCCTGTAATTTGCCTCAAAAGGATTGGGCTACCTTGCTGCACTTTTGTTACTACTATCATTACTTGCTCGTTACAAATTATCATGCTATCAAACTACCCTGTTACTTACAATTTCAGCACTTGTAGACATTACCTTACTGAAAACCACATGCCATTTCCTTCTACTCCTCGTTGGGTTCGACACTCTTACTTATCGAAAAGAGCTAAAATTGATCCCATATACTTGTGGGTCATCAAGGCTATTTTCTGGCGCCGTTGCTGGGGAGTGAAGCGCTCTTGGTAAGTGGAAATTGGTAAGGAAAAATTATCACTAGGTGCTGAAATTTATTGTCACTTGTTACTATGGAAAACAATCCTTTGAGGGGTTTGTTCGGGGTATCTTCACCTCGACCGGAACCACAATTAGCTACCCCTCAACCTACTGCACCTACTGAAAATATTGAATATGAATTTCCTTTGGGTATGATAGAACAACTGCTAGTTAATCCTTATGCAGGAGATGGAACCGAACATCCTGATATGCACTTAATATATGTGGAACAAATTTGTGGATTGTTTAAGCTTGCAGGTTTACCCGGAGATGAAGTTAAGAAGAAGGTTTTCCCTTTATGTTTGAAGGGCAAAGCATTGGGATGGTATAGGCTATGTGATGATATTGGATCTTGGAATTGGAATCGATTGAAATTGGAGTTCCACCAAAAAAATTATCCCATGCATCTAGTTAATCGTGACCGGAATTACATATATAATTTTTGGCCTCATGAAGGAGAAAGTATCGCTCTAGCTTGGAGGAGGCTTAAGTCAATGTTATATTCATGCCCCAATCATGAGCTCTCAGGAGAAATTATTATCCAGAATTTTTATGCTCGGCTTTCTCATAATGATCGATCCATGCTTGATACTTCTTGTGTTGGTTCTTTTATAAAGAAGACTATTGAATTCCGGTGGGATCTTTCAGAAAGAATTAAATGCAACTCTGAGGATTGGGAACTCGACGAAGGTAAAGAGTCAGGTATTAAGTTTAAGTATGATTGTGTTAAATCTTTTATGAGTACCGATGCTTTTCAAAAGTTTAGCACTAAATATGGACTTGACTCTGATATAGTTGCCTCCTTTTGTGAATCATTTGCTACTCATGTTGACCTCCCTAAAGAGAAGTGGTTCAAATATCACCCACCTATTACAGAAGTAATTAAAGAACCGGTACTAGCTAAAGAGGAAACTATTTTTATAATGTTGATCCAGTTGTTCCTACTGCTTATATTGAGAAACCACCTTTCTCGGTTAGAATAAAGGAACATGCTAAAGTTTCAACTGTGGTCAACAAAAGTTATATTAGAACACCTAAACCTGATGAACAAATTAAAGTAGAGCCTAGTGTTGCTATGGTTAAGAATCTCTTGGAAGAAAATATAGATGGGCATGTCATTTACTTCTGTAATGAAGCTACTAGAATTGTCAAACCCAATAGAACGGATAATAAACCCGTTGTTAGCATGCCTGTTGTCTCAGTTAAAATAGGAGATCACTGTTATCATGGTTTATGTGACATAGGTGCTAGCGTGACTGCTATTCCCTTTACCTTATATCAAGAAAATTATGAATGACATAGCACCCGCAGAGATAGAAGACATAGATGTTACTATTAAACTTGCTAATAGAGATATTATATCACCAATTGGGATTGTTAGAGATGTTGAAGTCTTGTGTGGGAAAATAAAATACCCTACATATTTTCTTGTTCTTGGTTCCCCACAAGATAACTTTTGTCCCATTATCTTTGGTAGACCTTTCTTGAACACCGTTAATGCTAAAATAGATTGTGAGAAACAAATTGTCGGTGTTATCTTTGGTGATGAGTCTCATGAGTTTAATTTATCCAAGTTTAGTAGAAAGCTTCATGAAAAAGAATTGCCTAGTAAAGATGAAATAATTGGTCTTGCTTCTATTGCTGTGCCTCCTACTGATCCTCTAGAACAGTATTTGCTAGACCATGAAAATGATTTACACATGCATGAAAGAAATGAAATAGATAAGATTTTCTTTGAACAACGACCTCTGCTTAAACAAAATTTGTCTATTGAAACTCTAGGAGGTCCTCCTCCACCTAAAGGTGATCCTGTGTTTGAATTAAAACAATTGCCAGACACTTTGAAATATGCTAATCTTGATGAAAACAAGATATATCATGTTATTATTAGTGCTAACCTTTCAGAACATGAAGAAGAAAGATTATTGAAAGTTCTAAGGAAGCACTGAGCTGCTATTGGATATACTCTTGATGATTTAAAGGGCATTAGTCCCACTCGATGTCAGCACAAGATTAATATGGAACCTGATGCTAAACCCGTTGTTGATCACCAATGTCGATTAAATCCAAAAATGAAGGAGTCGTAAGAACGGACATATTAAAACTTCTGGAAGCAGGTATAATCTATCCTATAGCTGATAGTAGATGGGTAAGTCTTGTTCATTGTGTCCCTAAGAAGGGAGGTATTACTGTTGTTCCTAATGATAAGAATGAACTTATTCCACAAAGAATTGTTACAGGCTATAGAATGGTAATTGATTTTAGAAAATTAAACAAAGCAACTAGAAAAGATCATTACCCTCTGCCTTTTATTGATCAAATGCTAGAAAGATTATCTAAGCACACACATTTTTGCTTCCTTGATGGATATTCTGGTTTTTCATAAATACTTGTTTCTCAACCTGATCAAGAAAAGACCACTTTCACTTGTCCCTTTGGAACTTATGCTTATAGACATATGCCTTTTGGTTTATGCAATGCACCTGCTACCTTTCAAAGATGTATGACTGCTATATTCTCTAATTTTTGTGAAAATATTGTTGAGGTTTTCAGGATGATTTCTCTGTTTATGGGAAGTCTTTTGATGATTGTTTGAGCAATCTTGATCGAGTTTTGCAGAGATACTAGCAAACGAATCTTGTCTTGAATTGGGAGAAGGACACTTTATGGTTAATGAAGGTATTGTCTTGGGTCATAAAATTTCTGAAAGAGGTATTGAAGTGGACAAAGCTAAGGTTGATGCAATTGAGAAAATGTCATGTCCTAAAGATATCAAAGCATGAACAGGGACAAATCCTACGGAAATGTCACTCCAAAGCTTATCGAGGGCATCATGTGGGAGATAGAACTGCTCATAAGCTATTGTAGTCTGGATTTTATTGGCCTACTCTTTTCAAGGATGCTCGTAAGTTCGTCTTATCTTGTGAAGAATGTCAAAAAATAGGTAATATCGGTAAGCGTCAAGAAATGCCTATGAATTATTCACTTGCTGTTGAACCATTTGATGTTTGGGGATTTGATTACATGGGACCTTTTTCTTCCTTTAATGGGTATACACATATTAAGTTGCTTTGTTGATTATGTTACTAAGTGGGTAGAAGCTATTCCAACCAGTAGTGCTGATCACAACACCTCTATTAAAATGCTTAAGGAAGTTATTTTCCCAAGGATTGGAGTCCCAAGATACTTAAAGACTCATGGTGGTTCACACTTTATTCATGGTGATTTCCGTAAAATGCTTTACAAGTATGATATTAACCATAGAATTGCATCACCTTATCATCCTCAGTCTAGTGGTCAAGTTGAACTTAGCAATAGAGAAATAAAATTAATTTTGCAAAAGACCGTCAATAGGTCCCGGAAGAATTGGTCTAAGAAGTTAGATGATGCACTTTGGGGTTATAGAACAACATATAAAAATCCTATGGGTATGTCTCCTTATAAAATGGTTTATGGAAAAGCTTGTCATTTGCCTCTTGAGTTAGAACATAAAGCATATTGGGCAATCAAAGAACTCAACTATGATTTCAAACTTGATGGTGAAAAGATGTTATTTGATATTAGCTCATTAGATGAATGGAGAACCCAAGCTTATGAAAATGCCAAGTTATTTAAAGAAAACGTTAAAAGATGGCATGATAAAAGAATCCAAAAGCGTGAGTTCAAAGTTGGAGAATATGTTCTTTTGTACAACTCTCGTTTCAGATTCTTTGCAGGAAAACTCCTCTCCAAATGGGAGGGACCGTATGTTATCGAGGAGGTTTACCGGTCTGGAGCTATCAAAATAAATAATGCCGAAGGTACTAACCCAAAGGTTGTTAATAGGCAACGAATAAAACATTATATCTCAGGTACGCCCATTAATGTTGAAAGTAATATTATCCAAACTATGACACCGCAAGAACACATAAAAGAGTCCTTCCGCAATACTCCAGAATCGTGAAAAAGAGGAGGTACATGATACGGTAAGTAAACGGACTCCGAAAAATCCGCAAAAATATTTTTTGTCAGTTTTGGAATATAACAAAAATTGGGAAAATACGAAACTACCGGGAAGCGCACACTGGGTGGTTTGTGCCCACCTCGGGCACTTTCCGACTCCATTTTTCTATAGCTTGCTTGTTTCCCAAGATTAAAAAAAATCTTTATATACCCCCCGAACCTATTGACCACCGTATCTTGGAGAAATCTTCTGTTTTCTTTTCCTTGTTGTTTTCTGTCAGATCCCATCTACCATGGCCGCTTCAAGCTCGTCCAAGGACAAGTTCGTCAAGAATGTCATCATCCCATATTTGCGGGAGGTGGTGCAGCACCCTCAGGTCATCCAGATGCATGAGGGGGTGCTTCACATCCGTGATGTGCAAGGTCCCAAGGGGACGGGAACCATGGAGACCAGGCTTGAAGCTATGGAGTAGGAGGCCTTCCGGTGCAAGGGGATGGTGGAGCATGGACTCAACGCCAATCACCTCATGATCACGGACCTTACCCATGATCTCAAGGTGGATGTCAATTCCATGAAGGACATCGTCTTCAGCTCAATGAGCATATCAACTTCCTCCAAAGCCAGATCTAGAATCTCCAAAACCAAGTCTTTGAATATGAGGCGAGGTTTAAAGGTATGAGTTTGGCTGCGGTTCTGAGACCCGTGAGACTCACTCCTCCTCTTATGATGGTGGACCTCTGCCATGGAAACCCGAGGACAAGATCTCTACTTCATCACCACCACCTTCTTCTTCATCACCAAAAGAAAATTGAGTATCGGGTATGGGCACTCCCCTTGGCTTCTGCCAAGCTTGGGGGAGGTGCCCCGGTATCGTATCACCCCCACTATCTTTTGCCTTCACTTGTTTAGTTCGATCTTTTTCTTTAGATGAATAAAAGTTTAGTTCGATCCTTTCTTTTCGAGAGCTTGCTTAGTGATCTATCCTTGTAATCATGTGCGAGATATATAATAAAGTTTAGTTTGAGTTTCTGCTTTCTTTACTTTCATGTTGCAATAAAAAGAAAGGAAATAAATTAAAAAGATCATATGCTAATATTATGGTAGGTGATGACACCACATAAGGAAAAGTATAAGTAGAAATTTTTATTAGAGGTTGACAAACATAGCATTCGTCAATGATGCAGCTCATGAAAGAATTAATAAGGGAAGAGAAGATTCACATATAAATACACTATCCTGGAAATCTTTTGTGATTGTGAGCCCCCATCAAAATGTTATATGCCAAAATTGTTGACGTTGGACAAGGAAGACAACGTAATGATTTATGTTTGTTCATATTCACACGGAAGTTATATTGTCATAGATCCTTCAACATGTGGTGCTTGCCCCCTATCTTTGCTAGCCAAAAATTCCGCACTAAGTAGAGATACTACTTGTGCATCCAAAAACCGTTAAACCCAGATCTTATTTTCAAGAGTCCACCATACCTACCTGGGGATTGAGCAAGATCCCTCAAGTAAGTTGTCATCGGTGCAATAAGGCAATAAAAATTGCTTCTAAAAGTGTGAGATCATTTGGTGTAAGAGAAAATTGAGCGTTGTACGAACTTGTGATGGAGAAGAATAAAAGCGACAAACTGCATAATAAAGGTTGCCATCACAAGGGGCAATACAACATGACGTTATTTTGCACTAAGGGGTGGAGTATACAAACAAATAAGTGCATGGCAACCTCTGCTTCCCTCTGCGAAGGGCCTATCTTTTACTTTTATGCAAGAGTCAAAGTTTTTCTCTCTATTCCTTTTTATTTTTCTCCTTTGGCAAGCATCATGTGGTGAGGAAAGATCTAGGCACATATGTCCAGTTGAATATGGGTGGCATGAGTTATTATTGTTTACATCACCCTTGAGGTGAATACGTTGGGAGGCGAAACTATAAGCCCCTATCTTCTTATGTGTCCGGTTGAAACGTTTTGCTCATGTGTATGCGGTGAGTGTTAGCAATCCTAGAACACTATATGATGGTTGAATATGTGGACTTGCCTAAAGGCTCCAATACGTGACCCTTCCTGAAAAGATGATGAGTTGTAGTTGCAAAGTTGACTCAAAACATAGTTTGTTGGTTTCTAATAGAGTTTATGCTTTATACTTCAATAGTGTGGTGAATTGTTGCTTATTCATGAAAAGTGTATAATAAAAGTTTTATGTTTAATTTTTTGTTGTTATAATAATCTACATGATGCTTCTATGTTCGTATTTTGTTTTTATCGACACCTCTCTCTCTCTAAGCATGTGGACATGTTTTCGATTTCGGTTTTCGCTTGAGGACAAGCGGGGTCTAAGCTTGGGGGAGTTGATACGTCCATTGTGCATCATGTTTTCCTACTATTATTTATGATGTTTTTATGAATAATAATGCTTTTTGGAGTAATTCTAATGCCTTTTCTCTCATAATATGCAAGGTACACACAAAGAGGGAGAATTCCGGCAGCTGGAAATCTGGACCTGGAAAAGCTACGTCACGCCACCTATTCTGCACAACTCCAAATGAGATGAAACTTTACGGAGATTTTTTATGGAATATTTTAGAAATATTGGAGCCAATAAGTACCAGAGGGGGCCCACCAGGTGTGCACAACACACGTGGGCGCGCTAGGGAGCCCAGGCGCGCCCTGGTGGGTTGTGCTCCCCTCGGCTCACCTCCGGTGCCCATCTTCTGGTATATAAGTCATTTTGACCTAGAAAAAATAAGAGGAGGACTTTTGGGACGGAACGCTGCCGTCTCGAGGCGAAACTTGGGCATGAGCACTTTTTCCCTCCGGTGGAGCGATTCCACCAGGGGAACTTCCCTCCCGGAGGGGGAAATCATCGTCATCATCATCACCAACAACTCTCTCATCTTGGGGAAGGCAATCTCCATCAACATCTTCAACAGCACCATCTCCTCTTAAACCCTAGTTCATCTCTTGTGTTCAATCTTTGTACCAGAACTATAGATTGGTGCTCGTGGGTGACTAGTAGTGTTGATTACTGATGTCTACTACGCGACTTTATTCTTGTAGACTCGTCTTGGGCCTCCAAGCGCAGAGTTTTGTAGGACAGTAGCCATTTACCCTCAAGTGGATGACCTAAGGTTTATCAATCCGTGAGAGGCGTAGGATGAAGATGGTCTCTCTCAAACAACCCTGCAACCAAATAATAAAAAGTCTCTTGTGTCCCCAACACACCAAATACAATGGTAAATTGTATAGGTGTACTAGTTCGCCGAAGAGATGGTGATAAAAGTGTAATATGGATGGTAGAAATATATTTATATAATCTGAATAAATAAAAAAAGCAAGGTAGCAATTGATAAAAATAAGCACAAACGGTATTGCAATGCTTGAAAACAAGGACTAGGGTCCGTACTTTCGCTAGTGCAATCTCTCAACAATGCTAATATAATTGGATCATATAACCATCCCTCAAAGTGCGATGAAAAATCACTCCAAAGTTCCTATCTAGTGGAGAACATAAGAATAAATTGTTTGTAGGGTACGGAACCACCTCAAAGCTATTCTTTCCGTTCGATCCATTCAAGAGTTCGTACTAAAATAACACAAAGCTATACATTCCGTTTGATCTATCCTAGAGTTCGTACTAAAATAACACCAAAGCAAATTCAGATTCATAATACTCAATCCAACTCAAAGAACCTCAAAGAGTGCCCCAAGATTTCTACCGGAGAAACAAAGACAAGAACGTGCATCAACCCCTATGCATATATTACCCCAATGTCACCGCGAGAATCCGCGGGTTGAATGCCAAAACATACATCAAGTGAATGAATATGATAGCCCATTGTCACCACGAGTATTCATATGCAAGACATATATCAAGTGCTCTCAAATCCATAAAAGTATTCAATCCGATAAAACAAAATGTCAAAGGGAAAACTCAATTCATCACAAGATAGAGAGGGGAAAACACCATATGATCCGACTATATTATAAAAAGCCCGCGATACATCAAGATCGTGACATCTCAAGAACACGAGAGAGAGAGAGAGAGAGAGATTAAACACATATCTACTAGTACAAACCCTCAGCCCCGAGGGTGGACTACTCCCTCCTCATCGTGGTGGCCGCCGGAATGATGAAGATGGCCGCCGGAATGATGAAGATGGCCGCCGGTGATGATTTCCCACTCTGACAGGGTGCCGGAATGGGGTCTAGATTGGATCTCATGGATCTGAGAGGCCTTCTTGGCGTGAACTTCTGATCTAGGGCTACCCCAAGGGTTTTTGGAATATTTGGGAATTTATAGGCTGAAAAACGGGTGCGGGAGGCCACCAAGGTGGGCACAACCCACCTGGGCGCGCCTGGGCCCACAGGCGCGTCCTGGTGGGTTGTGCCCCACTCGGGGCACCCCCCATGTGCTGCTCTGTCACTTAGGATGTCTGCTGGTCCAAAAAAATCCACAAAAATTTTTTCGGTGTTTGGACTCTGTTTGATATTGATTTCCTGCAATTTAAAAAACATGCAAAAAATAAAGAATCGGCACTTGGCACTATGTCAATAGGTTAGTACCAAAAAATGATATAAAATGACTATAAAATTATTATAAAACCTCCAAAAATGATAATATAAGAACATGGAACCATCAAAAATTATAGATACGTTGGAGACGTATCAATTACATCTTGTAGTTGATTAATATATGGTTTATTTGGTGGAAGATTATATGTTCAGATCCATTATGCTATTTAATACCCCTCTGATCTTGAGCATGTTTATTATTTGTGAGCAGTTACTTTTGTTCTTGAGGTCACGGGAGAAATCATGTTGTAAGTAATCATGTGAACTTGATATGTGTTCGATATTTTGATAGTATGTATGTTGTGATTCCCTTAGTGGTGTCATGTGAACGTCGAGTACATGACACTTCACCATATTTGGGCCTAAGGGTATGCATTGTGGAGTATTTATTAGATGATGGGTTGCGAGAGTGACAAAAGGTTAAACCCTAGTTTATGCATTATTCCGTAAGGGACCGATTGGATCCAAAAGTTTAATGCTATGGTTAGAATTTATTCTTAATACTTTTCTCATAGTTGCGGATGCTTGCGAGGGGGTTAATCATAAGTAGGAGGTTTTTTCAAGTAAGAACAACACCGAAGCACCGGTCCACCGACATATTAAATTATCAAAGTAGCGAACACGAATCGAATCAACATGATGAAAGTGACTAGATGAAATTCCTGTGTACCCTTAAGAACACTTTGCTTATTGTAAGAAACCGTTTTGGCCTGTCCTTTGCCTCAAAAGGATTGGTCTACCTTGCTGCACTTTTTTTACTGCTAGCATTACTTTCTCATTACAAATTATCTTGCTATCAAATTACTTTGTTACTTACAATTTCAGCACTTGCAGACATTGCCTTACTGAAAACCACTTGTCATTTCTTTCTGCTCCTCGTTGGCTTCGACACTCTTACTTGTCGAAAAGAGCTACAATTGATCCCATATACTTGTGGGTCATCAAAACCCACTAGGCATCAGACTACTGGTAATTTGCTTGCTATCAGACCAGACCGCGGCCATCCGATCAGATGCACCCTGGTCATCCAATCAGCTAGTAAAACCAAGGGTGTGAATTCTGGATTGGAGCGTTAATGCTTCCTAAATAGTACTCCCTCCGTCCCAAAACAAGTGACTCAACTTTGTACTAACTTCATAGTAACAGCTGCATCCATTGAACGTGCATGCATCACATGGTTGACTGGTAGTACTTGCCGCCAGTTAAAAATCGATTCCCATGAATCACGTGCAATATCCTTTATTATCAGTTTTTTGGTAAGTTGTGATGTGCTTCCAACAATCAAATTTCAGAAAATAGTATTATTATGATTTGTTTCATTTCCATGAGGCGTTTGAAAATAAGTGCTTCCCATAAATCACGCTCAATATCCTTTATTATCAGTTTTTTTGTAAGTTGTGATTTGCTTCCAACAATCAAATATAAGAAAAGAATTATTCTTTGGAATATGCATTTTGTGCAACGCAACATGCTTTAGGTGGCATGGAAGCATTACTTTATATCGATAGAAGCATTCTATTATGGTGCCATGGAAACATATTTTTGGTTGTATAATAGAAATATATTTTTTGTATTGACGGAAGCATTTTGCCTATGCTATGGTAGCATGTCGATGATTTGGAAATTCATTTTGGTGTAACAGAAACAATATCTGCGTTTGATGGAAATGTTTACTTTTCACAAACTAAATTGTAAGGAAGCAAAACAAGAATATACATGAGCACAAAGTTATTCGATATACCGTATGGTACGGTAAGAACATATTGTTCAACACAAGCATTTAATGTAGTCTATATTGTAAGAGCTTTGGAAACAAAACTTTGGTTTTAAAGGAAACAATCTTTCTGCATAACAGAAATATTTTCTTGGCAAAGAATTCATGTGGAAGCATAGTAACTTTAGCAATAATGATCAAGTATTGAAAAAAATTAATCCGGTATAACAAATAAATGTACTCCTTTTTTACAACAAAAGTAGAACCTTATTGTAGCCACACTATTTTCAATTTTACATAGCCATCATAGCAGCAGTCGCTCGACAAGGTGGTCATGGAAAAGATCATCTCGGGCCATGAGCTCTCTGTCATGAACAGTACATCTGACAACTTAGAGTTGCTCGTAGAATACTCAACATCACTGCCATTATGCAATAAAGAAGGACGACTAGAATCAGGTGTGGCAAAATGTCTGTACAATAGAAGCATTCAATGAGAAATAAGGAAGCACACACTAATATTGGTTGATACTAATATTAGTAAGAGATTGTACAATCAAATTGCACTAACGGAAGCAACACTAGCAAATGCTTGAAGCGCATGCTAGTAGTGGTCAAAGCACACACTAGTAGTGGTTGAGGCAACCACTAGTGTTGCTAATGGTTGAACATGATGTACAATAAAATAAGCACACGCTTCAAATTGTTGAAGCAAAAGTTCATGAACATAGAAACATATGCAACAAATAAAGGGACATTTACATTTTTCCCTAACTTTGTCCTGCCCTCATCTTTACCCCTAAATAAAAACAGTGCTCAACTATACCCCTATTTGGTTAGGTGTCATTATGGAAATACCCTTTAGTGACGTTTCCGTCTGGTCAACGACCTTTGACCGACAATGATCTGTTCCCTGGACATTTGTACCTCTCATTTCGTAAGTCACTTACAGGTGAGACCCACCCGAAGAAAGTAAAAAAGGAAAAAAACTTTCCCATCTCTACCACTTACACATGGGACCCAACAAAACTCTCTTTCTCTCCTCTCAATCTCTCCGGCAAGCTCCCTCTCCCGCCCCCTTGAGCAAGCTCTCTCACAAGCAAAGAACATGACAACAACGCAAGCAATGACAGAATGGGCGGCGCCAGAGTAGTGAGCAGCAATGCATAAGCAAAGCAGCAGTGGTGGCAAGCAATGACATGGTGCAAGCTGCGGTGGCAAAGACGACGACAAGCGATGGCGTCCAATGGGCAAGCAAAGAAGAGCGGCGACGACGACAAGCAAAGAATGGCCGGGGCAAGCAACAAAGAACAGTAATGGCGACGGCAAGAAGTTGTGTTAAGGGCGGAAGCTAGAGAGGCGGGGAGACAAAGAAGGCCAAGCGGAAGCGGGAGGCTTAAGTAGCAACATGAGGCAAACAAAGAACGCCAAGAAGAAATAGCAAAGACGGCCGCCACCACCATGGACGGCGCCGCCATGGCCACAAGGACCCGATTGATTTTTTCCAAGAAATTACAAGGACTCGATTGCTTTTTCTAAAAATGATACAGGGACCTGATTGCTTTTGTTTTAAAAGTTGCAGGGACCCGATTTCTTTTTCTAATCAAGTTATAGGTCCCACCCTGAAGTGACAGACAGATTGAGTGTAAAAATGTCCATGGTTCGGAGACGGTCAAAGGCCTTTGACCCGATGGAAACGGCGGAGGGGTATTTCCATAACGCCATCTAGCGGAAGAGGGGTATAGTTGAGCACTGTTTTTATTTAGGGGTAAAGATGAGCTCGGGACAAAGTTAGGGGGGAAAATGAAATTGGCCCACAAATAAAATTAGGAAGCATGCCTAATAGGAAGCAATCGCTTCTTTTTAAGAGTTTATGTTATCACAACAATATATGGCACACACAAGTATAAATTTTAATTGCTACCATGGTTGGATGAAGAAAGTTGTGCTTCACGAATAAAACAAGAATAAAATCCATTAGCTAATATGAACATAGGCAGATGTGAATATAACTAGAAATATGAGTACGAACTATTTCCAAGAAAAGAAACCAATTTGGCTAGCTGATATCTCAACAAGCTATCTGGGCTAAAGGAACACATATAGAATACTAATGAAGCATGGATATTTGGAAGCATCAGTGTCATGATATCTTAACATAAGACAAGAGTATATATTTAGAGAAGGAAAACATGGTTGAAATATCGTGACCGCTAAGCAACATGTCTATATTTTTTGATGGAACCAAGGTAGCAATTTTAGCACAACTTTACATAGTGGAAGCACTTTTTGTTTTGAAATGCGAAGCACGTAATTTTTTAAATTGGGAATTACCAATGATTGTTACCAATATGTGAGTGCGCTATTTTTTTGATGAGAACAACAATTACAACAAAACTAATAGTTGATTTAGTTCCCTTCATTGAGAGAACATGAGGTATGAACACAAATCAAGATGACTAAGATACAGTCCAACCGGTTTAAGCAAAAGAATTTACTCTGGACGACTGGAACATACCGTGAAATGTAAGTAGAAGAAGTAGATCACCCACGTACATACATACCTGGTCGTCTTTGATCGTCAAAACGAAGGAAATTGGTGGCCGGCCGGTGCTGCGGTGCGCTAGAAGAAGGGCTAGAAGGGTGCGATCGATGGTGATCAAGGCCAGGCGGCGCTTGATCGGGGATGAGAATAGGGCCAGCACGGTGGATAGCGAGCTCGTAGGCGAGGTGAGGAGAGAGGAACTAGATGAACCATGATTTGGGGATAGAGATACATGAGTTATGGTAGGGTGGGTGCATGGTAATCGGGAGGTTTGAACTGATATTTTCCAGCGATATCTCGACTGATGGATGGTGTTGGAATAAATGGTGAGCAACTGGTCTGATGTTTCGTTTCTATCATACGTCTGGACGTAAGTGTTTCCCATATAGCCCAACAATCCAATTGGATGCAAACTCGAACTCCAAGCACACTTCTAACCGACCAAAAAAGAAAAACTACAACACCAGCTGGTGCTGGTCACTGGCTTGGTGATCAAAAACAAAGGCACACGATGCATACAAAACTCGACTCCGCTCGTGCCTATTGCTGTTCTACACTATACTACACATTACACACCACATTGCACTTTGCCTTTCCCCTCTCCAACAAATCTTCTTCCAGTAGTTATGAATGGTTATATCATATGCATTAAATATATATTTATATGTAGCTCCTTCAATGGATTTTATCTTATTATTGTATCTAAAAGAGCTCTCATTTAAAGAGTTGTATCATATGCATAGATATGTATTTGAAGGGAAAAAACTAGTTTTCTTAGTTCTGGTGCTAAGAGTTGTATCGAGAATAAGATACGATAACTATGTCTTCCTTGATTAAATGCAATGACTCAAGGTTTTTTTTTATTATGTTTGATCATGATTAAGACATGTATACTCCCCTGTCGGTGTATTAAGAATGGGGTCCTTAATACCCCAGCCTTCCGATGGCAAGGCTTGACGGAGGATAACTAAAGACAAACACAAGACCAGATTACGAAGAAGCAAAGAAGATCTCGGAAGATGGGGATCAGAAATGCTGAAGGTACGGCTCTAGAGCCCGGCAAGATCCTTGTCGGGGAAAGCCGCCAAGACTCAAGCTCGGCAAGCTCCGAGCCCGGCAAGAATCTCACTACCTTGCCACCGCTCCACCTTATCAATCAGGTTGTCACTTGTTGATAGGTGTCGAGCGGGCAGGTAGTTAGGTGAAACTTGTCTAGGCACGTGGCAGCCCGCCTCTAAAGATGCAACTTTAACGACACTCGTCCAAGTGATGTGTCGAAGGAATAAAAGGTAGATGGCCGAATGACACAGAAGGAGAAACTGATCTTGCCGGAGATCTCCACCTCGAAGAGACCTCACGGTGCATTAAATGCATTTGGTCTAACCCGTCATAATTAGGTATTTGGCAATGTAGCCACTATTTACAGTGCAGATTTACTGTTTTGCCACTGTGATGACCCCTTAATCTATAAAAAGTGGCCCATGACTACGTTAACAAAGGTCGAAACCCTGTCCATTCTACGTGCATAGCTACATTTCCCGAGCACCTTGCCGGACGCGCACTCCTTGCAGCTGGACTCATATACACAATCAATACACAAAGCAGGAATAGGGTTTTGCGCTTCATAGCGGCCCGAACCTGGGTAAACACCGTGCGTTCTCTGCCGACCCTGCTATTTGTGCCTGTCGATCCCTCTGGTCGAACCGTAAAGGGGTCGCCATGATCCCATAGATGGTCGTACGGACGACATCCCCGGAAAGGCCTTCGCTTCATATTAACTGCTCCACGGAGCATCATTGGCCAAATTAATTAATAGGAACAACAACGGGGCGAATATATAGCACATGTGACTAAAAATTCGAACAAAAAAAATTCAGTCAGTTCTAATGCCCCCCCCCCCTCCCCACCACCACCACCACCAAATTGCTACAATTGCAACAAGTATACATTTTTGTTTCAACAAATATAATTATACAATTGATACACTTAAAACCAGTAAATGAGCGAATAAAAAAGAAAATAAAGAATGTAGGTGACAAAAATGGCACGGTAGTGATTGACATGTTATTCTTGAAGAAGAAGAAGAAAAGTGTTGAAAACTTACAAAACCTAGACGGTTACAATTAATAAGCAATTTCAATGTAGGAAACCATTGCAACTCCCTCCTCTAATATACTAGCTCAACAATCCAATTTCACGCCAACTCGAACTCCAAGCACACTTCTAACCAACCACAAAAGAAAAACAGCGACACCAGCTGGCGCGGGTCAGTCACTAGTGATCAACAACAAAAGCACACGATCCATATAAACCTTGTGCCCGCTCTGCTCCACACTACACAGCACATTGCACATTGCACTTTCCCCTCTCCAACAACTCTTCGTCCAGTAGTTATCAATGGTTCCCTAAGAAAAAAGTAGTTAATAATGGTGGTAATAAACAAGGGTTATGCCCGGCTAAACTAACCGGAACGGCCAAGGAATGAGAACAAATTAACGATCCGAAGCTCAAAGACAACCACCACCCACGCCTCCCTAATTAAAACCGGCGCCGGTGGCGATGAGCCGATGACCAACCTGCCGGGAATGCTTAGCTCGCTAAGCAAAAACCGAAACGGGAGAAAAAAACTCCCAACCTCCATTCCACGGTGCCAAGAGGACGAGCGAGCAAGGCGCAGTGGGGGAGACCGGGAGAGTGCATGTAGAGCTAGAGGAGAAAGAGAGAGATCCATCCAAAATACTCCTCCACCTCCACCTCCACGTAAAGCGAGTTGTATTCCTCACCACCGTCGCCACCACACACACTCCTCTCCACCACACACACTCCTCTCCCATCTGGAACCGGATCCTTTAACATCAAAAAGAAAAGTCATGTAAGCTACACTACCCTAACTTTTCTCCTTCACATTCATATGATTAAGACTAAAATAACTTGAATTAATTTACAAATTACAAATCTATTGTATAAATCTACAAAAAATACATACAAACAAAATTATGATGCAATAAATTAATTTTAGATTTATTTTTGTCAAACAGTAACTACGTACAATACCTGCTACAGTAGATCCGTACAATATTCATAAAGTACTCTGACGTTCCTTCTTTGTATTGCACTAGTTTGCACTGTAGCTTACATGACTTTCCTCTTTGATGTTAGAGGATCTGGTTCCCTCCCACCTCTCCCCTCACTCTCTCTCTACCTTCTCTTTCTCTCTCTATCTCTCAAGATCTGTCATCTCCAAGCGGAACTCAGCTTGCTTCTCCCGTGAGGATGCCATCTTTACGGCGTCCCCGCCGGCGGGGGCCGCTGCCGCTGCTCATACTGCTCCCGATCTTGCTCGCCTCCTCCTCTCGCGCCGGCGTCCTCGCCGTCGACGGCCGCGCTCCGAGGAGGCAGCTGCACCAGCCCTTCGTGTCGGACCCGTCGTCCGCCGCGCCGCCGTCGCAGGCGCCGCCGGGCCCGGCGCCGCCCTTCTTCCCCACGCTGCAGGCGCCGTCCCCGCCGCCGGGCACGCCGACCGCGCCGGAGCAGCCCACGTACCCCGCCCTCATGCTCCCCAACCCCAGCACCCCCGCCGGGAGCGCCATCGCTGCGCCCTCCAACGGCGCCGGCGCCAACAAGTCGTCCAAGAGCTCCTCCAAGCCCGTCGCCGTTCAAGGCTGCACCGCGCCACCCCGGAAGCAGCAAGGCAACGTCGTCGTCCAGGGCGTCGCTCCCGCCGGGAAGGCACACGCGCCCGCCCGCCAAGCCGCCTCCGATGCGAATTCGGTCCGGCAACCGCCAACGAAGAAGGGGAAGGCTTCAGGTGTGAAACGCAAGCAGCTCGCGGGAAGAGCTACCCTGCCAACACCTCCGCCGATTGCTTCGACAAGAGCTGCCGCGAGCACTCCCGGCGATGGTGCTGTTGCCGCCCCCGAGGTGTTCGACGGAATGGGCGCAAGGTATGATTCTTCGATTTCCCGCACTTCTTTCATTTGAGTTCATTCCGCTTTGTACGTGACATGTCGAGCGCAAGCAACACCGGCTTCGTGCAAATTGTGGACGACAACACCGTCGACATCGATCAAACACCGATCGGTGAGTACGGCTACAATGAGATGGATGGTGGCGTGCACGGTCACGGGGAAGAAGATGATATGGAGGAGGTTGAAGAGGGGGTGTACGACGAAGCGCAAGCAAAACGCGCAAAATCGAAGAACTACACTCCATTGGAAGATAAAATTTAGATAAAGGCTTGGGAGCCGGTGTCTCTTGATGCGTTGTTGGGAACTTCTCAAAGATAGCGAGAAGTGGAAGGTGATTGAGAAATAATCCCCACCGAAGAGAGGTGCCCTCACCAAGATTGATGATGATGATGATGACGAAGATGCCGACGGCCCAAGGAATAAGAACAAGCCCGACGGAAACAAGAAGGCCAAAGACATGATCAAGAAGGAAATGGAGGCATCAAGCTTGCGGGAGAAGCTAGATGACATGGTCAAGTCCAATGAGATATTGGTGATCAAGACATTGGAGGCTAAAAAAGAGTTGGCCGAGAAGAAGGCTCAAGAGAAGCAAGAGAAGTGGCGACTACTCGAGGAGTCCAACCGCAAGGCCGCCATTGAGAGAAGAGCCAAGGCCGAGGAGGCAAAGCCTTGGCCAAACTCCTTCAAGAGCAGATCAAGATCATGATGATGAACCGAAATGAGATGGACGATGTCACGAAAGAATTGCATGGCATGGCAAGGTTGGGGATCTTGTAGAGGAGGAGGCTAGCCGGAAGAGGCCATGCGGTGCCAAGGTTCGGTGTGCATGGCGATTTGGCAAGTGGTGATGGCAATGGTGGCAGTGAAGATATCATCTTGTGATGATGATGATGAAGTGATGGATGCCGGATGCGATGTCTTTTGGGTTGTGGCGCAAAAACTATGTTGCAAGGCCGTCAAAACTATGTGATGGTGGAAAGATCATGTTTGAATTCTCGGCATTTTTATGTCTTATTTGTTGAAAGTCGTGGTCAATTCATTTGTGTGCATTCACGGTTAGAGGGCCGAAATCGGCTGCGGCAGAACAGAGCCCGCAAACCTGAGCAGGCTATGTTCCGCCGCAGCCAATTTCGGCCCTTAAAACGTGATTTTCTTGGCCCTTATCTTGCTTATAAAGGTCGTGATTTTAAAGAATTCTTTAGAGTTCTTTCTAAGGAATAGATTGCAAAGCGACATGTGAACCGTAAACACGGTTGACAGAAAAGTGTCTCGCTCTCGCTCACTGAAAGCCGAAAATGAATAGAAAACCAGAGGAATGATGATAAAAAACAAGCTAAAAGTCGGTGGATGGAGGATATGCAGGCAACAGTCCGTGGCATGCTGCTAGATATTATTCCTCCTGATGGATGGACGGACGGAGCACGAAGCACGACGGAAAGCAACAAAAATCCTCTCAAGAGAAAAAGCGACGGAAACGAACGGGGCGCAGGAAAGTTGGCGCAGAAGCTATGTTATCGGTTCGCTACTTGTGTTCGACCATTTCTGTAAGCGTTTCGGTTCCTCATGATGTCCCTAGGGATGGTAATAGGTACACATTACCCGCCTGCCTTGCGGGTAAAATTCTATTTGGGCAAGGGTATGGGACAAAAATTTACCCATAGATACTTAAATGAAAAAATATCATGCCCATCAGGTAGAACGGGTACGGGTATGGGATCGTACTATCCATGCCTACGTATCCATGTACCCATCTAAAATGTTGACAAGTGGGTTCCTTTAATATCCGTATGTATTAACTCCCCACTCCCCCCTAATCGCGGTAGGTAAAAACTCTAGTGTATAGTCAAATTATCTTTATAATTTATCATAATTTTGTGAACTTAAAGTGTATGACTATGTGGAGATGTGTTGTTATTTATGCTTATGTGTTGTTGTTTACCACTTTCCTGTGTTGCTTTATAGGCAAGTTTTTTTGTTTATGAGAATGTGTTGTTGCTACAATATGTTGTTGTACATTGTTGTTTAAAATGTGTTGTTATTAATAATTTATGATTAAATGGATTTTTACAACTATTCTCTGCTCAATTTGATGTGTTATTAACGCGGATATTTTACCCGCGGGCACCCATATACCATGTTAGATGATGGGTATGGAAAAAGTTGTACCTTTGACGGGTATGGATATGGGTGATAGTTAAGTTAAGAGTAAACGGGTAAGGGTATGGTGTGGCTCCAACCATACCATACCCTACAGGTGCCATCCCTACGTGTCTCCCACTAGTTGGTGGTCCATTGACTGAGCATTGTGCAATGTAGTACACGCGCCGACGCCTTCAGTTCCAACTTAAGAAACCATGTAAAACACCCTTGATTTGGTTTCCATGGTAACCAAGGGTTTGTTGTTTACCTGCATGGACTTTGCTCTCCTTGCATCTGTGGCCCAGTTCAATCAGGCCGAGCAAATTGCATGCCAGAAATCATGTTCTACATCTAGTTTGGTTAACCACTAGCACGCCGTTTGATTGCAAGCATGTGATGCCTAGATGCAACACCTTTCTGTTTGGTTATGCTCAAGACATGCGATGTGATAATCTCTTATTCGAGTGTTGAGATTACCAACACACACACATGTGAACCGTAAATACGGTTGACAGAAAAGTGTCTCGCTCTGCTCACTGAAAGCTGAAAATGAATAGAAAACAAGAGGAATGATGATAAAAAACAAGCTAACTGATTGATCAAAATCGGTGGGATGGAGGATATGCAGGCAACAGTCCGGGCCATGCTGCCTGATATGACTTCTCCTGATGGATGGATGGATGGATGGAGCACGAAGCACGACGGAAAGCAACAAAAATCCTCTCATCTCAAGAGAAAAGCGACGGAAACGAACGGGGCGCAGCCAAAGTCGGTGCCGGCGGAAACTATGTTATCGGTTCGCTGCTACTTGAGTTCGAGCATTTCTGGAAGCGTTTTCGTGCCTCGTGTCCCCCACTAGTTCGTGTTCTTGTGACTAGGCATTGGTGTACTGAGATCGATGTGCCTGTGCGCTCTGAGACAGCATTGTGCAATGTACAGTAGTATACGCGCCGATGCCTTAAGTTCCAACCTGAGAAACCATGTAAAACACGCTTGGTTGGTAACCGAGGTCTGTTGTTTGCACGCATGGACTTTGCTCTCCTTGCATCTGTGGCCCGGTTCAATCAGGCCGAGCAAATTGCATGCCAGAAATCATGTTCTACATCTAGTTTGGTTATCCATAAAAACCCGGTCTGCATTAGGGGCGAACCACTAGCACGTCGTTTGATGCAAGCATGCGGTACCTAGATGCAACACCCTGCTGTTTGGTTACGCTTAAGACATGCGATGTGCTAACCTCTTGTTCGAGTGGTCAGATTACCAACACACACACACACTCATAGACAGAGCATAGCAATTTAAACTATCATTCACACTACATTATAGGCAGGCACTACATTAACAAGCATACAGATAATAACGACGACATGGTTATAAGTAGATTGTCATAGACCCGGCGGACTAATGAAAACACATTAAAATTTGAGGGATCAAGCAAAGTGCTTCGTCGTGCGAGGTGCACGAGGCCACCAACCACCTCTGCTCCGAAAAGGTCGAGACAATCACCTTGAAGGTGATGAGGTAGCCGATTTGGAGCCATTGGGGATCCTGAGTTTGATCTCCCGTGGGAAGGTGCCCGTGTGTTTACGAAGCCATTGGAGATCGGTAGTAGAATCACCTTGCCCAAGTGATTGGACTCATGAAAATGGTCGGCATTCATTGGCCTCCCCTGATGCCTGTGCGAGGCACTGCCCTTACCAACCTCTTCGCCTTGGAGCTCTAGTCCTGCTAATCAAATTGAACAAGATCAATGCACGTAACAAACTATCATGGACTAATCATGAAAAATATGTGCATCTAGCACAACAACAAGAACATGATACATACCAATTGAAGGAAATATGCCCAGAGGCAATAATAAAGTTATTATTTATTTCCTTATATCATGATAAATGTTTCTTATTCATGCTAGAATTGTATTAACCGGAAACATAATACTTGTGTGAATACATAGACAAACAGAGTGTCACTAGTATGCCTCTACTTGACTAGCTCGTTGATCAAAGATGGTTATGTTTCCTAGCCATAGGCATGAGTTGTCATTTCATTAACGGGATCACATCATTAGGAGAATGATGTGATTGACTTGACCCATTCCGTTAGCTTAGCACACGATTGTTTAGTATTCTGCTATTGCTTTCTTCATGACTTATACATGTTCCTATGACTATGAGATTATGCAAATTCCGTTTACTGGAGGAACACTTTGTGTGCTACCAAACATCACAGCGTAACTGGGTGATTATAAAGGTGCTCTACAGGTGTCTCCAAAGGTACTTGTTGGGTTGGCGTATTTCGAGATTAGGATTTATCACTCCGATTGTCGGAGAGGTATCTCTGGACCCACTCGGTAATGCACATCACTTAAGCCTTGCAAGCATTTTAACTAATGAGTTAGTTGTAGGATGATGTATTACGGAACGAGTAAAGAGACTTGCCGGTAACGAGATTGAACTAGGTATTGAGATACCGACGATCGAATCTCGGGCAAGTAACATACCGATGACAAAGGGAACAACGTATGTTGTTATGCGGTTTGACCGATAAAGATCTTCGTAGAATATGTGGGAGCCAATATGAGCATCCAAGTTCCGCTATTGGTTATTGGCCGGAGACGTGTCTTGGTCATGTCTACATAGTTCACGAACACGTAGGGTCCGCACGCTTAAAGTTTCGATGACAGCTATATTGCGAGTTTATATGTTTTGATGTACCGAAGGTAGTTCGGAGTCCCGGATGTGATCACGGACATGACGAGGAGTCTCGAAATGGTCGAGACATGAAGATTGATATATTGGACGACTATATTCGGACACCGGAATGGTTCCGGGGGTTATCAGATATATACCGGAGTGCCGGGAGGTTACCGGAACCCTCCGGGGGTTTAATGGGCCTACATGGGCCTTAGTGGAGAAGAGGAGAGGTGGCTAGGGCAGGCCGCGCCCCCCTCCCCCTCTAGTCCGAATTGGACAAGGAGGGGCGGGGCGGCGCCCCCCCTTTCCTTCCTCTCTCTCTCCTCTTTCCCCCCTTCTCCTAATCCAACAAGGAAGGAAGGGAGTCCTACTCCTGGTGGGAGTACGAATCCTCCTGGCGCGCCCCTCTTCTGGCCGGTCGCCTCTCCCCCCTTGCTCCTTTATACATGGGGGCAGGGGGGCACCCCAAAGACACAACAATTGATCATTGATCTTTTAGTCGTGTGCGGTGCCCCCTCCACCATAGTCCACCTCGATAATATCGTAGCGGTGCTTAGGCGAAGCCCTGCGTCGGTAGAACATCATCATCGTCACCATGCCGTCGTGCTGACGAAACTGTCCCTCAACACTCGGCTGGATGGGAGTTCGAGGGACGTCATCGGGCTGAACGTGTGCTGAACTCGGAGGTGCCGTGCGTTCGGTACTTGATCGGTAGGATCGTGAAGACGTACGACTACATCAACCGCATTGTGCTAATGCTTTCGCTTTCGGTCTACGAGGGTACGTGGGCACACTCTCCCCTCTCGTTGCTATGCATCACCATGATCTTGCGTGTGCGTAGGATTTTTTTTGAAATTACTACGTTCCCCAACAGTGGCGTCCGAGCCTAGTTTTATGCGTAGATGTTATATGCACGAATAGAACACAAGTGAGTTGTGGGCGATATAAGTCATACTGCTTACCAGCATGTCATACTTTGGTTCGGCGGTATTGTTGGATGAAGCGGCCCGGACCGACATTACGCGTACGCTTACACGAGACTGGTTTTATCACCGAGCTATACACACAGGTGACTCGCGGGTGTCAGTTTCTCCAACTTTAGTTGAACCGAGAGTGGCTACGCCCGGTCCTTGAGAAGGTTAAAACAGCACTAACTTGACGAACTATCGTTGTGGTTTTGATGCGTAGGTAAGAACGGTTGTTGCTCAGCCCGTAGCATCCACGTAAAACTTGCAACAACAAAGTAGAGGGCGTCTAACTTGTTTTTGCAGGGCATGTTGTGATGTGATATGGTCAAGGCATGCTGCTATATTTTATTGTATGAGATGATCATGTTTTGTAACCGAGTTATCGGCAACTGGCAGGAGCCACATGGTTGTCGCTTTATTGTATGCAATGCAAACGCCCAGTAATGCTTTACTTTATCACTAAGCGGTAGCGATAGTCGTAGAAGCATAAGTTGGCGAGACACAACGATGCTACGATGGAGATCAAGGTGCGCCGGTGACGATGGTGATCATGACGGTGCTTCGGAGATGGAGATCACAAGCACAAGCTCATGATGGCCATATCATATCACTTATATTGATTGCATGCGATGTTTCTCTTTTATGCATCTTATCTTGCTTTGATTGACAGTAGCATTATAAGATGATCTCTCACTAAATTATCAAGGTATAAGTGTTCTCCCTGAGTATGCACTGTTGCGAAAGTTCTTCGTGCTGAGACACCACGTGATGATCGGGTGTGATAGGCTCTACGTTCAAATACAACGGGTGCAAAACAGTTGCACACGTGGAATACTCAGGTTAAACTTGACGAGCCTAGCATATAACAGATATGGCCTCGGAACACTGAGACCGAAAGGTTGAGCGTGAATCATATAGTAGATATGATCAATATAGTGATGTTCACCATTGAAACTACCCCATCCCACGTGATGATCGGACATGGTTTAGTTGATTTGGATCACGTGATCACTTAGAGGATTAGAGGGATGTCTATCTAAGTGGGAGTTCTTAAGTAATATGATTAATTGAACTTTAATTTATCATGAACTTAGTCCTGGTAGTATTAGCATATCTATGTTGTAGATCAATAGCTCGCGTTTAACTCCCCTGTTTTATTTTGATATGTTCCTAGAGAAAGCTGAGTTGAAAGATGTTACTAGCAATGATGCGGATTGGATTCGTGATCTAAGGATTATCCTCATTGCTGCACAAAAGAATTATGCCCTTGATGCACCGCTAGGTGATGACCTATTGCAGGGAGCGGAATGAGGCGTTATGAACGTTTGGCTAGCTCAATATGATGACTACTTGATAGTTTAGTGCACCATGCTTAACGGCTTAGAATCGGGACTTCAGAGATGTTTTGAACGTCATGGACCATATGAGATGTTTCAGGAGTTGAAGATAATATGTCAAGCAAATACCCGAGTTGAGAGATATGAAGTCTCCAACAAGTTCTATAGCTAAAAGATGGAGGAGAATAGCTCAAGCAGTGAGCATGTGCTCAGATTATGCAGGTACTACAATCGCTTGAATCAAGTGGGAGTTAATCTTCCAGATAAAATAGTGATTGATAGAATTCTCTAGTCACCATCACCAAGTTAGTAGAACTTCGTGATGAACTATAATATGCAAGGGATGACGAAAACAATTCTCAAGCTCTTCGCGATGCTAAAATCGGCGAAGGTAGAAATCAAGAAAAACATCAAGTGTTGATGATTGATAGGACCACTAGTTTCAAGAGAAAGGACAAAGGGAAGAAGGGGAACTTCAAGAAGAACGGGAAGCAAGTTGCTGCTCAAGTGAAGAAGCCCAAGTCTGGACCTAAGCCTGAGACTAAGTGCTTCTACTGCAAAGGGACTGGTCACCAGAAGCGGAACCACCCCAAGTATTTGGCGGATAAGCAGGATGGCAAAGTGAACAAGCTATATTTGATATACATGTTATTGATGTGTACCTTACTAGTGTTTATAGTAGCCCCTGGGTATTTGATACTTGTTCGGTTGCTAAAGAGTAGTAACTCGAAACGGGAGTTGCATAATGAACAGAAACTAGTTAAGGATGAAGTGGCGATGTGTATTAGAAGTGGTTCCAAGATTGATATGATCATCATCGCACACTCCCTATACTTTTGGGATTAGTGTTGAACCTAAATAAGCGTTATTTGGTGTTTGCGTTGAGCATGAATATGATTTGATCATGTTTATTGCAATTCGGTTATTCATTTAACTTAGAGAATAATTGTTGTTACATTTACATGAATAAAACCTTATATGGTTACACACCCAATGAAAATGGTTCGTTGGATCTCGATCGTAGTGATACACATATTCATAATATTGAAGCCAAAAGATGCAAAGTTAATAATGATAGTGCAACTTATTTGTGGCAATCGCCTTGTCGTTAGGTCATATTGGTGTAAAGCGCATGAAGAAACTCCATGCAGATGGGCTTTTGGAATCACTTGATTACGAATCACTTGATGCTTACGTAACCATGCCTCTTGGGCAAGATGACTAAAACGCCGTTCTCCGGAACAATTGAGCGAGCAACAGATTTGTTGGAAATCATACATACTGATGTATGTGGTTCGATGAATATTGAGGCTCGCGCAGGTATCGTTATTTTCTGACCTTCACAAATGATTTGAGCACATATGGGTATATCTACTTGATGAAACATAAAGTCTGAAACATTTGAAAAGTTCATATAATTTCAGAGTGAAGTGGAAAATCATCGTAACAAGAAAATAAAGTTTCTACGATCTGATCATGGAGGAGAATATTTGATTTACGAGTTTGGTCTTCATTTGAAACAATGCGGAATAGTTTCGCAACTCACGCCACTTGGAACACCACAACATAATGGTGTGTCCGGACGTCATAACCATACTTTATTAGATATGGTGCGATCTATGATGTTTCTTACCGATTTACCACTATAGTTTTGGGGTTATGCATTAGAGACAGCTGCATTCACGTTAAAAAGGGGCACCATCTAAATCTGTTGAGACGACACCGTATGAACTGTGGTTTGGCAAGAAACCAAAGTTGTCGTTTCTTAAAGTTTGAGATTGTGATGCTTATAGGAAAAAGTTTCATCCTGATAAGCTCAAACTCAAATCGGAGAAATGTGTCTTCATAGGATACCCAAAGGAGGCAGTTGGGTACACCTTCTATCACAGATCCGAAGGCAAGATATTCGTTGCTAAGAATGGATCCTTTTTAGAGAAGGAGTTTCTCTCGAAAGAAGTGAGTGGGAGGAAAGTAGAACTTGATGAGGTAATTGTACCTGCTCCCTTATTGGAAAGTAGTTCATCACAGAAATCTGTTCCCTGACTCCTACACCAATTAGTGAGGAAGCTAATGATGATGATCATGTAACTTCAGATCAAGTTACTACCGAACCTCATAGGTCAACCAAAGTGAGATCCACACTAGAGTGGTACGGTAATCCTATTCTGGAGGTCATGTTACTTGACCATGACGAACCTACGAACTATGAGGAAGAGATGATGAGCCCAGATTCCGCAAATTGTTTTGAGGCCATGAAATCTGAGATGGGATCCTTGTATGAGATTATGAGAACAAAGTATGGACTTTGATTGACTTGCCCAATGATCAGCGAGCCATTGAGATTAAATGGATCTTCAAGAGGAAGATGTACGCTGATAGTAGTGTTACTATCTACAAAGCTAGAATTGTCGCAAAAGGTTTTCGACAAGTTCAAGCTGTTGACTATGATGAGAGTTTCTCACTCATATCTATGCTTAAGTCTGTCCGAATCATGTTAGCAATTGCCGCATTTTATGAAATCTGGCAAATGGATTAACAAAACTGCATTCCTTAATGGATTTATTAAAGAAGAGTTGTATATGATGCAACAAGTAGGTTTTGTCGATCCTAAAGGTGTTAACAATTTGTGCAAGCTCCAGCGATGCTTATTTGGACTGGTGCAAGAATCTCAGAGTTGGAATATACGCTTTGATGAGTTGATCAAAGCATATAGTTTTATCTGAGACTTGCGGTGAAGCTTTGTATTTACAAGAAAGTGAGTGGGAGCACTACAACATTTCTGATAAGTATATGTGAATGACATATTGTGATCAGAAATAATGTAGAATTATTCTGCAAAGCATAAAGAAGTGTTTGAAAGGAGTTTTTTCAAAGAAAGACCTCGGTGAAGTTGCTTACATATTGAGCATCAAGATCTATAGAGATGGATCAAAACGCTTGATAAGTTTTTTCAATGAGTACATACTTTGACAAGATTTTGAAGTAGTTCAAAATGGAACAGTCAAAGAAAGAGTTCTTGCCTGTGTTACAAGGTGTGAAATTGAGTAAGACTCAAAGCCCGACCACGGCAGAAGATAGAAAGAGAATGAAAGTCATTCCCTATGCCTCAGCCATAGGTTCTATAAAGTATGCCATGCTATGTACCAGATCTATTGTATACCCTACACCGATTTTGGCAAGGGAGTACAATAGTGATCTAGGAGTAGATCACTGGACGGCAGTCAAAATTATCCTTAGTAGAATAAGCATATGTTTCTCGATTATGGAGGTGACAAAAGGTTCGTCGTAAAGGGTTACGTTGATGCAAATTTTTACACTGATCCAGATGACTCTAAGTCTCAATCTGGATACATATTGAAAGTGGGAGCAATTAGCTAGAGTAGCTCCGTGCAGAGCATTGTTGACATTGAAATTTTCAAAATACATACGGATCTAAATGTTGCAGACCCGTTGACTATACTTCTCTCACAAGCAAAACATGATCGTGTTAATCACATAGCGATGTGAACTAGATTATTGACTCTACTAAACTCTTTGGGTGTTGGTCACATGACGATGTGAACTATGGGTGTTAATCACATGGTGATGTGAACTATTGATGTTAAATCACACGATGATGTGAACTAGATTATTGACTCTAGTGCAAGTGGGAGACTGCAATAATAAAGTTATTATTTATTTCCTTATATCATGATAAATGTTTATTATTCATGCTAGAATTGTATTAACCGGAAACATAATACTTGTGTGAATACATAGACAAACAGAGTGTCACTAGTATGCCTCTACTTGACTAGCTCGTTGATCAAAGATGGTTATGTTTCCTGGCCATAGACATGAGTTGTCATTTGATTAACGGGATCACATCATTAGGAGAATGATGTGATTGACTTGACCCATTCCGTTAGCTTAGCACATGATCGTTTAGTATTCTACTATTGCTTTCTTCATGACTTATACATGTTCCTATGACTATGAGATTATGCAACTCCTGCCATCGGAGAAACACTTTGTGTGCTACCAAACGTCACAACGAATCGGGTGATTATAAAGGTGCTCTACAGGTGTCTCCAAAGGTACTTGTTGGGTTGGCGTATTTCGAGATTAGGATTTGTCACTCTGATTGTCGAAGAGGTATCTCTGGGCCCACTCGGTAATGCACATCACTTAAGCCTTGCAAGCATTGCAACTAATGAACTAGTTGCGGGATGATGTATTACGGAACGAGTAAAGAGACTTGTTGGTAACGAGATTGAACTAGGTATTGAGATACCGAAGATCGAATCTCGGGCAAGTAACATACCAATGACAAAGGGAACAACGTATGTTGTTATGTGGTTTGACTGATAAAGATCTTCGTAGAATATGTGGGAGCCAATATGAGCATCCAGGTTTCTCTATTGGTTATTGGCCGGAGACGTGTCTCGGTCATGTCTACATAGTTCTCGAACCCGTAGGGTCCGCACGATTAAAGTTTCGGCGATGCTTATATTATGAGTTTATATGTTTTGATGTACCGAAGGTAGTTCGGAGTCCCGTATGTGATCACGAACATGACGAGGAGTCTTGAAATGGTCGAGACATGAAGATTGATATATTGGACGACTATATTCGGACACCGGAATGGTTCCGGGGGTTATCAGATATATACCGGAGTACCGAGAGGTTACCGGACCCCCCCCCCGGGAGTTTAATGGGCCTACATGGGCCTTAGTGGAGAAGAGGAGAGGCGGCTAGGGCAGGCCGCGCGGCCCCTCCCCCTCTAGTCCGAATTGGACAAGGAGGGGGGCGACCCCCTTTCCTTCCTCTCTCTCTCTCTCTCTCTCTCTCTCTCTCTCTCTCTCTCTCTCTCCTCTTTCCCCCTTCTCCTAATCCAACAAGGAAGGGAGGGAGTCCTACTCCCGGTGGGAGTAGGACTCCTCCTGGCGCGCCCCTCTCCTGGCCGGCCGCCTCTCCCCCCTTGCTCCTTTATATAGGGAGGCAGGGGTGCACCCCAAAGACACAACAATTGATCATTGATCTTTTAGCCGTGTGCGGTGCCCCCTCCACCATAGTCCACCTTGATAATATCGTAGCGGTGCTTAGGCGAAGCCCTGCGTCGGTATAACATCATCATCATCATCACGCCGTCGTGCTGACGAAACTCTCCCTCAACACTCGGCTGGATCGGAGTTCGAGGGACGTCATCGAGTTGAACGTGTGCTGAACTCGGAGGTGTCGTGTGTTCGGTACTTGATCGGTCGGATCGTGAAGACGTATGACTACATCAACCGCGTTGTGCTAACGCTTCGCTTCGATCTCACGGTACGTGGACACACTCTCCCCTCTCGTTGTTATGCATCACCATGATCTTGCGTGTGCGTAGGAATTTTTTTGAAATTACTACGTTCCCCAACACCAATTTGAGCCCTATTACGCGCGGGTAACCAAACGTCACAAAATTACATCTCCAGAACCTGCCCGAGTGTTGTGCGGGCAACCAAACGGACCCCCAAGTGCATTCAGTTGGCCGGGTGGGGCATGCGCGCCGGCGTCGAGGCATGGAAAAATAATGGGGAAATCAAGCAGGCAACATATAGTACGTGCTCCAGGAAATCGTTGCGCGTCTTCGCGTGGCGCCCGTGTCTCCGTCGATCCCACGGCTACACCACGCCGACCCGGCACGGCCGCCGAAACTGTGTGTTTGCCTCGAAGCGCCACTCATGCGTACTCCACGTACGCGGTACGTCCTGTCTCCGGCGGGCCGATCGGTACAACCGCTTAGGGTCAGTTTGGTTTGTGTCCTCGTGCCATCCGGCCTGGCCTGAAGCTTGCCTGGTTTTTTGAGGAACTCGTTTGGTTATCATCTGAAGATGTCTGGGATAGCCTGGGTGAGTAGTGGTTAGCCTGACAGGAGAATCCAGACAGGTAGTTAGGCTGGTCCAGGCGCAAGGAATCCCACGCCTGGTGACCACCAACATGCAGTACTTTTTTTGAACACAAGAAGGGTCCCGAAGGACCCAGACTTATATTAGATAAGCATGCAACATCTTACATAAAGCCCCAACATAAAGAGAAAATTACAATCCAGGCTAGACATTTTTGTAGATAGGACCCCAGACAGCAAAACTGAAAAGCAACCGAGTCCTCTTCGTCGTCTTCGATCCTGGCCTGATCCCACCACCACCGGTACGAAACCACTTGGGGCGAAGGAATGGCTACAGCACCACCATCGCACAACCGGAGGTAGACAGTTGAAGTACCAGACGAAGAACCTAGTAAACTGCCTCCCATATGGCTCGACGGCCAGGAGGAAATAGAGGAGCCGGACGCCGTCGCCGGAACTACGAGTGGTCGCCTTTCGACCAGAAGGTGCAGAGGCGCAGTGGCGAGAACCTCCTGATGCTCTTTGCACCGAGATCCCCCACCATTTGCTGCAAAACTTAGGCTCCAAGGACACGCAGAAAGAATAGAGCAACTAAATCCCCTTCCTCCCTCTTCTTCCAGTCCACCTCCATGGCATCTCGAGAAGAAGTGGGGAAGAAGGAGCTTGAGCTCCAGATCTGGGACACCCACGAGCTTTATTTCCGAGGACTCCAGCTTGATTTCGACCAGCAGCAACGAACCAATCACCACCACCATCAGGAGCCCCTCCGGAAACCACCGCACGCGGCTCGGGCGCACCGGCAGCAAGGTCCCCATCTGCATGACGCCAAACTCCGGCACGAGGCCAAACTCCAGTAAGGAAACAGCTAGGCTACATCTACTATCTACAGCGGCGCTCCGAGCTCCTTCCACATCTCCTCTCCGACTGGCGTCGCCGGCGGCGAAGATCCGGGATCGGGCCGGGCCCGAGATGCCTACTCTGTCGCCTCTCTCGAATATAACAGAAGGGAGGAGAAGAAACGAGAGAGCTGTTTTTGTGGTAGTAGTCGACCTCTGCAGTTCTAACCCGGAGAAACCATGTACTACTAGTAAAACACGCTTGGGGCGTGTTTAGTTGTCGTTGTGAACAGTTCCTGCATCGCATACACTTCTCAACCCAGCCCGGTTGAGCAAAAACAGGCCCTAATACGCCATCTGCTAGTTGTTTGGTTGCCTGCATCTAGTTTCCCTTCATTAGGTAAAATGCAAGTGCACTTTGTTTGGTTGCCTGCATTGGCCCGAGCGGCACATGAACACGGCGTCTGGTTGCATGCGGCGTACATGTTGTGCTTACCTTGTACCCTAGTTGGTGAGCTTACCCACACCTAGCACACCAACGCCACAGCACAGCAATGGCAATGAACTGGGCGAAGATGATGCAGTTCTTTAGCTTCAGCCCAAACTGACGATCCACCTTGACACCTCCAATCTTGCGACTGTCAACACTGTTGCCGTGCTTTTGCACCCATTCGGAGTAAGCTTTTTCTGCTGCCTGCCTAGTCTTGAACCCTCTATGGGTGTTGTTGCTATACGATGCCACTTGTGCACTGGCTTCTTCCCATGAACTATAAACCCCTGGGACCTTACCGATGAACACGGCATACCACTTGCCCTAGCAATGCACAAGAGCAATAGTTGAGCACACAAGTAGAGCAAAGTAGCACACAAACAACAATGGAGCAGAAGAGAAGTAAAGCATGCATGATCATACGGCATAACAAGTTCTTCCTATCACTACCTTGGTGTTAACCTACCACCGCATCCAAAAGAGGGTCTCGTCCTACCACCGCAAGTTCACCATCAGCGTGAGGGGTTAATATATACCACCTCACCAAAATATACAGACCATCAAATAGTTTTTGAGCCCTAACTACACAAAATGTACGTCGTCATCGTCATCGTTGTCATCGTCGCCACTGCCATCGCCGTCGGGGATCATGCACGCTCACAGGCAACACTACTCTTGTAGTAGTGCTTGCCCAGCCAGCTCCTGAGCCATAGCATCCTGTGAGCGTCAGCCATGGCAACGAACCCAACACCCTGGGCCTTGTTGTCAAGCAGATGGCTGAGAGCTGCCATGAGAGCCTCGTCGCTGAAGCCACCCTGGGTCATGACAGCGCCATACATCTCAGGGTGGACGTCGAGGGGCTTGCACTCCCTGATGGCTGTTGCCACCTCCTTCACCGCCTCAGTCATGCTGCAAAAGACATTGATCTCCTCCTCCATCAAGCCTCCTCTCTTCCTCTTCCTATCATGGACAGGGTCAAATGGCTTGTCGAAGGTAGCGGGCTTGTTAGGGCCATCAAGGACCTCGACGTCCGGTGTTCCAGGGAAGTCTGGCATGGGAGAACCAAGAGGCTCACCCGAGCCCATGGCATGCTTCCTGCTTGCCACTCAAGGAGAAGATGTGATGCATCTGGCTGTAGTTCTGGATGGGTGTGTTGAGGAACTCAGCGTCCCTTGGGTGGTCCTAAGAATGAAACATAAGTGTTGTTAGTTGCGATTAGGCATAGGCAATGGTGGACAGTATGAAAAGGAAGAGGGTCGTGAGCTAACCGCGACATGGCCGGCGTAGTGCTCTGCCTCCAGAACTATGGAGCAAGTGTTCTCATCCCATGAGGCGCCGCTAAGGTCTCTCAGCTTGGACACTTGGATCCATCGACTTATCCACTTCCTCAGGTGGTTGTACACCTGGGTGGCAAACACCTCTTGCCCACAGAACTCGAACACCTGCTTCGCAACGGTGTTCGAGGGCACCTCCTTGAAGCCCTTGTCAGTTATAACTCCACTAGACATGAGCTCACACATCTTGTTCAGCACGAACATGGACATGAACGGTTGCCACTTCATGTTATTCGACCTACCATCCTTCTTTGCCCTTTGCTGCTGCTACCTTGAGTGCAGCGGCAGCAGCAGCAACAGGAGTTGGCTCAACGAGCACTACTGGCATATAGAGGGAATCAGACGCGAACTCCTCTGAATCAGGTGCCATCTCGGACATAGGCTGCGAGTCCTCAACAAACGATGGAGCAAACGGGCTGTCGGACAGGACAAGGGCCTGACTAAGATCTTGCATCTGCGTGGTCATGTCCTACAATCGTAGCACGCATTGACAGTAAGCATAGCACACAACATACGGACAATCCATGAAAGCAGGAGCATACATGTACATGGTTCATCACTATCATAGTAAGCACATGCTTCATCGCTATCATACCAAGCATATCGGACAATCTATGAGCAGGAACATACATCTACAACAAACATCATGCTACAAATGGACCACCAATAGCTACAAATCACATATCTAAGCATGATTCAACACAAGCACAAGGTTCAACTTCAAACTCTACTACTAGTCTAGCCTACCACATGCTTGAACATCTAGCCCTACCACAAATTGCTGCCGCACCATAGCAATCAACCGTATCAGCTCACGGATCAGACCACTAATCAACCATGCATCTAGCTCAAACCGTAGCTGCAACTCAGATCTAGCTAGAAGGAACAGAGATAAAGGGGGATTGAACTCACATAGGCCATCGCTGCAGCTTGAGGACGAGGGGGGGGGGGCGGTCGTGGAAGTCTGGAAGATCAACGCCGGCCGGTGAAGAAGCGCCGACGCCGTGGACCGCCAGCCGATGAAGATGCGCCGCTTACCTGCTCGCCGGTGCCGATGCGCGTCGGCGGGAAAGCTCGAACGGAGGAAGAATGGTGGCGGGAGTTGGGGCGGTGAGGGAGGGGCTAAATAGGGGTGGACTCGGCGGGAGGTGAGCCGAAATCCTCCCGCCGATTTTTCGGCGACGCGGGCGAGCTCGCGCCATCTCCCCTGCTCGCACGAGGGGAGAAGCGCGTCGCCCTCCCCTGCCTCGCCCGAGCCAGGCTCGCGAGCTACTGCCGATTCGGGCGTTTCCCCTGGGCCTAGCCTGGACGTGCTTGGTCGCATAGTGAACGCAGGCAACCAAACAGACCATTTTCTTCTCACGCGGGCTAGGCTGAACCTAATGCGGGCAACCAAACACGCCCTTGGTTTCCATTGTGACCATACGCATTGAGCTGGTCGGGCCTTCGCGCCGGCGTAGAGACCGACAGCGAACCCGCGTCGCCAGGAGCGGCATGTCGTGTGCACGCACGCACTCGGCCACGGCAAAATCAAGGGCCCGTGGGAGTCAAGCGGCCAACGACCGTACACCTGGCGTGGCGCCACCTCCGGCGTCTCGTCTTTGTCGATCGCACCGGAGTGAAATCTATTTTAAACCCTGAAGATGTAGAGGGCGACGTAAATGAACCCCGACGTTTAAATCCCTGAAGTCCATACCCTGATCTCATCTATCCCGGTCGTTTTTAACCTTTGGGTTGTATCCAAACAGGGGGATTCGTATGTGGCTCGGGAAAGCCCGGGATCAGGGTGAGTCGTTCCCTATGCCATCTCCCAGTGAGGAGTGCACCCCCGCCCATGCGCAAATCCTCCGGCCAACATGTTCTCCACTTGCAAGTACCCATGTCGTGTGATGTATGCATGTGGTTTACAGGACTTGTGTGCAGAGGAGGTCGAAGAAGTGCCAACGTCGTGTAGCATCTGTTGCGGCCCGCGTGCTTGGCATCGCCGCCGGCATCACGCCTTGGGTCGCCACTGGCACGCTAGCAGGAGCCACACCCACTAGCACGCGAGTCAGAGAGGGCCCTGGGCCTGGAGCGACGAGCGTGTGGCGGCTGCGTGATGAAGCAGCCGTGTACACCGGGATCAACAGGGCAGCAAGCAGTGGTGTTTTGGCATACTCATCTCGCCGGGCGCACCGCCGAGAAGAGCCGCCGCGGGCACCTCGTCGCGCACGCCACCGCGGGAGCTATCATCGTAGGAGAAGCGCACACCCCGCGACCGCCGTCCACGGGAGAAGGCCCACGTCGTCCGTGCACGCTTCGAGGCACGTGGTCGCCAATGAATAATGATGGAACATGCGTTGCTAGAGGGTTTCCTGATGTGCACGATCGCGTCGGCCAGTAGCACGCAGCCGGCGACGCCATACCAGGGGGCTCCATCATTTACCAGAGCCACTCCATCGGCTAGTCCTACGAGCATGTCGACACCTGCGGCTCCGCCCCCGCCTTCGGCTTCTCAAACTTCAGCGGCAAGCGATGCACGGGGCTTGATGTTGTGGTGGTTGAGGCGTTTTCACCATGCAGTATGCGGAGGCCGAGCTGTTGCATGTGAGGAAGAAGAGAACACCCCGCTGAGTGCTGACGTGGTCGTTATTTATTTAGTCAAAGTCAGCAATCCCAGTATCCGAATGCCACATCATCAAATCCACTCCTAAAAACCGTACACCTGGCGTGGCGCCACCTCCGGCTTCTCGTCTTCGTCGATCGCACCGCCACCGTTGTCGTGTGCCAAAACAGTGCGTTTGCCTCGACGCCGCAACGCCCTACAGCTGCGTGTCGGTGCACCCATCGACCGCCCTTTTCTCCTCGTAATCACTCCGTCGACTTGAAAACACCTCACTCGATCTGCCACTGGCCTGAGCCACACGCTGCAGTGCACCGTGAGGTCAGATCACTGCTGCAGATGAAGAACAGCAACTACACATATAGTAGCATTAGACGAGTATTAGCTGAGAGTGGAACAAGACAAAGTGTGCTCTTAAAGCCTTAAAGTGGAGAGGTCATCTCGGACATAACCTCAGCTCAAGCTCAGGCATACTAGTACTCCCTTCGTTCGAAAATACTTGTCGTTCAAAAATACTTGTCGAAGAAATGAATTTATCTAAATGTATTTTAATTCTAGATACATCCATTTTAAAGACAAGTATTTCCAAATGGAAGGAGTACAAGTTTCTGCCACGCAATCTGCTGCTTTTCTGTCACCCCCTTGATCTGCAAAGTATGTGTACACATGATTAAACGCGGAAAGTTCACTTGCATTCTTTTATTCGGCATACGTATAAGCTATTCCCTCCGTATCATAACGTAAGATGTTTTTTGATTCTAGTATAGTGTCAAAAAAAGTTTTACATTATGAGACGGAGGGAGTAGCTAGGTAGGCGCACATGGCATGTGATGGTGCATCGCTTGTTTGCGCATGACCATACCATGATACGCGTAGTCCTCATTCCGCAATTATATAGTATACACGCTTGGCTTGGCTTCCCCAATAATGATCGAGAGAGATACATACCCAAGTGGTACTCCACTTGAGAGGCCATGTATGTGATGTAGTACTCGGTGCAAGCAACAACCCACAGTGACTGGTACTGGAGTGTCAACCTCTGCTGATTCGTGCGTTTCATCAGCCGTTCCCGGGCCAAACCTCATATGTCCGCATGATCGAATCGATCACATCATCATCACAACCGATTTCTCTGGAATTAAGTAGGATGTAAGTATCACCTGATCTTGCCATTCGCCTTTTACGTGCTCCCTCACGATTAGACGGGGGAATAATTCCGCTTTTGTGAAAACTCATCTGTGAAAACGACCAAGAAACAACAGTTAGTCGTGCATGCATGCATGCGGGGTAAGTAAACCTTGACATAATCCACAGAACATATAGGCAGTTAATAAAGGGTCCAATCGATGGAACAAAGGGACCAAACAAAACTACAAAAGGAACAACTCACGCGCGCACAAGCACAAACGCTAATTGTCGGACGGAGCAGGTAGAGATCTTCCTCTTTTGTTTTGCTTACGACGCAAGGCCGGGGCGGGGGAGAGATCATGCATGGATCATACTACTAGATGAGGCGGATGGGGTTTCGGTTCGCCGGTCTACATCATGGTTCGATGCGTCATGTATCCACCGCTGATTAAAAAGATGGAAAACGCTTTGGCCATAAAAGGGGGGCCGGAAAACCAAAGCCTTAGAGAAAGGCTGACACGGAAAGTGATGATATATAGATTCTGTTCAGCATCATTCACCAGCATGCACTGATGCACAGCGGCACAGTACAGTACTGTAGCATCTCCCAGCCCACCAGCATTTGCCTGCTCCGCCCTCATCATGCATGGAATGCAATTGCATGGTAATCCTGTGTAGTAGAGTATCGGGCTATGGGACCTTGGTAGCAGTGTGATGGTGGGCACGGCACCGGTAGTTGCTGAGTCCTGTCCGATACGGTCGACACCTGAGGGCTGAGGCTACCACCACTACTCGTATCGTCTCATCATTCGCACTCGCTCCAGCACTCGAGTAGAGTAAAGCCGGACCCTTCCGCTCGCGCTCCGTGGTGTCGACAGCGGGAGTGCATGCACTCTACGTACTCGGCTAATCCTACCGTTCTACTTCTACTGCCCTTGGTGGTCTGCAGAGGGGCACGGTACAGGGATCTCAGTGCCAGCAGGAGCCAACGGCGACGCGTGTCCGTGGCGCGCGCACGGCAGGGCATCCCGGTGTGCGCGTGCGTGCCCCCGATCGAGGTCGGCGTCGGCGCGCGTACCACAAGAACGAGGCAGAGAGGGGAGTGCATGCATGGGGAACGGGGACGACGCTGTTTCTTCCGGGCTGCCGCCCCCGTCCAACTCGGCTCGCAGTCAGGCACGAGGTCGGCCACTGACGCTTCACACCTGTCCGTCAGGCCAACTTCACCGCAGAACCCCATCTTGTCCGGCTTTGTCCCTATGAAGCAAAATCTGGCCCAGCGGGCACACCCAAACGGACAAGCACGTCCGTGCGTGTTCGCTTTTGTCCAGCTCAATCCCAAACTTAAATTAAAATTAAGCCACGAATGCTCCCGAACGGACAGAAAACGAACGCGCTTCTCGTCCCTCTCGTCCGCTTCCGTCCGCCCATATCCGCCCTCTGGCCCACAAATCAGTGAGACCGTGAGTTTTGATGCAGCGTGCCTTCTCTCCCGCCCATGCCCGCCGTCGTCGCTGGAGGCCACTCCGCCCGCCGCCGTCGCCGGATTCGTTGCACCCGCGCCCGCACCCGTCCGCCGCGCCCGCGCCACCGCCGCTGAGCTCCAACCGGTATGATATTAAAATACGGTTCGGTTTCGGTATATACCAAATTATTTCGGTATGGTTTCGGTATATACCATAATAACCAAAGTTGACGCGAATTTGAAAATGACATACTATATTTTACAAACTTATAAATTCAAACACATACTTTTTAAGTACAAACGGTATATAACTTTATATATGTATATATGCATGCCTAAATCCATGCCTTGAAAGGTTATGGACGACGTGGTTAGCATTTTTGCAAGAGAAAAATTACTATATTACAAGAAAAATGGATGTTCTTTGCAGGAAATTTTACTCTTATACAAGAAAAATGACAACTTGTATCGTTGTTTGCCTCAAGAAATATATTTTTTTATTTCGGTTTATCCGGTTAACCATTCGGTTTTTCGGTATATACCATAAAAACCGAAATTCAAAACGATATGAAAAGTTCATACCATATCGAAACCAGAAACTAGAAAAACCATGAATTTGATTCGATTCGGTTTATTTTTGGTATGGTTTTTCGGTTCGGTTTTAAAATGCACAGAGTGACGGTGGAGTTGGCCTCAGGCCAACTCCACCGCGCGACCCCAAACGGACGTCCGTTTTGTCCGGATTCTGTCCGTTTGGGTAGGGATTTGGGGTCGTGTCCGGGCCTGTCCTGGAATGCGGTGGCCGTGCGTCCAGCGTGCGGCCGCATCCATTTGGCCCATCCTGTCCGTGTCTACTTAAAAAACTAATTCAAATGCCAAGTCCTAGTTCAGGCCAGCGGCCCCGGTTCATCACGCCGGCAACAGAGCCATCGGCCTACACGTCCATCGCCCGGCAACACACGGCCGGTAGGCAACACAACCAGCCTCCAAAATGAATAGTTTTCCTCGCGGCAACACAGCCAACCGGCAACACAGCCGCCTCCAAAATGAATGTTTTCGCCGACACACTACCGCCCAGCAGGCGGGCGAAGGCGACACCCATGCCCGACCTCAAAAGAACGGCCACACGCCGATCGGACGGCCTAGTTCAGGCCTTCAGCGTCGAGCATCTCCTTCTGCCTGGCCTCGAACCAGGCCCTCGTCTTGTCGCTCATCTTCGACAAATCCACGCTCATGATCGCAAGGGCCACCTCCTTCGCTTTGGTGGCGGCATTGGTGGCCTCGATGTCGAGCTGCCTCTGCCTGGCCTTGACGTTGTCGGCCTCGATGTCGAGCTGCCTTTTGGGGCCGCCTCCTCCATGTCGAGCTTCCTTAGCAGGGCCGCCTCATCCATGTCGATCTTCATCCTCTTGGCCGCCTCCTCCATCTCAAGCTTCTGTCTTTGAAGGTATAGGTATTGCTTCATTTGCTCGTCCTTGCTTTGCCGCTTCTTCTCGTCCATCACATCCTTTTGGGACATCATGCCATGCAAAGTCTCATGCAAGGCCATAGATGAGGCGTCACGTATGTCGTCCACCTTGGAGTTGGTCTTGCCCCTCGGCCTCTTCAACTCCTAGCCATCCCCACCTCCGGCGAACTTGGTCGTTTTCTTGCCTCTCTTTCTTTGAAGTTCACGGTATTGATCCTTGAACTTAGGGCAATTGTTGATGATCGTCCAACAATGCGTAAGAGTGAATGGCTTGTCATTGTGCCGAGCCTTGAATGCCTCCAAAGATTGGAATGCCTACACCACATGATCAACAACAAGTGAACATGCAAGCATATACACGGCCGAAGTCTCATGGCCGTAGCAAGGAAAGGGCTAGAAATAGGAGATCATACCATGTCCCCAACGCCGAGACCACTCATGGGCCGTGCTTCAACGCTCTCAAATGCGGCGCAATACTTGTTGCACTCTTGTTGGATGAACAACCATCTTTTTTGAATCGAGCCGATGCCACGGTTGCTTGTAATTTGGTAGGGCTCAAACATCTTCCTTTCATGGAATGTTTTGTGGACTCTCGTCCAAAAAACAATGCCCTTTTGTTGCGCGCCGGTCCTCGGATCTTGGCTAATCTCCATCCAAGATTGGCAAATCAACTTGTCCTCATCTTGTGTATATGAACCCGTGCGAATGCTCTTCCTCTTCTTTTGTGCCTCCGCTCTTTGGGTGAGCTCGTCGATGAACAATGGCGCACCACTAATATCAACGTCATTGCCTTCTTCTTCTTCTTCATCACCTTCGACATAGATGTCATCGTCTTCATGCCACGAGCCACCATGGTCGTAGTCAGCACGGTCGTCGGCCTCTTCATCCGGGGGCGTACTCGGTAGCCATCCATCGACTTGGGTCTCATCGGGTCGTAATGCGGCCATGCCCACCATCGAAGATCACGTCCTCCATGTAGCGGTTGTAGAAGGGTAAATCGACCGCTGGCGTTAGGGGTTGGCATTCCGTCCAAACAGACGCGGGGCCGGCATGGTGCCCGTGAACGGTGCCGTGCTCGCTTTCTTAGCATCTCGACGGACGATGCGCCCGCCGCTTCTTGGACCCAGGCGTGGCGTTGAGGTCGATGACGGCCGCGAAGCGCAGTGTGGACGGCGCGAACAAGCCCACGTCCGGCGACCCGAGAACGGGTCTGCAGCAGTTGTGCCTTGGCGGAGGGAAGCCGGGCGACATGGGCGCGGTGCACGACGTCGGCGGCTGGCGATCGTGGCGAGGCGGGCGACCGACGAGCTCGCCAGCGGCCGACGGCCGCAGGGAACCCGGCAGACGGCCCATGCCAAGCATGAGGATGGCGTGCGCTTTGTTGACGAGGTCCTCCTTCTCGTCGGCGGCGGCCTTGCGCCGCGCAGCCTCCGACTCCTCGCGTTAGGCGGCGAACTTAGCATGGCGGCATTGACCTTGAAGATCGCTCTGTTCCCTCCTCTTCGCCGATTCCGCGTCCAACTTGGCGATCTCCTCGGCGTGCACTCCGACCGCGGCTTTCTTGGCGCCTTCTTCTTCACCTTATGCGGGCGGGTCGACGGCCAGCCGCCGGAACTCGGCGGGGCGTCGGCCATGGCGGGGGGAGAGAGGGGGCGGCGGGAGGGACGTGGGAGGGTTTGAGGCAAATGGTGCCAAATGGGCGTGGGGGGGTTTGGTTTCTCCCACCGACAGGCGGGCCAGGGGAGGACAAGCGCGCGCGTCCCGCCCGTTCGCGCGCTGTCCGTTTCACCCCAAAACCGGCGCAAACTTGGGCCGGGGATGGGTCGAAAGCGGACACAAAGCGGACAAAAGTCCGTTCTTGCCCATTGGGCCGCCGCCTCTTTTGTCCCTTTTACCCCAAACGAACGGGGGCGGACAGGATAGGGTCGCGCGGTGGAGTTAGCCTCAGTCCGTCACTCACGTGTGTGCGCTCCTCGTCTCGGTTGTTTGATGATTAACCATGATGCCGCTGTAGTAGTAGCAGTAGTTAAACGAGATCTGCTGGGGCCGGCGGCCCAATCTTCCCGTGCCTGTTCCTGACTCCTTTTGAGCTGCAGTACCAGCTATTCCTTCCTTTCCGGTTTATAGGGCTTATCTCAAAATTTTAGTTTTTCCATTTTATAACTCAATTTGGTTGTTTTTATCACATGTTCAGATTCCAAGGTGCATTAAATCATTGCATGCAAGTATTAAGAGAAAATTGATCAATGCATGTACTTTATGCATGCATGCATTGTAATTAATGCATTGATAAACATAATTTTTTAAGGAAAACAAGAGCATTAATTATGTGCTTTTGCAAAACTACAAAAAATATTCCACCACTCACCATCTACCTTGATTGATGAGATTTTTAAATTAAGTCCTATAAACCGGAAAGGAGGGAGTAGTACTCTACAACATGCATAGGAGCACAAAGCTCTATCGGCGTACTACTACCACCAGCTGCACCGTCACACAGGCAGATGTGCAGAGTATAATACTGGCCCCGGCGATGTGTCGCCCTGTGGTGGCCTGCAGATCGAGCACGGCAACAGTCCACGTTTCACCTGCAGTTTACAGCTCCCCATGCATCTCTTCTCTCTTACAGTACTGACAGAGTGCGTCCATTTGAGATTAGTTTAGTTTACCGATCTCAAGAAGTCGTCCTCAGAAGCGAGAGGGCGATTGTTATTAGTGCTAGACCAGTAGTACGTCACCGGGATTAACAAACATAACACGGCGCGTTTCCCAGACCACCCTTTTGTTTCAGAGCAGTCCACACGCCACGCAACGCAAGCGACTCGTCACGCGCGACGACGGTCGCCGCTCTCGAGGTCGAGGCCACCGACATGCATCGATTGGCACGGGAAATGCCCAGGAAGGAGAAGTTTCGTTGCCTTCTTCGCTTCGACCGTGTGGGGTGGCCGGCGCGGCACATGTACAGTCAGAGACTGTTCATGGTTGCTCTTGTTTTTATGTTTTCCGAGGGAAGACTGTTTATAGTAAATGCTAGTATTACTACTTGCTGTACTCTATTTTGCAGATGATGTTCTCGGGCTGGACCCACATGTCACCGGCCAAAATAACGGGGGGATTCTTCCTGCTGTCAGACAGACAGCAGGAGCAACGGTCGTAACTCTAAAGTGAGAAAGCCAGTGATCAAGTGCTCAGTCCTTGGATCAATCAATGGATGCATGCGTGTACAAGTACGTACGTACTGAGGCTGAGAGCTTGTACAGTATGCGCTCAATTAACCTCAAAAGTTGAAGAAGGGAGCAGTACCGGCGTATCATCACTATTATTTGTGTATGTACCAGTACCATGTCGATGTCATCATCGGCACACTCGATTAATTTCCCCGGTGGCTGCGTGCGAACCTGATTGTAATAATCCCTCGGTAGGTCAAGTGTCCGAATCGTATGCGCCGCGAGACATGGCGTACGGCCGGGGCAGTAGCACTCTGATCACGCCTCTCTCTCTCTCTCTCTCTCGCTCTCTCTCTCTTCTTCGTTCTCCAGCTGAAGGATTCGGGTTAGGTGTACGGTGGTCGATTGGCGATTGCCCAATGCGTGCAACGGTGCAATACTTGTGGCGTCGGGCATGCGTTGCATTATTGTTCCACGAACGGTACAGGTCGTGCAACGGTCCGCCTTGGATCCATGGGTGCATGTGATCGTTGATCCTCTGCCTAGTTAGCAAGCCTAAAAAAGGACAGTGGAGTGGAGGGGTGATCACTTCACTTTCGTTTCGAACCGCAACACGTAGTGCGTACCTTGGTGAGCTTAAAGATGCGTGCATGTCCTCCGGTGATAATGGTGGCTGGGCGTACACGTGCATGCATACATACGTGCATGGGTTACTTACTAGGGCAGCCACTGGGTCGAGCAACACAGTTGTAGACTTGTACTAGTACGTACTCCCTTTGTCCGAAAATACTTGTCATCAAAATAAATAAAAAGGGATGTATCTAGATGTGTGTGCGACTGTGCCCGAGTCGAAGGTAGCATTTGCGGATGTGCCTCTTGGCGCATCTACAGAAGAGTAGAGGCAAAGACCAAAGAGAACCCGGAGCGAGCGAAGCGGTACTGCCACCGGCAGTGGCAGGCTTCTCCTCCGCCGACCGAGATCTCCGACCCAGGAGGCCCAGCAACTGTTGACGGAGGTGGGGAGGAAAGCGCAGGTCGACAAGATTCACCGCCCCCACCCCTGGGCACGCGCACGACGCCACCACCCATCGACCTCCTCTCCACTCTCTCCGCCACGGGGGGCAAAATTTCGTGTTTTGACCCTTTTTGCATAAAAATTCAGGATCTGACCCCTGTTGGAAAGAATTTCGGGATTTGACCCTTTCGCTACCGCCAGGGGTTATGGCGGTAGGGTTAGATCCCACCGCCAGGGTCCATGGCGGTAGGGGGCGACGGAGGGGAACGGCAGCCGTTTGCCCGAGCTGACGTGGATAAGTAACCTACCGCCAGGGACCCTGGCGGTAGCTTGTCTAAACCTACCGCCAGAACACATGGCGGTAGGTTGTTTTGTCTACGAAAGTTTCTGTAACAAAATATCAAAGTGCCATGGCGGTAGGTTGTGTGACCTTACCTTGAGGTCCTAGCGGTAGGGTCCATGTTTTACGCATTCAAGTTTAATTGCTTGTTTCTTTTCACATCAATGATATAGAGGCTAAAAAACAGATCTCAAACAAATAGCATTACATACACAATAATAGCACTTGAAGTATACAGACATGTTTTTTATCATGAAAGTATATACTCATTTCTTTTACCATGAAAGTATACTCATATTGAACTTAATATTCAAACTGAATTGATAATAAACAGATGGCATTACAAGAGGTACATAGTTTCATTATTCATCGAGAACATAACTGAAAGACACAAGACAAACTAAAATAAGACGATTTGCGGATAATTTCGAAGAGCGGGCAGACATCATCATCTTCAGAGCTCCTCGTATGTTAGGCCTGGCCGTGGAGACAGATACGACAGCGGATCCACCGGTTCAGGCAGAGGCGAAACGCTGGTCGGCATCCGACCGTTCAAGCACTCCCACCTTGCCCTGCCCGCTGGAGTTTTGGCCTCCGCCCTTTCCCAGTTGATGATATCGAACGCAGATGCACTTGGGGGCGGCATCTTGGCTCTCTCCTCTGCATTGCTCTCGAAGTAGATTCTCCGGCCCAAATTGCTCAGGAGATAGTTGGAGTAATTCTGCGCAACTTCAATGCACGCTTCCCGGCGGACACGGCAGATACTTGGATCTGCCTCCATCTCTGCCTTCACTTTCTTCCACTCCTTCACGCTCTGCGACCAACCCACGACATCGTCGAGGATCCGCTCTGCCCTCTCGTGCCACCGCTTTGCCCTCGTCGCCTCTAGGACCTCGTCTGAGACAGATCCCACTGGCTGCAGCAGCTCGGGGAAGTTCTCGTACATGTACGGGAGCGGCATCTCTGACGGAATCTGCTGCAGAGGAGTGGGAGGAGCAGGCGGTGATGGAGTCGGCGGTGCTTGCTCCAAGCTTTCGTACCTAAACATATAGATTCATCACACAAAAGGTTCATCACCTTGAAAAAAAAATCTAAACCTAGATTCATTTTGAGAGTTCAACATTTGTTCTCCAACTACATCCACTACTTGAATCATAGTATATCAACATTTAGATATATTACAACTAAGCACTCTAGGAGCGCTCTCAGGCCATCAACGTTTTCGACCGTCAGATCGCGTCCTAAGAATGTTTTTGGCCGTCGGATGAAGTTAACTTGAGCTAAACTGGACCAAACGTTTTATGGGCTGCTACTCCGGCGACAAAATCGCCAATTTCTGGTTAATCGAGCCTTTTCTCATGGAAGAAGCCCATTAAGCCGCATTGCTCCAGCGTTTCCAATGGCGTCATTACATAATGTATCTAAATAACATTGCGAAGAGATAGCGACATCGAAGGGGCAGCGTTGCAGAATCATGGGCGACTGGAGTAGACCCGCTGGCGTTAGAGCAAGGAGTAACGCTGCCGTTGCTAAAATCCGTTAATGCCACCCTTGCCACTCACCGGCCTAATTGTCTTCTCATTTATTTAGTTCGCGCGGCGGTGCCCCTCCCATCTCCCCCGACCTCCTTTTCTCATCTTCCTGAGTGCTCGGAGCCAGTCCTTCAAGATGGAACGATGCAGCCGCTGCTGCCATCTCGCCCACTGGGAAGACCATACGTCGCCGCCACCACGCACTGCACAACCGCAGGAAGGTGCCATCAGGGAAGCATTGGAATTGGTTTGGGCACTCATCTGCAAGTCATAGCCGCTGGTGTTGTCCACTACTACGCAAATGATGTACTAATCAGATCACCAGGTTCCACCTTCATAAAACTTTGTTTCTTCCCATCTGTAACTCACTTCTTATAATAGTAAAAACAGACTCATAGTTCATGGCATCCGTTACTTTGAGTGATCCGGATGCCGATTAAAAAATTTATGATAAGGCAAAGGTGATATTCGTGGATAAAACCAATGTGCAGGTATGGCGGATGACCCATATTTATTTATTTATGTCAAGAAAACTACACGTATTCCTTGCCTTCTCACGCCCTCTCATCTTTTGCCTTCAATTTTGCTGATTTGGGCGTTTTGGGCGTTAGATCTAGGGATCCATGTGAGACGGTGCGAGAATGCTTTGGTGACATAGGATGCAGAGGATGCAGGCGGTCTGCGTGGATCAAGCCGAGGCGAAGCACGCGAGGGGATCCAGTGGGAGGCCCCGTATGCGGGGCAGGCAGGGGGCAATTGGTCCAGCCAAGGCGCGATGCAGGTGATGTTGGGGTCGCTCGATCCAGCCAACCAATCTTCCTAAGCCTCTTGTTGCATCGAGTGCAAGTATTCCTAGGGATCTCCCTTGAATGAATTGGTTTTTTTTGTCATTCAGGTAAGATGCCTACTCATGTACACCTTTCTCATTATTGGCAAAAAGGTACAACTTTCTCATCTTCTTCCACTGCCCATGGTGAATTCCGAGACTGTTCGATTTCTTGACATTGAAATTTCGTTGCATTTAGTTGATATCTTTTGGATGTCGCAGGGCACCATATGTATCCTTGTAGTATTCCTAAGGCAAGATGGAGCATAAGGCCACAAAAAAGTCAGTGATAAATGGCAAGCCCATAGCTAGCATGATTTTTTCACCTTTTCTAATTTCAAGTGAGTTAGATGATCACTGCCATACATATATAAACCTGCTGACGGCATGATTTGAAACATTGGAAAACAGATTTAATAAAATATTTAAAAATAATCAAGATCTGACACCTCTGGTGGTAAATGAAAACTAAACATGCACCCTATTATCAGCTAGACATTATGCTTTGTATGCGTCGATGGCAGTTTCGGAAGGCTAAATTTTTTTAGAAGCACCAAAATGTACCATAGTTTGATAGAATGCAACATCAAAATAAGAAGCACAAAAATCATTGTGGATAGTTTGTATCTAGGAGTAGGAGTAGAGTCGCTGAATAATCATGATTGGACACCTGAGTTTACACTTTCAACTTTTAGTTGAATTGATATTTAAATCTTTCAAGATTTTATATTTTGTGTAAAAAAGGATGGATACTGCAAATCATGTATGTACCATGGATTATCCTATAATAATAATAAAACATATACACTGGAGGACCAAGTTCAAAGCAACTTTACGCGAATATAAGATCCAAGAACTAACCCGGTTCTTTTGCAAAATCACATTACGCCTATGCAAATTGATTAATAATAATATGCAATCATGACCATATATTACTTCATCCAAATTTAACTTCGATGCACGTTAATCACTAGAAATTTTTTGGACAACTGGTTGGTGCCGCAACGTATGCCATCATGGTCATGGTTATTTGAGAAATAAGAGAGAACCACAAGCTACAAGAATGCACAATACTTAAAACAAATTTATATAAGTTTCTTATATTCCTAACAATTAAGAGCCAAAATAGACGGGCGCAGCAACGCGCGCCATCAACGATCTAGTGCATCATCATATCAAAACAAATTCCTCCACACATGCATCATATAAAAAAAATCCTCCAAAATAATATGAACTAGGGTTCATCTTCACATAACCATACCAACTAGTGACTAGAGTTCATATCTAACAAAATATAACATCTAGAATCAACCTAAATCAATCCTAGGGTTCAAAATAATTAAATCTAGTGCAAAAAGGGGAGTGATTTGAATCAAATAATGCGACGAATCGGAAGCTATTTAACTAAAACTAATTAAAGGTATCGACGGAGCTTACCTTGCTTTCTTCCGGGCCATCTCGATTCGCAAAAACGGTGAAGAAACGACGAAGATCAGAGGGAGGAGTGGAGGAGATGAGAGATGGGGAGAGAGGAATAACTCCTCTGTTCTTGTGGCGGATGGTTGTGGTAGAAGGGGGAGGGGTGGGGCGGCCCGAGGCTTATAAGTGCCCTAGACCCTACCGCTTGAGTTCCCGTGATGAGGATCAGACAGCTACATACGAGTTACAGCGGTAGGGTGGGGACAGACGGGGGCGGAAACCGTTAATCTTTCTTGGCGTGGATAAGTATCCTATCGTCACAGTTACAGCGGTAGGCTAAGTAATCCTACCGCCAAGCCTCGCGGTAGGAAAAATGATCAAATCTCAAATTCTTTCCAATGCGGTCGAGATCGCGAATTTACATGCGAAAAGGGTCAAAACACGAAATTTAGCCGCCACCGGGTGGGGCTGCCGCATCGGATCCGTCCACCCAGGCTTCTACCACGTACGTCCCCGAACTGTACTACCTCGACCACCACTGGCCCTGGCCATGCTAACTTTCTCACGCGGCCCACGTTCAGCGTATCGTACGGCGATCGGGGGGGCACCGCAGGCGCTGGCTGCAGATACGTGTTGCCTTCATCCGGCCAGTCTCCCGGTACGTACGTACACTGCCGTCTCCGCCGCAGTAATCAATCATTCGCGACCCACTCAAGCTTTTAACCCGCCGCTGTAATCAATCATTTGCCGTTCACCATAGCTTGACGACTAACGGCATCTGCTAGCTACGCTGTGCATCACGTCGGCCACGTGAGCCGATTAAAGCGTCGTGCATGTTCCGAGTGGGGGAAAAGGCACAAGTAAACCGTGAGGACAAGCAAGATATACGTACTACTGTGCATGGGCTTTGCGCGGGCACACGAGAACAACGGGCGATCACCACGCATGCGCATTTAGCCGTCAACTTTGTTCGTTTGCTTGCTTGTTTATTCTTGCATGAATGGATGGAGGGTGGTCAATTCTCTCGGCCGCGCGGCCGTGCTTATTTGGCGCGAATCCGGTGAGCTGTCCTCTTCGGTCTGGACGTAAGTACCGGTGAGCTGTGCGGTCCGCCAGGGGGAGGAACGAAAAAAAGGCCAAACCACGGTTTTATTGGTTTAACTGTTTTTTTTTCTTTAATAAAAGAAGGGCTCTCACCCCTCCGATTTTCATTAATGAAAACCACAACGTTCTTGAGCTACAGACACAAACTAACACCAGCAACTCTCCAGTTCTATCATTCAAGCATACCAAGTAATCACGTTCATCCAGGCTAAAGGCCTTAAACTAAGCAAAAGACAGGGCAAACGAAAACAAAGAAGCAAGTAGAACAAGCAGTCGAGTCGCCCTCCAGGAAGATATCTTTTCATTCCAGCCACGCCACATTTATTCTCCACCCTTGAGAGGCCGCATAAACTTCACTTGCTACCCGTTCTAGCAATCTTGCCCCCAACTCCAACACCTTTTTTTGCTGCTCCCTTATCTGCAAAATAGACCAATCCACTATCAAATGTGTCATTGTTTTAATTATAGTCATAGGACCAGAGATTTTTTTGTTCTAAAAAACAATCCCATTTCTGGTTTTTCATAAAGCCCAGCATATAGTTGATACCCCAACCAAAACTAGTTTTTTATCATCTTTCTTGAAAGAATCTAGCCAAGCTCCAAAGCATTCTTGCATTGACAAGGGAGTTTTCCGCAAACTGTATTCTTCGAAAATGCCTTTTGGAGGCCGAGCTCCATGGCATTGAACTAAGGGCTGTGGACGAAAAGGCCAACCCACGGTTTTATTAACCCATCTGTATTCTTTCGTTTTATTAGCCCATCTGTATTCTTTGGTTTTATTAGTTCACCCACGTTGAAATGAGGGTTCTGCAAAAAAAAAATCCGAGCCTTTTCAACACATGATGCCATTCATCCTCAAAGTCGATGAATTTGTCTTTTTTGCACAGGTCGCATTTCAAGGTATTTCATCCTGGACTTTTACACACTTATACATTTCATCTTTGTCTACTTGCATATTTTTTCCAGATTTTTTTTGAAACCGAAAAGTTTGATTTTTTTTTTCAAAAATAAAAGGGATGCATGGAGCTCAGCCTCCAAAACGCCTCACTCCCTACTCTAATACAATGCACATCGGTTTCACACAAAAGTCAAGCTTTCATTTATTTTGAAAATTTTAATTCAGAAAATCACATATCTATCAATGATACGAAACACATATCACATGAAGGTATATTTCAGGGTGAATCTTACTATGTCATTGATTTGTTATACTGGATGTTGATATATGTTTCTATAAATTTTATCAAAGCTTACAAAGTTTGACTTATTTCTTTTCTTTTCAAAATCCGCATTATACTATAAGACGGAGGAATATGTGATTTAATGGTCTATTTAAGTATGCTCTTGGTGGACAAATATATTTTATGGGGCGGCTCATGAGATTGAGAAGTTTAGCTTCAACGGTAGGTCACACTACTGCAGGATGCTGCTCACGCGACACTACGATCAGAGACCCTTCGACGCAACTGTGTGCGATGCCATAATCGCAAACGGTGGTGTAAGAAACCGTCAAAAAAGGTGCAAAATATTTGTGATGGAGGATGCATCAAACAGGTTCAAATTTTAGTTGCATGTGTGATTCAGGCCAAACGGTTAACCCGTTCGAACTGTTTGCGATGAGGCAGAACAACAGAAACGGGCAGCCATATCAATGTGCGTGCGATATACTGCATACAGTTCGCTTCGATGAACCATTTGCTATTAGGGAGTGCAACATAAACGGTTAGCCAGATCAAGGTGTGTGTGATATAGGGCATACGGTTCACTCGGACGAACTGTTTTCGATTAGCGAACGCAACAGAAACGGTTCAACTTAACAAGATGTGTGTGATACGTGGCAAACAGCCGACTCGGATGAACTGTTTGCGATGAGAAATTACAACACAGACGGTTAATACAGTTAGTTCGTGTGCGATTCTGTGTGTACAAAAAACTTCAAAAAATGCAAACTAGTTGCTTGCGGTGGCTAGGAGTATCGCACACGATGCGTCTGCGAGTACTCGTGTGCGATGATTAGTAAGTTACACATACATTTCCTTATGTTAACACTTGTGTGATAAATAACATGTGGCACCAGATACGATATTCGGGTTGTGTGTGTGTGCTCCACTTAGTCTTCCCGCGCTCCACATGGATGAATTGTAAAATCCACGCATATTCCCTCACCGGTTTCCCGCCACCAGCTAACGGCTTGCTGCATATAACCCAGGCGTCGTTGCTCCGCCGCGACACTCTGCGAAGATCTAGTCCTCACCCATCTATCATTAGTTATTCCAAGCATGCCAGGCAACGACCAAAGCTTCGACGTCGACGCCTACCTGCGTTACATCTTCGGCGAGGAGAACAAGCCGAAGCAGGTCGGGTAGCACGAGCTTCATCGGCCGGTGCAGGCACCATGGCACATCGGCAGCGATATCGGCGTCACAGTCATTGGGAGCACAATCGACATAGTGCAGAGGAGGTGTGATGAGCAGTTTGCCATCCACCGTGCAAAAGATCCAGAGCTGCTCGGCGGCATGATCGACGACCCACCCGAAGAGCCGCCGTCACCAGTGCTCATCGAGAGCCTGATGCCCCGCAAGGAATGGGCAGAGGACCTCTGCGATTCAGTCAAGATAAAGGCAGCCTACGGCTTCATCATTGCCCGCGGCGGCCGTGTCAACCTCGATCCCGATGATGTGGTGGCCAGGCTCGAGCGCATCCTTGGCGGAGTTGACGTCCCCGACGAAATAGAACATCGCCAACGTGATATCTTGAGGATGCAGGTGATCGACGGAATTTGCTACCAGGCCAAAGACATGGAAATGGAGCGGTTATGCGGAGTTGTCATGCGTGCGATTGCACATTGTCAAGCTCTTATGGAAGAGGCCCAGCAGCCCCAAGAGCCTCCCAGCGCCAGCAGCTCCGTAGGCGGAGGTGGGTCGGGACACTCGGAGTGAACGACCTCAATGGTGCTATGCTGATCATGGAGTCCGAGAAGACCATCATCAGAAGGCTCAGCCTTTTAGCTTATATTTTATTATAATTGTATGCATATGTAGGTCGTGAATGTTCTGGACCTTGCCGCATTTGGCATTTTAAATTATCTTGAATATGTAAGACAATTATTAAGGATTATTAACAGTTGCCAAACTTTGCCTCAACGACGAGCAGAGCGCGCGCAGGGACGCCAGAGCGGAGCGCGCCTCAACAAATGAAAGCAACCACGTGGTCAACCTTCTGCCATCAATAAATTTTGACCTTGTTTCTCGTCACATTGTTGATTGCAACGCAATAAGTAATTGCAAATTTGTTCACACCTATCAAACTAATATGTGTTGACACTTAGCACCGGGCTATAAAAATTACCCACTCAAAAATTACTTCACAGTTCCTCTCCTCATCACCCACAAAACTGGTTTTCTCTGTCAAGTCGTTCCACCATGACCGGAGCAGCAAAGACCAAGGCCGTGGAAGCACTAGAGAGGTCCCGGCGCGAAGCCGCAGCCGCAGTAGAGATGATCCGGCGCGCCACGGAGCCCTCGAACGAGCTCTCACGGGCACACGAGGGCTCTCACAAGCGCATTCGCGGTGTAGGCCACCGCGACGAGCCGGCGTTCCTGAAGTCCTTCGCCGGTGACGAAGACATTCTCGCTGGTGTCACTACGCAGCAGGAGCTGGTCGACGGCTTGATGAAGCTGCTCAAGATCAGCGATGCCTCAGTTGACAAGGCGACCGGCCTCGTCGAGCAACTCATGGGTGACAATGCATGATAACCCACAAGTATAGGGGATCGCAACAGTTTTTGATAAGTAAGAGTGTCGAACCCAACGAGGAGCTAAAGGTAGAATAAATATTCCCTCAAGTTCTATCGACCACCGATACAACTCTACGCACGCTTAACGTTTACTTTACCTAGAACAAGTATAAAACTAGAAATACTTTGTAGGTGTTTTCGGATAGGCTTGCAAGAAAGTAAAGAGCACCAAAATAAAACTAGGGGCTGTTTAAGTAAAGACACAACTAAAGTAAATGTAGCGAGTGTGGAAAAGTGATGGTAGGTGTGGCGAAATTGTCCCTTAAGAAATTGACTACCTTACTAGACCGATAGCAAGTATTATGTGAGAGAGGCCACTTCTAGCATGTCATCCCTTACTTGGAATTCAATGCACTTATAATTGAAACTATTAGCAAGCATCCGCAACTACTAACGCTCATTAAGGTAAAACCCAACCATAGCATTAAGATATATTGGTCCCCCTTCAATCTCGTATGCATCAATTTCTATGCTAGGTTGAAGCTTCTGTCACTCTTTCCCTCCAATACGTAGTCCTATCAACATAGAACTAACCCTATGGTGTGATCCACCCGCGCTCTCATATGATGGGCACCAAAGGACAACAACATAACCACAAGAAAATTTAATCAATCATAGCAATTCATCAACCACCAATAGGATAACGAAAATCTACTCAGACATCATAAGATGGCAACACATCATTGGAAAATAATATGAAGCATAAAGCACCATGTTCAAGTAGAGGGTATAGCGGGTTGCGGGAGAGTGGACCGCTGTAGATAGAGGGGGGAAGGTGATGGAGATGTTGATGAAGATGGCGTAGGTGTTGGTGAAGATCGCGATGATGATGATGGCCCCGCCATGCTCCGCGCCATCGAAGCGAGGGGAGAGAGCCCCCCTCCTTCTTCTTCTTCCTTGACCTTCTCCCTAGATGGGAGAAGGGTTTCCCCTCTGGTCCACGGTCTCCATAGCGTGGGAGGGGCGAGAGCCCCTCCGAGATTGGATCTGTCTCTCTGTCTCTCCCTGTTTTGCCTTCTCCCCCGGCTCCGTTTCACCGTTTCGCGTATATATGGAGATCCGTAACTCCGATTGGCCTGAAACCTTCGTCGTGATATTTTTCCGAATATTAGCTTTCTTGCGGCAAAAGAAGAGCATCAACCGCCTTACGGTGGGCTCACGAGGTAGGGGCACGCCCGAAGGGGCAGCGCCCCGCCTCGTGACCACCTTGGGCACTGGTTCGTGTTGATTTTCCTTCCAAATTTTCCATATTTTCCAAAAATAAGCTCCGTCCGATTTTATCCCGTTTGGACTCCGTTTGATATGGATATTCTGCGAAACCAAAAACATGCAAATGCATGTGAACTGCACCGGGCAATCGGATCAATATGTTAGTCCCAAAAATAATATAAAAAGTTGCCAAAAAGTATATGAAAGTTGAATAATGTTGGCATGGAACAATCAAAAATTATAGATACGACGGAGACGTATCAATGCGAAACTCCTCAAGTTGGTCGCCGAGAAGGAGGAGTGTTCGCACACGAACACGTCACCGTGTACCTTCAATGCCGAGGGTGATGCACCGCAGCTCACGTCGAAGGAGACCCGTCCGGAAGCGCGGTACGCAAGCAATCCGGCGGGTGCTTTTCAGGACCCGAAACCCCACGCGCCCGGGAGGGACCCCGTCTGGGCGCGCGGCGGCTATGGGCTGCCCTAGGTCAGTTTGCCCACCCCTAGAGCCTCGAGGATTGCTGCCCTTCAACACGAAGAACGAACGAAGAACGAGAGAGAAAAAACCAGGGAGAGATGTAAAACTAGGGTAGAAAGTAGATGGGTTTTGCGATTGTGTGTTGTTGTTCAATCGGCCGTCACCCCTTAGGTATATAAGAGGCGGCTGGACTTTCTGTGCAGGGAAAAGGTTTGGATTCACGCCCAAAACCCTGTCAAATTCGGATTGGTTTTGTCCGAACTTTCCAAAACTGTTCGGTTTAAACTGGCTGCACCTTGCGGCTCTTTTTTGTGGCAGTAAACGACCTCGGATGAAAATGTGCCCAAAAGCATATTTACTCGTTTTGACGAGACGAACAACTTTCGTGTCGAAAGTTTTTCAATTTGATACCATATTCAGGGCCAAATGGCTCGCGCAAAACAGCTAGTTATTCACGCAACTCATCAGACATACCCACATGTGTGTCTGGTTCCGGGCGTCATGTTTTGCTCACTTAAGGGTCGCGTTGTGCGGGATCTAACTTTTGCATGAAACCTCGGATTGGGACTACCTTTATATCAAAATCGATCGTTTCAACAAGATGAAGACAATTCGTATAGATAAGTTTTCCATATGAGGCTGTCTTGTGGACGTAATCAGCTGAAAAGTGTTCTGGATACGAAATCTCAGTACTTCGGACACAATTTCGGCCTTAGAGATGAAATTGGATGGCTATGACCAAATTATCAAAGTTTCTCCTTTCAATGTACGAAACTGTATCACTTTGAGCATTTTTCCATTTGAGGCCTTCTTAATTATGCTTTTGACAATGCCAAAATCTGGTGTCAACACATGCCTCCCTGTTTCTCGGCAAAACTTGCGTGCCGAAACATAATTTACAATGTATTCGTTCTAAGGACGATGTCAACACTTCATCTGCCATTTATTCTTCTTAGGGTGATAATCATGTATTGACCATGTTTATGCTAAGGGCGATAGTTATATATCGGCCGTTTATTTTAACTTCTTCTTCACATCATACTTTGTAACCGATTACCACCAATCGGCTTTAAAGAGATGGGAATAAACCCGTTCCTTGTAGCACTAAGGAAATCAAACTCCGAGAGGTCACGCCCTGTTAAGCAAGTAACATCAGGATGATTCCAATCCACCGATGCATCGGCCAAAGCAACACAAGCCGAATTATCCATGTGAATGACTTCTACATCATCATCGACCCATTGTATTAAGTGTTGATGCATGGTAGATGGCACACATTGGTTAGCATGAACCCAATCGCGGCCTAATATAACATTATAGTTACCTTGCACCTCGGCGATGAAGAATGTGGTGGCCAAAGTTTTACTTCCCACGGTGAGTTCCATGCACATCACACCTTTGGCCTCTGTCTTTTCTTTACCCTCAAATCCATTAAGTACCATATTGGTCTTCATCAATGCATCATCATCTAACCCCAACTTCTTGAAGACCGAGTAGGGCATAAGATTTACCACGGCACCACCATCAACGAGCATCCTAAGCAACCGACGAACCGTTAATATGACCTTTGAGGTACAACGTCTTCAAGTGTTTCACCGGTTCTTTTGGCTTCTCGAAGATAGCATTCTTAGGACCAAAATCCAGATGGGCGACCTCCCCTTCTTCACCTGTAGAACGAAACTCGGCAGGTAAGTAATATACCATGTTAATATCCATACCTTCCTGAACCGGCGTAGATTCATAATCCACCATCTCATCTTCATCTCCCAATCTGTATATTGGGCTTAAAGTTTCCTCAATTAAAGGGGATGTTTCAGGTGGTGTGGACGATGTAATAGGGGTCACATCATCCTCTTTCGATGGTGAAGGTATTGCTGCAGCTAATGTAGAAGCATCTATGTTTTGTTTTTGTTTAGCCCTCCACACTTGTTTTGTGAGTGCCATGGGCCGAATTTCACTGAATAATTCGTCCCTTTGCCTCTCCTCTTTATGCTCTACCTTCTCGTGGTTCCTCATCCATTGTAATCTCTTTTTTCATGGTCTTAGTTAAACCGGGAGGACACCACTTAGGTTGAGTATATTTGGGATCCCTTGGTTTGGTCTTGCTTGTGCTCGCCTCATGATCATTAACCATGGAATCCTGCTGAAGAACAACAATATCACCATTAGAAGTAGCCAGATTACCAACAGCCGGCTTTTCGATCTCCTTTTGCTTGTCACATTCCGCAATTTTCGCATTAGGTGACTTAACACGCCACACTTTTTTGTTGGCCTTAATTGGAGAAATTTTTGTTGGCCGATTAACACCATAGCTCAAACGGCCTTGTGTGGGATAACAGAGCCTCTCGCGAGCAGGCCTTCTAGGTGCTGCCCGCCCCATATGAAAAGCATAAGGAGCCATTGGGGGCTGCCCCCATCCTCCACTGAAGCCTCTCATGTAATATGGCGCATAGCAGGGTTGTGACATCCATGGTGTCGGTGCCCATGACCCATATGGCCTTGCATAGCGTTGAAACTCTTGCTCCAGAGGCAATCTTGAACGCTTTCAATGTGATGGCCGATTAGAGCTAGAACCGGCCGCTTGACTTGCATATTTGGATAGCAACATATCAAAAGTTGGCCTGATTCGCTTGCGCTTAGCTTCACTCTTTTCCCACTTGCCAACTTCTGAATTCTTGGGCTTGATAAATCTAACATGAGCATCTTCTTGTACTTGTGGTTGCCCCCCGAGTGAAGGATTTTTATGGTGATCTTCAATACTTCTTTGCCATCGGGTTGCTTATCAAGCACAACCTCTCGTCCCAAGACTTTGTCGCCCTCCTTGCCTTTCCTGGGTTCACCAATACCAACATTATCTTTATTAGCAGATTCGACTATGCTAGGCCGAATCAACATTTTCTTTCCCTCCAAGTCCATGGTGTTTATCGGGAAGGGCTGTTTATCAACTTGCATCTCAGTCAAATTCAATCGTCCGTCATTAATGGCCGATTGTATCTGTCGTCGGAAAACATTGCAATCGTTAGTAGCATGAGAAAATGAATTATGGTACTTGCAATAAGCATGTCGTTTCAGCTACTCAAACAGCGGTATGGTGTGTGATAAGCTAATCATCTTATTTTGAAAGAGAGCATCAAATATTTTATCACACTTTGATATATCAAAAGTAAACCACATCTCGTCATCATGATTCTTGCGAATCGGCTTAAGAGCATTGCACATATAGGGGTTGGCCTTTGAGGACCAAACAAATTCAGTAGTATAGACATCAACCTCATCGTTCGAATTATCATCATTGTGTTCAACCATATGCATTCTAGGACGATCGGTTGTAGACCTATGAACCTCTTTACTTCGAATCTCTTGGGCCAAAGCTTTTTGTAAGACTTGATTAATGCTAAAAAAATCATAACTTTCTAACCTCTCTTTAATGCGAGTTTTCAAACCATTAAGAACAAGATCCACCAAGTCTCTCTCAGTTATCACTAAGCTATAACATCGATTCTTTATATCTCTAAATCTCTTGACGTCATCGGTGACCGATTCATCATGTTTCTGCCTAACCGATGTAAGATGTGACAACTTTAGCTCATTATCGCCGCTATAAAAGTGATCATGAAACTTTTGCTCTAATTGCGACCATAAGAGAATTGAGCCATGTGGTAAAGCAACAAACTATGAAAATGCGGTACCAGTTAAAGATAATGGAAATAAACGCACTTTCAATTCTTCTATAGAACCTGCTTCACCCAACTGCGCTAGATACTGACTAACATGCTCCCAAGCTGTTTCGTACCCTCACCACTAAATTTAACATAATTAGGAACCTTATAACATTGAGGGTAAGAAATTGCATCGAATTGTTCAGGATAAGGCTTTTGGTACACACGACTCTTTACTTTCGGCTCGTTTCCGAAAGTTTCTAGAAACATCTTATGCAAATCCTCCCTTAATTTAGCTAAAATTGGATCCGAGGTAGATGAAGATGTTTGTGGTAATGACATAGGAGCAACCTGAGTACTAGCTATTGGTGGAAGTTGTGGGATGGGCGCCGAACCATAATTCGGCGGAAGATCAAACATGCTTGCGCCTATGGGTGGTGTGACAAAGTGATTCGTTGTAGACGCCGAATTGGGCACACTCATAATAGGATTAGGGTATGTAGGTGCAGCCACAAGCTGGTTGGTTTGAGTAGGGTAAAAATTCAATGGTATATTATATTGTGGTTGCATAGGTGGTGCTGATGAAATAGGTAAAATTGGAGTAGGGTTTTCAGATATACCAACAGTACCACTAGATGATGGAGGCATATTTTTCTGAGCATTAGCACTAGCCACAAAAGAATTGTATGCCATCACATTACCCTTACTAACAAGACTTTCAATCACAGCCACTTGCTCTAGAGAAAAAACTTTACTCACAGTGATTACATCTTGTTCGTCGATGAGGGGAGGAAGATTGACGTTTCCAACCGGAGTGATGTTGCCTTGACGGTCCTTCTTGAAACTTGAAAGAAACGCTTCCATATCCTCCTCCTCGCGCTTCTTCTTGAGCGCCTCAAAAGCCTCTTCATGATGCTTCTTGCGCACTTCGTTGGCTTGGCGATGTTCATACGATAGTTCATCAAGACCGGGCTTAATGATGTTATCGGCGTTAACTTCAGAGGGCTTGGGGAGATTAGACATGGTTGATGATGATTCTTGATCTTTCGTCCCCAGCGGAGTCGCCAAAAAGTGTGTTTGCACACGAACACGTCACCGTGTGCCTCCAACACCGAGGGTGATGCACCGGAGCTCACGTCGAAGGAGACCCGTCCGGAAGCGCGGTACGCAAGTAATCCGGCGGGTGCTTTTCAGGACCCGAAACCCCATGCGCCCAGGAGGGACCCCGTCTGGACGCGCAGCGGCTATGGGCTGCCCTAGGTTGGTTCGCCCGCCCCTAAATCCTCGAGGATCACTGCCCTTCAACACGAAGAACGAACGAAGAACGAGAGAGAAAGAACCAGGGAGAGATGTAAAACTAGGGTAAAAAGTAGATGGGTTTTGCGATTGTGTGTTGTTGTTCAATCGGCCGTCAGGTATATGAGAGGCGGCTGGACTTTCCGTGCAAGGAAAAGGTTTGAATTCACGCCCAAAACCCTGTCAAATTCGGATTGGTTTTTGTCTGAACTTTCCAAAACTGTTCGGTGTAAACTGGCTGCACCTTGCGGGTCTTTTGTGTGGCAGTAAATGACCTCGGATGAAAATGTGCCCCGAAGCATATTTACTCGTTTTGACGAGAAAAACAACTTTCATGTTGAACGTTTTTCAATTTGAGACCATCTTCAGGGCCAAATCGCTCGCGCAAAACAGCTAGTTATTCACGCAACTCATCAGACATACCCACATGTGTGTCTGGTTCCTGGCATCATGTTTTGCTCACTTGAGGGTCGCGTTGTTTAGGCTCTAACTTTTGCATACGACCTTGGATTGGGATGATCTTTATATCAAAATCGATCATTTCAACGAGACGAAGATAATTTGTATAGATAAGTTTTCCATATGAGGCCGTCTTGGGGGTGTAATCAGCCGAAAAGTGTTCTGGATATGAAATCTCAGTACTTCGAACACAATTTCGGCCTTAGAGATGAAATTGGATGGCTATGACCTAAATATCAAAGTTTCTCCTTTTGCTGTACGAAACTTTATCACATTGAGCACTTTTCCATTTGAGGCCTTCTTAATTATGTTTTTGACAATGCCAAAATCTGGTGTCTACAAGGAGGAGTCCGCCGGCTGGAAGATGCTGCATGAGCAGAGCAGTGCCTCGGAGATGACGCTGAAAGCGGTCGTCAAGGAACTGATGGGTGGATTGAGGAAGCTCCGGATCAAACGCGAGCAGGAGGTGGAGGAATCCGTGGCTGCTTTCAAGCAAAGTCGTGAGGAATTGAAGAAGGAGCTGGAGGATTTCGCCGTCCGGCGATCCATCGACGAGTAGAGACAGTAGCGACCCAGATCGTTGTCTGTAATTTCCTTCTTCTCTTGCCCCTGTGTCTTCCGGGCTTTGCCGCATGTGGTATTTTAAATTATCCGGAATATGTAAGACAATTATTATATGCGCCATTGTAAATTTGTCGTCGTATTATCTGTTGCCATTTTATTTGTGGTCGTATTATCCGTTGCCCTATGTGGCAATTTAAATTAGGGCCGAATACTAGTTGAAAACACGAACAAAGCAAATGATGCCATGGGATCACAAGCAAACACCCTCCGTCCACGTGCTTTAATTAATCCATTAGTGGAGAAGTTGTGAGCGAGGCGGGCAGTGGCTGGTGCATGGAGGTCAAAAAGCTCGCTTCCTGGTGAGCATGGGCGGTCTTGCTGCTCGCACGTGTCCCGTCGAGCCTGCGAGATGGACAGGATGCACGCTTCCCGTCGAGCCTGCGCGGCGGACTGCTCGCACGCGTCCTGTCGAATCTGCACGGCGGACTTCTCGCGCTCGTCCCGTCTAATCAAACAGCTACACGCACGCCACCGAATATGGTTAAATTTTGACACAGTAAATAAAATACAACCGTTTGCGATATTAATGTGTCAGTTTTTTGTTTCAAAAAGGACTGGACGATTTTTTTACCATGACATATATGTGCCTTGTCATGAAATCATGCCAAGTTTCATGTTTTTTGGGTGACTTTCTTATTTACTGGGATTTAAAAACCGAGATTCTCATTGTTTCAGGACGATGACAAGTTTGTAATTCATTCTCATTTCTTAAACGAGACCTAAACATGCACCCAATGACACATGTACGATTTCCCACCCATTTTGCTTCACTGGAGCATGTGGTTGTAGTTCAAATTTAAATTATGGACTATATTAAATGCATAGAAAACTTAGTAATTAGTAATGTATACATACACACACACACAGATATATATATATATATATATATATATATATATATATATATATATATAATGGCCAAATGAACCCTGAACAGTTTCAAATTTCATCCTGACACTCTTGTTATTCTATGTTGCCTGTAGAAAAAACAGTTCAAGGCGAGAAGAGGCATCGATTACCGTTTCGCCCACAAGAGGTGCATGTTTCTCTACCGGAACCACGAGGGTTGCGACAGGCTCCGGTTTGTAAAAGGCTTGTAATATAGCTTCGCCCAAACTGGACAATTATATATACCATGTAGTGACACCATGCCAAGTTTCATGATTTCCTGGTGAGTTTTGGATTTACAGACATTTAAAAACCGAGATTCGCAATGTTTGTGGCCAGACCAGGATGGCGAGACGGTTGAATTCGTTCCCACCCGTTCCATAGGACCTAAACATGCACCCCAAGGAAACATGTACATTTTTCTAGCCATTTTGGTCCACTGGAGTATGTATTTGTAGTTCGGATTTGAATGATGGACGTTAAATGCCTAGAAAACTCAACTAATGAATAAAAAAGGTCAAACGAACCCTGAATAATTTCAAAATTCAGCGTGAATCCCCAGTTGTTCCGTGTCGTGTAGAAGAAAATACGAGGCTAGATTATCGTTTGGCCCACAAGGGGACACATTGCCCTATCTAAACCACGAGGGTTCTTGCGACAGGCTCCGGTTTGTAATAAATCTTGACCCAAATTGGCAATGTTTTTACCACGAAATATATGTGCCATGACATGACACCTTTCCACCTTTGATGACTTTCTGGTGAGTTTAGGATTTATGGGGACTTAAAAATCGAGATTCAAAATGTTTGAGGAAGAGCAAGGACACCGGTACGGTTGTAATTCGTTCCCATTCCTAGCATGAGACCTAAACATGCACCCAAGGACACATGCTTAATTGTTCTAGCCATTTTGCTGAACTGGAGCATGTATTTGTAGTTCAGATTTGAATTATGGACATTAAATGCCTAGGAAACTCAATTAGTGTTTAAAAAGGCCAAACGAACCATGAATAAGTTTAAATTTCAGCACGGATGTCCTGTGGTTCCATGTTTCCCGTGGAAGAGAATACAAGGCGAAAAGAGGCAGTGATTATGTTTCGCTCACAAGCGGAACACGTTTCCCTATCAGAACCACGAGGCTTCTTTGAGAGAAGCTCCAGTTTTTGTAAGAGGTTTGTAATAAAGCTTGGCCCAAATTGGACAATGTTTTTACCACGACATATATGTGCCATGATGTGACATCATGCCACCTTTGATGACTTTCTGGTGAGTTTAGGATTTATGGGAACTTAAAAACCAAGATTCGAAATGTTTGAGTACGAGCCATAACACCAGTACAGTTGTAATTCGTTCCATTCCTGGCATGGGACCTAAACATGCATCCAAGGACATATGTATAATTTTTCTAGCCATTTTGGTGAACTAGAGCATGCATTTGTAGTTCAGATTTGAATTATGGACATTAAATGTCTAGGAAACTCAATTAGTGTATAAAAAGGCCAAACGAACCGTGAATAAGTTTAAATTTTAGCACGGATATCCTATCGTTCCATGTTGCCGTAGAAGAAAATACAAGGTGAAAAGAGGCAGTGATTACGTTTCGCCCACAAGGGGGACACGTTTCCCTATCGGAACCACGAGTCTTCTTTGAGAGAAGCTCCGGTTTGTAAGAGGCTTGTAATAAAACTTGCGCCACAATGGACGAAAAAAATTCCTCGACATATAAGTGCGATGTCGTGACGCCATGGCAGGTTTCACGATTTTTAGCTTAGTTTTGGATTTACGGGGATTTAAAAACCAAGATTCTTCTCACGAAATGTTTTCAAATAGTACACGGTTCACTCACGAAAGCCGATATTCAATGAAAACATCGTGAAAACCATATTTTAAAGTTTCATAAAAATCTTAAAAAATGTGGATGTTAAGAAGGTGATGTTTTATTGCGACACAAAATTTCAAGTTGAAAAACATTTCGAGATGTGAGCTATGAAAAAGATAAACGCCGCCCTGAATAGTGACATTACTATTCGGCACTATTCAACACTGTTTTTTCTTTTTCATAGATCACATCTCTTAATGTGTTTCAACTTGAAATTTTGTGTGCTAATAAAATATCATCCTCTTAACATCCCACATTTTTTTCAATTTTTTTTAAACTTCAAAACATCTTGTTCTCGTGGTTTTCACTGGTTTCCACCGAATGTTGGTTTCCATATGATATCCCCCCCGCTGCGCACGTGATCTGAGTCATGCGTTCTGGCTGGCCATAACCCAAACCCCACGGATCGTACGTGTGCACCACTGGATGCTCCCAGATCGAACGGCAAACCTGAGCCCTTTCGACGGCACATGCAGTACATGGGTAAGCACTGTGCGCATGCGCCGTGTAGCTCACGCTTCCTTCTCTACTAGGTTTTCATTCAAAACAGGCTACCGTTTCTCGCCACTCCTCTCACTGGTTTCCCGCCTCTTCTCCCAGATATGCATGATGTAGATGTTCATTTAATTCTTATAGTTCATCTCATCCAAAATCAATTGGTTTTGTAAAAAAATTATTTTAAGATTCATGGAATTGTGCATTGTAAAGGTAAAACCAAAAAGTGACAATTCATTTAGAAAAAAAAGGTTTGGACAATTAAGATATGGAAGATTCTAGAGAACAAAGGAGAAGTGCTTGTGTTTAGAGGTTTGTGCATTATGCTTAAGTTCAACCATGGAGTCTTCTAGATTGTACATGTGGCAGAATCTGGTGGAATGTAGATGATATCCAACGGCTAGTAGTGCTCGGATTTGCCATCTCTGTACCGTCGGATTGGCTTCATCCAACGAGCAACTTTCATAGTTATTCGCACACTATATACGTGTATAGATGTATAGATATATATAGATGTGTGTGACGCCCGGATAATTAAGCTACAGTAAACCCCCGCTAATGATGCCAGGTCATCACTCCTACCGTTGCTAATCCTCACTTGATCCAAATTATGATTCAAATTCAAATTCAAATTTAAGTCCATGATTCAAAATTTTCAAACATGAAAAACAAAATGTTCAAGGTGTTGTAAATAATCCCTGGATATTTTTCATGTTGAAACCCATATTATATCAATTGTTTAAATGCCCTTAAATGAATAAAAGAGGGGTCAAAACAATATTTTAAATCACTTTTAAAGTTATAAAAATTCTAAGGCTTTTCAACTGCTTCTCAAACTTCTTGAGGCAGTGCTAAATATTACATAATAATTATTGAGACAAGCTACACATTTTACAAAAGTCTTTTGGAGCAAAAAGAAAATGCAAAATAGAAAAGACCATGGGAAAACAGAAAAGTTTTTGTAAAAGAAAAGGAGAGAGGCCCCCGCCCCTCCCTGGGCCTTAGCCTAGTTACCCCCAGGCCACACGGCCCACCCCACCCCCTGTATAACCCCTCCCCAAAACCCTAGCTAACCATCAAATCCCCCCCACTCCCCACGATCCGCTCCTTATTCCCCTCCCGAACTGGATCGGGATCGGGTGGACTGCCCGAACCCCATCGTCACCGCCCGACCACGACCCCGAGCCGGCGCACCGCCACCCCGACACCGTCGCTCTGGGACTCGCCGCTTCGTCCGCGACCACGCCGTCGCCGGACTGCCTTGTCCCCGTCGCTGTTGTCCGCCTCGTCCTCTCCCTCGCCGGACCACCTCGAGCCACGCCGCCCCTCTTCCCTCCCTCGCCGGTGAGGCCCCCGACCTCTGCCTTCCCCTTTTTCCTCCTCGTCACAAGACGCTGCGTACACGCCCGGCCATAAGGCCACCTCGCGCCATACCGATCAAGCGCTGCTACCCTCGCACCAAAGACGCCATACGCCGCCGGTGCCCCACGTCCGCTTGTTGCCCTGCTGCTTAGCGTTGGCCTCCAGCTACTTCTGCTGCCTCCCCGCATCGTCCGCCGTGGCCCCGCCCCTGGCCTTGTCTCCGGGGCCGCGCACTTGTTGCTCTAGCGCCGCGCCTGCCTCGTCGGCCCGCCATGCCTCTGCCGCCGGCTGCATCGGCCGCTCCAATTGTGGCAGCGGCCACGCCCTGGGCATGCGCCCATGCGGGCTGAGCTCGCACCCCAGGGGGCTCTGCCCGAGTCCGCGCCCCCGTTAAGGCCCTAGGGCCTATGACAACTGGGCCCTACGCCCCTGTTTACGTAAAAAATGTGTAAAAAATATATTAATAAAAATAAATAATTAATTAGTTAAATAGTTAATTAACTTAATTAATTAAACTTAATTAGCCTAACCACCTAGTTTAGTTAACTAAACTGTTAGAGTAGACTAAAACAGTCAACGACAGGGGGCCCCACCCCTGTTGACCAGTCAAACCTTGACTGGTCAACTAGGACCCCCTGGACCCACATGTCACCCTCTGGTACACTTCTGTGTACACAGATCTGGGTGCACCTAGCATTTACTCATTATTTTCGAATTAATATTAATTTCAAAATATTGTTAAAACTTTAGAAATTCATAGAAATTAATCCGTAACTCGGATGAAGAAGTTTTATACGTGAAAGTTGCTCAGAACGACGAGACGAATCCGAATACACGGTCCGTTCGTTTGCCACGTGTCCCTAGCATAGCGAACCTACAACCGCCCCCCTCCTTTTCATCTGTCTGAAAATGCCAAACTTCGGGAAAACTTTCCCGCATGTTTTCCCCCTTCGCCGGTAATAGCACCGCGTTAGAACACGTCTAGCTCATTCTGTTGTCCTGTTATGCACTTGTTTGCATTATATTTACTGTTTCTTCCCCCTCTTCTTCTCCGGTAGACCCCGAGACCGCTGTTGATGCCCCTATGATCGACTACGTCGACGACGACCCTTCTTCCCTTCATCGGAGCTTCCAGGCAAGCCCCCCTGTGATCATCCCGATATCGCCCATTCCATTCTCTCATGCTTGCATTAGATTTTGCTACTGTTATTGATTGCTCCTATTCTGATGCATAGCCTACTTTTGTAACCTGCTTATTGTTACCTACTTGCTTATCCTAAACTGCTTAGTATAGGTTGGTTAGTAATCCATCAGTGACCCCCACCTTGTCCTTGTTGCCCCTGCTTCATCATCGACGACTCGATCAACGTGATCGATTTACCGCAGCTCGACACCTCACATCACATCACACCCCTTTTGTTGCTCGACTCTGCAGAGCTACTATCGAGTGCCGAGGGTGACCCCTCATAAGGCACTCCTGATGATAATTCTGTAGTGTAGCTATTCGGTCGTGGTTATCGAGGGTGATTTCCTCTTTCACCATTCCCGATACAGCTCTGTCGTGCAACACCTCAAGTGTGAACCTCGAGGGTGGTCCCTCTTACGTTCACATTGATGATTACATTGAGTGGAAGGCATCGGGGGTGATTCCTCGGGTTTTCCCCTTGATGTCTGGACACACAGTTACCTTGACTTTACTTGAGACAGTTGTGAAAGCTGGGCGGGCCCGGAGAGCACCCGTGCGATGTGACGGTGGCGGCTGGCTGTTTAGTGGTATCACCCAGGAGGGGGTGATAGCTTCGGACTTGTCCCGACAGCCGTCACTACTTTAATTGTTAATGCACTAACAGGTTTGGGTATTTGTTCTGAATTGTCCTCTGGCCTTTACGCACTAACCACCACGCGAGAATAGTTACGGGCCTCGGCGTCGCAGTATCAGCCGAAGCTTTGTCAGACGTCCAGTTCAGCATTGTGGGCCTGTCGGGCCAGTGCCATCCAGTATGAGGTGGTGCTCGTCCCGGCTCGTCGCACAACGAACCGGAGTGCAACGGGCGATGGGCCCAGACCCCGGAGTGCTTAGGATGTAGACCGGCGAGGACCTCTCTGCTGAGCCTAGGTAGTGCTGCGACGTGTTGATCTTTTGAGGCCGGGCATTGACCCAGAAAAGTGTGTCCGGCCAGAGTAATCAAGCGTGTTGGAAAACGTGGTGTACCCCTGCAGGGAAGATATATATTCGAATACCGTGTCCTTGGTAATGGACATTCAGACTTGTATCCTGATCTTATACCACTAGAAATGGATACTTGATATGTGATGGATATGTGGCTCCGAGATTGCTTTCTCGCAGGGAGTCGAGGAAGGATCTCTGGGCATTAATACTACAACATGCTTGTTAATTTTAAACTGCTATTCTTTACTCTTCTACATGCTGCAAGACGCTTTGAGCTGCTTGAAGATGCTAGTCTTTGATAGGCTAGGCCTTCCCCTCTTTTCTGGCATTTTGCAGTTCAGTCCACAGATACAACCCTTCCATTTGATACCAATGCATACTTAGTATAGATCTGATGCTTGTGAGTACTTTGGATGAGTACTCACGGTTGCTTTGCTCCCCCTTTCCCCCCTTCTTTCTTCTTTCTGGTTGTTGCAACGAGATGGTGGATCCCTGGAGCCAGATGCCACCCCAGTCGACTACTACTACCACCCCAAGGTTGCCTACTACTATGTGGAGACCGCCGACGACCAGGAGTAGTTAGGAGGTCCCAGGCAGGAGGCCTTGCCTCTTCAATCGTGTTGCTTTTGTGCTAGCCTTCTTAACGCATCCTTGTCTAACTTTATGTCTGTACTCAGATATTGTTGCTTCCGCTGACTCTTGTGTATCGAGCTTGTATTCATGCCCTCGAGGCCCCTGGCTTGTAATATGAAGCTTGTATTATTTCAATTTGTGTCTAGAGTTGTGTTGTGATATCTTCCGTGAGTTCTTGATCTTGATCGTACAAATTTGCGTGTATGATTAGTGTACAGTCGAATCGGGGGCGTCACAAGTTGGTATCAGAGCCGACTGCCTGTAGGAACCCCCCCTGTCCAATTCCTTGGCCGAAGGTGAGTCTAGTCTTTGAAAAACTGATTTACTAACATGGTTGTGTGGCTTACGGGCCCACGTCGCCAATGGGTGGTATTAGGATCTTTTTATTCCTCGTCTATACTCTGGGATTCTGATCTCTCTTCTATTCATGTTAAATGATTTTGCTAACTCTACCCTAGGTTCTCGTGATCACATCCATCCGGAGATTTGTATTATGTCTTTCTTGAATTGGGATCCAGGATCTGCTTCACTTTGTTCACGAGCCGCAGGATCCTCTTATCGAGGGCACCCTGCGTTGCCACTTACAAATTCCTCGCTCCAAAGTTTTTCCCTGACATTGATGTAGCCTTTGCTATGTCCTGTTGTTGAATCCCGCCATCGCGTGCATACGTGCCGCCTAGTGTGTCTCCGATGTTTCTCTTGCCCGAACTCTTATGAACGGCGTGTAATTGGCTCTATATATGTATCGGTATGTCTCTAATGACTACTGCTCTATACATACTACGCCTTTGCTCATTGTTCTGATTACACCATGAGTGACTCCATACACTTGCACCAACCCTTGCTGAACTACCCCCTATTGCCTTTAAGCAAGATGGTTAGACCCACTGGTCGTGGCCATGGTGGCGACAATCCACCACCGCCTGAATACATGGCCAGAATGATACAGTAGTTTGATGCTAAATCGCAGTCCATGGAAGGAGTCATGGCTCAGTTTCCGCGTCCCAATATGAATCAACAACCAGCCCAATGACGCTGCAAGACTTTGCGCGTCTCAACGTTGTCATCTACCGCAGCTCAACCTAGCCCCTCAATGCTGATGACTGGCTCCATGACCTCACTTTCGAGTTGGGGTCTGCTGATGAAGCCCCTGCCAACTATGTCGCCTTCGCGGCTTATTACCTGAAAGGTCCCGATGCTCAATGGTGGGACCTCCACAAGCATTCCTTACCTATTGGAACCGCCATCACTTGGCGAAATTCCAAGCTACATTCCGCGGACCAATGTCGAACCACCAGGGTTAGTCACAACATCTCCGTTGAAATTGAAGGGTTGAAATTCCATGTTTTCCCCCATTGTTTTGAAGCTGTCCAATATCGGCCTCATTTTGGGAATGGAATGGTGGTAAACACACACCGCTTCTATCATTTGCGCCACTAAAACCGCCCATCTACTACGTCCTTCTAATGAAGATTGTAAGCTACCATGCTCATCTTGTTCATAATGCCGAAGCATGGATTTATTCCTTGAATGCGTTAAACGCTTCTCCTCTTGTGAGAATTGAAAACGCTCCAGTTGTTTCCAGTCCATGACCTTGAACTTGTTGCAGTTAAACTTGCACTAAAGTTATGATGACATTATCTTCCTGATAATTGTTGCGAGATCTTCACCGATCATTAAACTCTGAAGTATCTGTTTACTCAGCTAGATCTGGATCTCCGTCAGCAGCGATGTATGGAAACAATTACAGACTACGACTACGATATTTATTATACCCATGGCAAGGCTAATTTCATGGCCGATGCCCTGAGTCGCAAGTCCTTTTGCAACAACCGCATGGCTTATAAAGCTGAACCCCTGCAAGATGATCTCACTTACAGAGAGCATCTAATCCGCGTTCTCGTTCAAGATGAACGTCGTGCCCGTCTGAGAGCTATCAAATTTATAAAAGTTTAGTGGTCAAATCATTCTAAATATGAAGCCACTTGGAAATGCGAGGATCATCTTCGCGATGAATACCCCGCTTTTGTTTCCTTCTACCTTCTAAAATCTCGGGACGAGATTTCTTGTAGTGGAGGAGAATTGTGACGCCCAGATAATTAAGCTACAGTAAACCCCCGCTAATGATGCCAGGTCACCACTCCTACTGTTGCTAATCCTCACTTGATCCAAATTATGATTCAAATTCAAATTCAAATTTAAGTCCAAGATTCAAATTTCTCAAACATGAAAAAAAAATGTTCAAGGTGTTGTAAATAATCCCTGGATATTTTTCATGTTGAAACCCATATTATATAAATTGTTTAAATGCCCTTAAATGAATAAAACAGGGGTCAAAAAAATATTTTAAATGACTTTTAAAGTTATAAAAATTCTAAGGCTTTTCAACTGCTTCTCAAACTTCTTGAGGCAGTGCTAAATATTACATAATAATTATTGAGACAAGCTACACATTTTACAAAAGTCTTTTGGAGCAAAAAGAAAATGCAAAATAGAAAAGACCATGGGAAAACAGAAAAGTTTTTGTTAAAGAAAAGGAGAGAGGCCCCCGCCCCTCCCTGGGCCTTAGCCTAGTTACCCCCAGGCCACACGGCCAACCCCGCCCCCTGTATAACCCCTCCCCGAAACCCTAGCTAACCATCAGATCCCCACACTTCCCCCCCCCCCCACTTCCCACGATCCGCTCCTTCCTCTCGTTGCCCTCCCGAACTGGATCGGGGTCGGGTGGACTGCCTGGACCCCATCGTCACCGCCCGACCCCGACCCCGAGTCGGCGCACCGCCACCTCGACACCGTCGCTCTGGGCCTAGCCGCCTCGTCCGCGACCGCGCCGTCACCGGACTGCCTCGTCCTCGTCGCCGTCGTCCGCCTTGTCCTTTCCCTCGCCAGACCACCTCGAGCCACGCCGCCCCTCTTCCCTCCATCGCCAGTGAGGCCCTCGGCCTCTGCCTTCCCCTTTTCCTCGCTCGTCGCGCACGCATGCCACGCTCCGGCCAAGGCCACCTCGCGCTTCGCCCATCACGCTGGTGATACCCTCGCCTTTCGCGCCCAGCGTCGCGGTGCCCAAGCGTCCTCTTGTTGCCCTGCTGCTTGGCGCTGGCCTCCTGCTACTTCTGCCGCCTCCCTGCACCATCCGCCGTGGCCCCGCACTTGGCCTTGTCTCCGGCCGCCGCGCCCACTTGCTGCTCTGCCTAGCGCCGCGCCCGTCCACTGTTTGGCCGCGCCGATGACCGTCCTCGTCGGCCCCGCCCGCGGCCTCTGCCCGCCGGCCTGCATTGGCCGCTCCCGTTGTGGCCGTGCCCACGCCCCTGGGCATGCGCCCATGCGGGTTGCGCTCGCACCCCTGGGGGCTTCGCCCGAATCCGCGCGCCCGTTAAGGACCCAGGGGCCTGTGACAACTGGGCCCCATGCCCCTGTTTACTTAAAAAAATGTGTAAAAACATATATTAATAAAAACAATTAATTAATTAGTTAAACAGTTAATTAACTTAATTAGCCTAACCGCCTAGTTTAGTTAACTAAACTGTTAGAGTAGTCTAAAACAGTCAACGACAGGGGGCCCCACCCACAGTGACCCGATCCAAACCTTGGTCAACTAGGACCCCCTGGACCCACATGTCACCCTCTGGTACACTTCTGTGTACACAGATCTGGGTGCACCTAGCATTTACACATTATTATCGAATTAATATTAATTTCAGAATATTGTTAAAACTTTAGAAATTCATAGAAATTAATCTGTAACTCTGATGAAAAATTTTTATACATGAAAGTTGCTCAGAACGACGAGACGAATCCGAATACGTGGTCCGTTTGTTTGCCACGCGCCCCTAGCATAGCGAACCTACAACCGCCCCCCTTCTTTTCATCTGTCCAAAAATGCCAAACTTCGGGAAAACTTTCCCGGATGTTTTCCCCCTTCGCCGGTAGTAGCACCTCGTTAGAACACGTCTAGCTCTGTCTGTTGTCCTGTTATGCACTTGTATGCATTATATTTAATGTTTCTTCCCCCTCTTCTTCTCCGGTAGACCCCGAGACCGCTGTTGATGCCCCTGTGATTGACTACGTCGATGATGACCCTTCTTCCCTTTCATCGGAGCTTCCAGGCAAGCCCCCCTTTGATCATCTTGATATCGCCCATTCCATTCTCTTATGCTTGCATTAGATTTTGCTACTGTTATTGATTGCTCCTATTCTGATGCATAGCCTGCTTTTGTAACCTGCTTATTATTACCTACTTGTTTATCCTAAACTGCTTAGTATAGGTTGGTTAGTGATCCATCAGTGACCCCCACCTTGTCCTTGTTGCCCCTGCTTCATCATCGATGACTCGATCAACGTGACTGACGACCAGAGCCCGACACCTCACATCACATCACGCCCCTTTTGTTGCTCGACTCTGCAGAGCTACTATCGAGTGCCGAGGGTGATCCCTCATAACGCACTCCTGATGATAATTCTGTAGTGGTCATTGAGGGTGATTTCCTCTTTCACCATTCCCGATACGGCTCTGTCATGCAACACCTCAAGTGTGAACCTCGAGGGTGGTCCCTCTTACGTTCACATTGATGATTACATTGAGTGGAATCCACCGGGGGTGATTCCTCGGGTTTTCCCCTTGATGTCTGGACACACAATTACCTTGACTTTACTTGAGACAGTTGTGAAAGCCGGGCGGGCCCGGTGAGCACCCGTGCGATGTGACAGTGGCGGCTGGCTGTTTAGTGGTATCACCTAGGAGGGGGTGATAGCTCCGGACTTGTCCCGACAGCCGTCACTACTTTAATTGTTAATGCACTAACAGGTTTGGGTATTTGTTCTGAATTGGCCTCTGGCCTTTACGCACTAACCACCACGCGAGAATAGTTATGGGCCTCGGTGTCGCAGTATCAGCCGAAGCTTTGTCAGACGTCCAGTTCAGCATTGTGGGCCTGTTGGGCCAGTGCCATCCAGTATGAGGTGGTGCTCGTCCCGGCTCGTTGCACAACGAGCCGGAGTGCAACGGGCGATGGGCCCAGACCCCGGAGTGCTTAGGATGTAGACCGGCGGGGACCTCTCTGCTGAGCCTATGTAGGGCTGCGACGTGTTGATCTTCCGAGGCCGGGCATTGACCCATGAAAGTGTGTCCGGCCAAAGTAATCAAGCGTGTTGGAAAATCTGGTGCACCCCTGCAGGGAAGATATATATTCGAATACCGTGTCCTCGGTAATGGACGTTCAGACTTGTATCCTGATCTTATACAACTAGAAATGGATACTTGATATGTGATGGATATGTGGTTCTGAGATTGCTTTCTCGCAGGGAGTCGAGGAAGGATCTCTGGGCATTAATACTACAACATGCTTGTTAATTTTAAACTGCTATTCTTTACTCTTCTACATGCTGCAAGATGCTTGGAGCTGCTTGAAGATGCTAGTCTTTGATAGGTTAGGCCTTCCCCTCTTTTTTGGCATTCCGCATGATTCAGGTCCACGATACTGCCCTTCTTCCATTTGATACCAATGCATACTTAGTATAGATCTGATGCCTGCGAGTACTTTGGATGAGTACTCACGGTTGCTTTGCTCCCCCTTTCCCCCTTCTTTCTTCTTTCTGGTTGTTTCAACCAGATGGTGGATCCCAGGAGCCAGATGCCACCCCAGTCGACTACTACTACCACCCCGAGGGTGCCTACTACTACGTGGAGACCGCCGACGACCAGGAGTAGTTAGGAGGTCCTAGGCAGGAGGCCTTGCCTCTTCAATCGTGTTGCTTTTGTGCTAGCCTTCTTAAGGCATCCTTGTCTAACTTTATGTACGTACTCGAGATATTGTTGCTTCCGCTGACTCTTGTGTATCGAGCTTGTATTCGAGCCCTCGAGGCCCCTGGCTTGTAATATGAAGCTTGTATTATTTCAATTTGTGTCTATAGTTGTGTTGTGATATCTTCCCGTGAGTTCCTAATCTTGATCGTACAAATTTGCGTGTATGATTAGTGTACGGTCGAGTCGGGGGCGTCACAATGTGTCCCATGCTAGACACAATAAAGTTTGAGTGCATGCGTGGGACGACCCCCCCTGCCGCCTCGAAGTTGGGAACCTGACATCATAGGTATTGAACTAGGCTTGGAGTCGGGTATGGTGTTTGTTCGGTTTGTAATGTACTTGGCGTGGCCCATCGAAGTTGTGCATTTGGGATTTAAACACATCATACACCATCGTACCCATACATATTTTTGGGCCGCATGCAGTGTATACGGCGTCTTTTGATCAGCTACGTCTCCCTTGTGCGGTTTTTTGTGATGACACAGATATCTGTGGGCTCCCCGAGTGTATATATATCATCCCTTTGACCGATAATGAGGGGTATGTGTTGGCCATGAATGGATTCCTCCTAGTTCATGTTAGGGCCGGTTACCGTCGAATGTCGGTCAACCAAAGCACGAGCTCATGCGTTGTCAGGATTCCCTCCCAGATGCTCAGATTGCTGGGTTCGACCTACATCAAACCCTGCGTACGTATCTCATCCTTAACTACCTTGCCTTCATGGTTGTTATGCAGACGAGAGGTAGGCACCACATCTTAATTGTACATTATTCTATATTGAAAACACACATCACCCCTTCCCAACGTACATCATTTTGGGCCGCATGCAAGAGGTGCTGGTTTTGAGGTCTCTCTCGTCCGATGTTTATGACGGTTCAATCTATTGGCCCAAGCAGTTTAACGACAACAACAACTGTCAATTGACCAAACGAAAGATTCATTGGTCCGTCTTATGGTAGGTCATGGCGGCATGCATGTATGACCGAAGATCGATCATTATGGGCATCCGCCCCGCTGACACGAAGTGGGAGGTGGTAGGCCAAGCATCCTAGCTAGGTACGACATTATGTCATTATATATATCCTAGCTAGGTGGTTGTTAGGGTGCTTTTGGGTTTGCGAGGCAGGTGCCACCAAAGTTATGCATTGTGTATTTAAAGTTTTAAATATCCCCAATATTCGTACATATATTTGGCCACTTCCAGGTGGTTCTTGACTTCTGGCCCCTCTCATCGATCTTCAATGATGCGCCCAACCGTGGGCCCGCAGGGTCAAAGTTGTGCATTGGAATTTTGAACATCACATACCACCCTTTTCACTCATATATATTTGGGCCACATGCTGGCGTGGCTGTCTTTTGACCCTGCCTAACGTTATTTTTTGCTGCAAAGACTCGGATGATCCTCAATGGACACGGGGTATAGTATCTAAACCGTGTGCGATACAAGTGCGATGTGAATCACCACGACCACGCAAGCGCGAGCAAATTAAGGTGGAGGTACTCGCTCAACCGTGTGTGATGCAAGTGCGCTGAAATCACCACGACCGCACAAGCGCGAGCAAAGGGTGGAGGTACTGGCTCAACCATGTGCGATGCAAGTGCGCTGAAATCACCACGACCGCGCAAGCGCGAGCAAAGGGGGGAGGTACTGGCTTAACCGTGTGCGATGCAAGTGCGCTATAAAACCACCACCTGTGGAAGCTAAAGGCGGGTAAGTTTATTTGGAAATTAGGACGAACCGTGTGCGATAGACCAGCTAGCTAGTGAGGAAAATATGCCCTAGAGGCAATAATAAAGTTATTATTATTTCCTTATATCATGATAAATGTTTATTATTCATGCTAGAATTGTATTAACCGAAACATAATACATGTGTGAATACATAGACCAACAGAGTGTCACTAGTATGTCTCTACTTTACTAGCTCGTTAATCAAAGATGGTTATGTTTCCTAACCATAGACATGAATTGTCATTTGATTAACGGGATCACACCATTAGGAGAATGATGTGATTGACTTGACCCATTCCGTTAGCTTAGCACTTGATCGTTTAGTATGTTGCTATTGCTTTCTTCATGACTTATACATGTTCCTATGACTATGAGATTATGCAACTCCTGTTTATCGGAGGAACACTTTGTGTGCTACCAAACGTCACAACGTAACTGGGTGATTATAAAGGTGCTCTACAGGTGTCTCTGAAGGTACTTGTTGGGTTGGCAAATTTCAAGATTAGGATTTGTCACTCCGATTGTCGGAGAGGTATCTTTGGGCCCACTCGGTAATGCACATCACTATAAGCCTTGCAAGCATTGCAACTAATGAGTTAGTTGTGGGATGATGTATTACGGAACGAGTAAAGAGCCTTGCCGGTAACGAGACTGAACTAGGTATTGAGATACCGACGGTCGAATCTTGGGCAAGTAACATACCGATGACAAAGGGAACAACGTATGTTGTTATGCGGTTTGACCTATAAAGATCTTCGTAGAATATGTAGGAGCCAATATGAGCATCCAGGTTCCGCTATTGGTTATTGACCGGGGACGTGTCTCGGTCATGTCTACATAGTTTTCGAACCCGTAGGGTCCGCACGCTTAAAGTTCGATGACGGTTATATTATGAGTTTATGTGTTTTGACGTACCGAAGGTAGTTTGGAGTCCCGAATGTGATCACAGACATGACGAGGAGTCTCGAAATGGTCGAGACATGAAGATTGATATATTGGAGACTATATTAGGACATCGGAATGGTTCCGGGGGTTATCGGATATATACCGGAGTAACGGGGGGTTACCAGAACCCCCCGGAGGTTATTGGGCCTCATGGGCCCAAGTGGTGGAAGAGGAGAGGCGGCCAAGGGGCAGCCGCGCGCCCCTCCCCCCAAGTCCGAATTGGACAAGGAGGCGGCGCCCCTTCCTTCCCCTCTCTCTCCTTCCTCACCTCTGCTACTCCAACATGGAAGGGGAGTCCTACTCCCGGTGGGAGTAGGACTCCTCATGGGGCGCGCCAAGGGTGGCCGGCCCCCTCCCCCTCCTCCACTCCTTTATATACGTGGATGGAGGCACCCCCTAGAGACACAACAATTGATCCCTTGGATCTCTTAGCCGTGTGCGGTGCCCCCCTCCACCATAATCCACCTTGGTCATATCGTAGCGGTGCTTAGGCGAAGCCCTGCGTCGGCAGAACATCATCATCGTCACCACGACGTCGTGCTGATGGAACTCTCCCTCAAAGCTCGGCCCGATCGGAGTTCGGAGGACGTCAACGAGTTGAACGTGTGCTGAACTCGGAGGTGCCGTGCGTTTGGTACTTGATCGGTCGGATCGTGAAGACGTACGACTACATCAACCGCGTTGTGCTAACGCTTCCGTTTTCGGTCTATGAGGGTACGTGGACACACTCTCCCCTCTCGTTGCTATGCATCACCATGATCTTGCATATGCGTAGGATTTTTTTTTGAAATTATTACGTTCCCCAACAGTGGTATCAGAGCCTGGTTTTATGCATAGATGTTATATGCACGAGTAGAACACAAGTGAGTTGTGGGCGATACAGGTCAGACTGCTTACTAGCATGTCATACTTTGGTTCGGCGGTATTGTTGGATGAAGCGGCCTGGACCGACATTACGCGTACGCTTACGCGGACTGGTTTTACCGTCGTACTATGCACACAGGTGACTAGCGGGTGTCAGTTTCTCCAACATTAGTTGAACCGAGTGTGGCTACACCCGGTCCTTGAGAAGGTTAAAACAACACTAACTTGAAGAACTATCGTTGTGGTTTTGATGCGTAGGTAAGAACGGTTCTTGCTCAGCCTGTAGCAGCCACATAAAACTTGCGACAACAAAGTAGAGGACGTCTAACTTGTTTTTGCAGGGCATGTTGTGATGTGATACGGTCAAGGCATGGTTCTATATTTTATTGTATGAGATGATCATGTTTTGTAACCGAGTTATCGGCAACTGGCAGGAGCCATATGGTTGTCGCTTTATTGTATGCAACGCAATCGCCCTGCAATTGCTTTACTTTATCACTAAGCGGTAGCTATAGTCGTAGAAGCAATAGTTGGCGAGACGACAACGATGCTACGATGGAGATCAAGGTGCCACACCGGTGACGAAGGTGATCATGACGGTGCTTCGGAGATGGAGATCACAAGCACAAGATGATGATGGCCATATCATATCACTTATATTGATTGCATGTGATGTTTACCTTTTATGCATCTTATTTTGCTTTGATTGGCGGTAGCATTATAAGATGATCTCTCACTAAATTTCAAGATAAAATTGTTCTCCTTGAGTATGCACCGTTGCCAAAGTTCGTCGTGCCCAGACACCACGTGATGATCGGGTGTGATAAGCTCTACGTCCATCTAGAACGGGTGCAAGCCAGTTTTGCACACGCAGAATACTCAGGTTAAACTTGACGAGCCTAGCATATGCAGATATGGCCTCGGAACCTTTGAGACCGAAAAGGTCGGCGTGAATCATATAGTAGATATGATCAACATAGTGATATTCACCATTGAAAACTACTCCATTTTACGTGATGATCGGTTATGGTTTAGTTGATTTGGATCACATGATCACTTAGATGATTAGAGGGATGTCTATATAAGTTGGAGTTTTTAAGTAATATGATTAATTGAACTTAAATTTATCATGAACTTAGTACCTGATAGTATTTTGCATGTCTATGTTGGTTGTAGTTAGATGGCTCGTGCTGTTGTTCTGTTGAATTTTAATGCGTTCCTTTAGAAAGCAAAGTTGAAAGATGATGCTAGCAATTACACGGACTGGGTACGTAACTTGAGGATTATCCTCATTGCTACACAGAAGAATTATGTCCTGGAAGCACCGCTAGGTGCCAAACTTGATGCAGGAGCAACACCATATGTATGAACGTCTGGAAGAGCAAAGCTGATGACTACTCGATAGTTCAGTGTGCCATTCTTTACGGCTTAAAACCGGGACTTCAACGATGTTTTGAACGTCATGGAGCATATGAGACGTTCCAAGAGTTGAAGTTAATATTTCAAGAAAATGCCCAGATTGAGAGATATGAAGTCTCCAATAAGTTCTACAGCTGCAAGATGGAGGAGAATAGTTCTGTCAGTGAGCATATACTCAGAATGTCTGGGTATAACAATCACTAGATTCAACTGGGAGTTAATCTTCCGGATAATAGTGTCATTGACAGAATTCTTCAATCACTGCCACCAAGCTACAAGAGCTTCGTGATGAACTATAACATGCAAGGGATGGATAAGACAATTCCCGAGCTCTTCGCAATGCTAAAGGCTGCCGAGGTAGAAATCAAGATGGAGCATCAAGTGTTGATGGTCAATAAGACCACCAGTTTCAAGAAAAAGGGCAAACGGAAGAACAAGGGGAACTTCAAGAAGAACAACAAACAAGTTGCTGCTCAAGAGAAGAAACCCAATTCTGGACCTAAGCCTGAGACTGAGTGCTTCTAATGCAAGCAGACTGGTCAATAGAAGCGGAACTGCCCCAAGTATTTGGCGGATAAGAAGGATGGCAAGGTGAACAAAGGTATATGTGATATACATGTTATTGATGTGTATATTACCAGAGCTTGCAGTAGCACCTGGGTATTTGATACTGGTTCTGTTGCTAATATTTGCAACTCGAAACAGGGACTACAGATTAAGCGGACACTGGCTAAGGACGAGATGACGATGCACGTGGGAAACGGTTCCAAAGTTGATGTGATCGCCGTCGGCACGCTACCTCTACATCTACCTTCGGGATTAGTATTAGACCCAAATAATTTTTATTTGGTGCCGCGTTGAGCATGAACATTATATCTGGATCTTGTTTGATGCGAGACGGTTATTCATTTAAATCAGAGAGTAATGGTTGTTCTATTTATATGAGTAATATCTTTTATGGTCATGCACCCTTGAAGAGTGGTCTATTTTTGATGAATCTCGATAGTAGTGATACGCATATTCATAATGTTGAAGCCAAAAGATGCATAGTTGATAATGATAGTGCAACTTATTTGTGGCACTGCCGTTTGGGTCATATTGGTGTAAAGCGCATGAAGAAACTCCATACTGATGGACTTCTGGAATCACTTGGTACTTGCGAACCATGCCTCATGGGCAAGATGACTAAAACGCCATTCTCCGGAACTATGGAGCGAGCAACTCATTTATTGGAGATCATACATACTGATGTATGTGGTCCGATGAATGTTGAGGCTCGCGGCGGGTCTCGTTATTTTCTCACCTTCACAAATGATTTAAGTAGATATGGGTATATCTACTTAATGAAACATAAGTCTGAAACATTTGAAAAGTTCAAAGAATTTCGGAGTGAAGTTGAAAATTATCGTAACCAGAAAATAAAATTTCTACGATCTAATCGCGGAGGAGAATATTTGAGTTACGTGTTTGGTCTACATTTGAAATAATGCAGAATAGTTTCACAACTCACGCCACCCGGGACACCACAGCTTAATGGTGTGTCCAAACATCATAATCGTACTTTACTAGATATGGTGCGATCTATGATGTCTCTTACTGATTTACCGCTATCGTTTTGGGGTTATGCTTTAGAGACGACCGCATTCACGTTAAATAGGGCACCATCAAAATCCGTTGAGACGACGCCTTATGAACTGTGGTTTGGCAAGAAACCAAAGTTGTCGTTTCTTAAAGTTTGGGGTTGCGATGCTTATGTGAAAAAGCTTCAACCTGATAAGCTCGAACCCAAATCGGAGAAATGTGTCTTCATAGGATACCCAAAGGAAACTGTTGGGCACACCTTATATCACAGATCCGAAGGCAAGACATTCATTGCAAAGAATTGATTCGTTCTAGAGAAGGAGTTTCTCTCAAAAGAAGTGAGTGGGAGGAAAGTAGAACTTTATCAGGTAACAGTACCTGCTCCCTTATTGGAAAATAGTTCATCACAGAAACCGGTTCCTATGACGTCTACACCAATTAGTGAGGAAGTTAATGATGATGATCATGAAACTTCAGATCAAGTTGTTACTGAACCTCGTAGGTCAACCAGAGTAAGATCCGCGCCAGAGTGGTACGGTAATCCTATTCTGTAGGTTATGTTACTAGACTATGACAAACCTACGAACTATGAAGAAGCGATGGTGAGCATAGATTCCGCAGAATGGCTTGAGGCCATGAAATCTGAGATGGGATCCATGTATGAGAACAAAGTATGGACTTTGGTTGACTTGCCCGACGATCAGAAAGCCGTCGAGAATAAATGGATCTTCAAGAAGAAGACTGACGCTGACGGTAATGTTACTGTCTATAAAGCTCGACTTGTTGCAAAAGGTTTTTGACAAGTTCAAGGGGTTGACTACGATGAGACTTTCTCACCCATAGCGATGCTTAAGTCTGTCCGAATCATGTTAGCAATTGCCGCATTTTATGATTATGAAATTTGGCAAATGGATGTCAAAACTGCATTCCTGAATGGATTTCTGGAAGAAGAATTGTATATGATGCAATCGGAAGGTTTTGTCGATCCAAAGGGAGCTAACAAAATGTGCAAGCTCCAGCGATCCATTTATGGACTGGTACAAGCCTCTCGGAGTTGGAATAAACGTTTTGATAGTGTGTTCAAAGCATATGGTTTTATACAGACTTTTGGAGAAGCCTGTCTTTACAAGAAAGTGAGTGGGAGCTCTGTAGCATTTCTGATATTATATGTGGATGACATATTGTTGATCGGAAATGATATAGAATTTCTGGATAGCATAAAGGGATATTTGAATAAGAGTTTTTCAATGAAGGACCTCAGTGAAGCTGCTTATATATTGGGCATCAAGATCTATAGAGATAGATCAAGACGCTTAATAGGACTTTCACAAAGCACATACCTTGACAAAGTTTTGAAGAGGTTCAAAATGGATCAAGAAAAGAAAGGGTTCTTGACTGTGTTACAAGGTGTGAAGTTGAGTAAGACTCGATGCCCGACCACTGCAGAAGATAGAGAGAAAATGAAAGATGTTCCCTATGCTTCAGCCATAGGCTCTACCATGTATGCAATGCTGTGTACGGACACGATGTGTGCCTTGCTATTAGTTTAGCAGGGAGGTACCAAAGTAATCCAGGAGTGGATCACTGGACAGCGGTCAAGAACATCCTGAAATACTTGAGAAGGACTAAGGATATGTTTCTCGTTTATGGAGGTGACAAAGAGCTCGTCGTAAATGGTTACGTCGATGCAAGCTTTGACACTGATCCGGACGATTCTAAATCGCAAACCGGATACGTGTTTATATTGAAAGGTGGAGCTGTCAGTCATCGTAGCGGGATCTACATATGAAGCGGAGTACATAGCTGCTTCGGAGGCAGCAAATGAAGGAGTCTGGATGAAGGAGTTCATATCCGATCTAGGTGTCATATCTAGTGCATCGGGTCCAATGAAAATCTTTCGTGACAATACTGGTGCAATTGCTTTGGCAAAGGAATCCAGATTTCACAAAAGAACCAAGCACATCAAGAGACGATTCAACTCCATCCGGGATCAAGTCCAGGTGGGAGACATAAAGATTTGCAAGATACATACGGATCTGAATGTTGCAGACCCGTTGACTAAGCCTCTTCCACGAGCAAAACATGATCAGCACCAAGACTCCGTGCGTGTTAGAATCATTACTGTGTAATCTAGATTATTGACTCTAGTGCAAGTGGGAGACTAAAGGAAATATGCCCTAGAGGCAATAATAAAGTTATTATTTATTTCCTTATATCATGATAAATGTTTATTATTCATGCTAGAATTGTATTAACCGGAAACATAATACATGTGTGAATACATAGACAAGCAGTGTCACTAGTATGCCTCTACTTGACTAGCTCGTTAATCAAAGATGGTTATGTTTCCTAACCATAGACATGAGTTGTCATTTGATTAACGGGATCACATCATTAGGAGAATGATGTGATTGACTTGACCCATTCCGTTAGCTTAGCACTTGATCATTTAGTATGTTGCTATTGCTTTCTTCATGACTTATACATGTTCCTATGACTATGAGATTATGCAACTCCCGTTTAACGGAGGAACACTCGGTGTGCTACCAAACATCACAACAATCGGGTGATTATAAAGGTGCTCTCTGGTGTCTCCGAAGGTACTTGTTGGGTTGGTGTATTTCGACATTAGGATTTGTCACTCCGATTGTCGGAGAGGTATCTCTGGGCCCACTCGGTAATGCACATCATTATAAGCCTTGCAAGCATTGCAACTAATGAGTTAGTTGCGGGATGATGTATTACTGAACGAGTAAAGAGACTTGCCGGTAACGAGATTGAACTAGGTATTGAGATACCGACGATCGAATCTCGGGCAAGTAACATACCGATGACAAAGGGAACAACGTATGTTGTTATGCGGTTTGACCGATAAAGATCTTCGTAGAATATGTAGGAGCCAATATGAGCATCCAGGTTCCGCTATTGGTTATTGACCGGAGAAATGTCTCGGTCATGTCTACATAGTTCTCGAACCCGTAGGGTCCGCACGCTTAAAGTTCGATGACAGTTATATTATCAGTTTATGTGTTTTGATGTACTGAAGGTAGTTAGGAGTCTCGGATGTGACCACGGACATGACGAGGAGTCTCGAAATGGTCGATACATGAAGATTGATATATTGGACGACTATATTCAGACACCAGAATGGTTCCAGGCGTTATCGGATATATACCGGAGTACCGGGGGGTTACCGGAACCCCCCCGGAGGTTATTGGGCCCCATGGGCCCAAGTGGTGGAAGAGGAGAGGCGGCCAAGGGGCAGCCGCGCGCCCCTCCCCCCAAGTCCGAATTGGAAAAGGAGGGGGGCGGCGCCCCCCCCCCTTTCCTTTCCCCCTCTCTCTCCTTCCCTCTCCTCTCCTACTCCAACATGGAAGGGGGAGTCCTACTCCCGGTGGGAGTAGGACTCCCTCATGGGCGCGCCAAGGGTGGCGGCCCCTCCCCTCCTCCACTCCTTTATATCACGGGACGGAGGCACCCCCTAGAGACACAATAATTGATCCCTCGGATCTCTTAGCCGTGTGCGGTGCCCCCTCCACCATAATCCACCTCGGTCATATCGTAGTGGTGCTTAGGCGAAGCCCTGCGTCGGTAGAACATCATCGTCGTCACCACGCCGTCGTCTTGTGGAACTCTCCCTCAAAGCTCGGCTGGATCGGAGTTCGAGGGACGTCATCGAGTTGAACGTGTGCTGAACTCGGAGGTGCCGTGCGTTTGTACTTGATCGGTCGGATCGTGAAGACGTACGACTACATCAACCGCGTTGTGCTAACACTTCCGCTTTCGGTCTACAAGGGTACGTGGACACACTCTCCCCTCTAGTTGTTATGCATCACCATGATCTTGCGTGTGCGTAGGAATTTTTTTGAAATTACTACGATCCCCAACAGCTAGAAATATAAAAAACAAACTACCTGCCTTGAGCGTTGCAAAAATCGGCGGATCTGCGCCACTTTTCCTTATTATCATACATGCATATTGTTATTGGACCGTGCGCGATCTTGGGCATTGCCGCCCCGCATCAATTCTTTTACCCAATTTAGTAGCCGCCATACTTCAACCGTCGCCCACACTCCTCCGGCACCGACCTTATTGTAAAATTTTAGCAGCCGAGGCATTGAACCGTCGCCCTCCCTCGTCCACCAGCATCTCCACCCAGCATAACTAAAATTTTCAGTAGCCGCGGCGTATCCTCAAACACCACCCCCCCACACACAGTCCCCCACCCGCCCCTCCCCCCTTTGAACATTAGCTCACGGCCGCCACCAATCCTGCCGGTCTGCCCGTTCCTCCTAGCTTAGATAATAAAGTTCAGGTTATCCAGCGATTCCCATACCGTCGCCCCACTCCCCTGAGTTTTTAGATGAGGCCTGCGGTGTCACTCCCTGCTAGATCCACATCCCCTGCTCCAGAATGTCACAACCTAAGCTCGACCACGTATCCCAGGGAGCCCGACGAGCGTTCGGCCAAGAAGAGGTTTATCATGGCCTCTCCAGCGGACGTTGGCGAGGTGGCCGCCGTTCGCCCCGACCTGTCGATCCCGGAGCAACATGTCGTCGTGAAAGCCGGCGAAGACGTGGACTACGTTGCCATGTTGAAGGCTTCATGTCAGCGGGCTAGCGTATTACTGTATCTCGAGAAAGCTGGCTACGACATCAAGCTCGTCCACACCGACGGCTTCATGCGGGCCATGTCACAGGTTAAGTGGTCCATCCCCAACCCCTCTGGTTCAACCGCCGTCGATCTCTTCGACGGCCCTGCCGCTGATCTCCTCCGCCAAGCGGTCAAGGATTTGTGATCTTTATACGCCATCGAGCCTATTTTATCACTTCTGAAGGACAAATTCTACGTCGGTGGCTTGGGATCCTCAATTGCCAAGTCAGATCTCATCGACCACGACCACGAGGAGGGCACCCACGAAGGTTCTTCCAAGGTGAAACAACCCATCTGTGACATCAGAGAGCGCACCATGGGTCTGTGCTCTTCCCACTGAAAGGATCTCGTCCATGAAATTTGAGGCAACATTCTATCAGCAAATATTACCTTTTCTACCTTGCCAACCCGTACCCTTTGTTGTAGTAGTATTTGCCGTGCGGTGCTTTAATTGTGTCGTGTTTAATTATTTCTGTTATGCAAAAATGTATTGTTCAATAGGTCTATGTGATGTTTAAGTATGAATTGTCCACTTTAATTTCATGAATGGCTATATTTGGTTGTTTATAGTGAGTAGATGCCTTGTTTATCTGTATTTGGTTGTTAGGTTGGTTGGAGTGAGCATTTTTTCAGTTATCGAGCAGATGCCTTGTTTATCTGTATTTGGTTCTTAGTTTGGTTGCAGTGAGTATTTGTCCAGTTATCAAGTAGATGCCTTGTTTATCTGTATTTGGTTGTTAGGTTGTTTTTTAGCATTTGTCCAGTTATCAAGCAGATGCCTTGTTTATCTGTATTTGGTTGTTAGGTTGCTTTTTTTAGCATTTCTCCATTTATCAAGCAGATGCCTTGTTTATCTTTATCTGCTAGTTGGGTTGGTTGCAGTGAGCATTTGTCTAGTTTTCAAGCATATGCCCTATTTATCTGTATTTGCTTGTTAGGTTGGTTGCAGTGAGACTCATCCGATTTTCAATGGCTATATTTGGTTGTTATATCTTGGTCATTTATGCCTTGTTTATTTCAGTCATTCACAATGTGTGGTTCATTATGTGCAAGTCGGAACTGTGCCGCTCGACTACATCAATACCAGTTTGAATGGCTATATTTGGTTCGATTATTCCTGGTGTAGTTAACACATGCCCTTTATTTCAGTTTTACACATTTATCCAAAGGTGATGTTTAAGCATTACCTATGTTCTATTCATTTTCAACAATACCAGTTTGAATTGCAATATTTGATGGCTGTTAAGCTTCTTTGTCATTAACATTGCCTTCCATTTTATATCTGCTTTAACTGATCTTGAAACCAACACATTCAAGCTATCATTTGGAGATGATGTTGTTTACCTTTGCTATATTAGTTTGATGTTAAGATTGTTGTACTTATCATGCCTTTCCACTACTTATGCAGGACAACAACGGGAGTGGCCACCATTTTCCGCCGAGGTTAGCTTCATCCCTCGGCTTGTACTCCTCCCCCCCCCCGTTATTCCATAATGTAGTGCATATAGATACAGACCTGGACACTAGTTAGCTTCTAATATTGACTTGTTGCTTGTAGGTACATATGCCCTTGGTAAGGATCCACACATCGACCCTTTTTGCGTATGGGGGCAATGAGATATTGATGAACAAGCATCAAGTGAGGAGACTGATAAGGATTATTAGCAAAAAGATGCGAATGGTGGCAAGCAAATTATTTGTTTATGCTCTATCCAACACAACAGTGAGTTGTAGGATGGTAACTACAAACTCTGCAGCCTTCTCTTTTTACTGCTCATAATGAGTTGTTAGACAACAATATCTGAATCTTTTTCGTTCCCAGTGGTTCCCGAAGCAGTTCCCTCAAGATTACCTCGCAAAGTACATGATTGGTGGACATGCAATGAAGGTTAAAGTATTTCATCCAGACTACAATGAGCATCGAGAAGTCCTAATGAAAACAGTGAAGGATGGACGGGCAGCCATCACAAGGGGTTGGCCTAGAGTCGTGCACTCCTTACGCATGGAGGAGGGCATAATATGGGTATTCCGCTTCACCTTCTCGAGCAACCAGAATGTCTTTCGCCTCTCTCTTTACAGTCTTTAGTACAATTGTGGTTCATCATTCTTTACTTGGTGCTTCTGTAGTTCTTGATATATGTACCTGTGCATTGAATTATGGATTCATGGTTGAACCTATATTTGTAATAAACATGGTTGCATATGAAATAAGTGATTGCCTACTTTCAAATTCATAACATGTGATTTTTAAATTAGGGATTAATTGGATTAATTATGGATAAAATAGGGATTACACTGCACACGGTTTGTGAAAGCGAAACGTCTGCGATATATGTGGAGATCAGAATCGTTTCTAGGATCCACTACGTGTGCGATCAATCTCCACTGCACACACGAATTTCTCTTGAAAACTGTTTGCGTTAGGCCACCTTGCGCAAACGTTTATCACATAAAAAGTGTGTGTGATGGACAGCCTTTGCCACACAATTTCTTTCTACGCACCCTGTGTGATGCATTCAATAACGCAAACGATAAAATTATTAATATCGTGTGCAATAGCAACACTATTACAAACGATTTAACGGGAAAAATTATGTATGATGTACCTGTGAACGGAAACGTTTTCCTTGGAGCGACTGTGTAGGATGTACATACAAACGGAAACGTTTACCGGGGGCTGAGTGTGTGGGATGTACTTACGACCGGAAACAATTTCAACATATAATTGTATTTTTTAACTGTACTATACGTATTTCTGTATTTGAGCGCTCGTCGGTCGCACACGACCTCATTTTGCCGAACGTGTGTGCCAGGAGGGCATATCCCCGACTGTTTCTGGGTCGTGTGGGAAGGACCCCCCTATCGCCCACACTCAGTTGGCGACGGTTCCAGATGCCGTCACAGAAAGGGGTTAAAAACCATTTGTTTAGGACCGACGCGCACCAGTGTCAAATGATGTACTTCTAACTTATTTTCGCCCTACGTGTCGTATGTTGTAACGAATGATTGTAATAATCTTTTTAATTAATTAATAATGGGGTGTTTTTTTAAAAAAGGTTTATGGCTCAACCAGTGGTGATAACCATCAGAAGCAATATGGATTATTTCTTCTTGCTACAATATAAATCTCAATGTAAAGACATAGATGGTTCGTGCCAAGAAAAAAATAAATGATTTTGAGTCAATACAATCATTTTAATCGATAGTAGATATCCCCGTTTCGTTTTCTCCAACCCATCTTCCTCATCTTCTTACTTTGTCAACCTGCCATCTTATCCGATCGAACTAAACTGTGTGCCCTGCTCAAGGCCCACACCACTCCTATATTGTCTTGTCGTCCTGCCTTGACACGGGCACCACCTGTCACCACTTGTCTGATGTAGGGTAGAACCCTAGTGGCCTGATGTTTCACGATTGGAGGGGATCCTACGAAGAACACGAAGAACACGAGGAGGGAACACAAGGGGAAACACGAGAGAAACACTCAAATCAACAAGAATAAGTTACACATATGCTAGATCCTCGAAACACAAAGACATACACGATCCGAATCCAACAAGGGACGATACAAGAGGTAACCGGTTCTTCTCCGTGAGGAGGTCTTGATGGGGCCACCCAAGAGGGGGTCTTGAATCCAACATGGATCGTCTCCGTGGAGGGGTCGCTGTCTCTCACAAGGAGTAGATCCGTATGGATGAGCAAAGCTCTATCTCAAGTATGAGCTAAACCAATGCTAACCCTAACCAGGAGGAGGAGGAGGCCTATTTATAGTTTTAGTGCAAATGGGGGCGAAGTGCAGGGGTACATGGGCCTCAGCCCGCAACTGGACATAGCCAGGGATCGGACGCCCGTAAGGCGTCGGTCGTCCGGAGGCTCGCGGAGGTCCGGACGTCCGTAGATCTTTGGACTTCTGTAAATTTGGCTCTGTGAAGGATGTGCTGGTCGTCCGGAGATCCTCGGATTTCCGTAGATTTGGTTCTGTTGGCATAGCATCGATCATCCACAGGGGTTCGGTCGTCCGGAGCCTGGGAGGTGTCGGACGTCCGGTCTTGGTCGGACGTTCGGCCGCTGTAGCTTTCGTTGGCCTGAGTTCCTTGGCCTGGCGTGACCTTCAGGGGTCGGACGTCCGGGCTGGGCCGGTCGTCTGGAGCCTGTAGCTTTCATGGCAGCTCTTCTTCTTGTCCTTCTCGCTTGGTGTCCTCGCTGTCTTGTACGTTGTATGCAGATGTTCCGTGGCTTTCCTCCGAGTACCTGATCACACATAGTGTTTCCGCTTGAGGTAGCAGCCATGTCTCATGCATAGAAAGTGGTAGTTCGGAAAGGAGTGAGTTCACCTTATCTTCGATAGCCTTTGCTTGAGCTCTTGTCATTGGTCCAAGTGGATTCGTAGGAGATGTAGATGCGTCCATGGGGATGATTACGGGATGATCCACATCATCCCCCCCCGCCTTGGGGAAGATCTGTCCTCGGATCAAAATCTTCATCACCATCATAGGGTGAAAGATCCTTGACGTTGAAGACGTCGCTCACGTTGTACTTGTCACGCGGCAGGTCGATCTTGTAAGCATTGTTATTGTAGCGTGCTAGCACCTTGAATGGTCCATCGGCTCGTGGTAGAAGTTTGGACTTGCGTTCATTGGGGAAGCGTTCCTTGCAAAGGTGTAGCCACACAAGATCTCCAATGTTGAATATCATGGGTTGCTTGTTGACGTTGAGCTTGGTCACGAGTCGTTGGACTTGGCGCTCGATGGCGTGCCTTGTATCTTCATGCATCTTCTTGAGATAGGTCACTCATGCACTCACGTCCATATTGATGCGCTCTTGTAGTGGAAGAGGAAGAATGTCCAATGGGGACAACGGGTTGAATCCGTAGACGACTTCGAAGGGGGACTTGCCGGTAGTCAAATGTCTTGCACGATTGTAGGCGTACTCGGCGATGGGTAGGCACTCATCCCACTCCTTGATGTTCCTCTTGATCAACACGCAAAGTAGAGTAGAGAGTGTTCGGTTCGTCACCTCCGTTTGGCCGTCAGTTTGTGGATGGTATGCCAAAGAGAAGAGTAGCTTGATTCCGAGTTTGGCGCACAAAGTCTTCCAAAAGTAGATTAGGAACTTGACGTCGCTGTCCGAGACAATCGTCTTTGACACTCCATGTAGGCGCAAGATTTCCCTACAAAAGAGATTTGCAACATGTGAAGCATCGTCTATCTTGTTGCATGGTATGAAATGTGCCATTTTAAAGAATCGGTCCACAACAACAGACACGGAATCCTTTCCATTTTTAGTTTTAGGCAAACCAAGCACAAAATCCATGCTAATATCTTCCCATGGTTGAAATGGAATTGGGAGAGGCATGTAAATGCCATGAGATTGAGCTTTTGACTTAGCTTTGCGACATGTCGAACATCGGTTGGTGAAGTGTGAGACGCCGCGGAACATCTTGGGCCAATAATAGTTCTTGGAGAGCGTAGTGAATGTCTTGTCACGTCCAAAGTGTCCCATTAGTCCTCCTCCATGAGATTCTTGCAAAAGTGACAAACGAAGAGAAGACTCGGGAATGCAAAGTTTGTTAGCTCTCATAAGGTAGTTATCTTTGATGTACTAGCGTTCCCATGATGTATGCGTCAAACACTTGGCATAAGGAATTGCAAAAGTAGGATCATGCACATACAAGTCTTTTATGTGCTCAAAGCCAATGATATTTAACTCAAGTTTAGTAACAAGCATGCATATGCGGGAAAGTGCATCAGCCACAACATTTTCCTTCCCTTTAATATACTTGATGACATATGGAAATGACTCTATAAATTCACTCCATTTAGCATGACTCTTGTTCAACTTAGTTTGATCCTTAAGGTATTTAGGCGTTTCATGATCAGTATGAATGATGAATTCATGAGCTCGAAGGTAATGTTCCCATTCACGCAAAACTCGCACTAAAGCATATAGCTCTTCATCATAGATGGGATAATTGAGTTGCGCGCCGGAGAGTTTCTCACTAAAGTATGCTATGGGGCGCTTCTCTTGGGTTAACACACCTCCTATGCCATTACCACTAGCATCACAATGAATTTCAAAAGGTTTGTCAAAGTTGGGTAAGGCAAGCACGGGGGCATGAGTAAGAAAAATTCTTAAGCTCATTGAATGCGGTATCTTGGGATGGTCCCCAAAGAAAAGGTGCATTCTTCTTGCTCAAAGCATGCAAAGGTGAAGCAATGGTGCTAAAATCCTTCACAAATCTACGATAGAAACCGGCTAAACAAGAAAACTACACACTTGTTGCAAGTTGGTTGGTTGGGGCCAAGTTTTAATAGCATTGATCTTAAATTCATCTACATGAACACCCTTAGAAGACATAACAAAACCCGAGAGAAAACAAGCTTATCAACACCAAAAAGGCATTTTTCCATATTAGCATAGAGACGCTCTTTCCGAAGAGTTTGTAACACGGTTCGAAGGTGGGTGACATGATCTTTGAGAGATTTGCGAAAAATAAGGATATCATCAAAGTAGAATTCACCAATATAAGGTCGAAACACATAATGCATAAGACGCATGAAAGTACCGGGTGCTTCCGATAAACCCATAGGCATGACTAACCACTCATACAAACCAAACTTTGTTTTGAAAGCGGTTTTCCGTTCATCACCCTCTTGTATGCGTATTTGATAGTAACCACTTTTAAGATCCCTCCTAGGCGACTCCTCTCCTAGGCGACTCCAAGGCGATTTTGCGCCGGTGGCCACTCCGGCCCCGGCGGCCACCTCTCCTGTCGGCGGCCACTCCGGTCCCGACAGCCACCTTTTGAAGATGGCTCCTTTTGTCCTAAACTTTGATCGTGGCAGAAAGTTTCAATCAGACATGAGGTCTAAGTTTGGGCATCCGGTGGTGTTTTCTCCTGGCTTTCGTCAACAAGAATTCACCTTGGTGGTATGTTTCTGCCGCGCTACATTCAAGCTTGGCGTTCACACGGTTAGTGTCTCTCTCCTGGCCATGTTTGGAGGTTATGCTCAAGGTTTTAGGGTTCGTCACCTCCGGGATAGAACTTTCAAGTTCCTGGTTGCTTCTAAGTCTGTTGGCTTTGAGATCTATAATAGTGGTAGAATTGTTGAACATGACTTTGAGGTTGTGTTTAGTTTGTAGAATTATGGTGGGCCAAATTGGTTTAGAGAAGAACAAGCTTTCTACAAAGAACTTGATGATGAATGGACCTTGGTGGGTAGAAATGGAAAGGCCGTGGTCAACAACTCCGGCGATCGTCGGAGCTACAACACGGTGGTTAGAAACGGTCGTTCGGTCTTTGAGCGTTTATCGGGTCACATTCATGGCAGTGCCAATCAAGGGAGCATTCAAATTCGCCCTCCATTAACACTGAGTGTAATGGGTCTCTTAATCAGCCCCAAATGTCTCTCCGTTCTGGCCCTCGCACGTATGTAGTTTGTTTTGCATGTGGAGGTCAAGGTCACGTCGCACGTAACTGCATGGTTCCTAAGTTACCTGGGCTCGGCCTTTTTACAATTTGACTTTCGTTCCCGAGCCCACCCGAGGAGGCACAGGCTGACGGTCTTTGTGGAGGCCTGGTTCAAATGTAAAGGCCCAGCTCAGCCGATTAGGCAGGTCTCATAATTTATGGAGCTGGTCAAGGACCTATTTCCAAATTTCCAACCGAGACCGCAGGCTGCCTCCTCGCATTCCTCTGTTCTTACCAACTCTGCTCCTTCCGCTCTTCTTGCCTCGGCAAGCTCGCCATCTTCTCCAACATCGGCGGAGCAGGCATTGGTGTTTCGCTCGTCGGAAGCTTTGGCTTCGACAATGGCCAACATTCCCATCGACCCAGCTCGTTTTGTCCCTCATGGGTTCCAGATTCTCGAGGTGGAGGGGCGTACTGGGGTTTCGAGGGCAATCTTGCCGCACAGACCAAGAAGGCACGGGGACTGGGCGATAGCAATCATTCACCCGCATCCAAACGAGGTATTTTTTCCAAATGTTAGAGATGTTCTTGAGGAGTTCTTGCAAGGTGATGAGGAGGTTGGATTCAGAGAAATCCAGCCATGCCCTTTTGGGGAGGCCTATGTTCAGTTTCGGCATGTTAGAGATAGAGATCGCCTCATCAGACACAGTCCGCATCCTTTCGGAGACGTCTTTATTTCCTTCATTCCGCACAACAAAGGCAGGAACTGGCGCAGGTTGCATTTCAATAGAACTTGTTGGCTTTTGTTTGTGGGTGTCCCTTTTGATTACTGCAATACTGAAGACATTGCAGCCGCCATTGCTAAGTGGGGAAGAATTATTAGTTGGGAAAAGGAGGATGCACTCTGAGGAAAAATCCTGGTGAAGGCTGAGTTCGAGCTCATTGACATACCAAAAAGCATCAGGTGGTCAGAGGGAGAGTGCTTCGAGGAAGAGTCTTGGACTAGTTCTGTTGAGGTTCTTTTAGAAGAAATGCTTGGAGGTGGACCTGAGGATGAAAATCCTATTCCACCACATGGAGTTGATCCACACCCAATTCCTCAACATGCCAACGATTTCCTGTGTTTTCACCTGTTCGATTCATAATGAGCACAATGTGAGGATGGTTGGGATGCATGGGAAGAGCAGGATGAGCAGGGCCACTGGGCTTTTCCCCAAGTTCACATTCCCCAGCCACAACCACACCAACAGCAGGAGGACATGCCAGTTTTGCAGGAGGATGGTGCTCCCAATAGCAAAGATCACCACCACAGTTCTCATCGATGGTATTTGGTCTAACACTCACACCGCCAAAGTGATGAGGTTAATCAAGCTGCTCAAGTCAACCCTCTAGGCATGGGTTTGCAAAACATTTTTCTTGCTTATCAAGCAGTTGGAGAAGAGGATGGTCCTGTACATCACAATGAGAATCTGGCTGGCTTGGAACAACAGCTAGTTGTGGGGGCCCCTATGCCTGATCAGGAGGCTTTGCATGTGGCCCTTGCTGTGGACATTGTTGGACAAGCTGCAGTCCCCGTTGCTGCTTGCTGCAGAAACCCTTGGAGTTGTTGATGAAAATCCAGGGCCAGAAGGGCCTCTTGTTCAGAGTGACCCTTTTGCTGCTCCTGCTGCAGAAGAAACCCATGTTCAGATTCATGAGGGTAATGCTACATCTGATTCCCAGGTCATGGCTGGTATTATAAATAGGGACAATGTGACTGTACAAGATATGCAAGGTGAATCACATGGCTTTGTGCCCACAGTTGACTTAAAGGGCAAAGCAGATGTTCCCATTATTCAGGTTGGCACTTCCAAAGCTGGGCAAAGTAAAGGTATGGAGAGATTCTCTCTAGTTAACTCTCCCACTTTACTTGATATTCATGAATTAGTTCAAAATCATGCCTTGGATATTATTGATGGTGCCCATTTGATTTCTGGGGAAGGTTTGGGCCTGTGGATTCAGCACTTTGCTCCAGCAACTCAGGGAGAAGCAAATACATTCAAAATTGACATACCTGTAAGTTGGTTTAACTTCATAATCCATCTTCTCCTTACTCCTGACAAATTTGGTTGGGTCATGCATCTGCTAAAATCTGAACTGTGGAAACTGCTCGCCAATTGTGATCTTGAAGAGACCATCTTATTTCATATTCTCGATGCCCTCTCGCTTCAGCAGCCCCTAGTTGCAAGGAAATAATGCCGGGTTTGGGGAAGGAAAATGAGGGTATAAGCCCTCTCGCTCACTCCTCTAGTGGAGCTGGAAGCCCACTCCAGCCAGTGTCCCCCAACAAGGTCATACACTTGTCTCTAGGAGAAGCTGTCTCAAGGAAGAGGAGAGAAAAAGAGCCTCTTGTGGAGACTCAGGTAAGAAGAAGTGAAGTGATCGAATTAAGAAAGACAACAATGCTTATAGAAGGAAGACATGTGATGTCAACTCTTGCTTACCTTGTAATGCCATTCCTCCTACTGTGCATAATAAAGTGGTCAAAAACCTGACAAAAGCTTTTTGCAAGGTGTCTGAGGATGAGGCATAGGACAAGCTCTCAAAAAGGCCCAAGAAGAAGGGCTGTGGAGGATGTGACCAAGGTTTCCAAGGTCACTCGTGCTACAACTCCTTAGGATGTGCCATGATGATCTGCCACATTAATATTAGCACCAGGGTTACTCCGAGAAAAACTAGTTTGATGGTTGTATGCATGATTTTTGCTGTTATGAGTGTTATGGTTGTAAGCAGAACATGTTTGGTGTCTGTCTTCAGAACTTGGTACCCTGCTGCTATCTTGTTCAGTCTGGTTGAACTATGGAATTGTGGTCGCTATGAAGATGTTGAAAAATTTATTCTCCCTAGCAGGAATGTGGGGTTTAATCTGTATCTCTTGTTATTGATGAGATGTCATACCTTTTGTCATTGCTTGTATAAGCTCTCAAACATTACTGGGTCTCAGCTTACACATGTCTATATTTTTCTTGAGTATGTTATTATACCGGAGATGGGGCACAGTATCAACTTCACAAACAGATAGTAAACCATGAGTAGGAACAGATCCTGGAATATTCTGAATTGGAACATAAGGGGTTTGAATTCTCCTGATAAATGGCTGGCCATTAGGCAAAAAATTGAGGAAAGTGCTGCTGGCATTTTGTGTTTACAAGAAACAAAGAGACAAGACTTTGATTTGGCCTACATTCAAAACTTACGCCCTCAAAGATTCAACAAATTTGAATATCTACCTTCTATTGGAGCTTCTGGTGGAATTTTGACTGCTTGGAATGGGGCTCTCTTCACTGGACAATTGCTCTTCCAAAACAAGTTCTCTTTAACAATGCAGTTCACTTGCACTTCCTCCCTTAAACCATGGATCTTAACAAATATTTATGGACCTTGTAACATTCAGGAGAAATTGGAATTTATTGAATGGTTCACAAATATACAAATGCTGATGATGTTGATTGGATTGTTATGGGGATTTTAATTTCATCAGATCACCAAGACGTAAATAAACCTGGTGGAGATGTTAATCAGATGTCTGCTATTCAATGAAGCTATTAGTAACCTGGGATTAATTGAATTACCACTCAAAGGAAGGCAGTTCAGTTGGAGCAACATGCAAGACAACCCTTTGCTTGAAAAACTAGACTGGTTCTTCACTTCTGCTGCATGGATGACTTCTTACCCTGACACCACTGCTCTGCCCCTTGCAAAGCCAATTTCAGACCATTTGCCTTGTGTTATAAAAATTGGTACAACAATACCCAAGTCAAGAGTTTTCAGATTTGAGAATTACTGGTTGAAACACAGCTCTTTCAAAGATATTGTGCAAAATGCATGGACTATTCCTGTTGGTCATACTGATCCTGCAAAGGAAATTAATGCTAAATTCAAAAACTTGAGGAGAGCCCTCAAGCTTTGGGCAAAGAATCTGTCTTCTATAATAAAACACATTGATGAGTTGAATGAATGTATATTCTTATGGGACTTCTTGGAGGAATTCAGAGATTTAACTTTATTTGAGCATAATTGCAGAGAGCTATTGAAAGAAACCCTCCTAATCGCCCTCAAGAATCGTAAGATTTATTGGAAACAGAGAGGAAAAATCAAAGGGGTCAAGTTTGGTGATGAAAATACAAATTCTTCCATACAAAAGCTTCTATTAATCACAGGCATAATAAAATTGCAATGCTCATAAATGAAGACCAAGTGGAAATTATTGATCATGAGGGCAAGGCTGCAATATTATGGGAAGCTTTTAAGAAAAGACTAGGTCACTCCAATGGTCATAACATGCATTTCAACTTACAAGACCTGTATGATAGCAGTGGATCCACAAATTTTTCAAGATCTTGAGAAACCTTTCACTCAGGAAGAAATTGATGAAGTTGTCAAAAATTTGCCAACAGACAAATCCCCAGTCCCGATGGTTTTAATAATGAATTCCTAAAAGCTTGCTGGGAAATTATAAAACTGGATGTAACTGAGCTTATCATTGCCTTCCATGCTGGAACTGTGAATTTGGAAAGCATCAATACCTCTTATATCACACTCATTCCAAAAAAGGAGATACCAATGTCCCCTAATGATTTCAGACCAATTTCACTGCTTAATGGGGTACTCAAAATCATTACTAATTTGCTGGCAAACAGATTACAAAAAGTGATCCTCCAATTGGTACACATCAATCAATATGGATTCTTAAAGAACAGAGTGATTCAGGATTGTTTGGGATGGGCCTATGAATACATACATCAGTGCCACAAGTCAAACGAGGAAATGCTTGTAATAAAACTGGATTTTGAAAAGGCCTTTGACACCATTGAACATCATGCCATAATTGACATACTTAGAGCTAAGGGATTTGGTGAAAGGTGGATAACTTGGATGCAAATGCTCTTCAATTCTGCATCTTCTGCTGTGATGTTAAATGGGGTACCTGGGAAGAAATTTTACTGCAAAAGAGGAGTCAGACAAGGAGACCCCCTTTCTCCACTTCTGTTCCTTCTAGCAGCTGACTTACTGCAATCAATCTTGAATAAAGCCATGACAAGGGATTTAGTCAAACCTCCACCGCAAGTGAACTCCTGCCTCGACTTCCCTATTGTGCAAGATGCAGATGATACTCTTGTCATCATGCAAGCAAGTGCAAGACAGCTAGTTTCCTCAAAGCTTTACTAAACACATTTGCAATCGCCACTGGCCTCAAAGTAAACTATGGGAAATCTATCATGGTACCAATTAACATTTCGTAAGACAGAGTGGATATCTTCACAAACACTTTGCAATGTGCCAGAGGGCAATTCCCATTTACATACCTGGGGCTACCTTTGGGAATTTATAAGCCAACTGTGGAGCAATGCTTGCCTATAGTCAACAGAATTGCTAAGAGGATTACTGGCATTTCCACTTTCATGACTCAAGCAGGGAAGGTATTGTTGGTCAAATCTGTGTTGGCCTCTCTAGCAGTTTACTTCATGTGTTGCCTGGATGTTCCCATCACAATTAAACAACAGATCATTAAATACTTAAGACACTGCCTTTGGAGGAGTCCTGATATGGGGGATAGGAGGCCAGCACTAGTGGCTTGGCACACAGTTTGCAGACCAAAAGATCAGGGTGGCTTGGGTGTCCTGGATATCTTCACACAAAATAAAACCCTGCTCATGAAAAATCTTCATAAATTCTACAACAGACATGATATCCCTTGGGTCAATTTAATTTGGGAATCATACTACAGCAATGGACAACTCCCAGGGGATCAAAAAGTGGGCTCATTTTGGTGGAAATCCAATCTAGCACTCATTGACCAATTCAAAGCTATAGCCAGATGCAATGTGGGAGATGGCCAAAGTGCTCTGTTCTGGGATGATATGTGGAATCAATTTATCCTAAAACACAGGTTTGATCACTTATATTCCTTTGTTAAAGATCCTCACAAAAGTGTTCAACAAGTGATCAACACTGAATATCTTCAAGATTTATTCCACCTGCCTCTTACTACACAAGCATATGAGGAGTTCATACGAATGGAGGACATGTGCATTGCTCTAAGACACTCTGAATATTTAGATGCACCTTTGGATACTTGGAGTTACATCTGGGAAATGAATATTATTCCTCAACGAAAGCATATAAAGTGCTAATTGGACACAAACAAACTCCTCCTCACTTCTCATGGATTTGGAAAAGTTCACATCAACCCAAGCACAAAGTTTTCTTACGGATCTTTGTTACATGACAGAATGAACACCAGGAATCTTTTAAGAAGGAAAAACTTTGAATTGGAAGTCTACAATTGTGCAGTGAGAAATTGTCAGCAGGAAGAAACTCTGCACCATCTCTTTTGGGGATGCCCTTTTGTTGTCAGATGTTGGGACTTCATCTGCCCTTCAAGAACACCTAACTTGTCAGTCCTAGAAGCTTACCAAGATCTCAAGGACAAACTCAATTACCCTTTCTTTATGGAGATTATAATATTGGGTTCATGGGCAATCTGGATTTCAAGAAACAACAAGATTTTTGACAATATAACCCCCTCATTTGATGGCTGGAAGCACATATTCTTTCAGGAGTTAAAGCTACTCAAATACAGGATCAAGAAGAAATATGAAGCTCAATTCTCTGCTTGGCTGGATGCTTGGCTGTAATTTTTTTGTTTAGTTCCCTTTGTTTTTTTGTTTGTTTTTTTTGTCTTTTCTTCTTCTTAGCTATAGGTTAGACTCCTTTTTTTGTAGTTTCTCTCTTGTTCTTCTTTTTCTTTCCTTTTGCTTGGGCTTACCTCAAGCCCACAAGACTTCTGTTGTTTGTTTCTTTATGTTAATAAAAGTTGCAGTGGGGTGTTTACCCTACTGTTTATAGTAAAAAAAAAATTTGGAAAAAATTGGGGCACCGCTAAGTTCATCTAGCATATCATCAAGGCGTGGAATGGGGTACCTATAGCGAACGGTGATAGCATTGATAGGTCTACAATCGGAACACATGCAAAAGGTACCGTCTCTTTTTGGCACAAGAATGACCGGTACGACACAAGGACTTATACTTTCACACACATGTCCATGGTCTATGAGATGTTTTACTTGCCTTTGTATTTCTTTGGTTTCTTCGGGGTTGACGCGGTAGGGAGCCTTGTTTGGAAGAGGTGCTCCAGGGATGAGGTCGATGCGGTGCTCGATGCCTCGTAGTGGAGGTAGACCCGGAGGTAGGTCATCGGGGAAAACATCTTGGAATTCCTGCAATAGAGAAGATAACACTAAAGGTAGATTGTGAGAGATGTTAGCTTTTGGTGCCTCATCCTTGCACAAAAGGACATAGTGTATGACACTCGATGGGTTCTCACACACTTCTCTTATCCCACGTTTGGTGGCAAATAGGACTAAGTTCTTCTTGTCACTCATCGTGGAGCCACTCAATTTGGGCTTGTGGTGCTCACTCTCTTTTTGGTGGTTCGATCTCTCACTAGACTCTCCACGATGGGTGGCTTGCTTGTCGGCGATCACTTGGCTTGGAGACATAGGTCGTAGAACGTACTCCTTCCCTTTCATATGAAACTATAGTGATTTGTACGCCCGTTGTGGATGACGCCTCGATCAAATTGCCATGGCCGTCCAAGGAGGAGGTGGCAGACGGACATCAGAACGACATCACACTCCAAAGTGTCTGCATAAGCTCCGATCTTGAAAGAGACTTTCACCGTATGCTCGACTTGGATAGTGCCGGAGTCGCTTAGCCATTGAACCTTGTAGGGGTGCGGGTGCTTCGTCTTGACCAATTGGAGCTTGGAGCATAGTTCGTCACTTGCCAAGCTATGACAACTCCCTCCGTCGATGATGACCTTGACGGACCTTCCATTTCTGTCGGCCTTGGTGTGGAAGATATGGCATCTTTGATCCTCATCTTGTTGATGTCGAAGTGTCAAGACCTTGGAGACAACGAGAGCGAGGCTCGAATCCTCATCACAAAATACTTGACCGTCTTCATCTTCATTCACTTGCCAGTGCATGGCCACTTGCTCAATGGCTTCCATCTCGTCTTCACTCATGGAGTCATATGTTCCGTCGTCGTTGAGGATCATGGTGTGCTTGTTGGTACACTCGAAGGACTTGTGGCCTCGGCCGCCACATGTGAAGCATTTGAAGGAACTTGTCTTGATGGTCTCATCGGTTGGCGTAGATGATGATGAAGCTCTCGGCTTGAAGTTCCTTGTAGTAGGAGGACGACTGGGGGTTGTCGAAGTTTTCTTTTAACTTGACTTGTCGTTGTTGCTTGTAGATGGCTTTGTTGTGGTAGAAGGTGTTGGAGTCGTCGAAGCTTGGTTGTTGGAGAGGACATAGGACTTGGATGAGAACTTGGCATATTTGAAGTCATCTTGCACTTGACGTTCCGCCTTGGTAGCTTGATGCACTAGCTCGATGAGGTTCGAGTATGGTTGGAAATCGGCGATCTTCTTGATGGGATGATTGAGTCCATTCAAGAAACGTGCCATATTTTGCTCATCATCTTCCGTGACATTGGCTCGTATCATGGCAATCTCCATTTCCTTGTAGTATTCTTCGATGCACTTGGTTGCTTGCTTGAGTAGTTGGAGTTTCTTGAAGAGGTCACGGTTGTAGTAGGTGGGCATGAAACGTGCTCGCATGACATCCTTCATTTGCGCCCAAGTAGTGATGGGTGGTTCACCTTTTGCTTCTTGCCTCTCAATGACTTGTTCCCACCAAATGAGGACGTAATCTTGGAACTCAAGTGATGCCATAGCGATCTTCTTCTCTTCCTCATAGTTGTGCAAACATAAGATTTTTTTTCAACCTTCAATGCCCATGATAGGTACTCTCCGGGATCATTGCTTCCATTGAACTTGGGCATGGTGAACTTTAGCTTGCCGTATCATTGCTCTTCATTGTGTTGGGGTCGGGGATGGTGACGCCCATGTCGGTGAGGATGGACAAACTCATGTTGCTCTTGGCGAGGAGGGTTTTCAACCTCATGTTGCTCTTGTCTTGGAGGATTTCCATTGTTTTCATGCTCTCGATGGACTTGATGTTATTGTCTAGCTTGAGGAGGCGCTTGTCGATCTTGACGAGGAACTTGACGATGCACTCGTGATTGATAAATCCTTTCTTGAACTTCATCGCAAAGCGCTTCTTGGTGCTCACGAGCTTGGCAGCCTCGATTGGCTACGGCTCGACTTGAGTCTCGGAGGGCACGTTGCGCCTCAAGTGCTTGAGCTTCACGAAGTTGTTGTTCTTGACGTTGTGCCTCGGCATCTTGTGCATCTTGGTGTAGGCACGCTCGTTCTTCCTCTTCTTGTTGACGTAGACATTGTCGTTCTTGTGCTTGCTTGAAAGTAGCTTGGATTTGACGGTGTCAATGTTCTTGCGCTCGGATTTGCTCTTGAGAGTTGTTGTCGTGAAGAGGATTGCGGTTGGCTTGACGGTCTTGACGCGCGGCATGACGAAGAGTGTTCGATGTCGGGGTACTTGAGCCAGAGATAGTGTCGTCGAAGTGTTGATTTGAGCGGCTCCGTCTTGAGTATGATGAAGAGGTCGAAGAGCGGTTGACCAACAAGGCGCGAATCTCGTCCATTCTTGCGTTGCTCTCTTGCTTTTGTTCATCGATCTTGTGGTCGAAGTAGTCTCTTGTATGTTGCTCGGAGAGTCGCAAGTCGGTGGCGAGATGGTCGATGCGGCCACTCATTGCTTGTTTCTCTTGATTCAAAGCTCGTTCTGCACCAAAGAGGTGGCTCTTTGTGACGTAGGATGACATGTCGTCATCTTGCTCCAAGAAGAGTGGGTTGGTAGAAGTAGTTGGCCTATCCATCATTCCAAGCAAAAATATGTGAGTGGGAGAAAGAAAAGGACTTATACCAAATGTACCTTGACCGATGTTGAAGATGGATCAATGATCACTCTAATGTGGAACAAGGAAATAGCACAATTGGTACCAATTCTTGTCGGTTTATCACACCTACACAAGTAAAAGCTTATGGTGGAGCTCGATTAGGATGGTGACACAAAATTTGATGCAATTGTTAGTGAGCCTCGGTAAAGTTGGAAAAGATTAAAATTTTTGCAAATGCAACAAGTTGACCAATAGCAAGATATGTTACACGGCGCAAATAGATAAGTGGGGTCATGCAACCAAGGAATGAGCCAAAATGTGGAATCCACGAAAATGCTCTTGTTGCACAACACTAGAGAGACGCTAGCACGATTGCACAATAGGCGGATACGAAACTTGTGCACAACCTACTAAGAAAAAATGCAACGACTTCTATCCCAAGTATGCTATATGTATGGTATTTTGGTGATATGATCCAAGATGAACGAGTATGACAATCTTAATGTTGTATGATGCTATGGTTCTTGCTTATAAGCTCTTTGCTTATCTTTCCTCTTTTGCTTAAATGCTTGTTTGGCTCTTTCTTGTTTGACCTCTTTTCTCATGCAAAACTTCACAAACCAAGATAGCAATTGTGTATATGTGATGACAACTTTGTGACACAAGAGATGATACCAAGATATGCACCACGATGATATGGTATGCTATGGGAAGTATGATCACTAATGTACACAAGTCACGTTGCCGGCAATACTCAAAGGCTAGTCTCGATGGGTAAGCTACGCAAAATGGTCTATGGTGGTTATCAATGCAATGGCAAGAATGTATGATGATATCACAATACGAAGATGAGGTTACCGTCGATGTTGAGTCCGTTGCGAAGATGAGCGGCGGAGATGTTGATGTCGTACCGTACCAAGATAGCCGAAACACAATAGGACACGGAAACCGCACCTCAAATTCTCAAACAAAACGTGTCAAAATTGTCAGAGTTGGTAGCGGAAGGGCTAAGGTGGTGCTATGTGGAAATGGTGGTGGTATTGGAGTGCGTATGCGGATGTGGAAGTGGAGAAATGGTGGTGGCCGAACTGAAATTTTTCAGTTTCATCAGGAAACATCGGACGTCCGGGGTTTTATGGACGTCCGACCGTCGGATGTCCGGGATTTGTCGGACGTCTGGAGCCTGTGCAAACTCGGGCACGAGATTAACAGCTCGGGCTCGTCGTGGAGAGGTCAAAATCCGTCGAATCTGGGCGATTTCGTGGATGGAAAAGGTGGAGATGATGGGGGAAAGCTAGATCCACTCGTGGCAAAGCAAATCCATGGATCAAATCCAACAAAACTTCATCAGATCAACAAATCACAAAAAAAAATTGGGGCTATTTTTGTGGGGAATTTTCGAATTTAGGACAGAAACAAAAAATCAAGCTAGAAAACAAAGGGTAGGGGCTCCAAATACGTGATCAACGTGGCTCATGATACCAAGATGATGTAGGGTTGAACCCTAGTGGCCCGATGTTTCACGATTGTAGGGGATCCTACAGAGAACACAAAGAACACGAGGAGGGAACACGAGGGGAAACACGAGAGAAACACTCAAGCTAATAAGAATAAGTCACACATATGCTAGATCCTCGAAACACAAAGAGATACACGATCCGAATCCAACAAGGGACGATACAAGAGGTAACCGGTTCTTCTCCGTGAGGAGGTCTTGATGGGGCCACCCAAGAGGGGGTCTTGAATCCAACGTGGATCGTCTCCATGGAGGGGTCGCGGTCTCTCTCAAGGAGTAGATCCGTATGGATGAGCAAAGCTCTATCCCAAGTATGAGCTAAACCAATGCTAACCCTCACTAGGAGGAGGAGGAGGTCTATTTATAGTCGTAGTGCAAATGGGGGCGAAGTGAAGGGGTACATGGGCCTCAGCCCGCAACTGGACACAGCCAAGGATCGGACGTCCGTAAGGCGTCGGTCGTCCGGAGGCTCGCGGAGGTCCACACGTCCGTAGATCTTCGGACTTCCATAAATTTGGCTCTGTGAAGGATGTGCTGTTCGTCCGGAGATCCTCGGATTTCCGTAGATTTGGTTCTGTTGGCATAGCGTCGGTCGTCCGGAGGGGTTCGGTCGTCCGGAGCCTAGGAGGTGTCGGACGTCCGGTCTTGGTCGGACGTCCAGCCGTTGTAGCTTTCGTTGGCCTGAGTTCCTTGGCCCGGCGTGACCTTCACGGGTCGGACGTCCGGGCTGGGCCGGTTGTCCGGAGCCTGTAGCTTCCGTGGCAGCTCTTCTTCTTGTCCTTCTCGCTTGGTGTCCTCGCTGTCTTGTCCATTGTATGTAGATGTTACATGGCTTTCCTCCGAGTACCTGACCACACATAGTGTTTCTGCTTGAGGTAGCAACCATGTGTCATGCATAGAAAGTGGTAGTTCAGAAAGGAGCGAGTTCACCTTATCTACGATAGCCTTTGCTCGAGCTCTTGTCATTGGTCCAAGTGGAGTCGTAGGAGAGGTAGACGCGTCCATGGAGATGATTATGGGATGCTCCGCATCATCGTGTCATCACCCTCATTCTCACATGCGCTTCTGTCGATGCGGCCGACCACTTAGTCCCCATCTCTGGTGAGGTCCTAGGCTCCTAGCTCGGCCTCGTTAGGGACATCATAGTCGCCCACATCGCTCTCACGGTTTTGCTCCATGCTTATACAACATGAGGTTGTCCATGGTTCAATCTTAGTCAACAGAGAAAGCTCTACATATGTGGTTTCCATGGCCCTGATACGTCTCCGTCGTATCTACTTTTCCAAACACTTTTGCCCTTGTTTTGGACTCTATCTTGCATGATTTGAATGGAACTAACCCGGACTGACGTTGTTTTCAGCAGAATTGCCATGGTGTTATTTATGTGCAGAAACAAAAGTTCTCGGAATGACATGAAACTCCACAGAACTTATTTTTGGAAAATATTAAAAATACTGGAAGAAGAATCCACGTCAGGGGGGCCTCCACCTGTCCAGGAGGGTGGGGGGCGCGCCCCCTGCCTTGTGGGCCCCCTGTTGCTCCACCGACCTCAACTCCAACTCCATGTATTCGTGTTTGGGGAGAAAAAAAATAAGAGAGAAGGATTCATCACGTTTTACGATACAGAGCCGCCGCCAAGCCCTAAAACATCTCGGGAGGGCTGATCTGGAGTCCGTTCGGGGCTCCGGAGAGGGGAATCCGTCGCCGTCGTCATCATCAACCATCCTCCATCACCAACTTCATGATGCTCACCGACGTGCGTGAGTAATTCCATCGTAGGCTTGCTGGATGGTGATGGGTTGGATGAGATTTATCATGTAATCGAGTTAGTTTTGTTAGGGTTTGATCCCTAGTATCCACTATGTTCCGAGATTGATGTTGCTATGACTTTGGTATGCTTAATGCTTGTCACTAGGGCCCGAGTGCCATGATTTCAGATCTGAACCTATTATGTTTTCATGAATATATGTGAGTTCTTGATCCTATCTTGCAAGTCTATAGTCACCTACTATGTGTTATGATCCGCAACCCAAGTGACAATAATCGGGACCACTCCCGGTGATGACCATAGTTTGAGGAGTTCATGTATTCACTATGTGTTAATGCTTTGGTCCGGTACTCTGTTAAAAGGAGGCCTTAATATCCCTTAGTTTCCATTAGGACCCCGCTGCCACGGGAGGGTAGGACAAAAGATGTCATGCAAATTCTTTTCCATAAGCACGTATGACTATATTCGAAATACATGCCTACATTATATTGATGAATTGGAGCTAGTTCTGTGTCACCCTATGTTATAACTGTTACATGATGAACCGCATCCGGCATAATTCTCCATCACCCATCCAATGCCTACGAGCTTTTCACATATTGTTCTCCGCTTATTTACTTTTCCGTCGCTACTGTTACAATCACTACAAAACCCAAAAATATTAATTTTGCTACCGTTACCGTTACTTCCATACTACTTTGCTACTAAACACTTTGCTGCAGAAACTAAGTTATCCAGGTGTGGTTGAATTGACAACTCAACTGCTAATACTTGAGAATATTCTTGGGCTCCCCTTGTGTCGAATCAATAAATTTGGGTTGAATACTCTACCCTCGAAAACTGCTATGCGATCCCTATACTTGTGGGTTATGAAGACTATTTTAAGGTCATTGCGGGGAGCATAGCTCTATTCTTTGAGTCACTTGGGATTTATATCCGCTGGTCATTATGCGGAACTTGAAATACGAGAAAACAAAAATTTATCCCTCAACTACGAGGGGAGGTAAGGAACTGCCATCTAGCTCTGCACTTGATTCACCTTCTGTTTTGAGTAAGCTTGCGACACCTAAACCTGCTTCGCTATTAATTACGATATGTCGCATGTTATTGATGATGCCACTTCGCTATTCATGATACTTATGATGAAACTACTTCTATGCTTGATACTCTTGTGCCACTTGGTGAATTTCTTGATGAACAACTTGCTAGGGCTAGAGAGAATGAAATTATTGAAACCGATAATATTGATGATAGTGATGATGAAGACTCTCCCCTAATAAATATGAATTACTGTTGTTCTGAGGGTTATGTTATGGATGAAGAAGCTGCTTGAGCTATTTTAGCTTGCAATGATAGATATGATCTTAAGAAGTTATTAGCTAAATGGAAGCAGCAATCTCTTAACGCTAGAATGAAACACGACCTGCTTTTCCACTTCACATATACGTATTCTTGATAAGGATTATGAATTCTCTGTTGATCCCGATATAATTACTTTGGTTCAACTTGATCCTTTTATGGCTATGAATCTGAAACTGTTGTGGCACATCTTACTAAATTAAATGATATAGCCACCTGTTCACTAATGATGAGAGAACTCGCTACTTTTATATCCTTAAAATATTTCCGTTCTCATTAGAGGGTGATGCTAAGATATGGTTTAATTCTCTTGATCCTGGTTGTGTGCGTAGTCCCAGTGATATGATTTATTACTTCTCGCTAAATATTTCCTGCTCATAAGAAACAAGCTGCTTTAAGGGATATATATAATTTTGTGCAAATTGAAGAAGAGAGTCTCCCACAAGCTTGGGGGAGGCTTCTCCAATTACTTAATGCTTTGCCTGATCATCCTCTTAAGAAAAATGAAATACTTGATATCTTTTATAATGGACTTGTTGGTTCTGTTTTCAGGGAAAGAACACCGGATGAAGCTGAAATTCAATTGAATAATATGTTGACAAATGAAAATAATTGGACACTTCCTGAGCCAACTCTTGAGCCTATTCCTAAACCAACTCCGAAGAAGAGGGGTGTTGTATTTCTCAGTCCTGAAGATATGCAAGAGGCAAAGAAATCTATGAAAGAAAAAGGTATTAAAGCGGAAGATGTTAAGAATTTACCTCCTATTGAAGAAATACATGGTCTCAATTTACCGCCTATTGAAGAAACATATGATCTTAATCCTTCACCTATTGAAGAAACTCATGGTCTTGATAACCCGACACAGGTAGTAAAGGTAAATTCTCTCTATAGATTTGATGAAGGTGATATTCCTCGTTATAAGTCTGCTAGACAATGCTTAGATGAGTTTGAAAATTTTATTGTTAAACAAGAAAACTTCAATGCTTATATTGGTAGACAATTGAAATATAATTCCGATACGCTTGAATACTTGGGTGATTATATGTCTAGAGTTAAAGGTGAACTTGAACTCATTAGTAAACATGCTTCTATGGTTACCACTCAAGTAGAACAAGTACTTAAAGCACAGAATGATTTGCTCAATGAATTAAATGTTAAGAATAATGATTATGCTGTTAGAGTGGCTACTAGAACTGGTAAAATGACTCAGGAACCTTTGTATCCTGAAGGCCATCCTAAGAGAATTGAGCAAGATTCTCAGAGAAATAATGTTGACGCACCAGTCCTTATAAAAAGAAGAAAAAGAAAAATGATAGGGCTTTGCATGCTTCTAGTGAACTGGTACGTCTTGAGCTTGCGTTGGTTTTCCCCGAAGAGGAGAGGATGATGCAGCACAGTAGCGTAAGTATTTCCCTCAGTTTTTGAGAACCAAGGTATCAATCCAGTAGGAGGCCACGCACAAGTCCCTCGTACCTGCACAAAACGATAGCTACTCGCAACCAACGCGATTAGGGGTTGTCAATCCCTTCACGGTCACTTACGAGAGTGAGATCCGATAGAGATAATATTTTTGGTATTTTTGGTATAAAGATGCAAAGTGAAAATTAAAAAGCAAAGTAAAAACAAACAAGTATAAAAGTGATGGAGATTGATATGATGAGAATAGACCCGGGGGGCCATAGGTTTCACTAGTGGCTTCTCTCCAGAGCATAAGTATTCTACGGTGGGTGAACAAATTACTGTTGAGCAATTGACAGAATTGAGCATAGTTATGAGGTTATCTAGGTATGATCATGTATATAGGCATCACGTCCGTGACAAGTAGATCGAAACGATTCTGCATCTACTACTATTACTCCACTCATCGACCGCTATCTAGCATGCATCTAGAGTATTAAGTTAAAAACAGAGTAACGCCTTAAGCAAGATGACATGATGTAGAGGAATAAATTCATGCAATATGATAAATACCCCATCTTGTTATCCTCGATGGCAACAATACAATACGTGCCTTGCAACCCCTTCTGTCACTGGGTAAGGACACCGCAAGATTGAACCCAAAGCCATGCACTTCTCCCATTGCAAGAACTACCAATCTAGTTGGCCAAACCAAACGGATAATTCAAACAGACTTGCAAAGATAACTCAATCATGCATAAAAGAATTCAGAGAAGATTTAAATATTATTCATAGATAAGCTGGATCATAAACCCACAATTCATCGGTCTCAACAAACACACCACAAAAAGAAGATTACATCGAATATATCTCCACGAGAGAGGGGGAGAACATTGTATTGAGATCCAAAAAGAGAGAAGAAGCCATCTAGCTACTAGCTATGGACCCGAAGGTTTGAAGTAAACTACTCACACTTCATCGGAGAGGCTATGGTGTTGATGTAGAAGCCCTCCGTGGTGGATGCCCCTCCGGCGTGAGCTCTCGAATGTGCCCCGAGATGGGATCTCGTGGATACAGGAAGTTGCGGCGGTGGAATTAGGTTTTTGGCTCCTGTTCTGATCGTTTGGGGGCACGTAGGTATATATAGGAGGAAGGAGTACGTCGATGGAGCTTCGAGGGGCCCACGAGGCAGGGGGCGCGCCCTGGGGGGGCACCCTTGTGACCGCCTCTCTGGTTCCTTGGCGTAGGGTCCAAGTCTCCTAGATCACGTTCGGTGAGAAAATCACGTTTCCGAAGGTATCATTCCGTTTGGACTCCGTTTGATATTCTGTTTCTTCGAAATACTGAAAAAGGCAAAAAACAGCAATTCTGGGCTGGGCCTCCGGTTAATAGGTTAGTCCCAAAGTAATATAGAAGTGGAAAATAAAGCCCATTATAGTCCAAAACAGTAGATAAAGTAGCATGGAGCAATCAAAAATTATAGATACGTTGGAGACGTATCATGAACCTGTTGTTGACACACCTGAGTATCCTAATGATATTTCTATTTCTGATGCTGAAACACAACTGGTAATGAACATGAACCTAGTAATAATGTTAATGATGATGTTCATGATGATGCTCAACCTAGTAATGATAATGATGTAGAAATTGAACCTACTGTTGATCTTGATATCCCACAATCAAAGAATCAACATTATGATAAGAGAGACTTTGTTGCTAGGAAACACGGTAAAGAAAGAGAGCCATGGGTTTAGAAACCATGCCTTTTCCTCCCAAACCATCCAAGAAAAAGGATGATGGGGATTTTGAGCGCTTTGCTGAAATGATTAGACCTATCTTTTTGCGTATGCGTTTGACTGATATGCTCAAAATGAATCCTTATGCTAAGTATATGAAAGAAATTGTCACTAATAAAAGAAAGATACGGAAGTTGAAATTTCCACCATGCTTGCTAATTATACTTTTAAGAGTGGAATACCAAAGAAACTAGGAGATCCAGAGTACCAACTATACCATGCTCCATTAAAAGAAACTATGTTAAAACTGCTTTATGTGATCTTGGAGCCGGTGTTAGTGTTATGCCTCTCTCTTTATATCGTAGACTTGACTTCAATAAGTTGACACCTACTGAAATATCTTTGCAAATGGCTGATAAATCAACTGCTATACATGTCGGTATTTGTGAGGATGTGCCTGTTGTGGTTGCAAACGTTACTATTTTAATGACTTTGTTATTCTTGATATTCCCGAGGACGATAGTATGTCTATTATTCTTGGAAGACCTTTTTTTGAATACTGCAGGGGCTGTTATTGATTGCAACAAAGGCAATGTCACTTTTCATGTTAATGGTAATGAGCACGGTACACTTTCCGAGGAAACAACCTCAAGTCCACAGTATCAGTTCTATTGGAAAAATTCCATCGATTATTTTTGGAGGTTTTGAATTTCCTCTTCCTTAAGAAATATGATATTCTTATTATTGGGGACATGCATATCCCCATTGAGGTAACATAGTGTTACTCGAAATTTCTCCGGTTCCATGTTATTCGGAATGAGTTTGTTAACAAGACCTGATCAACCTTGTTAGTGGATTCCTTTTGATGAGCATGAGATGGATGAAACTAGAAGGCACAACCTTCTGTACCCTTCTTTTAATTTCTGTTATTTAGTTGAAATAAAGTAAAATTAGTATTTTCTGTCTGTTTCCTGAATTATCCATGCAATATAAAAATACCTCGAAAATAAAAGTTCTCCAAATGCCCTGCCAATTTAATATGTTTTTTTTGGAATATTTGGGAATATTTGGCACTAAGAACACAGCAGGGGAGCAAGCACCTGGCCACGAGGGTCCAGGGCACGCCCCCCTGCCTTGTGGGCCCACGGTGGCCCCCTCCACTTATTCCAGCCACCACACACTTCTTATTCCTCCCAAAAAAATCACCATCCAGCTCAAGCACGAGTTCTAGCTCATTTTGCTGCGATTTTCGATCTCCTTGCTCAAAGCACCTCTCATAAAACTGCTTTAGGGGATTGTTCCTTGGTATGTGACTCCTCCATTGGTCCAATTAGTTTTTGTTCTAGTGCTTTATTCATTGCAAATTTTTGCTGCCTAGGTGACCATGTTCTTGAGCTTGCATGCCAAATTTAGATGGTTCCAAGTAGTTCTAATGCTTGATATAGTCTCTAGGCACTTGTAGGAGTAGTTGCTATCAACTTTGCTGAGCTTGGTTCACTTTTATTTGAAGTTACTAAAAATTTCAGAAATTTTGCACAGGAAGAAATATGTTTAGGAAAATGTACCAAGGTGGCCCTTCAAGGAAGCAAGGACCCAGGCTCGCAATGCGCAATGCCGATGATGAGCCACCAAGGAACGCTCCAGTGCGGCCTTGTGAATGGCCTCCACAAGACTTTATGGATCGAGCGGGAATCAAGGAAGAGTTTAACGCGTATTTGCGTAACGCTGATCTTGTGAGCTTCGAGGAGGAAAAGTGCCGCCAGTACCACTATCTCACTAGTTCCTTTGTGAGGAGGTTTGAATTTTCATCTTCATGCAATTCTCAAACTGTCATGTTTGATCTTTATGAAAAATCTTATACGATGGACTTAGAGGATTTTACCACTGCTTGCAAACTTCCACAATGGGGTAGTGCTAGTGAACCTCATAAATCTGAATTTAGAGATTTTCTTGCTAGTGTAACTGTGGGGGAATCTAGAGATATAGCACAAGCTACCATAGGGAGCATTAATTTTCCTGCTGTACATTATTTTGATCTCTTTATAGGTAGGTGCATAAATGGTAAAGATGAAGCATTTCATATGTGTGTCCCTGACCTCAGTATTCTTAGGAGTGTTGTGTTAGGAGACAAATCTTATAATTTGGGAGCCATTGTTGCGCGTAGGTTGCATCACAATAGATTTAATGGAGATTTCTTTGGAGGAATTTATGCAACCCGCTTAGCTGATTTTCTTGGTGTAACCATACGTGATGATGATATTGAATTGCCTCCTACTTATCTAGACTTTAATACTATGGTTCGACATCAGTTTGTTGAGAGGAATGAACCGCCTCTCCAGTACCAACTAATCTTTGACAGGCATCACGCTGTCAATATTGTCCTCCCTGCTCCCGCTTTCTTTGACTTTCAGGAAAAAGGGAGACATTACATAACCAGAGAGGAGGCGGAGGAGTATAAGAGGAGGGCTGAGATAGCTCGCCTCCAAGCTGCAGCACACGATGCAATGACCGCTGCATCTCAGTACGACCCCAACTACAACTTTGGATATCCGCCAGGCCATCCGTGGCAAAAGACCAACTTAGGCATAAAGCCTAAGCTTGGGGAAGTACGTATTTCCCACCGACATTACATTTATGTTCACACACTCATTGCTAGATGTCGGTGCAGCAAGCAATTTATTTAGTTCCTAGTAATTTGAGTAGTTTTGTTGCGGTATTCTCTTAATTTACTGATTATCCTGGAGTGAGATTTCTTTTCCCTGAGTTGCTGCATCGTATATCTTCTCGCGACATGGATTATTTTTATTCGCACAGCACCACGGCAGCAGACTCACAACCAAAATCATTCGAACACATACATTGCTTGCAAAAACTCGTAACCGTGGAGTTTTTGTTTTTCAAAACAGCTCTTAGCAAATCTCGAGGACGAGATTTTTCTTAAGGGGGTAGTGTTGTAACACCCCAAAATTTTTAACCTTGTTTTGTTAATTAAAATCTTGCCTGGAAATTTTAACTTTTCTTTTTCTTGGTTTTCTTGATTTCAGAGCCATTCTTTTCTTGGATTATTATGGAGTTTTTACCCCAAGTGAGAACTTTCCAAATGTTTTGTTGGACTTGTGTGCCCTCTCAAGTAAAACCTCTCTTTTCATCAGAGGAATTAATTAATTAATAATTTTCCTGGTCTATATTTCTTTAAAAATGGTTTCCCATGGTTTTAGGGTCCCATTTGCACTGCAACCCTTTTATAAAGTCATTCAAATATTCCAACCAAAATTTGGAGATGTCATGTGATGTTTTTAAACCACTTTTATGCAAAAAGATATTTCATTCCTTGGATATTTTGAGCTCTACATTATATTTTCAAATCTGGTCCAGTGAGCAGTTTTACACTACAACCCATTTAAATATTTCTTAAAGCTTTTACCAAAATTATGGGATGTCAGTAGGAGCATAATATTCAACTTTATGCAAAAACCCAGCTTTGTTCTTTGAAAAATTTGAGTGAATCAACCTCTTTTCCATTCTGGTCCAACTTGAGGATTTGTACAGCAACCACCATTTTAGTTGCTCCTCTATCCATGATTCCTTTTCCTACTTGTAGCCCTTCCTGCTAGAACCTTAAGTCCAAGAGGTTGGACTCATTGGAGCAATTCTAGTACATGCAATCATGCCCTGTTCTTTCTGTCCAGGCTGAAGTTTTGCAAAAATTGCACTAGCAAGTTTCTCCTTTTTGCAAACTAACCTCACCAACATATATTTCATATAAATATACCCCACCCTGATAGATTTGACCACTCCAAGAAATGCCTAGGTGCATGTGGCATTCTATCGAACACTTTATGGGCATGACCAGTTTTGACATGAGTTTTAGTTTGCACTATGAACTTACTTCCCTTGCATAACCACCTTGTCCAATAGAATTCTAGCTACTCCTAACCTAGGTCTGTTAAACCCCAACCTCACCCGAGACCTCTAGCACGCCCTGGCATTTTGTCGAGCACGTCCCGTGCGTGCTCTGGGCGCGAAAGCAGACGCAGCGTTGGCACGTGCCGCCTCGAAGTCGCCATGTCGCGCCCCTGGTTTTGCCCGCACCGCAGAGCCGCGCCACGCACTCTCCCTCTCACCGCATCACGCCAAGCAGCCCGGTGCCCTGCAGCACCGCCGACAGAGCCCCTTGGTGGCACGCCGGCGTCCGCAGCGCATCTCTGCCAGGTCGGTGCCGCCCAAGCCTCAGCCTGCCGCCACCTGCCTCGAACAGCTCAGCCTCATCCTCTCGCGTCCTCTAGCTCTCGGTCGCCACGGCATCTGCCGCTTCTGAGGAGGCGGTTCGCCGGCGAACTTATCCACGGCCGCCGCAAACCGACCTCGTTGCGCTATAAAAAGAGGCCCCTGAGCACGTTCTGTTCACTAGGCAGCCTCAGCATGCTCCCCTAGTTCTTCCGTGGCATCCAATCAACCCGGGGAGGTCTTCTTCCCCACCTCCGGCAACTGCAGCCGCCGCCACTGCCCCGGCCATTCCGGTGCCACCAGAGCCTCCCCCTCTCCACTCTCTTCACCAGGAACTCCCTCTCCCCCTAGTGAATCCATCCCCCTGCTCGATTTTGATTGGGACTCGCCGCAGGAGAAAAATCACTTTGCCTGACGGCCACCGTCCGCTGCGAAGCTCGCCGCCGGCAGCTCCGTCCACCCCAAAAACCGTAGCGACTACCGGAGTGACCGCCTCGATCCCCTGAGCCCGCGGGTGACCTCCGTTTCCCAAACGGTGCCACCATTCGCCGGCGAGCATCGCCGGAGTCCCGCCTCCGCTCGGGGCAGAGGAAGAGGAGGGAGGTCGACTAGTCAAACCTGACCAGTGGGTCCCCCGGGCCCACTGTCAGTGACTCATGCGTCGTCCGTGCTGGAGTAAGTGGAAGCGTAGATTCCAAAGTACGTCTTCGACGTGTACCGTTTCCTTTTCTTTTTGTTTTATTTAAAAACCAGATTTAACCACAACTTTGACTGCCTATAACTTTTTAATGATAACTCCAAATGAATTGATTCTTTTCCTACCTCTCTCAAATATTTTCTAGTTTATTTTAAGATTTATTTGAAAAAAAATTCAATACAACTTTTTGTGCTGTTTTAAATTTGTGTGTTAATTCAAATTTATTTAAAATAGGACTTTGGAGAGAGAGAAGCAAACTTTCAAAAGTTTTGGAGTGCACCCTGCCTTTCCACATATTAAAGGCAAGCATTCTGAACCCTGGCATAATATTTTGCATGCATTGTTTGACACGATTATGGCACCACCTCAACACGTGGAACTCGTTATTTTATGTGGTGATGTGATCGTTTGCATAAATGCTTAATTCCTTGCTGTTGGAAATGGACATGCTGGTGATAATGATCATCCTCGTATGTCGTTCGTGCCTACCGGAAGGAAAAAGGGAAAGTCTCTGTCTTGGGTAGACCCGAGCTCGTCCCTAGTTCCTCGTCGAGACGAGTGTGTCCGGCATGGCATGAGGGGTATGATGAGTGGTGATTCTATACATTGGATGAAATATATTCGTTATGCTAATCATGCAGGGAATACTTAAACCTCTGAGTCGACCATAGATCGAGTCTTGTTCGATAACCCCCATACTTGTTTCGTACTACCACTTGGCTCTACAACAAGTAGTGCAGTTCGATAAGTCGTCAACCCCTTTCCAAAGACACACCGCATGAGTGGCCATGGTGGAAGATACCGGTTGTAGCTGGTAGGCAGGCCACCTGGTCCGGGGGCATGGGTGTTTCGGTTGAGACCGAGAGGAGGCCACCCCTTAGGAGCGATATAAATTTGATCCCATGTTATGCGAGGTTGTAGCCTCCCACTTAGAGTTTTGCTTAACAAGTGTCGTGGGTGATTCCGGACACCGGTAAGTTAATTTGGTGTGTGCAAGTTAGGTGTGTTTTCAACTAAAAGGCCGTGAAGCGGAATTAGTCACGATGGACTAAAGGAATCCGTTACTCGTGGGTAAAGAGTACACCCTCTGCAGAGATTAAACCTATTCGAATAGCCGTGTCCATGGTTAACGATTACGATGCAGGATGGGTCGTGTCGGTCTTAGTGTCGGTCTTCGGAGGAGAAACTGTTAAACCGTAACTGGATCGCAACTTGAGACTTGTAATGATTATGATTATTATTTTGTTATGGACTAACCCGTTATATTATTTGAATTATCGAGTATCCACAGGATGGTTCTACCTCCTGGACATTCACCGTGATTACTCATAAGCCCTTTATGTGGTGTCATTGAGACGCCTCGATCGTGGCATTGCTTGTTATTTATTTACTTTATAAGCCCTTTATGTGGTGTCATTGAGACGCCTGAATCGTGGCAGGCTTGTTATTTATTTATTTTATAAGCCCTTTATGTGGTGTCGCTAAGACGCCTCGATCGTGGCATGCTTGTTATTTATTTACTTTATAAGCCCTTTATGTGGTGTCATTGAGACGCCTCGAATCGTGGCATGCTTGTTATTTATTTATTTTATAAGCCCTTTATGTGGTGTCGCTAAGACGCCTGATCGTGGCATGCTTGTTATTTATTTACTTTATAAGCCCTTTATGTGGTGTCGCTGAGACGCCCGACTGTGGCATGCTTGTTATTTATTTACTTTATAAGCCCTTTATGTGGCGTCACTGAGACGCCCAACTGTGGCATGCTTGTTATTTATTTACTTTATAAAGCCCTTTATATGGTGTCGCACAGACGCCCGACTGTGGCATTTTATTTACACTCCATCGTTGCATATTCATGCTGCATATACATAACCTGCTCGCATGCACAATAGATTTTAGTTATGACTGACGATGTGATTGTAGAATATTCCAAAGGTTTGATTATCATTGATATTATTCCAGTGTTCTCAATGTTTGCGAGTACATTCAAAGTACTCACTGGCTTGTCCCTGGCTATTGTCTTGGCCAGATTTCTTGCGTGGAGAGGAGCGTTGCGATGACAGCCCCGGAACCTACATAATGGTGATAGCAGCCTCGTGAAGATAGGAGTTATCCTGGTCAGCTGTTCCTGTGGGAAATGGAGTCCCATAGACGCTGATGATCCACAAACCGCTTCCGCCATCAACCACTAGAAACCATTTGTTGTACTCACAGACCAGAATGGTCTAGTACCACATATTTTGTATTTTACTTGGAATTTCTGTATCAAGTTGGTGCCTCATCAGCTAACAGTAATCCTGGGGCTGGTGAGCACAACGGCCATTTTCTGGATTTTATTACCCGGAAAACCGGTCGCCACAAAAGTTATTCCATATGAGTCCACAAATACCTTCCTATATGCGGTATCTACCTGCCGTTCCAAGTAAATTTGTATGTGCCAAACTCTAAACCTTCACATGAAATTCTGTTTTGTATGCTCGAATAGCTCATGTACACACCCAGGGTTGTCTGTATCTTCCATGTTAGGCGGGTTATTCTCAAGACGAGTGGACTCCGCTCCTCACTCACGAAAAAATGGCTGGTCACCGGGATGCCCAGTCCCATGCTTTATGCAAATAAAATCAAAATAATTTCAAACAAAACTCCCCCTGGGACTGTTGTTAGTTGGAGGCACTTGTTGTTTCGAGCAAGCCATGGATTTATGCTTGTGGTGGAGGGGGAGTATAAACTTTACCATTATATTTGGGAACCTCCTATAATGTGTGTAGCATGGAAGATATCGCCATCTCTTGGTTGTTATGTTGACAATGAAAGTATGCCGCTCAAAATATTATTTATCTCTGCTTTAAAATCGAGCTCTGGCACCTCTACAAATCCCTGCTTCCCTCTGTGAAGGGCCTATCTATTTACTTTCATGTCGAGTCATCACCCTCTTATTAAAAAGCACTAGCTGGAGAGCGCTGCTGTCATTTGCATCCATTACTATTATATTAATTTATATTAGGTATGACTATGACTGGATCTCTTTTACCATGAATTACAATGTCTAGTCAGTCCTTGATCTTTAAAGGTGCTCTACATTTATGTTTTGCGGTCTCAGAAAGGGCTAGCGAGATACCATCTTGTTATATCATATCATGATTGTTTTGAGAAAGTGTTGTCATTCGAGATTTATTATTATTGCTCGCTAGTTGATTATGCCATTGATATGAGTAAACATGAGACCTAAGTGTTATTATGAATGTGGTTAGTTATAATCTTTGCTGACAACTTGAATGCTGGCTTTACATATTTACAACAACAAGAGCAGACAGAGTTTGTAAAAGTTTTTCTTTATCACTTTCAGTTTATCAACTGAATTGCTTGAGGACAAGCAAAGGTTTAAGCTTGGGGGAGTTGATACGTCTCCGTCGTATCTACTTTTCCAAAAACTTTTTCCCTTGTATTGGACTCTAACTTGCATGATTTGAATGGAACTAACCCGGACAGACACTGTTTTCAGAAGAATTGCCATGGTGTTTTTTATGTGCAGAAACAAAAGTTCTCGGAATGACCTGAAACTCCACGGAACTTATTTTTGGAAAATGTTAAAAATACTGGAAGAAGAATACACGTCAGGGGGGCCTCCACCTGTCCACGAGGGTGAAGCGCGCACCCCCCTGCCTCGTGGGCCCCCTGTTGCTCCACCGACCTCAAATCCAACTCCATATATTCGTGTTCGGGGAGAAAAAAAATAAGAGAGAAGGATTCATTGCGTTTTACGATACGGAGCCGCCGCCAAGCCCTAAAACCTCTCGGGAGGGCTGATCTGGAGTCCGTTTGGGGCTCCGGATAGGGGAATCCGCCGCCGTCGTCATCATCAACCATCCTCCATCACCAATTTCATGATGCTCACCGCCGTGCGTGAGTAATTCCATCGTAGGCTTGCTGGACGGTGATGGGTTGGATGAGATTTATCATGTAATCGAGTTAGTTTGGTTAGGGTTTGATCCCTAGTATCCACTATGTTCTGAGATTGTTGTTGCTATGACTTTGCTATGCTTAATGCTTGTCACTAGGGCCCGAGTGCCATGATTTCAGATCTGAACCTATTATGTTTTCATTAATATATGTGAGTTCTTGATCCTATCTTGCAAGTCTATAGTCACCTACTATGTGTTATGATCCGCAACCCGAAGTAACAATAATCGGGACCACTCCCGATGATGACCATAGTTTGAGGAGTTCATGTATTCACTATGTGTTAATGCTTTGGTCCGGTACTCTATTAAAAGGAGGCCTTAATATCCCTTAGTTTCCATTAGGACCCGCTGCCACGGGAGGGTAGGACAAAAGATGTCATGCAAGTTCTTTTCCATAAGCACGTATGACTATATTCGAATACATGCCTACATTATATTGATGAATTGGAGCTAGTTCTGTGTCACCCTATGTTATGACTGTTACATGATGAACCGCATCCGGCATAATTCTCCATTACCGATCCAATGCCTAAGAGCTTTTCACATATTGTTCTCCGCTTATTTACTTTTCCGTTGCTACTGTTACAATCACTACAAAACCCAAAAATATTACTTTTGCTACCATATCAAGTTACTTCCATACTACTTTGCTACTAAACACTTTGCTGCAGATACTAAGTTATCTGTGTGATTGAATTGACAACTCAACTGCTAATACTTGAGAATATTCTTTGGCTCCCCTTGTGTCGAATCAATAAATTTGTGTTGAATACTCTACCCTCGAAAACTGTTGCAATCCTCTATACTTGTGGGTTATCAGGCCCTAGCCATGTGATTTGATTTTTCTAGATTATTCTCCTTTGTGCAAATATTAGCAAGATGATATTATGGTACTCCTAATATATTAGTAGTAGTATATCTAAGGCTATATCATATGCATTAAATATATATTTAGGTGTAGCTCCTTCATGGATTATATATTGTTACTGTATCTAGAAGAGCTCTCATTTAAAGAGTTGTATAATATGCATGGAGGAAAAGATTAGTTCTCTTGGTTCTAGTGTTAAGAGTTATATCGAGATTAAGATATGATAACTATCTCTTCCCTCATTAAATGCAGTGACTCGAGGTTATTTGCTTATGTTTCGTGATCTAGATATAGTTCAATGTGGAGCACTGTAACCGCCCTTCATGGTGGACTTGTGTGCCCAGGTGCTCACATTTACATTAGGAAACCACTAGGCATCAGACTACTGGTAATTTGCTTCATATCTGACCAGTCTGCAGCCATCCGATCAGATGCACCGTGGTCGTCTGATCAGCTAGTAAAACCAAGGGTGTGAATTCTAGATTGGAGCTTCCTCAATAGTATAATTGTCTACTTCCTAGTAACAGTTGCATCCATTGAACATGCATGCATCACATGGTAGAGTGGTAGAACTTGCCGCCAGTTAAAAATTGATTCGCATAAATCACGCGTAATATCCTTATTATCATTTTTTGGGAAGTTGTGACGTGCTTCCAACAATCATAAGAAAATAATATTATTGTGATTTGTTTCATTTCCACCAGGCGTCTGAACATAAGTGCTTCCCATTAAAAATTGCTTCCCATAAATCACGCTCAATATCCTTTATTATCAGTTTTTTGGGTAAGTTGTGATTTGCTTCCAACAATCAAATATAAGAAATGAATTATTACTGGATATGCATTTTTGTGCAGCGCAACATGCTTTAGGTGGCATGGAAGCATTACTTTATATCGATGGAAGCATTATATTATGGTGCCATGGAAACATATTTTTGATAGTATAATAGAAATATATTTTTTGTATTGAGGAAGCATTTTGTCTATTTTATGGTAGCATTTCGATGATTTGGAAATTCATTTTGGTGTATCAGAAACAAAATCTGCGGTTGATTGCACACCCCCTATGCTTCACCAACGAGGTAATGGAGCATGAATTCCTAGAAGGTTTTTAACCTGTAAATATCGAATCATATGATGGTACAACAGATCCCGCGATATGGATTGAGGACTTCCTCCTCCACATCCACATGGCCCGCGGTGATGATCTACATGCCATCAAGTACCTCCCGTTAAAACTCAAAGGACCAGCTCGGCATTGGCTGAATAGCCCGGCCAGAACTCCGTTGGCTGTTGGGAGGATCTGGAAGACGCATTTCTCGACAATTTCCAGGGCACTTATGTGCGGCCACCAGACGCCGATGACTTGAGCCACATCATTCAGCAGCCAGGGGAATCAGCTAGGCAATTCTGGACACGGTTCCTAACAAAGAAAAACCAAATTGTCGACTGTCCGGATCCAGAAGCCTTAGCGGCATTCAAGCACAACATCCGTGACGAGTGGCTCGCCCGGCACCTCGGCCAGGAAAAGCCAAAATCAATGGCAGCCATCACGACACTCATGACCCGCTTTTGCGCGGGAGAGGATAGCTGACTGGCTCGTAGCAATAACATATCAAGGAACCTTGGCACTTCGGACACCAAGGACAGCAATGGCAGGTCACGTCGCAGCAAACACAAGCGCCGCAGCAACGGTGATAACGCCGAGGGCACGATAGCCAATGCCGGATTCAGAGGCTCTAAATCTGGTCAGCGGAAAAAGCCATTCAAAAGAAGTACTCCGGGCCCGTCCAGTTTGGACCGCATACTCGATCGCTCGTGTCAAATACACGGCACCCCCAATAAGCCAGCCAATCACACCAACAGAGAATGCTGGGTGTTCAAGCAGGCCGACAAGATAAATGTCGAAGACAAGGACAAGGGGCTGCACAGCGATGACGAGGAGGAGCCCCAGCCGCCGAACACGGGAGGACAGAAGAGGTTCCCCCCACAAGTGAGGACAGTAAACATGATATACGCAACCCACATCCCCAAAAGGGAACGGAAGCGTGCACTAAGGGACGTATACGCAGTGGATCCCGTAGTCCCAAAGTTCAACCAATGGTACTCTTGTCCGATCACATTTGATCATAGGGACTACCCCATGAGTATCCGTCATGGAGGATCTGCCGCATTGGTCCTAGACCCAATCATCGACGGATATCACCTCACTCGAGTCCTTATGGACGGCGGCAGCAGCCTGAACCTACTTTACCAGGATACAGTGTGCAAAATGGGTATAGACCCCTCGAGGATCAAACCCACCAAAACGACCATTAAAGGCGTTATTCCAGGTGCAGAGGCCCATTGTACGGGCTCAATCACACTGGAAGTGGTCTTCGGATCTCCGGACAACTTCCGAAGCGAGGAGTTAATCTTCGATATCGTCCCGTTCTGCAGCGGCTATCATGCACTGCTCGGGCGCACCGCATTTGCAAGATTCAATGTGGTACCGCATTACACATACCTCAAGCTCAAGATGCCAGGACCTAGGGGGGTCATCACAGTCAATGGAAACACAGAACGCTCGCTCCGTACGGAGGAGCACGTTGCGACCCTCGCAGCAGAAGCCCAAGGCAGCCTTTTGAGGCAAACCACCAGTTCGGCGATCAAGCCCTCGGACACCGTCAAGCGCGTCTGGAATAACCTGCAATAGGATCGCCTGGCACGCTCAGAGCTCGCCTAGCAATTCGGCCCCGGCCCTAGTCTTAGTACAATGGCAAAGTCCATCCCACGCGTGCATAATTATGCATTGAAAATACCATGGGTATAGGCGGGGGCACGATCACGGCTGAAAGATCGTGGATGTCGCCTAGAGGGGGGGTGAATAGGCGCTTTAAAATAATTACGGTTGAGGCTTGAACAAATGCGGAATAAACCTAGCGGTTAATTTGTCAAGCACAAAACCTACAACAACTAGGCTCACCTATGTGCACCAACAACTTATGCTAAGCAAGATAAGCAACTATGTGATAGCAAGATATATGACAAGAACAATATGGCTATCACAAAGTAACGTGCATAAGTAAAGGGCTCGGGTAAGAGATAACCGAGGCACGCGGAGACGATGATGTATCCCGAAGTTCACACCCTTGCGGATGCTAGTCTCCGTTTGGAGCGGTGTGGAGGCACAATGCTCCCCAAGAAGCCACTAGGGCCACCGTAATCTCCTCACGCCCTCGCACAATGCAAGATGCCGTGATTCCACTAAGGGACCCTTGAGGGCGGTCACCGAACCCGTACAAATGGCAACCCTTGGGGGCGGTCACCGAACCCGTACACTTTGGCAACCCTTGGGGGCGGCCGGTACCCGTCAAATTGCTCGGGGCGACCTCCACAACCTAATTGGAGACCCCGACGCTTGCCCGGAGCTTTACACCACAATGATTGAGCTCCGAACACCACCAACCGTCTAGGGCGCCCAAGCACCCAAGAGGAACAAGCTCAAAGGCACCAAGCACCCAAGAGTAATAAGCTTCTCAACTTGTAACTTCCACGTATCACCGTGGAGAACTCAAACCGATGCACCAAATGCAATGGCAAGGGCACACGGTGCCAAGTCCTTCTCTCCCAAATCCCACCAAAGCAACTAATGCTAGGGAGGAAAATGAGAGGAAGAACGAAAGAAGAACACGAAGAACTCCAAGATCTAGATCCAAGGGGTTCCCTCGCTTAGAGGAGAAAGTGATTGGTGGAAACGTGGATCTAGATCTCCTCTCTTTTCCCTCAAAAACTAGCAAGAATCCATGGAGGGATTGAGAGTTAGCAAGCTCGAAGAAGGTCAACAATGGGGGAAGAACACGAGCTCAAAGGGATGAGGTTGAATGGGGAAGAAGACCCCCTTTTATAGGAGCTCCCGAATCCAACCGTTATGTTCACAGCCCGCACAGAGCGGTACTACCGCTCCAAGGAGCGGTACTACCGCTAGGGCGGTAGAACCCCTTCGAAACACAACAGCGAGGAGGCAAAAAGGCCAAAAGAACCTTCGGAGCGGTAGTACCGCTCGTCCTCACGGTACTACCGCTCGACCTCACGGTACTACCGCAAATGGTAGCGGTACTCTTTATGCGGCGCGGTATTAAAAAATATACATGCCTACTTCATTTGAGCAAAACACGAGATTTTTGGTCCGGGAGCGGTACTACCGCTTAGGAGCCGTAGTACTTGCTCTGGGGCGGTACTACCGCTCAGAGCTGTAGTAGTACTGCTCGGGCGGTACTACCGCTCAGAGTCATGGTAATCTTGCTCTGGAGCGGTAGTAAAAATTACATCCGCTCTAGTCGCGGTAGTACCGCAGCCTTTACCAAAACAGCCATAACTTTTGCAAAGCGGACTCGAATTAACGAAACCAAGTTTGTTGGAAAGCTAGAAACAAGGGCTAACACAATCTTGAGAGAAATACCAATAATAAGCAAATGAGAAAAGGCCCAAAAGAAAATGGTGAGAACCCTTCCTCGGAAAAGACCGGTAAAACCTCCAACACCGAAAACATCATAGAAGACGCATGCAAACTCCGTTTTTGATGAACTCAAGCTTGTCATAAAGATGACCATAAGCTATAAGACTCACAAAGAGAACCAAACAAGAACCAAGAAACATGATGCAAGGATGCAATGGTTTGAGCTCTCGACGAACGATACGATCAAGCTACTCACTTGAGAGCCCCCTTGATAGTACGGCTATCGATCCTATAACCCGGTCTCCCAACTACCACCATGAGACCGGTAAAATAGAAAACCTATCAAGGGCAAACCTTTGCCTTGCACATGATCCGCTTGAGCTAGATGAAGACGATCTTGTCCTCCTCAAGATGGACCACCTTTCTTGATTGCGTTGGGTCGATGGAGACTAGATGATTGCTCCCCCATACTCCACTATGGGTGAGCCACTCTTGACACATCTTCACAAGTCCATTGACACCACAATGGATGGCAAGCTTCAAGCACTTGATCTCTTCGTGATGCTCCACTTGAACTTGCACACGGCAATCTTGATGACGATCACCACTTGATGTCATCCTTTCCATGGGTTGTATGATATCTTCCTCTTGACGCAAGCCCATGGACACGTACCTAACCCCACATAGACTCTCACATAGACCATGGGTTAGTACACAAAGTGCAATGGATAATGCTTACCATACCATGGGATCACTTGATCCCTCTTGGTACATCTTCTACGCTTTGTGAGTTGATCAACTTGATTCACTCTTGACTTAGTCTTGATCAACCTTGAATCTTTCCAACTCTATTCGTTTGGATGATGTCTTGAAGGTAAACATGAATGATCACACAATCTTCTTCTTCAAGACATGCTTGCAATAAGCTCAACACTCACATGACCAATCTTTGGATAATTCCTTAATAGCACCTTGGTCAACACATAAACTCCTTGAAACCAACACATGGACTTCAAGAAATGCCTATGGACAAATCCTTCAAATATAACTCAATGCAACCATTAGTCCATAGAGAATGTCATCAATTACCAAAACCACACATGGGGGCACCGCATGTCCTTTCAATCTCCCCATTTTGGTAATTGATGACAATCACTTTCAAGAGAATTTATATAAGGAATTATGCATCACCATGCAATGCAACAACCAATAATGCATGCGTATGAGATGCAAATGCTTAGGAACAAAACCAAAGCAAGGAGAAAACTCAAGACTTCTCCACAAAACTCTGAAACTTCTCCCCCATTGGCATCGATTGCCAAAATGGGCGAAAAAGCTAAGAAGACCAATATAAAAGGTGTTCCTCCAAAAGTTGTGTATTTCTCAACAAGAGAGTGGAATGCCATACACATATCCAAAGGTAATACTTGGAGGAAGACCAACTATATTGAGGCACCAAGATTGCAAAAGAATGATATTCCACAAAGACATAACAAAGAGAGAAACAAGCAATCAAGCAATCAAAAGATACCAATTGAAGCAAGCTATCAAAAGATATCAACTAAACCAACTAGACCAAAGATCCTACGAGCCACATGAAAAGATATTATGATATGAGCAGAGGATTGTTCTAAAGAAACTAGAGAAGCTCCCCATGATTTGTGCACATCAAGAATTTTTGTATTTGGATACAAAGTGCACAAAATAGGATCATAGCTCCCCAAAGTCAACAGAAACTAACAACAAGTGCAAGAGAGCATATAGGAAACTAGGCCTAAGCGCTTGCAACAAGCACATGGTTGAGCAACATGTAAAAGAGGCAACTTAAGAATAGGCTCAACCAAAATGATGTGTGTGAGTCATGGCAAAGCACATGAGAAGACTAATATCTGAGATGAGCATACGCATCAACATAGTCTCGAATGAATGAGATACACAGTGCAAAGCCTTTCATTCTCACACACCACTAGCAAATGGGTTCACAAGCTTACTAATAAGAAAATAGAGAACCTATGCTTGTGACAACCCGTGGTGAAGATAGACGATGAGAGGCTAATCAAGACGAGGGGTAAAGCCTCGTAAAGATGAGCAAGAGGAAAATAATCTTCACCACACAAGAGTGCATCAAGATGCAACGATAGACGACACGCACTCAAGGCAAAAGCTTTCACGGAGCCACCAAAGAAATAACATAAGAAAGACAAGGTGGACGTGAAAGAAAGGATATCAACTAGAGCTGTAATTTATCTCAAGTGTATAAGGTTCTAGGTAGACAAAATCATGATGACATATATCTACAAAGAGGGATGTGCACCCGAAATAGTTACAACATGAAGGAACAAGATATCCACAAGGAAGTCATAAATATACCAATAAGATATTTGCTTTAAAGCATAGCACATGGCTATATATGGTCTTATTGTATATAAATGAATTCCTACCACACAACCATCAAAGACATCACAACTAGCAACATGAGATCATCGTTGAGATGCTTTGAGAAAGGAAACAAGTATCACAAAAAATGAATTACATGCCATGATACAACCCACACAAGGTTGATGCAAGAAATGTGTGCATGAAGTAGATGATGATACTTGTTACCGAGATACCATTGGAAGGATGTAGTAGATACCAAATGAAGGTAGATGGTAGTTCATTGATCATCCTAGCTTGACTCCAATATGCACATGGTGACAACACCTTCCTTGTGAGTGAGCCGAGCATCCAATGCATCTCCAAATGTTCCTATAAGAACAACACAAACTAAACGGTACCCAAACTCATCGGGACCAAATAGTTAGAAACACCAATGCATAGGACAAACTTCACATAAATATGTGCATATATATATGAAAATGAATTTCATGCACATCTCATCCAATTTGATACTTGGTGGAGTTTCCCTATAAATTGGGTCAAAGAAAGAAAGCATGCCAAAGAAACTACAAGAAGTAAATATGCATGCTCAAGACTTTCAAGAACCGAGACCAAAAGACAAAGAAATACCAAGCGAAGAGAATATACCAAATGAATAAATCATCACTTGGAGGATATCCCAAAAGATACATCAAGGAATGAGATATCCATTGATACACTCAAAAGAAGGATGTCAAACTCCCAAAAGAGAGAATGGTTCCAAACAAACCAAGCCCTCTACAAAGTTTCATGATGGCACAAAGTACCAAAAAGAAACGGCTTGTCTTCCACAAACACACACTTGATAAGGATCACAAGATGAGTATTTCAAAGAAAATAGGATAGCTCCCCCACGAGTTGTGCATTATATAGGATTTGCATTTGAATACAAAATGCACAAGATGGGATCACCACTTTCACTATATCTAGAAAGCACTAGACAAGAACGAGAAACAAACAAGATCCACAAGTGGTAGGGAAGACAACGGGAGTTGACACAAACCTAGGCAGAGAAAAGGCAAATAAAAATAAAAGCCAATGTAAAGATGCTCAATAAATTCTACCACACATAAGTGAGTACCAATTGTCAAAAGACAAGAAGTATTTGGAAATAATTCCCGGTGGTAGATAGCAAGGATATCCGACAACATCTTCACACCAAACACAAGCAAATTGCAACTTGTAGAGCTATCATGCCACCTAGGAACAAGATAATTTACAATATCAATTCTAGGTGACAATATCTCAAATGTACACATTTTCTAGGCTAGTAATACACACATAGCATATTACTCCCCCATAATGTGATACCAATTAAAGATGACAAGAGGCAATAAAAGGAACAAACAAGAGATAATTAATGGACTATTTAGAATTAGAATTTCTCATGAGAGATATACCACCTAGCGACTAGATAATCTTGTAATATCAATACTAGATGGTATTCCTCATGTACACACATTTATAGGATTGTGAGGTGCACAAAGCACATCACTCCCCCAAAATGGGATGTTCCATTAATCTCTCACACGAGCCAACTAGGATACAAACAAGAAGCATAAAGGCTCAACACGCGACACACACACGTACATGGTGTGCAAACCAACACACACATACTTGATTGCTCAAGATAAGCAAGTTGGAATCACAACATATACAAACACATGCAAGGAACAAAACCAAAACATGCAAGGGGCAAGTAACTTTCAATGTAAGCAATTTTAAGAGCAAGTTACCGCAAGGAGGCACATTGGATATAAGATATAAACTTGATGAGTCAATTGACTTGGCTTGAGACAAAAGAGTGATGAAGTCCCTTAATTCTTCATAATGTAGCCAAGTCTCCAATGCCCTCCATCAACACCTATTGATCAAGTTTGAGCTTGTTGGTCCCCAACCAAGTTGGGTCCTAAGAGGTTAGTCACAATAGGTTTGGCTACCCAAATGGTTCTTTGCTTGACACCACTTTGAGTACCAACAAACTTGGCAAACACATTGCCAACCTTATCCTTACCAAGAGAATAGATATCATCAATAATAATTGAGTTGGATAAGTTACCACTAGTGCATGAAGAAGCGACGTGACCTTTCTCACGACATAAGTAGCAACGTCTACTCTTCACTTTCTTCTCACTTGATTTCTCAATTTGAGAAGCATTAACTTGAGTCTTCTTGGGAAGAGACCTTTCTTCAACTTGATGTTGAGCATGAGATTGAACTTGTGCCCTCTTCCCTTGTTGCTTGACACTAATGGCCTTCTTCTTCAATGGGATAGATCTGACATGATGCCTTGTACTTTGCACTTGAAGCAAACAATCTTGGCCGATTTCTTGACTTGTTCTTGGCCCTTCTTTTTGTTCATCTTGGACTTCTTCTTCTTATTGGAGTTGAATACAAGTCCACCTTTGTTATTGGGGGATTTTTGCACACTCAAGATATTGTTGAGTGTGGATTTCCCTTCATGACTCTTTTCCAAGTCTTTCTTCAAAGAAGTAACTTGGGCCTTGAGCTCTTTGATTTCCTCTACATGGTTAGTCTCAATACAAGTACTAGAGGAAGTATAAGCTTCATTGTTAGAGCAACAAGGCAAGGAAGGCAATTCATCACAAGATGTGCCAACATTGTGAGTAGATGAATTACAAGGACTAGCACATATCAATATAGCATTTTGACTAGAAGTAGTGCTAGTATCCACATGAGGCTCACTAGATGTTACCTTAGCAAGCATGGCCTCATGAGCTATCTTTAGCACATTATGGGATACTAGAAGATCGTCATGAGAGCTTGAGAGCTTTTCATGGCTTTCTTCCAATTTCCCATAATTGCTAGATAGCAACTCAAGTTGAGCCCGTAGCTCAACATTCTCCTTCAATATGGATGCTTCACAAGAGATAGAGTTAGTAGCACAAGCATCATCATTAGCAACAGGAGGAGAAGACAACTTGGCAAGCTCTTTTGAATATGAAGCTTTAAGTTGAGAATGAGACTCGGTGAGTTTGATGAGCTCACTCTTAATGACCCTTGAGCCATTTTCGAGGTGCTCAAAGTCCTCAAGGAGTTTAGCATGCACAACTTCAAGCTCCTCATTTTTAGTTTCAAAATCATTGGCCACCTCAAGAGCTCTATCACGAGATTCCCTCACTCTAGATAATTCTAGAGCAAAAGTCTCCTCAAGAGATTCCTTGGTGGTTTGTTCAAGTTCAAGAGCTTGAGAGAGGTCCATAATCTCATTAGCGTAATCACGCTCATGACCTTCCATTTTATCAATGGTGACCTCATGCTCCTCAAGACAAGATTCCAACTTATCAATATATTTCTTGCCCTCAATAGCAATAGACATGATTTCCATGAAGTTGGAGCGAGCAATTTTATTCTTAAGAAGAGCTTTAAAAATGATTTCCCCTTAGTTTTTAAGGAGGCAACATTATCATTCTCTTCATCATTATCCTCATCATCATTAGTATCAACATCATCATCAAGAGACATATTGGGGTACAAAGTAGGAGATACCTTTGACGCCTTAGCCATAAGGCAAAAAGCAATAGATGATGGTGAAGGATCCCTTGAGGCACCATTAAACACCACATCTTGTTCCATGGAGTGTCGGGTTTCCTCTACATTGTTAGCACAACAATTCGAGGAAATAGATGCATTTTTATCATGGCAACAAGACATAGCAAGCATATCATCATGAGACTTAGTCAAGCAATTTCTACATGATATGCAAGGACTATCAACACAAGCATGTGAAACATTTGGAGTGCTCAAAGTGTTAAAGCCCAAAGGCAGAGCATTGCAATAATATAGTGATGAAGAATCATCCACAAAAGCACACTATCATCATTGCAATGACCGACACTACTCACCATATCATTACCTTGTGGCAAACCACATGTAGGTGATGTAGAAGAAGTTGAGAAGACTATACGGCCGGAGGTGGAGGAGAACAATCATCCCTACAAATCTTGGACACACCATATTTATCTTGAAGCTTCGTCCACAACTCATGAGCATCCCGGAATGGCATGAGTTGAAATATAACTACATTGCTCAAAGCATCAAAAAGCACATTAGAAGCTTGAGCATTGAGATAAGAGTTTTCTCATCCTCTAAAAGATAATCTTTGGGGATCCTTTGGAGGAGAAAAACCCATATCTACAATTCGCTCCAAATTTGGGTCCATGACCCTAAAGAGATTAAACATCACGAATTACCCAAACATCAAAATTTGTGCCATCGAAACTAAGAGTGTCGAGAATCCTAATCCCCTAGTCGACATCTTTACTCTCTAGGCGGTTAAGCCCAACAAAGAGAGACGAGGCTCGATACCAATTGAAAGATCGTGGATGTCGCCTAGAGGGGGTGAATAGGCGCTTTAAAATAATTACAGTTGAGGCTTGAACAAATGCGGAATAAACCTAGCGGTTAATTTGTCAAGCACAAAACCTACAACAACTAGGCTCACCTATGTGCACCAACAACTTATGCTAAGCAAGATAAGCAACTATGTGATAGCAAGATATATGACAAGAACAATATGGCTATCACAAAGTAACGTGCATAAGTAAAGGGCTCGGGTAAGAGATAACCGAGGCACGCGGAGACGACGATGTATCCCGAAGTTCACACCCTTGCGGATGCTAGTCTCCGTTTGGAGCGGTGTGGAGGCACAATGCTCCCCAAGAAGCCACTAGGGCCATCAGTAATCTCCTCACGCCCTCGCACAATGCAAGATGCCGTGATTCCACTAAGGGACCCTTGAGGGCGGTCACCGAACCCGTACAAATGGCAACCCTTGGGGCGGTCACCGAACCCGTACACTTTGGCAACCCTTGGGGCGGTCACGGTACCCGTCAAATTGCTCAGGCGACCTCCACAACCTAATTGGAGACCCCGACGCTTGCCGGAGCTTTACACCACAATGATTGAGCTCGAACACCACCAACTGCCTAGGGCGCCCAAGCACCCAAGAGGAACAAGCTCAAAGGCACCAAGCACCCAAGAGTAATAAGCTTCTCAACTTGTAACTTCCACGTATCACCGTGGAGAACTCAAACCGATGCACCAAATGCAATGGCAAGGGCACACGGAGTGCCCAAGTCCTTCTCTCCCAAATCCCACCAAAGCAACTAATGCTAGGGAGGAAAATGAGAGGAAGAACGAAAGAAGAACACGAAGAACTCCAAGATCTAGATCCAAGGGGTTCCCCTCACTTAGAGGAGAAAGTGATTGGTGGAAACGTGGATCTAGATCTCCTCTCTTTTCCCTCAAAACTAGCAAGAATCCATGGAGGGATTGAGAGTTAGCAAGCTCGAAGAAGGTCAACAATGGGGAAGAACACGAGCTCAAAGGGATGAGGTTGAATGGGAAGAAGACCCCTTTATAGGAGCTCCCGAATCCAACCGTTATGTTCACAGCCAAGACAGAGCGGTACTACCGCTCCAAGGAGCGGTACTACCGCTAGGGCGGTAGAACCCCTTCGAAACACAACAGCGAGGAGGCAAAAAGGCCAAAAGAACCTTCGGAGCGGTAGTACTGCTCGTCCTCACGGTACTACCGCTCGACCTCTGATACTACCGCAAATGGTAGCGGTACTATCGCTATGCAGCGGTACTAAAAAATATACATGCCTACTCATTGAGCAAAACCACGAGATTTTGGTGCAGGCGGTACTACCGCTTAGGAGCCGCGGTAGTACTGCTCTGGGCGGTACTACCGCTCAGGAGCTGTGGTAATACTGCTGGAGCGGTAGTAAAAATTACATCCGCTCTAGTCGCGGTAGTAGTACCGCTGCAGCCTTTACCAAAACAGCCATAACTTTTGCAAACGGACTCCGAATTCGACGAAACCAAGTTTGTTGGAAAGCTAGAAACAAGGGCTAACACAATCTTGAGAGAAATACCAATAATAAGCAAATGAGAAAAGGCCCAAAAGAAAATGGTGAGAACCCTTCCTCGGAAAAGACCGATAAAACCTCCAACACCGAAAACATCATAGAAGACGCATGCAAACTTCGTTTTCGATGAACTCAAGCTTGTCATAAAGATGACCATAAGCTATAAGACTCACAAAGAGAACCAAACAAGAACCAAGAAACATGATGCAAGGATGCAATGGTTTGAGCTCTCGACGAACGATACGATCAAGCTACTCACTTGAGAGCCCCCTTGATAGTACGGCTATCGATCCTATAACCCGGTCTCCCAACTACCACCATGAGACCGGTAAAATAGAAAACCTATCAAGGGCAAACCTTTGCCTTGCACATGATCCACTTGAGCTAGATGAAGACGATCTTGTCCTCCTCAAGATGGACCACCTTTCTTGATTGCGTTGGGTCGATGGAGACTAGATGATTGCTCCCCATACTCCACTATGGGTGAGCCACTCTTGACACATCTTCACAAGTCCATTGACACCACAATGGATGGCAAGCTTCAAGCACTTGATCTCTTCGTGATGCTCCACTTGAACTTGCACACGGCAATCTTGATGACGATCACCACTTGATGTCATCCTTTCCATGGGTTGTATGATATCTTCCTCTTGGCGCAAGCCCATGGACACGTACCTAACCCCACATAGACTCTCACATAGACCATGGGTTAGTACACAAAGTGCAATGGATAATGCTTACCATACCATGGGATCACTTGATCCCTCTCGGTACATCTTCTACGCTTTGTGAGTTGATCAACTTGATTCACTCTTGACTTAGTCTTGATCAACCTTGAATCTTTCCAACTCTATTCGTTTGGATGATGTCTTGAAGGTAAACATGAATGATCACACAATCTTCTTCTTCAAGACATGCTTTCAATAAGCTCAACACTCACATGACCAATCTTTGGATAATTCCTTAATAGCACCTTGGTCAACACATAAACTCCTTGAAACCAACACATGGACTTCAAGAAATGCCTATGGACAAATCCTTCAAATATAACTCAATGCAACCATTAGTCCATAGAGAATGTCATCAATTACCAAAACCACACATGGGGGCACCGCATGTCCTTTCAACGGCGCGTCCCACAATGCGGTTTAACCGCACTAGGGGCTCACTACCTTCATCACTCTCTCTCTTTCAGGACTCTATTCTCTGGAAGCCTTGTCCGGCAGTACGGTAGCCGAACACACGGTACAACACCCAAGGAGGCAGGAAGCTATGTCGTACAATGGAATCCACAGGTGGTCTCTGATAACGAGCTAAATACCTGTTTTAAGATACCAGTCCGCATCTTGCCCTTGGATGGGACATGTCAAATAGTCCTATTGTTTGCTTACCGCACCACTTGTATTGTTATGCTTTAACGCATTTCTTACATAAACAATGCATAGTACTAGTCTATTATTGCATCCTATATTATTTTATATATATGCTTATCTATGATAATCAGCACCCGTACACTGTGGTATGGCCAATACGTCAGGGGCTTCCGTATACCCCATAATTCGGCGTGAGAAGTCCGAACACTTTCGACAGTGCGGCACCCCGAACTTATAGCATTATATGCATCGACTCGAATCATGTCTTGCGTGAATAGTTGGGTTTGCCCGGCTCCCATGTTTTGGTACCTTATGTTCCGCTGTATCGGCTAAGGTAGCACTGGGAGAACTACTGTGATTGTGCCCCGGTTCTTCCGGCCGAGCACCTCAGTAGAGAAAGCTAAAACTGACTATCATGATGAGGCGAGAGATGGTCAATGTTCGAGAGGTCTCAAGTCCCTAAAGACTTTTTCCGCTTCGGGCGAGGAGTCGGCCTTGTCCGTCTTAGGCGTGTATAGTGCCCCAAATTCGGCTTTCCGAAGACTAAGGGCTTCGCCAAAATTTAAAATTGTAGACTCCTATGGCTAAGTGAGAGCGATAAAGCATTATAGTCCATTTGCACTGGTTCGTTCTTGTTGAACACCTCCCTCGAAGGACCCAAGAATGGGAAAAAGAGTGCTCAGATTTATCCCGAACACCCCAGCACTAGTTGCACGGGGGCAGAAAAACTGACGACTAGCAACTCTCAGAATTTATAAACGTCCGCACAGAAGGTAATATTTTAAATACAAAAGTGTTGCATAACGAACATGAACTAGTTTTCATAAACATAAGGATCACATGAGCAAGTTCATTCAAATATTACATCTTTGGTACATTTGTCGGCCACGAGACGGGCACCCTTCAGGACATTTTCATAATACATTTCGGGGTGGCGATGCTCCTTGCCCTGCGGCGGCCCCTCCTTCACCAGCTTTTCGGCGTCCATCTTCGCCCAGTGCACCTTTGCACGGGCAAGAGCCCTGCGTGCACCTTCGATGCAGACGGACCGCTTGATGATTCCATCCGTGGGCAGGCATCTACAAGCCGCCTCACCAGGCCAAAGTAACTATTGGGAAGGGCATCTCCAGGCCACATCCGGACTATAAGGCCCCTCATGGCCTGTTCGGCCGCCTTGTGGAGCTCAACCAATTGCTTCAGCTGGTCGCTCACGGGCATCGGTTGTTCGGTCCCAGTATACTGAGACCAGAACAACTTCTCCATCGAGCTTCCCTCCTCGGCCCGGTAGAACTCCGCGTCGGACACACTCTGGGCAGATCTGCGAACGCTCTGGAGAGCTCAAATCGGGTAAGTAAAAGGAAATTTTCTTTTCGCATGCCTACTTTGCATAATGAATGCCTTACCCGCCGTTATCTTTTTCACCGCCTCAACTTCCTGGAGGGCCTTATGGGCTTCGGCCTTGGAATTTTTTGCACTTTCGAGGGCCTGGGCAAGCTCGGGCTCTCGCGTCCTCGAGTCAAGCTCCAGGGACTCATGCTTCTTGACGAGTACCTGGAGCCCTTGCTGCACCTCACCTACCCGGGCTTCGTGTCTTTCTCGCTCAGTGCGCTCCTTGGACGCTTTGTTTTCGGCCTCGGATAGCGCCTTCCTGAGGGTCGCCACTTCGGTTGTGGCCCCTGGCAAAATTCATGATGACCCTATTATTCTGCAACCAACTCTTTCTTTTTTCATATTGACAAGGTATTGCTTATCTTTGTTCTCCTCGAGCTGCCTCTTGGCAAGGCCGAGCTCTTCCTTAGATCGCTCAAGGTCCTGCTGTAGTGCGGCGACCTCTGTAGTACGTGCGGCAGCGGCTAGCAGGGAAGCCTGCAGATTCACATAGACATACTATAGTTAGACTCCTGCGATTATTATTCGATCCTCTATTCGGCTTTTCTTCATGACGCCAAAGCGAGCATCGGGGGCTCTCTGTCTATGCGGTGATATTTCCCTATAATTTAATTACTTACCTCAAAGCTTGTTAGGAGGCTGGCGCAAGCTTCAGTTAGTCCGCTTTTGGCGGACCGAACCTTCTCCATCACCGCACTCATGATAGCGCGGTGCTCTTCATCGATGGAAGCGCCTTGGAGCGCTTCCAGCAAGTTGTCCGGTGCCTCTGGATGGGCAGAGGTCACCGGCACGGGCGGCTTGCCCCTCTTCACAGGGGGCCGCCTGACAGAGTCCGGAACCACTGAAGGTTCCGTGGCGGTACGATCGAGGCCGAACTCGGAGCCCCGGGAGTCTTGCTCCTTTGCGCCTGTGGTCCGGAGTGCCGCTTGAGGTGCCTTCCAGACTACCTCCCCGGCTCGGTGCCCTTTGAGACAACACCTCGGCGTCGTCCGTAGGGCGAGGGGTGGAGGCGGTCGGAAGTGAATCACTGTTCATATCCGACGGGTCCAAAGAACCATCCGACGAAGATATGTCGATATGGGCTCGGGACAGACTGCATAATCATGTTCGGCGTGATGAGAAGCAGTGCGATAAAATATATCAAGAATCACTATGGTATTCGGATACTTACAACTTCGCCAGGGGCTTGTCCCTGGGCAACCACTCGTCGTCGCTGTGGGCGGTGGTCGTGGAGCAGTCCGGAAGGAGGGTCCTTCCTTTCTTGGACCCTTCGGCCTCCCCGGTTGGGGCGGCCTTACTTTTCTTGTGTCCCCGGGCTGGGGGAGAACTTTCCTCTTCCTCCTCGTCGTCATGGGAGGAGTGCGCCTCGGAGTGTTCGGATGATGAGTCCAACACAACCTTGCGCCGGAGACCCTGTCGGGTCCCCGTGGCCTTCTTCTTGGCCGTCTTATTTGGCACCTCGTAAGGTGCGGAGTCGGATCTCCATCAGGAGAGCGTCTGCTGGATATTTGGGCAGGGGGGCGGGGCAGTCAATCCGCTCGGCCGTCTCCACCTAGTCCTGTCAAAGGCATGAGGGCTTAGATCCTGCATATGATTAAACTGAGGAAACTAAACATCTTGTGATGTGTAAAAACCTATCAGATTGGCGCGACGTTTTGCGCTGAGTCCGCGGTCCTCGGTAAGGGGAGGAGGTACCTCAGCGCCTTTAAACAACACCTTCCAGACGTCCTTGTGCGTCGTGTTGAAAAGCTCCTGCAGCGTTTGGTGCTCGGCCGGGTCGAACTCCCACAAATTGAATACCCGTTGTTGACACGGGAGGATCCGGCGGAAGAGCATGTCCTGGACCATGTTGACAAGCTTGATTTTCCTGTTCATCATGTTCCTAATGCAGGTCTGGAGTCCGGTCAGCTCTACCGGGTTACCCCAGGACATGCCCTTCTCTTTCCAAGAGGTGAGCCACGTGGGATTCCGGATCGGAACTCGGGGGCCTCCACCCAGTTGGTGTCGCGCGGCTCGGTGATGTAGAACCACCCCGATTGCCACCCCTTTATGGTCTCCACATAGGAGCCCTCGAGCCATGTGACATTGGGCATTTTGCCCACCATGGCGCCACCTCATTTCGCTTGCTGGCCGCCTACAACCTTCGGCTTGACATTGAAGGTCTTCAGCCACAGGCCGAAGTGGGGCTGGATGCGGAGGAAGGCCTCGCACACGACAATAAACACCGAGATGTTGAGGATGAATTTCGGGGCCAGGTCATGGAAGTCCAGCCCGTAGTAGAACATGAGGCCGCAGAGGAATGGGTGGAGAGGAAATCCCAGTCCGCGGACGAAGTGGGTGAGGAAGACTACCCTCTCGTATGGTTCCAGGGTAGGGACAATCTGCCCCGCGTCGGGCAGCCGGTGTGCGATATCCGCAGCCAAGTATCTGGCTCCTCGCAGCTTCTTTATGTCCTCCTCCGTGACGGAGGATTTCATCCACTTGCCTCCCGCTCCAGACATGATTGAAGCGGTTTGAGGAGAAAAGGTGCAAGCTTGGGCGTTGGAGCTCGAGTGCGCAAGAATGGATATGCGAGAGGGAAGAAGGCGTGGGTGAAAAAGGTGAAGTCCTTATCCCTTTATAAAGGCGGACGAAACAATGTGCCCTCACTTGCCTAGTAAAACTCGCTTGATCCCCAAGCGTCGTAATTGATGGCGCGGTTGGGTTACCCACGCCCGTATTGATGAGAATCCCGTGATAAGAGGACACGATCTACGCTCGACAAGACGCGTTTAGGAAGCGCCTCGCGATATGTGCGGTGGCTGGCTGTGAAAAACGGTTCGAATAATGACCGGGCCATGGTGTGATGTCATGCTATAATACGTCGGCAGATTAGATTTGTGGAAATATTATTCTCTCTATGATGGTATGTGGAACTTGTTTTGCAGAGCCGGACACTATCCTTGTGTTCAAGATCTTCTATGGAGTATTCGGAGGAGGTACCCGCCTTGCAATGCCGAAAACAATCTGCGCGCCGGACTCATCGTCATCAAGCCTGGTTCAGGGGCTACTGAGGGAGTCCTGGATTAGGGGGTATCCGGACAGCCGGACTATATCCTTTGGCCGGACTGTTGGACTATGAAGATAGAAGATTGGAGACTTCGTCTCGTGTCCGGATGGGACTCTCTTGGCGTGGAAGGCAAGCTTGGCGATACGGATATGTAGATCTCCTTCCGTTATAACTGACTCTGTGTAACCCTAGCCCCCTCCGGTGTCTATATAAACAGGAGGGTTTAGTCCGTAGGACAACAACAATCATACCATAGGCTAGCTTCTAGGGTTTAGCCTCTATGATCTCGTGGTATATCAACTCTTGTAATACTCATATTCATCAATATCAATCAAGCAGGAAGTAGGGTATTACCTCCATAGAGAGGGCCCGAACCTGGGTAAACATTGTGTCCCTTGCCTCTTGTTACCATCCGCCTTAGACGCACAGTTCGGGACCCCTTACCCGAAATCCGCCGGTTTTGACACCGACACCGACAAAGCCTGAACTTTTACTGTAAGGTACGGTAAGAACATATTGTTCAACACAAGCATTTAATGCAATCTATATTGTAAGAGGTTTGGAAACAAAATTTTGCTTTAAAGGAAACAATCTTTCTGTATAACAGAAATATTTTCTTGGCAAAGAATTCATGTGGAAGCATAGTAACTTTAGTAAGAATGATCAAGTATTGAAACAAATTAATCAGGTATAACAAATAAATGTACTCCTTTTTTACAACAAAAGTAGAATCTTATTGCAGCCAAACTATTTTCAATTTTACATATATAGCCATCATAGCAGCAGTCGCTCGACAAGGTGGTCATGGAAAAGATCAGCTCGGGCCATGAGCTCTCTGTCATGAACAGTACATCCGACAACTTAGAGTAGCTCGTAGAATACTCAACATCATTGCCATTAGGCAATAAAGAAGCACGACTGGAATCAGGTGTGGCAAAATGTCTATACAATAGAAGCATTCAGTGAGAAAGAAGAAAGCACACACTTATATTGGTTGATACTAATATTTAGTAAGAGATTGTACAATTAAATTGCACTAACAGGAGCAACACTAGCAAATTCTTGAAGCGCATGCTAGTAGTGGTCAAAACACACACTAGTAGTGGTTGAGGCAACCACTAGTGTTGCTAATGGTTGAACATGATGTACAATAAAATAAGCACACACTTCAAATGGTTGAAGCAAAAATTCATGAAGATGGAAACATATGCAACAAATAAAAGTAGGAAGCATGCCTGATAGGAAGCAATCGCTTCTTTTTAAGAGTTTCTGTTATCACAACAAATACATGACACACAGAAGTATAAATTTTAATTGCTACCATGGTTGGATGAAGAAAGTCATGCTTCACGAATAAAACAAGGATAAATCCATTAGCTAATATGAACATAGCTGATGTGAATATAACCAGAAATATGAGTACAAACTATTTCCAGGAAAAGAAACCAATTTGGCTAGCTGATATCTCAACAAGCTATCTGGGCTAAAGGAACACATATACAATACTGATGAAGCATGGATATTTGGAAGCATCAGTCTCATGATATCTCAACATAAGACAAGAGTATATATTTAAAGAATGAAAACATGGTTGAAATAACGCGAACACTCAGCAACATGTCTATATTTTTTAATGGAAACAACATGGATATTTCGAAGCACCAGATCCAGCAATTTCAGCATAACTTTACATAGTGGAAGCACTTTTTGTTTTGAAATGTGAAGCACATAATTTTGAAATTGGGAATTACCAATGATTGTTATCAACATGTGAGTGCACAGTTTTTTGATCAGAACAACCACTACAACAAAACTAATAGTTGATTTAGTTCCCTTCATTGAGAGAACATGAGGTATGAACACAAATCAGGATGACTAAGATACAGTCCAGCAGGTGTAAGCAAAAGATTTTACTCCGGACGACTGGAAGAGACGCTCTCCTGAGCTTGAACCCTGAGGAGGTGGTGATTGAACTTGCAGACACCATCAGAACGGCCGCGGCGGAGGTGCCTGGCACGTCGGAGAGGAGGAGTCGAGCCGCCGCCGCAGTAGTTGCGCCGCTTACCTCGTCGTCGAAGTGGATCTGCGCAAGGCGACTGAATCGGCGGGCGGTGACTCGAATTCGGCCCGCCGCTTTTTCGGAGATGCGACATCGCTCCCGCCATCTCCCACCCCTGCGTGGCGCGGCGCGGCGTTCCCCTCCCTTGCATCGCTCGAGTCTGGCTCGTTGGAAACGGCCAATTCGGCCGTTCTAGCGGGTTTGGCTGAGGGTGCGTTCGTGCTATGCGGGTCAAACAGTAAACACAGGCATCCAAACGTCCTATTTTCATCCGCCGCGAGCCTGGCCCGACCTAATGCAGTCTACCAAATGCATCCGAGATAAACCATGAATTGGGAATAGAGATACGGGAGTTACTGTAGGGTAGGTGCGTGGTAATCGGGAGGCTTGGACTGATATTTTTCAGCGACATCTCGACCGACGGATGGTGTTGGAATAAACGGTGAGCAATCGGTCTGGTACTTCGTTTTCATCATACGTCTGAACGTAAGTGTTTCCAACAATCCAATTCCACGCCAACTCAAACTACAAGCACAATTCTAACCAACCACAGAAGAAAAACAACAACAGCACCAGCTGGCGCGGGTCACTGGTTCGGTGATCAGCAACAAAGGCACACGATGCATATAAAACTTGAGCCCGCTCGTGCCTGTTTCTGTTGTACACATTTACACATCACATCTCATTGCACTTTGCACTTTGCCCTCTCCAACAACTCTTCATCCAGCAGTAGTAGTTATTAATGGTACTTACTCCCTCCGTTTCAAAATAGATGAGCCAACTTTATACTAATTTGGGTCATCTATTTTGTAACGGAGGAAATAATAAACAATGGTTATGCCCTGCTAAACTAACCAGAAACGGCCAAGGAATGAGAACAAATTAACGCATGCCGAGCTCAGCAGCAACCACCACCCACGCCGCCTCCCTAATTAAAACCGGCGCCGGTGGCGATGAGCCGACGACCAACCCCCCGGGAATGCTTAGCTCGGTAGGAAAAATTCGAGATCGGAAAATCTCAACCTCCACCGTGTAAAGAGGACGAGCGAGCGAGGTGCAGTGGGGGGGAGGGCGCAAAAGACATAAATTTGATCTCAGGGCGTAACTATTTGACAAGTTAAACTATGTTTGAAAGTATTTCATCCAGCTGACCCTAATGTGCAGCGTCTAACAGCAAGGCGTTACACTCTATTGTGCAGCTTAACACATAAGCGCCTGTGCAGCGCCCTAACTGTAAGTTGCACTACACTATGCAGCGACTATTGTAAGGAGTTCTGTGATGAAGAGAGCAGCGCTTATTGTTGGGAGGCTGCAAATCGTGTGAAATATTTTTAAAAACAGTTTAGTTTGTGAAATACTTTCGCTTTAAGGTTAAATTTGTCAATTCTGCCCAGTGAGGGAGACCGGGAGAGACAGTGCGCGTAGAGGAGAGGAGAAAGATCGATCCATCCAAAATACTCCTCCGCCTCCACCTCCACCTCCACCTCCACGTAAAGCTAGCTGTATTCCTCACCAGTCACCACCACGCACACTCCTCTCCCACCTCTCTCCCCTCACTCTCTCTAGTCTCTACCCTCTTTCTCTCTCTACCTCTCGAGATCTGTCGCGGACGCGGAATTCAGCTTGCTTCTCCCGTGAGGATGCCATCTTTACGGCGTCCCCGCCGGCGGGGGCTGCTGCCGCTGCTCATACTGCTCCCGATCCTGCTCGCCGCCTCCTCTCGCGCCGGCGTCCTCGCCGCTCCGGCCACCGCGAGGAGGCAGCTGCACCAGCCCTTCATGCCGGACCCGTCGTCCGCCGCGCCGCCCTCGCAGGCGCCGCCGGGCCCGGCGCCGCCCTTCGTCCCCACGCTGCAGGCTCCGCCGCCGCCGCCGGGCACGCCGACCGCGCCGGAGCAGCCCACGTACCCCACGCTCGTGCTCCCCAACCCCAGCACCCCCGCCGGGAGCGCCACGGCCGCGCCCTCCGACGGCGCCGGCGCCGGCTCGGGGGGCAACAAGTCCTCCAAGAGCTCCAAGCTCGTCCCGGCCATCCTGCTGCCGCTGCTCACCGTCGCCGTGCTCGGCCTCTCCATCGCCTTCTTCTTCAAGCGCCGGCGCACCAATGCCGGCCGCGGGGTCGGGGGCGGGTGCGTCGGCGGCGGGGAGAGCAAGTTCCTGCACCCGGAGCGGGCCAGCCTCTTCGCGCGCGACGAGTTCGGCGGGAGCGGCAGGGGCGCGCCGGCCACCACGGCCGCGTCCACGGCCCCGTCCGCCGAGTTCCTCTACGTGGGCACCCTGGCCGGCAGGGAGGACGGGAAGAGCAGCGACACGACCTCGTCCGGGGACGAGGTGTCTCGGAGCTCCGGCGGGTCGCCGGAGCTGCGCCCTCTGCCGCCGCTGGTGGGACGGCAATGCGGGCCGGCCGGGTCGAGGAGCCCTGGCATCGGCGGGTCCTCCCCGTCGTCCGGGGACGAGGAATTCTACTCGCCGCGAGGATCGTCCAAGGCGTCGGGCTCGCAGCGGACGCTCGCCGCGGCGGTCCAGGCCGCCGTGGCCGCGCGACCGCTCCCGGACCCCTCGCCGGGATCGGCCGTCAGTACGCCGTCGTACCCGTCTTCGCCCGGGGCGACCATGTCCCCTGCACCTTCCTCCCCGCCTCTCCTATCCAGCCCCGGCCAGTCGTGCCGCCGCTCCGCCAAGGCAAGATCCGAGAGCGCGCGCGACGTCTTTGGCATGCCACCGACGCCTCCACCCCCACCTCCTCCGTTCGCGCCGACACTGCCACCGCCGCCTCCTCCTCGCCGGAAACCACCGTCCCCGTCGCCACCGTCCTCTCCACTCGTGAGCACGCCGCCAGCTCTCAGATCCGCCACCGACACCATGTCAAAAAACCCATTCACCCAGCCACCAGCCCCACCGACAAGCACGCGCGGACAACCTCCTCCGCCTCCGCCGCCTCCTCCACCGCCGGTGGGCTACTGGGAGGGCCGCGTTCGCAAGCCCGGCATGTCGAAAGAGGTCATGTCGCCAGCGCTGTCTCCGCCACCCCAAGCCGTCAATTCCAGGAGCGTTCCACCCACCGACGCTTTCCCCGGGCGGCTGCAGGACAATGCGGACCACGGCGACAAGTCCGAGGAGACCACGCCGCGGCCGAAGCTGAAGCCCCTGCACTGGGACAAGGTCCGGGCCAGCTCCGACCGAGCCATGGTGTGGGATCAGATCAAATCCAGCTCATTCCAGTGAGTGCTCTGCCAAATTTCCATCTCTTCCCAGTCCAAAGTTTGTTCTTCATTGGTTTGCTGATCTATTTAGCTGAATTCTTGCAGGGTGAATGAGGAGATGATCGAGACGTTGTTCATCTGCAATCCGGCGAATGCGGCGCCCAAGGAGGCGACAAAGAGGCCAGCTCTGCCGACGCCCAAAGCGGAGAACAAGGTGCTGCTGGATCCAAAGAAGGCACAGAACATTGCCATCTTGCTTCGCGCTCTGAATGTAACCAAGGAGGAGGTCTGCGAGGCCCTCTGCGAAGGTGAACAAGACTAAATTCCTTATATTTGAGATGTTTGCATCATTTCCTGATGAGCACTATACTGCATTATGTGGAGAATTTGAGATGTTAGCATCATCCAGCCTTCATAATATTGCTTACCAATTTGCTATATGTCTGTTCTGCAGGTAACACACAGAATTTTGGAGCAGATTTACTGGAGACCTTGCTAAAGATGGCTCCTACCAAGGAAGAGGAGATCAAGCTGAGAGAATTCAAAGAAGAGACATCTCCTATTAAGCTTGGCCCTTCTGAAAAGTTCCTTAAGGCGGTTCTTGATGTGCCTTTTGCTTTCAAAAGAGTAGACGCAATGCTTTATATTGCTAACTTTGAATCAGAGGTCAAGTACTTGAAGAACAACTTTGAGATCCTTGAGGTGAGCATCATTATTTTCCTAGCACCTCCACTTTTACTCGCCACCGCTGCTCTGTTTCATTAGCTAAATGATCATTCTTCGTTTGACAGGCTGCTTGCGATGAGCTTAGGAACAGCAGACTATTTCTGAAGCTACTGGAGGCTATTCTCAAGACGGGCAACAGGATGAATGTTGGCACGAATCGGGGCGATGCTCATGCGTTCAAGCTTGATACTCTACTCAAACTGGCTGATGTCAAAGGCACCGATGGCAAGACAACCCTTCTGCATTTCGTCGTGCAGGAGATCATCCGGACAGAGGGTTCCCGTCTCTCTGCCAGCAACCAATCAACGCCAAGAACTCTTGCGAACCCTCTCCGAGACGAGCTTGAGTGCAAAAAGCTCGGCCTCCAAGTGGTGGCTGGCCTCGGGAACGAGCTCAGCAGCGTCAAGAAGGCGGCGGCAATGGACTCCGACGTGCTAAGCAGCTATGTCGCGAAACTCGCAGGAGGAATAGAGAAGATCACCGAGGTGTTGCGGTTGAATGAAGAGCTGAACACGAGGGACGACGCATGGAGGTTCCATGACACGATGCAGAAGTTCCTGAAGAAGGCCGACGATGAGATCCTCAGGGTTCAAGCTCAGGAGAGCGTCGCGCTGTCGCTCGTGAAGGAGATCACCGAGTACTTCCATGGCGACTCCGCGAAAGAGGAGGCTCATCCTTTCAGGATCTTCATGGTGGTCAGGGATTTCCTCTCGGTGCTCACTCAGGTTTGCAGGGAGGTTGGCAGGATCAATGACCGCACGATCGCCAGCTCCGTGCGCCATTTCCCGGTGCCCGTCAACCCGATGATGCCGCAGTTGTTCCCGAGGATTCACGCGTTGAGAGCTGGAATCTCCGACGACGAGAGCTCGGTCGCGTCGTCGCCCTGACCATCAGTAGTCTGCCAATAGAATTTTTCATGGATCATCAATGAGGAAACCGCCAGAGGGCGGGAACTGCACAAGGACAACTCAACAGGGTGGCAGCCGGGGCCAGAGCACCCCTGGCACCGGAACTTCAACCAACTAGCACCGGCATCTCTCCAACATGCCATATGGCCATGTCGTCGTCAAGCTCAGGTGAGTTGGAGGTAGCTGAGCACCCCCTAACACCGTGCCTGACGCTCGCCACCCGCCCGCACGAACACCGATGGCGGCGGGCCTGTTCATCTCTTTCTTTCCTGACTTTTTGTACCTGTAGAATATAGAATGTACAAGTTTTTTGCAAATATTTATTCCGATATATAAGAAGGGACAAAAGGCTTTAGGTCAGACATCAGAGGGAAAATAATTAAGCAGTTCATGTATGTATGTATGTATGTATGAGGTCTTGAATTCTGTACATTAACATGGAGCAGTGGGTAAATCAGATGTCGAATTATTCGTCGCCCCGCCACGAGCAATGCTGTAAACAAATTTCAAATGCATGTTGAGTAGTGAAAATGCTGTAAAGAAAATTCAAAACTGTGCTGAATCTGCACAGCTATATGTGTATGGTAGCTGCTGAACTGGGATGCAGGTGAGAAAGAAAACAAAATAAGGGCATGAGATGAGACTCTGGTCTGGTGGTGGTGCCAAGAAACGGAGAGCAGAGCACTCGTCATGGTGTTTTGGCATCACATCCCTGCCTGCACAAATGGTCCATAGGAGTACTACCATACACTAGTTGCTGTACCCACCCACCACTAGATGTAGTTAGAGACTTTTTACCAGAGCATAACCTGACAATACTTTCACCTGCAGTAGAAGAATGTTGTTTTCTACTGCAGTGCAGGTGCAGAGCAACTTTATCTACCACAGAACCTACTGAGCAGATCATTATGGAGAATGGAGCGAGAGGTGCAAGAAACTTCCAGTTTTTGAGCATCTGCAGCACCGAGCCATGCTTGCTTAGTGGTAGTAGAGTAGTGATAAATTGGGCATTTCATGGCCATGTGCTGGGCTAAAACTATGGTTTTCCATGGGAGTATGTAGCATGGAGACGGCAAAGACCAGGGTGGGGTGGGGGTGGGGTGGGGTGGTGGTTCGGGTGGCTGCTATCGCCGGGTCCCCAACCGCATGTGGGCGTTGCGCTGGATGCATTGTGATTGTGAGCATGCCATTGCCATTGCCATGCATGGCTCATTGGCTCGTTTCACTGGCTGCCTTTCCCACCAAACTCCATTCTTGCCGTTTTTCACCACATGGCCCCCCTTTTGTCTCATACACTAGACGCCCATGCATGGCATGCATCAAATTATTGGCACCCAATTGCCAGTAGAATGAATGATGACTTTGCTTTGGCCTAGAGGCACACACATGGGCTTGGGCTGACTGATTTGGCTTGGCTGAGCAAGTTCGTAGCATAGGTCAAGAGGAGGCCATGATTGACACACATTTAAGAAGCACGGGCCAGTCAGGGAGAGGGGAGGAAGAGGGTGAAGATGACACTGCTGGGGATCGATCTGGCCGGGGTAGTGGCTGGAGATGGAAGGTAGGGGGAGGACCCCAGCCATGGCACGCATGCTTGTGGTGCGGCAAGATTCTGTCTAAAGACCAAGTAAAAGGGTACGTAGGCGCTAGCATGAATTGGGAGTGACCAGATACACAGTGGGCAACTGACTGCAGTGGCCGGCACTTGAGCCGCTGCCCAAATCTCGCAATGGCGCCAGTGTTCCATTTCATGTAGCCCAATCATAGGCTCATGAGGCGCCGCACATGCGGATGACTCGTGCTGGTCTGTCAGTGATGCATCCTATGATGAATGCGCTGTTGGCTGCTGGTCACAGCTCTTTTCAGTTTCAGGTTCAGGTTTCTTTGATTGATGCTTTTGCAGTGAACTCCTCGATTAACCAGTGAGCGCAATGATGCGCTACTGCATGCATCCCGTTCCACAAAAACGATATATGAATCAACGGTGTTTCCGCCTATAAAAATCTTTTTTTTAGAAAGGAGGATGACCCCTGTATCTGGGAGATGTATGCAGTTATTTTATTAATTATTCTTGAGGACCTTACAAAATAGAATAACAATATGCCTGAATCCGCCATCTTGGCAACATCTGCCGCTACTTCTATCCATATGATAAAGGGGTGCAAGCTGGGCCACATACCCAGACCTCTCACCTAAGCCTAACATCTAAGGGAAAGCCGGAGGCCCCGGTCGAGCCAACTACCGGGTGCGGAGCACAAACCGGTCCAACGCAGTCATACGTGTCATCGCCGCCATCTTCCACTGGTCCATCTTCAGAGCATATTGAGGTGTCAACCTTGGCAGGTCCTCCGCCATCGACGCCACCACGACGCTAAACGACGACCACCACCTACGCGAGTTCATCTCCAAGCAACATACGTGGATCCATGCTAGGATAGGGCCGCACCACCGCCGTCGCCCACCAACCACAAGCGGCACCCAACCCCAAGGTTCCCAAAGCGGCGCTTTCAAGAAAGGAACGACGCTGTAAGCGCCGCCGCCACCCAACAAAGTTAGGGCTTTCGTCCGGGAGACCTGGGGGAAGGGGAAGTGAGGAGATCAGTCCATACCGACGCCTCCAAGGAGGAGAACGGCGCCCTCAGGCGTCGCCGTTGGCGCTGCCGGCCAGGGATTTCGCCCGAACTAGATCCCCCACGAGTAGCGCCTCCTGTACAGAACCGGCGGCCAAGGGAAGCGCGGCCCTGCCAGGTTGGCCTGCATGCCGAACAGGGAAGGAGAAGAGGCGCCAGATTGCGCGCACCGGCCACCGCAGAAGCCGCCGCCAGCCGCCAACGATCAAGAAACATCATTTTGGGAAGAATTTCACTTCCCCGGCCTCTGCACTATAAAAATCTTATATAGGTATATATCCTCCATGCCGAACCTAGCTACCAACTACTTTGCTTCCAGACAAACACTAGAAATCAAGGCGTTGCTGATCACTGAAGGAGTGGCAACGATGTACAGTAGGAGCACGAGCATTAGCGCTAGCGCGTGCGCGCCTTGGATCCGAGCATGGAAAATTCTCCGATCATAGCACCGAGCATCTATCTCAAGGAAGGAGCACCGAGCTTGAGCAGAGCAGAGCACGCACATTGTATGCGAAAGAAATGTGCTGTTTCACGTGAGGCGCGAGATGCCCCCACGAGGCCGCGAATCGTGCAAAGCTCTGCCTATGATTAGTTTAACGTTGAGCCGTGGTAAAGTTGCAGAGTAGGACGAGTATCCCATGTCTAAGCCACCCTTAAAGGCAGGCAGGTGCTGTAGGTACGTGCTGCCCCTCTTAACGGCTCGATGCATCTTCTGGGTTCTGATTGAGAGGAATAAATCGTGCCAATGCTGCTTTCGGAGCGCAGGCAGGAGATGGGGATTTGGGGAACACATCTGGCTTCAGCCTGCCTGTGGGCGTTTAAGGAGAGGACGGCAAAGTTGTGCTCCCGTTAGCCAACAGTGATGGCACATGTTTTTTGTATCAACCTGCCCTTGTTAGTTTATCACCCCTATGGAGAACCTATCGCCGCCGTCACGGCCATCGCCTCGCCACTCTTCGTCGTCTCCGTCCCCGGCAAACCCCATCTTCTCCTTGGCCACCACCTTCGGCTCGCCGGCGGTGGGTGAAAGACGAGGAAAAGAAGGGGGCGCACAAAGGCAAAAGAAAGAATATGATGAAGAAGAAAGAAGAGAGCAGTATCTAGCAATCATCAGGACCAGCATCACAATCACAGGGATGATGCTGTGATGAGCCCTCCCCAACGGCCTGATCCTCACGCCAAAGCCGTGAGGGAATGAATGCGATGCAGCCAACGGCATTGCATTGCGCTCCGGAGAGCGATCATCGCGGCCACGACAGGGTACCATCATTGCATTGCATTGGATGCAAAACATCACACCACAAACAAGAAAGAATAGGCCGGCCGGCCCCAGAACAGGGAAGAAAGCGGCCCAATAGCTCCCATCCCATCCATGCTTTAACCACCTCTTTATTTTACTGTATGTGACATGCCACTTTGCCCTTCACCAATCAACCAAAGTTCAAAGTGCTTTTGGGTGGTTCTAACCTGTCAGAAGCGAGTTCCTCTAATGAACAACTCCAGCAGAACAGAAACAAAATTTCTGGTGGCTGCCAATTGCTTCCTAGGAGGGACTATGAAGGCCAGACATTACAGGACTAATACAGCAGCAGCAGCAGCAGAGTAGCAAACATACATAGGCAGCGTTGTCTAACAGGGTTGGCTGACATGAACTCATATAATTTATTAGCAGGGAACTCTGGCCCCTTAAACATCCATTTTAACAATCCAATGGACTAATCGCGGCCCGTATAGAAGCGTATCTGAGATGGGCTACGATTATTATTTTGAGCAGATGGCAGTCACAGTACGATACAACAACAGCAGCAGCAACAACAACAGGGGAAACAACTATTGTATAATGTTTCATTTACTTGCTGTGAGATGGCTCAGCTCGCGCCGTCTTGGTCTTCGACGGGTGTGAGAACCACGTACAGGGCTGATGCTTCGGAATGTTCCCAATGCTCATCCTTGCACCAAACCTCTCTTGGTATATACTGTATGGCACTCAAAGTTGCCCAGGAATGGCCATCCAGACTGTCCACGAACGTCAGTGCCATCCCTGCAGCAAAATGTTTGTTGCATCAGAAACAGAAACAAACTTCCCCATTGGTCATTGCTTACTGGGGTGTATGAATCACAACTCACGGAGTTACTACACCAACATCAACAAAAATGTAGCAACAGAGATAGCATGGGTTCAGATTAGATTGTGCGAGTTATCAGCAGCGGATAGGGATGCTGACTCTTTAAGCATTCATTTGAACAAATGTTGGATCAATTAATGTTATGTACGGTGTCAGGTTTGTGGATAGATATGGCCGCTACGAACATACTGCGAATACTGGACTGATATAGCATTGATAGAAAGGGCTCCAGCACAATTTAAGCACCTTGGTGAATGCGGGTTTAGTTTGTGTCAGGTTTGCTGTCAGCGGCCTCGCCGTTCAAGAACCGCGAGAACCACATGGCCGATGCTTTAGGGTGTCGTGAGAGCCCGTTCTTGTAATCAACATAGACAATCCCAAACCTCTTGGTGAATCCCATCGCCCACTCAAAGTTATCCACGAATGACCATGCAAAGTATCCATGAACATCGGCACCATCCCTGTAATGCCAACAGTTAACAAAGTTAGTGGCATCACTTGCTTTGGTTGTTTTAGTTACACGGTGCTAGTTATGCGGCAAGCAGAAACAAACTTACTTTATTGCTTGTGCGACAGCACCAACATATCCTTTGAAGAAATTAACCCTCTTTGTGTCATTTAAGAACTGATCAACTGGTGCTGATGGATCGTCTTCGTCATCCATGCCTACAGAAAATAAACTACATGAGAGCATCATCCATATACAAGGTTGGTTACTTAATTATTTAGTTAGCAAATATTACATCACACAAACAAGACTGTGCTAGCTACATACCAAGTAATGGAATAGCAAATTCTTATTTTCATATTAAAAAGTCACTGTATCGCATTTACATGTATAACCGTCGGTTATTTAAACTTCAATGTCGTATTCTATTTAATTTGTAGTGTGTTTATCTTGCCAATCCATTTTGTCAATATTCTGTGGCAGTACAAACTCGGAAATTTGAAATTATGTACAAAAATACGTATCCAAGAGAAGATAAAGAAGGGCTCCTATGCATATTCCATAATTAGACTAGCACGCACAGGTGGAATAAATAGCTTGCTGCGGGGTTGTTTGGTCAAAACAAAATATCTCTGCAACTAAGGCAGTACAACGACCTCCAAGTTGCAGAGTATAACATTTCTAGAAAAAAATAAACTGGAAATAAAGCAGAGTTAATCCATATAATCTACATTATTTGAAGTAATTGCTATTTGATTCAATCACTAAACCAACATATGCAGGAAATGATACAACTTCAAAGAACGTAACCAGATACGCCATGTGTGATTTAGAAACTTCAAATATAAAAAATGCACCAGAAAAAAATGTTAGAAGCATGGAAGCCTTACCATTCTCTGTTACATATATTATTGGATTTTCATATTTCTTTACTATATAATTGATTGTTTTCCGAATACCCCAAGGAACTATTAAAAGCCACTCAGACGCAGCCTGCACAAATATTGAGATGAAATGTTAGGTGAGATCGCTGAAGCTACATGAATGGACAGCGGTCGAGTCGTTACTCTTTCACCAATTGCTTCACCGCTACTCCATTTGTCTGCCCAAGGGAAATAAAGTGTCCACATTACGATATTAATCTGGGGATAGGATAGCTTGCAAGGGACAAGTTTACATATATATAGTGGGCACAGAATATTCAGACCAAACTACAGCAAGAAAAGTAGTTCTGCCTTGCATGCGTATATTGATTTACAATTCTCCAAGAGTAAGGAAGAGGTAAATAGACTCTATTAGTGGAGAAGGGCCGTTTTCCTTAATCAGCAAGGTGAAGTACTTCTGCCATCTCTGCTGTCTACATACTGCAATTTTTATAAATAACCCTGCATCTTTCAGCTGATGCTGCGCTTGTTTTTACAAAGAAAAAGACAAGTCTTTGATAGATGAATCATGGTACCTGTTCTCTCTATTTGTTGAACCTGATAAAAATGGATCTCTTGTGGTTGTGGGTTCGGCTGATTGCCAATGATTCTTGATGTATAGTGATTTAATCCAATAAAATCAATTTTGTTCCTCATCAATTCACGTTCTTTCTCAGAGAATTTTGGAAGATATTCGCCCACTCTCTGGCGCATGCTTTCTGGGTAATCACCAAAGTATATTGGGTCCAGGAACCTTCAAGAAAAGCAATTATAATCAGGATATATGCATAAAATCATATCATAGGCTTCATGAATCTGAAGATGCGTCAGCATTATACTAAAATAGAGGAAGTTACAATGAGCGGAAACCAAAAATATAGGTTGTATGGAAAATGGTAACAGATTTAGGAGACTTCTAAGTATTCCCTGAATAGGTGGACGTGAGCATAATTTTTTACCATCCAAGTTGAAAGTCCATGCGCCGTGCTGCAGCAGCCTGGTCTTCCATTTTGTCCGACTTTGGCTCCGCCCATTCACAATCAATAACAAACCCTACTTGACCACCTTGTTTAGCCTATAATATGTAAAATATCAGCAAGACAATGGTACTACGAACAAACTGACAATGATGATACTTCAATGGAAACTTAACAGGCCTTGAATTTTCTTCTGTAGACATCAACAGCAGCAGCATGAGCTAAGATCTGGTGATGGCCAGCCAAGAAAGGTTCAGCAGCTACACCTTTACATAATCCAGGAGCAAATATTCCAACCCCATAAGCATTAATGCATGTTTGAATAGGTTCATTGATTGTTATCCAATGCTTAACTCTATCTCCAAAATTTGCAAAGCAAGCTTCTGCATATAATGCGAAGTACTCTCTGAAATTTTTTGACAACCAATATGATCAGATATAGAAACACCAAGTTAAACGAGAACACTTTGCCGGGGGTCTTTCCCCCCTTCTTGGAAAAAAAAGACAGAACACTTTGAAATAAAGCAATGTTCTTAGGTAAACATGCCTTGTAGTATTTTGTGTTGGCATTTAACTATATTTACAAATTCAGAGTTTAAAGTTAAGATGCCTGCATTGACTTACACAATCTTGTCCGAAAGCCAACCCCCCATAGTCTTCTGAAGATTATGCGGAAGATCCCAGTGATACAGAGTTGCATAAGGCTGAATACCTGAAGTCAGGGCAGATGGGTGGTGAATAACTAGATGAATAGTAACTTTGACATTAGGTATATCATGTGGCACCTTTCTCAATCATGAAATCTATAAGGTTGTTATAGAAAGCAACTCCTTGCTCATTGATCTCTGTCCCTAAGCCATCTGCAGAAACAGTAAACTTATAAACTCAGATGAGGTATGGAAGATAAACGATAATAATAAACAAGATGCACATATCGAGGGGGAAGCTGGAATTGTGGCGACACAATTTGGAGATGTATTAATATGTGAAGCATGATCCACCAATTGAAATGTACCAGGAAATATCCGTGACCAAGCTATGGAAAATCTATAAGCACCAAAACCCAACTTGGCCATGAGCTCAATGTCTTCCTGTACCCAAATAGTTCAAACAAGTAATTAGGGATCTAGGAAACAAGGTGATATTGTACACACATATGCTTCAAGGAGACAATCTCTCTCAAGCAAGACAAAGAAACATTTCATTTTACAAAATATAATAGTAATGCGATAACTATGACAATAATAACACCTTGTATCGATGGTAATGATCAACTGCAACTTCTCCAGAGGATCCGTCTAGGACACGTTCTGAAAAAGCATTTCAATGACAACTATCAGTTAAATTGATATATTTCAACAAATTAAAATAGGATCCAGATGAGACAAACCTTTGTTATCTGTAAAGACATCCCATATGCTATCGCCTTTGCCACCTTCATTTCTTGCCCCTCAATCTGGATAGAAGGGAAAAGCCAAGAACATTACTTCACGTCTAGATGCATCTAGTTTTACACAAAAGGAAGGAGGATAGATTCATAGATCACAGAAAACCTCTTTTTTTTTTCTTTTATTACTTGGAATCAAGGAGATAAAACTGGTGAAACCTACAATTTTTCATCCAAGGACCCACACAAAATTCTAACAGTATGATGGTTCTCTCTTTCCTCCTCAAGGTGGAGGACACTGCTTTCTCAGCTTTCCTGTATAGTTCTTCTCTGTTCTCGCTTTTTGCTTTTAATTTGCTCTGTTTTTTTCTCAAAAAAATTGCTCGATTATGGTATATTTTGCTCTGTCTTTTGGCTGGCTGTTCTCTTAGCGCATTTTTGTCGCTTTCTTCTAATACGAAATGACGTGTGTTTCGACACGTGTCCGAGAGAAAACAAAAGCGGAGAACATTTATACGACAACATACGGATGGAAAATCCCCTGCCATTTCTCTACTTTGTCGGTTCAACTACAGCTTCTCTGCCAGTAGAGGAAAAGATCATTTCCTGTCAGCCTTCCCTTCCCATGTATATTTCTTCCTCTCCAATCTCCAACTAAACACATACCTCCTCCGTTCGCAAATTGTGCTCTACTTCTTTTTTTTTTTGCGAGAAAATTTCCGATCTATTTATCTTCAATCATGGCAGTACAACGAATACCAGAAATAATAAAAATTACATCCAGATCCATAGACCACCTAGCGACGATTCTCCATCCCTAAGATAAATTTCCCTGATATTAAGTCTGTCCATATACATGTTTGTAGTCACAGAATTACAATTTGTTGATTACTTTCCACTTTGCCACTTCCCTTTTTTTTGGCTGAGATAAAATTTACTAGAGGAGAGGGCGTTTGGCTCAACCGCATAAAAATCAGATATAAGAACCGCATATAAATATTTTGGTGAAAGCAGAGGGGTCGTTGCTCGGTCACTGTCCCACTTCACTTTTTCAAAGATAAATCGGCAACAGCATGAAGGCAGCGCAACCAAGCGAAAGTACACAGGCGTCGTTGGCGTGGGCTACCGGGCGAGGGCGGCGCGCTGTCACACCACACAGCGGCGTGGGGGCAGGAACCAGCAATCGGCGGCCGAGACGCGACCCGGTGACCCACCGGCCACCGCCACCATCCTAGCTAAGGCAGTACCCGTAGCGGCTGCTAGCACCGGTAAAACCGAGTGACAGTGTAGACGTACCTGGTAGGCGGAGGTGGCGACGCCGAAGACGAAGCCCTCGGGGAAGTCGGCGCGGGTGACCTCGCCCGCCGTGCTCCCCATTCCCGGCGACGGCGAGAGCGGCCGCGTGGTGCTAAAGCGTGACTTGATCCCGATCCGGCGCGGCGCGACCGTGAGGAGCGTGGGTGGGCGAAGGTTTGGGAGGCGCTGCGAGCAAGACTGAGAGGGGGTCCGGTCGGGTCGGGCGTAGATATAGGGGAGGGTGCGGCCGGGGCCGGCGAGGCGAGTCCGCGGGAGAGCGGCCGCAGACTGCAGTCGCTCTCTGCCGCTTTGGATCTGGTTTCCAACTCACTCAAACCCACCAAACCACCCTCATGTGTCTTTTTTTTCTTTTAACACAGTGTAGACGCAAGCATTCATACATACGTGTATACACTCATTTGATTTATGAAGCCACCGTAGGCGCCTCGTTATCGATGAAAACGTCTTTTCTCACTGAAAGCGCATCGTCGAAAATCTTGAAATAAATCCAGAAATAATGTGAGCATCAATACTTGAACCTTGAAGGGCTGGTATACCACTGTCCCTCTAACCGTTCAACTAGAGATTGGTTCGCACCACTCTCATGTGTCAAGTCAATCTTTTTCTTCTTTTCTTCTTTGTGGGGTCGTTAGCATAGATAAATCTTCTTTAGGATCCCACACAAATATTATCTCACTCTCGTGACTAGAAGTTTTTTAGGAAGCTACTGGAGATGCTCCAAGGAAACATATATCCCCTCTTGCTTTTGTTTTCGTTGCATCGATTAAAGCATTTTATTTCTTCTTTTAGTTGGTGAAAACTATAGCATATAAAGCGGAGATGCTCTTGTGTGCACTCGTCTCCTCTGAAGCTCGGTAGAAAGCATCACACCTGATTTGCAGCCTGCGCCCGACCGACCATTTCGAAATTCGAACAGCACTTGGTGAATCAAATCAAATATAAAAATACGCAGAGGACAATCTGCCGCCGTCCGTTTGTCTGGCCCTGGCCGCATCCCGATAGAAGATGCGAGTGGCCGGCAGAGCTTCAGTTGCTCAAACCCTAAACAATGCCAGTAGTCTAGCTTATCTTCCCAAGCGCATGGAGAATGCAAATACTCCTATATGATAAGGCTCGGATCAGATTCTGATTGTCACCATGGACGGCCACTGTTTCTTTCTGACTTTCTTTTGTTTTGCGATTGGCCACTGTTTACCTATGTGCTAAATTATTATAGCTCATGTCTAACTGCTCCCTCAATCTTTATATATATATATATATATATATATATATATATATATATATATATATATATATATATGGCTATAAATAATACTCCCTCTGGTCCTTTTTAGTCTGCATATAAGCATTGTTTGAAGTCAAAGTCTCTCTACTTTAACTAAATTTATAGAAAAAAGTATCAACATCTACAATGCCAAATCAATTTTGTTAGGTTCATTATGAAATGTATATATATTTGGTATTGTAAATATTGATACTTCTAATATAAATTTAGTCAAATTTTGCAAAGTTAGTCTTGACACAAATTTAACACTCGGAATAAAACGGGCCGGAGTGAGTACTGTATCACTATGAACTCCTTTCAAGTATGGACACATCAATATACTTTTTTCGTGAGACACGTCTTGTGTATTATTGATTTCATTCATGGTTAAAGCAATCTTGAAATATGTATTAGCCGCTGTATATCCGGATGGAGGGAGCAGCTTAGCTGGAAACAGCCTATCTGCACTGGTTCGCTCGTGATGCACACGGATAGGATCACATCATCGCGCCACAACATATGGCACGTGGCTCTGCATCCCTGCTTGCCAAGTGTGATCGCGTTTCACCATCAGGCATCACTTGACAGAGCAACCAACATATTTCAACCAGGAATTATACTGCTCCTATCACACTATCAGGCCCAGCTTGGATCGTCGGTTTGCTCCTAAATACACTTGTAACCAAGACAGACCTCGAGCCGTCATTTTCAATCTAGGCGGAAATAACACTGCGACCGGTAAAATACACTTGTAAATTAAATCCGGGTGTATAAGTTTACACCGAATCCAAGCGGGGCCTCAGTGCACAAAGAAGAAAAATGGGGAATACCGACAGGTGACAGCCGACCACGACACAAGAGCAATATCTCAACCCCAACGGAGCAGGCAACTGAATCAAGGAACTGGAGTATTTTGCAACAGACCGGCCGCGTGCAGAACGCAGAATCAATCAGAATCCTGACGCAATCGCAAAGCCTATTGCTAATATGCTATTGCTATATTGTGGTTTGAGATGGAAGCAGCCGCTGCCTCTGCCTGCAGCCAGCACCTTTTTTTTCACCTCTCCCAGAATCAATAAAATTGAAACCAAATGAAAAGCTGAATCGTCAGGCACTAAACTCATCAAATAGACCTTATTTTCTACTTTCTCCGTTCCTAAATATAAGTCTTTTTAGAGATTCCACTATGAACTACGTACGAAGTAAAATGAATGAATCTATACTCTAAAATATGTCTATATACATCCGCATGTAGTTTGTTGTGGAATCTCTAAAAAGACTTATATTTAGGAACAGAGGGAGTAGTTGTGCAATCAAATTATGCTCCGAATGGTGCACAAAAGACCCACAGGGGAGTGTTACCTGTGAATACACATTAGTAGTAGATCATCAAGTGCATTCCCAGAAAATTACTCCATTGTATAGCAGGCTAATTGGCAATAGACGTCCTTACTAATCATAGCAATGAAAGTGTATCTTCCCTGAATTAGTTACCAACGCCAGCAAATCTATGAATCGCATATTAACAGTATGGCGTTGCCATTCCGATCCTTTACATGGTAACAACATGTAGCCATGTTCTTGCATACGTCTAGCATAGGAGCAACTGCACACACAAACTTTCAGAAACTGCCTTGTTTCCAAACTGCAAAGCATCTACTACACCTGATTAGGCCTGAGCCAGACGATTATTCAAAATTCGATTCAGCCGGGAATTAAGCTTGCTCTATGTGCAAAAAAAGTGTGCAGTGATCGCAGTAACCTAAGCTGATGCGGTGATTACACAAAACAGGGCAGGCACTATTCTGTGGTTTCAACTGATCACGGATATATAAAATCGGAACCAAATGAAAAGCTGAATAGTCAGACACTTTAACTCGTCAAATCATGCTCCGATTAGTGCACAAAAGACCCAGCAGATTACTGCACAGGAGAGTGTTATCAGTGAATACACATTAGTAATAAACCATTAAGTGCATTCCCAGAAAATTACTCCATTATATAGCAGCAGACTAATTGGCAATACATGTCCTTAAATATCATATCAGTGAAAGTGTCTTCACGGAGTCGGTTACCAGTGCCAACAAATCTATGAATTGCATATTGAAAATATAGCATTGTCATTCCGATGTTTTACACGATAACAGCATATAGGCATGTTCTTGTACGTCACGCACCAAAGCACCGACAGGTACCTGCTGCTGCATCAACATGTTTTTCCTTTTACTACTTCCCTTTTGATTTGTTAGCCACATCCCAAAAAACAAAATCCATTTTTTGGTTTCCAAGGATTCTTGCTTTGGGAATAGGCAAATATGTATCCTCCTTTTTCCAAGTCGTAAGATTGGATCGAAAATTGCATGGAATTATCGGTTCTACTTCTACAGAAGCAGAGACCAAAATCAAATATGCATCCCTGCCGGTCCAGCATTTATAATACAAATGCAATATTATTTTAGCATCTAACAACAAGCAGACAAGTACAAAAGTTGGTGTTTTCATAACCTCACCAGAGATGCAGAGAGCAAAAAGAGGGCAAATTCCCCAAAACTGATTAGCGGATGTGTCACTTCAAGCGTATCCTAGAGAAACTATGCTTCTTGGCTGTCTTTTGACGCCTCTTCCATTTCCAACTCCTTGACTGCTGCTATGAGGCTGCGGGTAATGCCCTTAAGGTATAGTCCACTGCCCTCCATTTCCTCCAGGAGCTTCTCAGCTGTTCTCCAGTCCATAGCCTTCAGACATAACGACTGGATGAGTTTGTTATACTCATCCACATTTGGCTGCACCCGTCCTGCTTCATCTCCTTTAGGCACTCCAGGGCCTTCTCAAACTCCTCCATCTTGCAGTAACCACGGATCAGTATGTGATAAGAAACCCTGCTTAGTTTTCGATAAATCTTCTTAGCTTCGCGAAGTAGAGAATGGGCTTCATCAATCATGCCTCCCTTTGCATAGCCACTCATGATCACGCTGTATGTATAAACATCAGGGCGCAGCCCTCGGCTCTCCATCACCCTAATCATATCCTTTGCGTCCTCCATTTCTCCCTCTTTAGACAATCCTGTGATGACAAAGTTGAACACTGCACTACCAGGAGCTGGGCCAAGATTCACCATCCTCATCAACAGCTTCTTTGCATCCTTCACATTCTTCATCCTGCACAAACTACGTATAACGGCAGCAAAGGACTTGCCTGCATTCTTAAGAGACTCTCCTTTGTATTCCTCCAGCAGCTCCAGAGCCATACAGACGGTCTCGTCATTCTTTGCCAAAGCACCAACAAGGAAATCTAAGGATGATGTAGGAATCTGAACCTTCTTCTCCTTCGCTGCTAGGTATACTGAACGTGCCTCCTTCACCTTCTTCCCCTTGCAAAAGAAGGTCACAATCTCACCGGCCTTCTCCCCATCAGGGAAGCACCCAGAGCTAATCATTTTCTCGCAAACTCCCCATGCAGCACCAACCATGGACTTCTTTCCAGCCGCTTGAATCGCCAGATAATAACTGTCGCCGTCCGGAGTACAGCCAAACTCACTGAACTTGTCAAGCACCTCTAGCGCCGCCTTCGATTTCTCAAGCTTCCAGAACATTGCTAGCACTTTGTTCAGCAGTGGGGTGCTCAGTGATCCTGGTACACTGCCCATTTCTTTCACCAAATCCCAGAGCATGTACGCGTCCATCTTGTCAATCTCGGCGGATTCAGCAACCTTGGTCGCGACGATGTCAAGATTGGCAAGGCTCTTGACATCAGGGTTGTTCTTCCCGGCAGACTTGAACAAGAGGAGTAGCTTTTTACCAGAGCAGTTCTCGGCGGAGAGGAGGATGGCGGCTAGGAGCGGCTCGGTGAAGTCAACGACCATGTCGGCGATGGCGGTGGGGATCTGGTCCTCCGGGGTGGACTCCACGACGGTGCGGACGCGGGCGACCTCCTCGTCCCTGGCTTCGGGATCGGCGGTGTCGGAGGAGGCGGCGGAGACGAAGATGTCGTCGGCGTCGCCCGCATCCTCCTCCCAGAGCGCGGCCAGGTTGTCCTCGTCGGCCTCGGTGGGATCAGCCGATCCGGATGCAACGCCGGGTGCGAAGGCGAAGGGATCGTCGGGGAGGGCCTCCGCGGCGAAGGAGGGGGCGTCCGGCAGGGCCTCCGGGGAGGAGGAGGAGGAGAGGAAGCGGGAGAGAAGGCGTGGTGGCGGGGGTGGGGCTCGGGCCAAGCTCCAAAGTGGATTTTGCTGCGGCGGTGGAGGCCTGGGGACGGACGAGCGGAGCAGAAGGAGAGCGCGAGCTCGCGAGCGCCACATCGTCGTCGTCGTCGTCCTCGGCGGCGGTGGCGGCGGCGAGGTGCTGTGGTGGTTCTCTTGTGTGGTGGAGACGCGGAGCACGGGAGTTGAGGGAGAGAGGCAGTGAAAGGTTTCGCATTAGGGTTTAAGGCCTTAATGGGCTATTGTTGGGCCACACGTACTATTGATGGCCTTTAAGGCCTTAATGGGCTATTGTTGGGCCACTCGTAGTATCGATGGCCATGATGCCCATCAAACTTATTTGTGCTAAGTAGTTGAATTTCAAGATACTTAATATAAGAAACTCATGATCCCCTCTAGTTACGGTTTTTCCTCCTCCCGACGGCGCTTTGGCATCGACGTCGAGATCGTGATCCCCTCCGCCTCCCCACCACCGATCACCGGCGTCCTTGGACGGCTGGCTAGCGTGTGGTCGAAGGGAGGTCAGCTTAGGGAACCTCCTGCCCGCGGAATCTGTGTTTTCTCGGGCAAGAGAACTGATGGAGGGCACGGCGTCTGCGTCTGATGCGGCAATGAGCGAGATGGAAGCAATGATGAAGGAATTGGGATTGAAGGAGGATGATTTGGTTGATGTTGTGGTAGAAGACGGCGACATCCCAGAGGAAGCTGCCCGCTGGATGGCCATAGCTCGCGTAAACACTGACAAACGGTATAGCCAGTACTGGTTCTATCGCAATATGCGTGTCGCCTGGGATCTAGCGAAAGAGGTAAAATTTCGACCGCTAGAGGAAAACCTATACACCTTGCAATTCTCTTGCCTCGGTGACTGGGAAAGAGTAATGGAAGATGGACCTTGGACTTTCAAGGGCAAGGCCGTCGTCATAGAGCCATATGATGGAATCGCCAGACCTTCGTCGATAGAGTTGAACAAAATTGAGATGTGAATCCAAATTCACGATCTCCCAGAACTCTTCTTTGGCCTGATCAAGTCCCTGACTGTTGCTGTTGGAGAGTTCATCTTTGTTGAACCCAAGTCTCAGGATTTTGAGGGTAATTTTTTCAGGGTTAGAATCAGAGTGGATGTTACAAAACCTCTTAAGAATGTTGTTTCTTTGGTGGTAAAGAGGAAGAGGGAGATTTTCAGGGTGAAGTATGAGAGGTTACCCGACTGGTGTGCCGTCTGTGGCATGCTAGGGCATCTGTACAAAGAGTGCGTCAACGGGATCCACTCCCCATCGGCGCTAGTGTTCAAAAATCTTCATGCTGACTGGTTCAAAGGCCCCGGTCGTGGCCCTGGAGCTGGAAGTTCATCAGGTGGAGGCAGAGGTAGAGGCTGATCTGGCCAAGGAGCCGCCTGTGGGAAGAGCCAGCGAGGTGGCCCAGAGTGGATGGAGCAGGATGAACCCAACCCTAAAGTAGATGATGCATTAATGAGAGGTGTTGAGGGTAAGAGGAAACATGGAGCGGCACACGTTAACATGGGAGCAACACACTAAGAGGCATTGTTGGATCTACCAATCTGCCTTGGGTGGTACTGGGTGATTTTAACGAAGTGCTCCATGGACATGAACATGACGGAGTCGGGATGAGGAGCCAGGCTCAGATGGATGGATTTCCGGGATGCCCTTGATACGTGTGGCTTGTCGAACATTGGTTACACAGGTACCGACTGGGCTTTTGAGAAAAAGGTGACTTGCGGCACATTCACCAGAGTTCGTCTAGACCGGGCAGTGGCAAACCCGGCCTGGACTATCGCTTTCCCATCAGCAATACTAGAACACAAGCTAGCTGCATCATCTGATCACGTACCGATCCTGCTCACGCTTCGCGACATGCATGCATGCATGCAGGAAGGTCCCATGCTCATTTAAATATGAGCTAGCTTGGGAGAGAGAGGAATCGCTGGCGACGGTTTTGTCAGCAGGTTAGGAAAAGGGCAATGCAGACTCGATGCAATCATTGCATGATAAGCTCCAAACAGTGGCGGGAGATTTGAGCACCTGGGAAAGGACGCACTTTGGCAACATATGACAAGAAATAGCCCGCCTCAAAAAGCTGCTACAGGAGTTCCGCCAGGTCCCTAGCAGAGCCGGCCCTACGCATGCTGAAATCAAGGTTTGTGACCGCCTGGTTGAACTGTACCATCGAGAAAGAAATTCTCTGGCGACAAAGGGCTAGACTGGAGTGGCTAATGCATGGGGACAAAAACACGTATTTTTTCCACCTGAGAGCTAGTAGAAGGAGGAGGAAAATTCAGATAAAACAGCTACAGAGATCGGACGTCCAGATGACAGATAACATAGCTGAGATGGAGGAATTGACCACTTCTTTTTGACCACTTCTTTTTATAAAGACCTCTACACACCAGAGGGCGTGCTAAAAATGGAGCAAGTTCTCGACACGGTTCCCACCAAAGTTACGCAAGCAATGAATGATTCCCTTAGAGCTCCGTATAATGCTGATGAGGTCAAAAGAGCTCTTTTGCAGATGTTCCCAGTAAAGGCACCTGGCCCCGACAGTTTTCTAGCCCCCTTTTTTCAGCGTCATTGGGACATGTGCGGTAACGACGTGACAAAGGTGGTTATAAAAATTGTGGAGGGGACTGAATCAGCTGAGAGCATAAATGAAACTGTTCTGGTCCTTATTCCAAAGGTAACAAACCCGACACTTTTGTCACAGTTTCGCCCTATAAGTCTATGCAATGTCTTATACAAGATAACATCATAGGTAATCTCTAACCATCTGAAGTTAGTATTACCTGATATTATTTCTGAGGAACGATACCGCTTTTGTCCTGGAAGGTTGATTCTTGATAATACCATAGCTTCGTATGAGTGCTTACACTTCATGAAGAGAAGCAGGGCCAAGAAGCATCGGTCATGTCTTATTTGAAACTTGATATGATGAAAGCTTATGACAGAGTCGAATGGGCCTATCTTCGGGCCATTATGCTCAAACTTGGTTTTTTTATAACTGGGTAGAGATTGTCATGGGCCTGGTCAGCACAGTCTCTTTTTCAGTCATGTTTAATGGCAAAAAGTTACAGGATTTTAAGCCATCGCGGGGAATTAGACAAGGGGACCCTATATCTCCACACTTGTTCTTGATAGAAGCAGAGGGCCTTTCGTGCCTCTTAAAATCCAAAGATGAGTCATCCAACATGCATGGGCTACAAGTAGCACCATCGGCGCCACCGGTAAACCATCTTCTATTCACTAATGATAGCCTGCCATTTTTCAAGGCAAATGGTGTGGGTGCTACCGAGGTGAACCAAGTCTTAGATGTTTACTGTCAGGCTTCAGGTCAGCGAATCAACTATAATAAATCCTCAATCTTTTTTAGCAAAGGTTTCCCAGAGAGCACATGTTTGGAGATAAAGACGTTGCTAAATGTGCCAAACGAGACTTTGAATGAAAAATACCTTGGTATGACGTCTGACATTGGTAGTTCAAAGAATGGGGCTTTTAAGTATCTTAAAGACCGACTCTGGAGCAAGGTGCAAGGGTGGATCGAAAACTCCATGTCTACGGTGGGCAAGGAGGTTCTAGTTAAAGCCCTTGCCCAATTTGTCCCTGTTTTTTCCATGTCATGTTTCAAATTGCCAAGAGGATTATGTGAGCACCTCAACATGTTAATCCGGAAGTTTTGGTGGGGCTCAAAGGAAGGTAAACACAAACCCCATTGGGTCTCTTGGGAGACCATGACACAACCCAAGGGTATGGGTGGTCTTGGTTTCAAAGATTTGAGCTTTTCAACTTGGCCATGTTGGCAAAGCAAGCGTGGCGCCTATTGCAGGATCCCAACTCTCTCAGTGCCCGAATACTAAAGAGCATATATTACCCAACGAGTGACATTCTGCACGCCACACTTGGAGGGCACCCGAGCCAGATTTGGAGATCCATAATCAAAGGTTGCGGCGTTCTCAAGCAGGGTTTGATCAGGCGTGTTGGAAATGGTGCAACCACCAACATATGGACGGATAATTGGCTCCTAAGGAAGGAAATGCTTCGGCCTTATGGGTGCATATATGCAAATCCACCACAGCTTGTCTCAGAATTGATAGACTCAACCTCAGCTAGCTGGAATAAGCAAAGGGTGAAGGATGTGTTTATGCCAATGGATGCAAAGATTATATTGGGCATTCCTCTTTGCACATGCAATATAGGTGACTTTTGGTGCTGGAATTTTGAGAACAAGGGCACTTTCTCAGTAAAGTCCGCATACAGAATGCTAGTCGAAACCAAGCAACGTCATGAGGCATGGCTTGAGGGGGTACCAGGAACGTCAACTTTAAATGCAGAGGAAGGGATGTGGAATAAACTTTGGGACACCGAGGTACCTGGCAAAGTTTGAATGTTTCTATGGAAACTAGCAAAACACTCATTACCCACCGAGGATGTGCGGGCCTGCTGCCATATGTCGACTTCCAGCAGCTGTGGCTTATGTGGAACGTCGGAATCGTGGAAACACTCCCTTTTGCAATGCATAATGTTCAGATGTGTATGGGCGCTGGTGGACGAGGATCTCGCACATAAAATGTTGGCATCTCAAGAACCAAAAGCGAAGCAATGGCTGTTTTCACTAATTGAGTCCCTCGCGCAGGACTAGTTTGCCCTCCTATCAATAAATCCGTGGTCGATATGGTACGCGAGGCGCAAGGCGATCCACGAGGGAATTTTTTAGAGTCCTCAGGCAGTTCAGAATTTCATCAGAAGATATAGTGATGAGCTTAAGATGATCCGGCCAAAGGTGGTGCGTGCAGTCGCATCTACTGGTCCGGTAGTGCCGCAGCGACCTAAGGCACCTCCAATGGGCTATGCGAAGATACATGTTGATGCAGCAGTCCGGCCAGGGAGGGGTGGTTCTGCCGCAGCGGTATGTCGTGACTCAAGCGGCAATTATCTGGGGAGCTCAGCTTTAGTGGTTGAAGGCGTGGATGTGTTGGGGAACGTAGTAATTTCAAAAACTTTCCTACGCACACGCAAGATCATGGTGATGCATAGCAACGAGAGGGGAGAGTATGTCTACGTACCCTCGTAGATCGGAAGTGGAAGCGTTTATCAAAGCGGTTGATGTAGTCGTACACCTTCACGATCTGTCCCGATCAAGTACCGAACGTACGACACCTCCACGTTCAGCACACGTTCAGTTCGATGACGTCCTTGCCTTCTTGATCCGGCAAGAGGGGCGAAGTAGTAGATGAGTTCCGGCAGCACGACGGCGTGTTGACAGTGTTGGTGAAGAACAATCTCCGCAGGGCTTCGCCTAAGCACTACGAAAACTATGACGAAGGATAAACTAGAGGGGACGGGGTTGCCGGCACACGGCTTGGTGTTTCTTGATGTGTCTTAGGTGCTAGCCCTACCCCTCTATTTATATGTTGAGCCTTGGGGTCAAAACTTGGAGTAAAAGCCTCCACAAAGTCGGTTTCACCCGAAGGCAAGAGTCCTTCTCGGACTCGGGGCGTGACGCCAGGTTCCGGCGTGCTGGACCCGCACGCCAGGACCTGGCGTCTTGCCCCTGGACTCCACAAAACTTCCTTTTGCGCTTTCCAAAAACCTTGTGGTCTTTCCCCTTTGTCCCAAATAAAGTGTTCTCGTACCCAAACATTTCGGGAAACATCCGGAACCCCCTCCCGTGAATTCCGGAACCCTTACGGAGACCAAACATTATTATCCCATATATCAAACTTTATCTCCGGACCATTACGGAGGAACATATCAAACTTTATCTCCGGACCATTACGGAGTTCCTCGTCATGTCCATGATCTTATCCGGGACTCCGAACAACATTCGATTGCCAACATACATAACTCATATAATTCTATATCATCAACGAACGTTAAGCGTGCGGACCCTACGGGTTCGAGAACTATGTAGACATGACCGATACACCTCTCTGGTCAATAACCAATAGCGGAACCTGGATGCCCATATTGGCTCCTACATATTCTATGAAGATCTTTATCGGTCGAACCGCATAACAATATACGTTGTTCCCTTTGTCATCGGTATGTTACTTTCCCGAGATTCGATCGTCGGTATCTCAGTACCTAGTTCAATCTCGTTACCGGCAAGTCTCTTTACTCGTTCCGTAATGCATCATCCCGCAACTAACTCATTAGTCACATTGCTTGCAAGGCTTATAGTGATGTGCATTACCGAGAGGGCCCAAAGATACCTCTCTGAGCAATCGGAGTGACAAATCCTAATCTCAATCTATGCCAACTCAACAAGTACCATCGGAGACACTGCAGAGCACCTTTATAATCACCCGATTACGTTGACGTTTGGTAGCACACAAAGTGTTCCTCCGGTATTCGGGAGTTGCATAATCTCATAGTTATAGGAACATGTATAAGTCATGAAGAAAGCAATAACAATATACTAAACGATCAAATGCTAAGCTAACGGAATGGGTCAAGTCAATCACATCATTCTCTAATGATGTGCTCCCATTAATCAAATGACAACTTATGTCTATGGCTAGGAAACTTAACCATCTTTGATTCAACGAGCTAGTCAAGTAGAGGCATACTAGTGACACTGCTTTTCTATGTATTCACACATGTACTAAGTTTCTGGTTAATACAATTCTAGCATGAATGATAAACATTTATCATGATATAAGGAAATATAAATAACAACTTTATTATTGCCTCTAGGGCATATTTCCTTCAGTCTCCCACTTGCACTAGAGTCAATAATCTAGATTACACAGTAATGATACTAACACCCATGGAGTCGTGGTGCTGATCATGTTTTGCTCGTGAGAGAGGCTTAGTCAACGGGTCTGCAACATTCAGATCCGTATGTATCTTGCAAATCTCTATGTCTCCCTCCTTGACTTGATCGCGGATGGAATTGAAGCGTCTTTTGATGTGCTTGGTTCTCTTGTGAAATCTGGATTCCTTTGCCAAGGCAATTGCACCAGTATTGTCACAAAAGATTTTCATTGGACACGATGCACTAGGTATGACACCTAGATCGGATATGAACTCCTTCATTTGCTGCTTCTGAAGCAGCTATGTACTCCGCTTCACACGTAGATCCCGCCACGACGCTTTGCTTAGAACTGCACCAACTGACAGCTCCACCGTTCAATATAAATACATATCCGGTTTGTGATTTAGAGTCATCCGGATCAGCGTCAAAGCTTGCATCAACATAACCATTTACGACGAGCACTTTGTCACCTCCATAAACGAGAAACATATCCTTAGTCCTTTTCAGGTATTTCAGGATGTTCTTGACCGCTGTCCGATGATCCACTCTGAATTACTTTGGTACCTCCTGCTAAACTAATAGCAAGGCACACATCAGTCTGGTATACAGACATTGCATACATGATAGAGCCTATGGCTGAAGCATAGGGAACACCTTTCATTTTCTCTCTATCTTCTGCGGTGGTGGACATTGAATCGACTCAACTTCACACCTTGTGACACTGCAAGAACCCTTTCTTTGCTTGATCCATTTTGAACTTCTTCGAAACTTTATCAAGGTATGTGCTTTGTGAAAGTCCAATTAAGCGTCTTGACTATCTCTATAGATCTTGATGCCCAATATATAAGCAGCTTCACCGAGGTCTTTCATTGAAAAACTCTTATTCAAGTATGCTTTTATGCTATCCAGAAATTCTATATCATTTCCAGTCAACAATATGTCATCCACATATAATGTTAGAAATGCTACAGAGCTCCCATTCCCTTTCTTGTAAATACAGGCTTCACCGCAAGTCTGTATAAAACTATATGCTTTGATCAACTCATCAAAGCGTATATTCCAACTCTGAGATGCTTGCACCAGTCCATAGATAGATCGCTGGAGCTTGCACATTTTGTTAGCACCTTTAGGATCGACAAAACCTTCTGGTTGCATCATATACAACTCTTCTTCAAGAAATTCATTAAGGAATGCAGTTTTGACATCCATTTGCCAGATTTCATAAAATGTGGCAATTTGCTAACATGATTCGGGCAGACTTAAGCATCGCTATGAGTGAGAAAATCTCATCGTATTCAACACCTTGAACTTTGTCAAAAACCTTTTTCGACAAGTCTAGCTTTGTAGATAGTAACACTACTATCAGCATCCGTCTTCCTCTTGAAGATCCATTTATTTTCTATGGCTTTCCGATCATCGGGCAAGTAAACCAAAGTCCACACTGTGTTCTCATACATGGATCCCATCTCAGATTTCGTGGCCTCAAGCCATTTCGCGGAATCTGGGCTCATCATCGCTTCCTCATAGTTCGTAGGTTCGTCATGGTCAAGTAACATGACCTCCAGAACAGGATTACCGTACCACTCTGGTGCGGATCTCACTCTGGTTGACCTACGAGGTTCAGTAGTAACTTGATCTGAAGTTACATGATCATCATCATTAGCTTCCTCACTAATTGGTGTAGATGTCACAGGAATAGTTTTCTGTGATGAACTACTTTCCAATAAGGGAGCAAGTACAGTTACCTCATCAAGTTCTACTTTCCTCCCACTCACTTCTTTAGAGAGAAACTCCTTCTCTAGAAAGGATCCATTCTTAGCAACGAATGTCTTGCCTTCAGATCTGTGATAGAAAGTGTACCCATCAGTCTCTTTTGGGTATACTATGAAGACACATTTCTCCGATTTGGGTTCGAGCTTACCAGGTTAAACCTTTTTCACATAAGCATCGCAACCCCAAACTTTAAGAAACATCAACTTTGGTTTCTTGCCAAACCATAGTTCATAAGGTGTCATCTCAACGGATTTAGATGGTGCCCTATTTAACGTGAATGCAACCGTCTCTAAAGCATAACCCCAAAACGATAGCGGTAAATCAGTAAGAGACGTCATAGATCACACCATATCTAGTAAAGTACGATTACGACGTTCGGACACACCATTACGCTGTGGTGTTCCGGGTGGAGTGAGTTGCGAAACTATTCCGCATTGTTTCAAATGAAGACCAAACTCGTAACTCAAATATTGTCCTCCACGATCAGATCGTAGAAACTTTATTTTCTTGTTAAGATGATTTTCCACTTCACTCTGAAATTCTTTGAACTTTTCAAATGTTTCAGACTTATGTTTCATCAAGTAGATATACCCATATCTGGTCAAATCATCTGTGAAGGTGAGAAACTAATGATACCCGCGTGAGCCTCAACATTCATCAGACCACATACATCAGTATGTATGATTTCCAACAAATCTGTTGCTCACTCCATTGTTCCGGAGAACGGAGTTTTAGTCATCTTGCCCATGAGGCATGGTTCGCAAGTACCAAGTGATTCATAATCAAGTGATTCCAAAAGTCCATCAGAATGGAGTTTCTTCATGGTCGTGAAATGGATGTTCACCTTCAGCAAAGATCCTCAGCTTGCGATCCCTATCCTAGAGGATAAAGCAGGGGATTTTAATGAGAATACCATCATAAAACTAACACTACATGTTAAATGTAATTCAAGAAGGGGGCAGAATGGACTATGGCCCATTAATTCAGTATACATGGAATATCAACACTTCGAACTACAGAGAAAAAAAGATGGATGGGGATCTTATGGTATGTTATTGGATTTTGTTCTTTTCTTCCGTGTAATTTCACTTACATCATGCAATTTGGTACGAGGAAGCATGCACATGACAAATTTATGGATCACTTCAGTTGGGTCTTTTGCCATATGGTCCTTGAGCTTTCTTTCCTTGAGGTGGCCAATATACCTATTGGAAAAATGGCAAAATGCACATGACAGGAGAAATTAATAATAATACCAAATAATGTATACAAAAGTATTTGCTAGAATTACTAACCCTGTATGCCAGTAGTAAATTTTGTCAGTCATTTTTCTTCCTGTAACACAAATATCTTTTGCATTAAGAACAACGCATGTCTCCAGCTTCCACATGAGGTGCATAGGTTGCCTTGAAGCACAACAACTATTTGGGATGCCAACCATCCAAGTACCTATCACATAGACAAAGTAAATCACTGCATAACCAAATATTTTTTGACATGGGCAAATAATGACAACTGATACAAACAGAAGAATTCTGACCTGGCCCTTTGCATCAAAAACACGCCACCGCAACCCTTCTAAATCAATTCTCCTCAACTCTACAAGTGCTTTCTTTATAGTTCAAAAAGGAAACAAGTGTTTGTACCACTGTGCTAGTAATTCACATATTGGCACCGTAGTTTGGATGCTGTGTTCATGCTGTTCAAACTATAGGCTGGATGCATGAAAGATTCATAAAGGGTAGTTATTTGAGGATTTCAATTGCAATGTTAGTTTCCCTTTTTAGTGAGAGCCCAAGAGTTGCAGCTTCTTTCACTCAAACAATAAGCTGTATGCAAGAAAGATTTATTCTGGGTAGTTATTATAGGATTTTAACTGCAGACTACTTTAGTTTTTCGGAGAGGATCAAAGGGTTGCAGCTTCTTTCTCTCAATCCAATATAATCTCTGATCAACGATAACATACTGTTCCCACACAATTATATGGAAGTTCATTGTCTGGTAACATATTTTGCACCTTTCCATGAACAAGTTACTAAATATGTACTGTGAATTCAGTGGTGAAATGAGTGCACTAGCAAACAATCAAGAAAATGCCCTAGCAAAGGCAGGTATGCGTCAATCTAACTATTTTCCTCATATCTCATTTTACCTACCATATACGAAATATCATTTCACACAAGTCAGCAGAGGAGGAGGACAAGAATCTGTGGAGGAGGGCAAGAAGTCAGAGGACGAGGAGGGCAAGAATCCGGGAAGGGAGGAGGGAAACAAGCCAGTCTTCAAGGTACATGTCTGATCCTTGCTGAATCTTGATAATAACTTCTCAGCTATAACCTATGAATGTTCTCACCAATTTGAGGAACCATTGTGTTTCCTGTAAATAAGTGATTTTTAAGGGAATTTTGAATTAGAGAGATTGTTGTGGTTGCCTCCGGTGCTTGCAATGAGCTTTAGGCTGATGCCTCAGTACTTATGTAAATGTTAGAGCTGTCGGATTTGGTTTGTCACAAGCAAGCATAGACTACAACTATGATACTAATCTTTCATTGGTGTAAAACCGTGTGCACTTAAGAGCAAGGTGATATGTCTCCAATGTATCTATAATTTATGAAGTATTCATGCTGTTATTTTATCATTCTGGGGTGTTTTACAATCATTTTATAGCAACTTTATATCATTTTTTGGGACTAACCTATTGACTCAGTGCCTAGTGCCAGTTGATGTTTTTTGCTTGTTTTTTACATCGTAGGAAATCAATATCAAACGGAGTCCAAACGCAACGAAACTTTACGGAGATTTTTTAGACCAAATAGAACCCAATGGGCGAGGCTGCACTGGGGGTGCCCTAAGGGGCACAACCCACTGTATTTGGGGGCCTGGCGCGCCTAGGTGCGTTGTGCCCACCTCGGTGGCCTAGCGCACCCCCTCTTTACCCTATAAATTCACAAATATTCCAAAACCCTTAGGGGTCAACCTAGATCAGAAGTTCCGCTGCCGCAGGGCTCTGTAGCCACCGAAAACCAATCTAGACCCATTTCGGCACCCTGCCGGAGGGTGGGAATCATCTCCGATGGCCATCTTCATCATCCCGGCGGCCACTATGATGAGGAGGGAGTAGTCCACCCCCGGGGCTGAGGGTTTGTACCGGTAGCTATGTGTTTAATCTCTCTCTCTCTCTCGTGATCTAAATCACGGGCTTTGTTAATATAGATGGATCATATGATGTTTCTCCCCTCTATACTCTTGTTGTGATGAATTGAATCTTTACGCTTTGAAGTTTTGTCATGTCGGATTGAATATTCAGATTCGAGAACACATGATGTATGTCTTGCGGTATGAATACTTGAGGTGACAATGGGGCATCATATTGATTCACTTGATATACGTTATGGCACTCAACTTGCGGATTCCCGCGGTGATATTGGGGTAATCTATGCATAGGGGTTGATGCACGTTTTTGTTATCTTTTCTCCGATAGAAACTTTGGGGTCTCCTTGTAGTTCTTTGTGTGGATTGAGTATTATGAATATGAATTTGCTTTGGTAATATTTTAGTATGAACTCTTGATTAGATCGATCGGAAAGAATAGCTTGCGTTACTTTAGTACGAACTCTAGGATAGATCAAACGGAAAGAATAGCTTTGAGGTGGTTTCGTACCCTACAAACAATATCTATCTTTTGTTCTCTGCTAATAGGAACACGGGAGTGATTCTTTATTGCACTTTGACGGATAATCATATGATCCAACTATGTTAGCACTGTTGAGAGGTTGCACTAGTGAAAGTACGGACCCTATGCCTCATTTTTAAGCATTGCAACACCGTTTTTGTGCCTGTTTACTATTTGCTACCTTGATGTTTTTATTTATTAATATTATAAAAATATATTTCTACCATCCATATTACACTTTTATCACCATCTCTTCGCTGAACTAGTGCACCTATACAATTTGCCATTGTATTGGGTGTGTTGGGGACACAAGAGATTTCTTGTATTTGGTTGCAGGGTCGTTTGAGAGAGACCATCTTCATCCTACACCTCAAACGGATTGATAAACCTTAGGTCATCCACTTGAGGGAAAATTGCTACTGTCCTACAAAAATCTGCGCTTGGAGGCCCAACACGTGTCTATAAGAATAAAGTTGTGTAGTAGACATCAAGATCTTTTCTGGCGCCGTTGCCGGGGAGGTGAGTGCTTGAAGGTATATCTTTAGATCTTGCAATTGAATCTTTTAGTTTCTTGTTTTATCACTAGTTTGGTTTATAACAGAAAACTACAAGAAAAATGGAATTTAGGTTGCATCCTATTATTGATCATCTTTATAATATCTTTCTCGAAAATGATGGTTCGGAAAATTGTGCTCAATTGTTAGAAGAAGAAGTCAATAAAATGTTTGGCACGGAATATTTGAATGATGAGCATGATTGCAATGTTGTTAATTTGAATTCTTTGAATATCCAAAATGCTAATGATGATTGCATAAGTCATGATAAGAATGTTCCTTATGAGCATGTCACTTTTTGTGGAGTGAATTAGGAGTGCCTTTGCACACCAAAAATGGAAGATAGACTTTGTAAGAAGCATAAATATTTAGAAACGAAAAATTTGCAAGAGAGGCTAGATGATTGTGCTAAAAGATTTATTTTTTTCCGCCATCCTTGTGAACTTTGCAATGAACATGGTCATTTAAATCTCCAATGCAAATTCTTTCATGATCAAATTGTGTCCAAAAATTGTGATAACTTGATTACCCTTGAGCATCATAAAGAGCTTAGTCTTCTTTTGGGGTATGAAGAAATGAAACGTATAACTAAGGGTATTCCAAAATTTAATCTTGAGAGATTTCTTGACTTTGATCTAGAGGAAATTTATATGTTTTCTGCGGTAAATTGCATTGAGCATCCTTATATTGACAACTATCTAAAGTCAAGAAAACCAATAGAATATGAAGAGAGTACTAATGAAAGGGAAAATATTTCCCAATACCCTCCTAGTGTTTATTATGATGAATCAGGTAACAAGGAGGAGCTTCCTATCCAATCAATCTCTTCAACAAGAAGCTTGAAAGAATTAATTAAACCCACACATGATGTGGTGAAGAAGAAGAAAAGAATAAAGGTAAAAGGTATCTCCCCCAAATAATGTTGCTCCTATCACCATTGTGCCTCATGAAAGTGAATCAAATATGTTGATGGAGGATGATGATATTGAGTATGATTTTGTGATACCTACTACTTGTTGTAATGATTATGATTGGGAAGACAATGATATCCCTTATGATCTTGAAAATATTTTTAGCACTTGCTTGGAAGAATATGATAATAATGTTTGCTATACTATTGGTGCCATTCATGCTATTGATAAGAATGATTGTGATGATATGCAAAACCACAAGCTTGGGGATGCTATGTTTAATGAGTATGATATGTTTGAAGATTTATTTGCTAGAAATAATGCTTCTCCTAAGCTTGGGGATGCTTTTCTTAATGAATATGATCCTTTGATTCCTTCTACTTTCGATAAGAAAATTTATTATGATGATATCATGCCTCCTATTTATGATGATTACATTGATGAAAGTGGGTTTGGAAGAGTGTCAACTCTAGGTAGTAGTGACCCCACTATTTTGGAGGGTGTTGAATCTTATTACAATATTGATGAAAATGGATTTGGAGAGGTCATGACTTTATTTAGTGATACATCCACTATTTTGGAAGAGGTTTCAATTGACTATGATACTAAAGTTATTATGCATGGCGATTTATTATTATGATGACATGTATGCCATAAAGAATAATAAATCTTCTATGCTTGTGCATCATGAAAAGAGTGTTGTATGTGATAGTTATATTTTGAATCCATTCATGATGCCTCTGAAAATTATTATGAGGAAGGAACTTATGCTCTTTCATATCTCAATAATATCAACTTTCTTCTCTTGGTGTTGATTGTTTTGAAGTTGCACTTGTTTTGCCTTCCTATGCTAGTTGATTATTGTTCCCATAACTTGTTTGCTCAAAAAATCCCTATGCATAGGAAGTGGGTTAGACCTAAATGTGCTAGGCATATGCTTCTGATGCTCTCTTTATGTTTCAATTCTTATCTTTTATGCGAGCATCATTGAAACCATCATGCCTAGCTTAAAAGGCATTGAAGAAAAGTGCTTGTTGGGAGACAACCCAACACTTTTACCTACTGTTTTTGTGTGTTCACATGATTATGCTACTGTAGTAATAATGTTTTATAGATTTCTTTTCAACAAAGTGCCAAGTAAAGCCTTTGGGGTCATGTTGGGTGATAGTTGATTTGATCTTGCTGAAAAACAGAAACTTTTGCACTCATGAAAATAATTCTCATTTTTAACAGAAGGGTGCTTTTGAGTTGATTATTTTTGCAGAAGATTAATATACAAATTTATTACATGGTCCTAATTTTTCATAATTTTTGGAGTAGCAGAAGTATGGTTTGAGCACAGTTTACTACAGACTGTTCTGTTTTTGACAGATTCTGTTTTCAATGCATAGTTTGCTTGTTTTCTAGTTTATATGGCTTATATTGCTCAATATAAATTGTGGAAATGATGTGCTACAGTAGGCATTGTGTGGAAAAAATTATGAATCTTGTCTTTGACAGTAACAAAGTGAAATGGTTTGCTCTTTATCATACTAACCTACCTCACGAAGTTCCGTTAAGTTTTGTGTGATTGAAGTTTTCAAGTTTTGGGTGAGATGTCGATATGAGGAGAATAAGGAGTGACAATACCCTAAGCTTGGGGATGCCCAAGGCACCCCAAGGTAATATTCAAGGAAGATCCAAGCAACTAAGCTTGGGGATGCCCAGGAAGGCATCCCCTCTTTCCTCTCCAACATTATCGGTAACCTCACTTGGAGCTATGTTTTCATTCATCACTTGATATTTGTTTTGCTTGGAGCGTCAATTTATTTTGTTAGGATTTGCTTTATGTTATTTAGAATAATGTTTTGCATCTTTTATTTCAATAAAAGTGGCATTGATAGCCTTTGCCATGCTTATTTTACAAGTATACATGTTGCTGTTTGAAAACAGAAACTTTACCGTTGTTGCAAAAATTCCCTAGAAAAGTCAGTATGTGATAAAATGTTGAAACTTTTTGCATATTAAGCTCTGATAAATTTTCTACAGTGTGGTAAATTTTCATAATGTGTGGAGTTGAATAAGTATTTACACTCTTGCATTCTTTACAAACTGTACTGTTTTGGCAGATTGTTGTTATGTTTGCATCGTTTCCATATGCTTGCTTGTTTAATGATTCTATTTGAGTATAGGAGTATTAAATATGCAGAGGCATTTAGTATGCAATGTAAAATAATAACTTTAGTAATTTTCTACAGTAGAGAATGATAAGGTTTTTTGCATTGGTTTATACTAACTTATCTCATGAGTTCTTGTTGAGTTTTGTGTGGATGAAGCTTTTGAGATTTAGGAAAACCGTGATATGAGAGGAATTAAGGAGACACAAAAGCTCAAGCTTGGGGATGCCCAAGGCACCCCAAGACAATATTTCAAGAAGTCTCAAGCATCTAAGCTTGTCACTCCGATTGTCGGAGAGGTATCTCTGGGCCCTCTCGTTAATGCACATCACTATAAGCCTTGCAAGCAATGTGACTAATGAGTTAGTTATGGGATGATGCATTACGGGGGATGCCCCGGTAGGCATCCCACCTTTCTTCTTCAACAATTATCTGTTAGTATCGGTTGAGCCTAAGTTTTTACTTCTTCACATGAGTTGTGCTATCCTTGGAATGTCATTTTATTTTGTTTTGCTTGCTGTTTTAATAAAATACTTAGATCTGAAAGTTTTTAAATAAAATAGAGCCCTCAAATAGTTGCCAGGGAGGCTAAGTAAGCGGCATTCACATCCCGTCAACGAAGCCCTTTTCTATGTCATTTACTCTTGTGCTTCACTTATATCCTATGAGTAAATTGTTGAATAAATTGAATGTCATGAAGTTGAAATCATATCATGCCTAGTGGTAGCTTCACAATGGGTTTAGAAAGTGAAATATTTTGAGGCTTGACAATCACAATATTGGTCATACAAGCAATTCACAAATAATTAGTATAAGGAAGAGAACTTTCACATGCAAATACACTATCCTGGAAATCTTTTGTGATTGTGAGCCCCCATCAAAATATTACATGCCAAAATTCTTGAGGTTGTACAAGGAAGACAAGTGATGATTTATGTTTGTTCATATTCACATAGAAGTTATATTGTCATAGATCCTTCAACATGTGGTGCTTGCCCCCATCTTTGCTAGCCAAAAATTCCGCACCAAGTAGAGATGCTACTTGTGCATCAAAGAACCCTTAAACCCAAATCTTATTTTCAAGAGTCCACCATACCTACCTATGGATTGAGCAAGATCCTTCAAGTAAGTTGTCATCGGAGCAATAAGGCAATAAAAATTGCTTCTAAAAGTGTTAGATCATTTAGTGTAAGAGAAAATTGAGCGTTGTACGAACTTGTGATGGCAAAGTAATAAAAGCGACGGACTGAATAATAAAGGTTGCTATCATAAGGGGCAATATAATGTGACGTTCTTTTGCACTAAGGGGTTGAGCATACAAACAAATAAGCGCATGGCAACCTCTGCTTCCCTCTGCGAAGGGCCTATCTTTTACTATTCAGTATTTACTTTTATGCAAAAAGTCAAAGTTTTTCTCTCTATTCCTTTTTATTTTTCTCTTTTGGCAAGCATCATGTGGTGAGGAAAGATCTAGGCACATATGTCCAGTTGAATATGGGTAGCATGAGTTATTATTGTTGACATCACCCTCGAGGTGAATACATTGGGAGGCAAAACAATAAGCCCCTATCTTTCTATGTGTACGGTTGAAACGTTTTGCTCATGTGTATGCAGTGAGTGTTAGCAATCATAGAAGACTATAAGATGGTTGAGTATGTGGATCTCTTACTTAAACTCCGTTGAATAAGTTGAATTGCAATTGCTTGGTGACTGAGAACATAGGATGTTGGGTTTCAAGAGAATTCATTGTTTGAACCTTAACATGTGAATTGGTTGCTACTATAACATGAGAGATTTTATAAGAAAGAATTGCTATTATGATGCTAGGAAAAGTGATTGAAATTATCATTGATCAAACTTATGCACTTTGCTAGCATTCACACTTCATAAATTATTTCTTTTATCATTTACCTACTCGAGGACGAGTAGGAATTAAGCTTGGGGATGTTGATACATCTCCAACGTATCTATAATTTATGAAGTTTTCATGCTGTTATTTTATCATTCTTGGGTGTTTTACAATCCTTTTATATCAACTTTATATCATTTTTTGGGACTAACCTATTGACCCAGTGCCCAGTGCCAGTTGCTTTTTGCTTGTTTTTTACATCGCAGAAAATCGATATCAAACGGAGTCCAAACGCAACGAAACTTTACGAAGATTTTTTTGGACCAGAAGGAACCCAATGGGCCAGAGCTGCACCTGGGGGGGGGGGTGCCCAAGGGGGGCACAACCCACTAGGGCGCACCTGGGGGCCCAGGCGCACCCAGGTGGGTTGTGCCCACCTCAGTGGCCTCCTGCACCCCCTCTTTACCCTATAAATTCATAAATATTCCAAAACCCTTCGGGGTTAACCTAGATCAGAAGTTCCGGCACCGCAAGGCTCCGTAGCCACCGAAAACCAATCTAGACCCATTCCGGCACCCTACGGGAGGGGGTGAATCATCTCCGGTGGCCATCTTCATCATCCCGGCGGCCACCACAATGAGGAGGGAGTATTCCACCCTCGGGGCTGAGGGTTTGTACCAGTAGCTATGTGTTTAATCTCTCTCTCCCATGATCTATATTCATGGTCTTTGTTAATATAGATGGACCATATGATGTTTCTCCCCTCTATACTCTTGTTGTGATGAATTTAATCTTTACCCTTTGAAGTTTTGTCATGTCGGATTGAATATTCAGATTTGAGAACACATGATGTATGTCTTGCGGTATGAATACTTGAGGTGACAATGGGGCATCATATTGATTCACTTGATATACGTTATGGCACCCAACTTGCGGATTCCCGCGGTGATATTGGGGTAATCTATGCATAGGGGTTGGTGCACGTTTTTATTATCTTTTCTCCGATAGAAACTTTGGGGTCTCCTTGTAGTTCTTTGTGTGGATTGGGTATTATGAATATGAATTTGCTTTGGTGTTATTTTAGTACGAACTCTTGATTAGATCGATCGGAAAGAATAGCTTGCGTTATTTTAGTACGAACTCTAGGATAGATCGAACGGAAAGAATAGCTTTGAGGTGGTTTCGTGCCCTACAAACAATATCTATCTTTTGTTCTCCACTAATAGGAATTCGGGAGTGATTCTTTATTGCACTTTGAGGGATAATCATATGATCCAACTATGTTAGCACTGTTGAGAGGTTGCACTAGTGAAAATACCAACCCTAGGCCTCATTTTCAAGCATTGCAACACCGTTTTTGTGCCCGTTTACTATTTGCTACCTTACTGTTTTTATTTATTCAGATTATAAAAATATATTTCTACCATCCATATTACACTTTTATCACCGTCTCTTCGCGAACTAGTGCACTGTACAATTTGCCATTGTATTGGGTGTGTTGGGGACACAAGAGATTTCTTGTATTTGGTTGCGTGGTCGTTTGAGAGAGACCTTCTTCATCCTACACCTCTCACGGATTGATAAACCTTAGGTCATCCACTTGAGGGAAAATTGCTACTGTCCTACAGAACTCTGCGCTTGGAGGCCCAACACGTGTCTACAAGAATAAAGTTGCGTAGTAGACATCACAAGGATATTCAAGAATTCAGTTACCCACCTGTTATGTTTCTTCTCAGAACAAATCACCAACCACCACTGCAAGACAATCACCAACAGATACAACATCAGCAACAACAACAACACCAACAACAACAACATCAGCAACAGCATCAGCAACAACAACAGCAACAATAACAACACAACAACAGCAACAACAACAACAACATCAAAGAACAACAAAGATCAACAAAGAACAACAACAAAGAATAACAACAACAACAAAGAACAACAAAGAATAGCAACAGTAGCAACAACAACAACTACAACAACAACAAAGCCTTTAGTCCCAAACAAGTTGGGGTAGGCTAGAGGTGATACCCATAAGATCCCGTGACCAACTCATGGCTCTGGCACATGGATAGCAAGCTTCCACGCATCCCTGTCCATAGCTAGTTCTTTGGTGATACTCCAATCCTTTAGGTCTCTCTTAACAGACTCCTCCCATGTCAAATTCGGTCTACCCCATGTTGTAATATATTGCCCACCTCCCTCCATCAGTTCGGGCTTTTGGATGAGTTGGCTGGAGCATGAATTCAATATGGTATCAGAGCCAATAGGTCTTGAGTTCAAGACCCTGCCATACAATATTAAATAAAACGATTCTGTGGCCTACATCGATCCCATGTCTAAGGACTAAAATAGCCTAGATGTGAGGGGGAGTGTTGAAATATATTGCCCACCTCCCTCCATCAGTTCGTACTTTTGGATGAGTTGGCTGGAGCATGAATTCAATACCCCGACCTCTTTGGACATTCTCTGCACGCTTTAGCCATCCGCTATGTACTAGAGCTTCTGGAGGCCTGCGCTGAATATGCCAAACCATCTGAGACGATGTTGGACAATTTTCTCTTCAATCGATGCTACCCCAACTCTATCTCGTATATCATCATTCCGGACTCGATCCTTCCTCGCATGGCTGCACATCCATCTCAACATACGCATCTCCGCCACACCTAACTGCTGAACATATCACCTTTTAGTCGGCCAACACTCAACGCCATACAACATTGTGGGTCGAACTGCCATCCTATAGAACTTGCCTTTTAGCTTTTGTGGCACTTTCTTGTCATAGAGAATGCCAGAAGCTGGATGCATCAACAAATACCCACCTGCGAGTTGAAGCAGAGGAGACAGTAGATGAGGACTGCGGCGCCCAGCTATGGTTGTCTCGTGATTTTGCAGTTTATGATTTGCTCTCATATAGATTTCAGTTGTGAATTTGATTAGTGTTTGAGCTGAAGAACAATATGAAACCATGGAGATGTTGTTAACCTTGCAATTAGTTTAGTGGTAAAAGACTCATGTTCAGATGCAGAATTGCTGAATGATGAACTGATCTAGTAACACAATTAATTAGCACAATACTATATGACCAGTATCATGCTTAACATTGTTACTCGAGCTTTGATGGTTAAAACAGATTGATTGTTCTGGCGCTCACGATAAAGATGCAGCTTGTGACAAGAAATGGCTGAAATGCACTAGCTGCTGTTGTATTCCATTTTCCCTATACCTCCTATCTTCTCGAGCCATTTTGTAACACGCAATTATCTATGTACTCGTGTCTTTGCTTGCAAAACATAAACAATAATACGATGTGATAAAAACACTCAAGACAAATAGGTACTGTGCAAATTAGTCATGGACAACAATTGGCTTGTCAGAGCATGTTTCTCCCTGGATTAATGCTGCCAACCAGGAATGGGCAATAAACCTTCTAATCTTCCACAACAATAGACAATAATGGTTTGGTTTGCACGTAGCGAGCAGGCCCCAATCAAACTAATGGTTAATTAGGAAGATCGTTGCCTCAAAAGAGAAGGTCGTGTGCAGAGACGTGATGTCTACTACGCAACCTTCTTCTTGTAGACGTTGTTGGGCCTCCAAGTGCAGAGGTTTGTAGGATAGTAGCAAATTTCCCTCAAGTGGATGACCTAAGGTTTATCAATCCGTGGAGGCGTGGGATGAAGATGGTCTCTCTCAAACAACCCTGCAACCAAATAACAAAGAGTCTCTTGTGTCCCCAACACACCCAATACAATGGTAAATTGTATAGGTGCACTAGTTCGGCAAAGAGATGATAATACAAGTGCAATATGGATGGTATATATAGGTTTTTGTAATCTGAAAAATATAAAAAACATCAAGGTAACAAGTGGTAAAAGTGAGCGAAAATGGTATCGCAATGCTTCGAAACAAGGCCTAGGGTTCATACTTTCACTAGTGCAAGTTCTCTCAACAATGATAACATAATTAGATCATATGACAATCCCTCAACGTGCAACAAAGAGTCACTCCAAAGTCACTAGTAGCGGAGAACAAATGAAGAGATTATTGTAGGCACGAAACCACCTCAAAGTTATTCTTTCTGATCGATCTATTGGGCTATTCCTATAAGTGTCACAAACATCTCTAGAGTTCGTACTAAAATAATACCTTAAGACACCTTAAGACACACATGAACCAAAACCCTAATTCCACCTAGATACTCCAATGTCACACAAGTATCCGCGGGTTTGATTATATGATATGCATCACACAATCTCAGATTCATCTATTCAAACCAACACAAAGAACTTCGAAGAGTGCCCCAAAGTTTCTACCGGAGAGTCAAGACGAAAATGTGTGACAACCCCTATACATAAGTTCACAAGGTCACAAAACCCGCAAGTTGATCACCAAAACATACATCAAGTAGATCACGTGAATATCCTATTGTCAGCACAGATAAGCACATGCAAGACATACATCAAGTGTTCTCAAATCCTTAAAGACTGAATCCGATAAGATAACTTCAAAGGGAAAACACAATCCATTACAAGATGGTAGAGGGGGGAAACATCATAAGATCCAACTATAATAGCAAAGCTCGCAGTACATCAAGATCGTGCCAAATCAAGAACACGAGAGAGAGAGAGAGATCAAACACATAGCTATTGGTACATACCCTCAGCCTCGAGGGTGAACTACTCCCTCCTCATCATGGAGAGCGTCGGGATGATGAAGATGGCCACCGGTGATGGTTTCCCCCTCCGGCAGGGTGCCAGAAGAGGGTCCCGATTGGTTTTTTGTGGCTACAGAGGCTTACGGTGGCGGAACTCCTGATCTAGGTTCTGTTCTGGAGGTTTTGGGATATATAAGAGGTGTTGGCGTCGAGAACAAGTCGGGGAGTCCACGAGGGCCCACAAGGCCTGGAGGGCACGCCCTAGGGGTGGGGTCATCCTCCACCCTTATGGAGGCCTCGGGACTCCTCTGGTGCTTCTCGATTACTCCGTGGGCTTCTTTTGGTCCAAAAACAATCATCGAAACTTTCAGGTCAATTGGACTTCGTTTGATATTCCTTTTCTGCGAAACTCAAAAATAAGGAAAAAAACAGAAACTGGCACTAGGCTCTAGGTTAATAGGTTAGTACCAAAAATTATATAAAATAACATATAAAACATCCAAGATGGATAATATAATAGCATGGAACAATAAAAAATTATAGATACGCTGGAGATGTATCAAGCATCCCCAAGCTTAATTCCTGCTCGTCCTCGAGTAGGTAAATGATAAAAACAGAATTTTTGATGTGGAATGCTACCTAACATATTTATCCATGTAATTTCTTTATTGTGGAATTAATGTTCAGATCCATAAGATTCAAAACAAAAGTTTAATATTGACATAAAAACAATAATACTTCAAGCATACTAACAAAATAATTATGTCTTCTCAAAATAACATGGCCAAAGAAAGCTTATCCCTACAAAATCATATAGTCTGGCTATGCTCCATCTTCATCACACAAAACATTTAAATCATGCACAACCCCGACGAGAAGCCAAGAAATTGTTTCATACTTTTGATGTTCTCAAACCTTTTCAACTTTCACGCAATACATGAGCGTGAGCCATGGACATAACACTATAGGTGGAATAGACAGTGGTTGTGGAGAAGACAAAAAGAAGGAGATAGTCTCACATCAACTAGGCGTATCAACGGGCTATGGAGATGCCCATCAATAGATATCAATGTGAGTGAGTAGGGATTGCCATGCAACGGATGCACTACAACTATAAGTTTATGAAAACTCTAAAAGAAAACTAAGTGGTGTGCATCCAACCTGCTTGCTCATGAAGACCTAGGGCAATTTGAGGAAGCCCATCATTGGAATATACAAGCCAAGTTGTAACACCCACGATGCAGCTATATCTCCCACGTGTCGAGGCACGACTTGGAGGCATAACCGCATGGTGGTTTTGTCGCATAAGAAGGGTCATCTTCACACAATCCCATGTAATGAACAAGAATGGGATAAAGAGTTGGCTTACAATCGCCACTTCACACAATACATACATTAAACATACATCATTCATAGTACAATCAAGGTCAGACTACGGAACCAAAAATAAAAGAAGACAACCCCAAATGCTAGATCCCCGATCGTCCCAACTGGGCTCCACTACTGATCATCAGGAAACGAAACATAGTAACGACTAAGGTCCTCGTCGAACTCCCACTTGAGCTCGGTTGCGTCACCTGCAACTGTTTTGGTAGAATCCGTGAGTCACGAGGACTCAACAATCTCACATCCGCGAGATCAAGACTATTTAAGCTTATGGGTAGGAAAGGGGAAAATGGTGGAGCTGCAGCAAGCACTAAGCATATATGGTGGCTAACATACGCAAATGAGAGCGAGAAGAGAAGCAACACACGGTCGAGAAGCTAGAAAAGATCAAGAAGTGATCCTGAAGCTACTTACGTTCAAGCATAACACAAGACCGTGTTCGCTTCTCGGACTCCGCCGAAAAGAGACCATCACGGCTACACACGCGGTTGATGCATTTTAATTAAGTCAAGTGTCAAGTTCTCTACAACCGTACATTAACAAATTCCCATCTGCCACATATCCGCGGGCATGGCTCTCGAAAGTTTATACCCTGCAGGAGTGTCCCAACTTAGCCCATCACAAGCTCTCACGGTCAACGAAGGATATTCCTTCTCCCAGGAAGACCCGATCAGACTCGGAATCCCAGCTACAAGACATTTTGACAAGGGTAAAACAAGACCAGCAAGACCACCCGACTGTGCCGACAAATCCCGATAGGAGCTGCACATATCTTGTTCTCAGGGCACACCAGATAAGCTAAGCGTACAGGTACCAACATAACCCAAGTTGCCAAGGGACGGTCCCGCACGGTGCTCTAGTTTGGACCAACACTCAGAGGAGCACTGGCCCGGGGATTTAAAATAAAGATGACCCTTGAGTCCGCGGAACCCAAGGGAAAAAAGCTTAGGTGGCAAATGGTACAACCAAGGTTGGGCCTTGCTGGAGGAGTTTTATTCAAGGCGAACTGTCAAGGGGTTCCCATAACACCCAACCGCGTAAGGAACGCAATATCAAGGAACATAACACCGGTATGACGGAAACTAGGGCGGCAAGAGTGGAAGAGAACACCAGGCATGTGGCCGAGCCTTCCACCCTTTACCAAGTATATAGATGCATTAAAGTAAATAAGAGATAATAATGATATCCCAACAATATCCATGTTCCAACAAGGAACAAACTTCATCTTCACCTGCAACTAGCAACGCTATAAGAGGGGCTGAGCAAAAGCGGTAACATAGCCAAACAACGGTTTGCTAGGAAAGGTTGGTTAGAGGCTCGACATGGAAATATGGGAGGCATGATATAGCAAGTGGTAGGTAGCGCGGCATAGCAATAGAGCGAACAACTGGCAAGCAAAGATAGAAGTGATTTCGAGGGTATGGTCATCTTGCCTGCAAAGTTCTCAGAGTTGTCGAAAGCTTGATCCTCGTAAGCGTTCTCAACAGGTTCCTCGTTCACGTACTCATCTCCCGGATCCACCCAAAGCAAGAACACAAGCAAAGGACCAATAATCAATCACGGTGCAATGCACAAGCAACACGATGAAATACATGGCATGATATGCGAGATGTGATATGCAATGCATATGCATGCTCCGGAAGGGAAAAGATGAACAAGGCATCAACTTGGCAAACCAAGTATGCTGCTGGAAAGAAGAGATGATTTTGGTTGAAATTGATATAAAGATCACCGGAATCGGATGCACGGTTTGAAAATGGCAAGCAAAACAAGGATGGCACAATTCTGCGATTAACAGCATGATGCCACTTAGCATGCAACAAGAAACTAAGATACTGCACTCCAACATATCAACAAGGAATATTACAGTGATGTACTCAAGATTCTTGACAAAACATGAACACTGAGATACGGCTAAATCACACCAGAGCAGGTTCAAACAAGCATGACAAAAGTGCAAAAGATATCAGCTTCACAGACTTGCTGAAAATACTAACATGCCAGAAATAACATCAGGAAGCCATGTTTAGAGCAAGAAAACAACATGCTACCGGAACATATCATAGCAAACAAAGGCATGTGATGGATCTACTAAATGCATAGAACAAAAGTCCCTTACTGATCATGAGCCAAAAAGGCACAAAATATATGATGGCACCCAAAAAAACAAAGCAAGTATTATTAACAGATTCAGACAGCGTAAAACAGAGCAAGACATAAACAGATTCATGATAACAACTTTGCGAGCTCGAATCACTCATCACAAAGCATTGCATGACAAAACAAGTATACTAACAGCAAGATGACATGTTCATGAAGCTAACCATGGCAAGAGCAAAGTTCATAGCATGCATGGATCACTAGCAGCAACCGTGGCAAAATTGATTAACATATAAACAATCTGCCAGGAACATTTTATAGCAAAAGTAGATCAAGAACAAAACATTCTAGGGAACTCCATAATTGCAAACAGGGGCATGGATGGATAGAGCATAACCATATGTTCAAAACATCCTTACTGAAGTATCCCAAAACAAGCATGGATTTCGCTGTAGAACCAGGTTTACATGGCATCAAAATAACAGCAGAACAAGGACTTAGCAAAATCCCAAGTCCCTGAAACAACAACATTGCGGAGGCTACTTTGCATGCTTTTGCTAGTCACCACATTGATCACAAAAATGCAAGACAAACTCCACTGTAAATATGTCATGTCCTAGTTCAAAACACATGTAGAGCTCATGCCCAGGTGATGCACACATAAAATGCAACAAAAATGACAAAACCTCATGATCTCATAAGTAGCAGCAGTAAACATTTTATAGCACTCCTGCATCAATGATTAGGGCATCAATATGTATTCCAACAAGCATGCCGCAATGGAATGAAATGAAGAGCATCTCACAATGAACATTTTGATATATTGTGCACATGAAACGGTGCTACGGTCATGGAGTTATGATGTTATGAATAGGGGCACACAAAGTTGCAGAAAAAGGGACTTAGAGAAATATACCCCTCCGAAATGGATCTAGGGTTTGACTTTGGCACGGATGTCGAGGCGGTGGCGGATCTCGCCGGAGAATGTCGGGGACGGCGGCCAGAGCTGAGGAGGTGGAAACCGGAGCTCAGGCTCGCCGGATCGAGTCCGGGGAGGCCGGATCCGGCCGGAGGAGGCCCGACGGCGAGTGGCGCGGCGCTGACGCCGAGGCGACGCGGGCGGCGAGGGCGGAGCGGCGGCCGACGCTGAGGCGCATGCGGAGGCAGCGTTGAGGCGCAGGGCGGAGGCCGGGCGTTGAGGCGCAGGGCGGAGGCGGCGCCGTGTCGGTAATGGATGGGGCCGGCGATGGGCTCAGCGGGCCTCGGCAGCGGTGGGCGGCGGGAGCCACATAGCAGCCCCTCACTGGCTCGAGGTGGCGGCGCGAAGTGTCCGGTAGCGCGCGGACATGTCCGGTGGCGGCGGGGGAAGTTTGCTAGGGTTTTGGACTCGGATTTGGAGGAGGGGTGCACATATTTATAGGTAGGAGGAGGTAGGAGTGTCCAAATGAGGTGCGGTTTTCGCCCACACGATCGTGATCCAACGACGAAGGACATGGAAGGGGTTTGGAAGGGTTATTGGGCTGTTTTAGGGGGTGTTGGGCTGCAACACAAAAGAGGCCTTTCGGTTACCCGGTTGACCGTTGGAGCATCAAACGGCCTCCAAATGGAACGAAACTTGACAGGTGGTCTATCGGTGGTGTACCAAGGCCACTTGGCAAATCTTGGTCCATTCCGAGAACGTTTAACACCCGCTAATGAAAAGTGACAAGAGAGGTGCGCCGGTGCCTGTTGGAGTGGCGGATTGCGAAACGGACAACGGGGAGAATGCTCAGATGCATGAGACGAACACGTATGCAAATGCGATGCACATGATGACATGGAATGAAATGCATGACATGAACAAAATGCAAAACGAAGACAAAACCCAACCACGAAGGGAATCTCATAACTTAAAGCCGAAAATGGCAAGAGTCAGATTTACAAATATGGCAAGTTACATCTGGGGTGTTACACAAGTTCTATAATGAAAAACTCCCACTAGTATATGAAAGTGACAACATAGGGGACTCTCTATCATGAAGATCATGGTGCTACTTTGAAGCACACGTGTGGTAAAAGGATAGTAGCATTGCCCCTTCTCTCTTTTTCTCTCATGTTTTTTTTGGTTTTTTGGTTTTTTGGCCTTCTGTTTTTTTTCTTTGGCCTCTTTTTTTATTTTTTATTTTTCGTCTGGAGTCTCATCCCGACTTGTGGGGATTCATAGTCTCCATCATCCTTTCCTCACCGGGATAATGCTCTAATAATGATCATCACACTTTTATTTACTTACAACTCAAGAATTACAACTCGATACTTAGAACAAAATTATGACTCTATATGAATGCCTCCGGCGGTGTACCGGGATGTGCAATGAATCAAGAGTGACATGTATGAAAGAATTATGAACGGCGGCTTTGCCAGAAATACGATGTCAACTACATGATCATGAAAAGCAATATGACAATGATGATGTGTGTCATAATAAAACGGAACGATGAAAAGTTGCACGGCAATATATCTCGGAATGGCTATGGAAATGCCATAATAGGTAGGTATGGTGGCTGTTTTGTGACGCCTGGATAATTAGGCTACAGGGAACCTCTGCTAATGATGCCACGTCACCTCGATTACTATTGCTAATCTCGCGTTAGTTTGAAAATGGTTTGAATTCAAATTCAAAATTAAGCAAACAATAAAAGTTTTCAAATATTAAAACTAAAATGTTCGGAGTGATCCAAATAATCCATATTAAATGTTGGTGAAGAAACCACACTTTTGTAAATTATTTAAATGCACTATAGTAAGTAAAACAGCAGCAAAACAATTATTTAAACTAGTCATCAAACCCGTGCACCTGCACGGGCTAGCAAATCTTTAAGTAAGTTGTAAGGTATATTCATGTTGATATTTTGATTGACTAATGTTAAACATTGTGTTTATGGGGAAAATTATTGACCTAAATAGCTCCAGTTCATTTATTTGTATTGTTGACACGCATACACTTTTTGGACCGTCAATGTGTCACAAATGTGTGTATTTATCCTATGTCCGCCCAAGAACCTCAAATTTATATAAAATATGTAAAACATTAATTTTAGAAGGTCATGCATTTATTCTTGGGCTGTAGTGTTGGAAATGCGACATTCAATTAATGTATGATGTGTTGTTCTTGTTTCACGGAAATATAGAGTTTGGTCCTGTTTTTGTTATCGAGCATATATGTGGCCATAAACATTTTATACATTTTTTTACGTCTGATCATTTTTAAGGGTTGAACCATTCATTACTATTTACATCAAATATAAAAGCGTTTTTTGTGTGGAGAATATGCAAATATTCATTTTTCTATTAGTGATAATGAGCAGATCCATGCACCATGTTCTATCAGGAAATATGTGATTTTCATGCCAGATATGTTACGTCCACAAATATTGGATTAAACAAAAAAAATGATATTTTTGTACTTCTTATATATTTCAGTTAAACTACATTATATTGATGTCATGGAATTTATTTTATTTTTAATATTATGGAAATTTTTATTTGAGGTAAAGTGGGGATTATAGCTATTTTGGTTGGCAACACAAATAGGCATATTCGTATATAGAACATATATTTTTGTTTGTGTGTGGGTGTGTCACATCATTTTCATGGAAAATAGACATAAGGCTTAGTTTTGTTGCCATGCGTGTTAATATACCTTTTACTACCTTGCGTGAGTATACTGGTATGGGAATTTCAGCATATAACCCTTTTTAATATTTATTTATCCTGATTCTGACAAAGATGGAGACATATATGTGTAGCTACACCCTGCGAGAAAGTAGTGGCAAATTCCATGCATGTACCCAAATCATATGGACTAAGGCACACATAGAGTAATATCAAACCTACCTTTGATTGTATCTTGAGGAAATAGGCATCCTGCATCTACATGTAGACAAAATAAGCTCTTGGAGATACATACTGGCTGCTGCCGGCCAATCTTCGCCTGTTTCCTGGTATGAGCCTCCTGATCAGTCCAGCTCGTTCAGAACAAAGCGCTCATGAACACCTTCGGTCGGCGACCCCCGTGCAGTCTTATTTTGCATACAATCTTTAGGTTTTCCACGTTTTTAAAGTACATGTGTAGTTAGTGTTTTTATTTTCGTGGAGATCAGTTATTAGGAGCCATAAAAATCCATACATCTAGGTTTTATTTCCCTCTGAGAATCTGAAACATCGACACGTCTGCTTCTTGAATAATCGACATTAAATAAGAATTATAAGTTTACAATCTCTATTGTTGATTGCTAACACGAAAGTTCCGGTCAAACCTCAAATCTTTAGGCATATGTAGTCGGTTGGAGGCTGAAATAGAAATTAGGTAGATCATGACAGAAAATGTTGCTTACAAGGTTCACTATTTATAAAAAAAATTAGAAGAACATGATATTTGCCATCAAGTATTTGTAGCCACCGTCAACTAATGTGGCCGCTGGGGAACCCACCAAGAGTAAACATTTGCTGCACATCTTTGCTTGGGTTTTGGTATGGTAAGATTTGAATATATGGGTGCGAAGTAGGATCAGTTGCTGCAGACATGCGTGGAAACACATGGACACACACAGTGACTTCTCCTATAGCTTCCACCCGCCATTCAACTGGAAGCAAGATTTGACGATCAGATGTGTTTATTTTTTTCGTTTCTTCCTTTTTATATTACGGCAAGATGTGGAAAGCAACCATATGAGTTTTATTCCCTTGGTTTCAACCCTGTTGCTATTACGTAGAGGGAAGGAGGAGTCCACCTCACGCACAATTTGTGGATCGGGCATTATTTTATCTGACGGACTGCAAGGGAGGAGTCCATCTCATGTTAAATTGGTGGAGCGGGCATTATTTTATCTAACGGCTATTAATTGATAATTACTTGATCTAATGGACGAAAGTTTCTAACCTCCAGGATTAACGTGGTGTCTAGTATGGGTGCCTCCAATTAGTAAATATAAGATGCTTTTAAATACTAAACAAATGTTAATCTAGTTTATATAATCACCAAACTTTCTGGAGTAGGTGGCCTATGTTATTATGCTAATTTAGGAGTAGGGGTTATACTTTTGTAAAACTGTTTTGCTAACTAAAATAAATAAAACAGAAAAAAAATAAGAAAAGGATAGAAAACAGGAAACTAACAAAAAAAGAAAAAAAGGAGCCCCCCTCCCACTAGGCCAACCGGCCCAGCTGGCCACCAGGCCGACCCGGCCGGCCCACCCCCCGCCCGATAAACCCCCGGCCCAAACCCCCACAAACACCCAGCAACCCCACTCGCCCCACCCTCTCTCTCTCGTTCCCCTCCCCCCTTTCTCGCTGGATCTGGATCGGGAGGGCCCGCCGCCGCCGCCATCCTTATCGTCGACCACCGGAGCAATTCGCCGGACTGCCTCCCTTCGCTGGTCGCTCCGTCATCCTCCTCACGCACCAACGCCACGAACCCGACGCCCCAGTGAGCTTCGCCTCTCCGCTTTGCCTTTACGCCGTCCGGGACGGCGCATGTGGTACTGCAGCTCGCCATCGCCATTGGCGCCGACCAGCGCCGAAGTTCGCTACCGCCTGCGACTCCGCCATGCCCGCACGCGCACATGCATGTCGCGCTTGCCATCCGCCATACCCTATGCACGTGGTACGTGCCCCGCCATGTCCTCGCTGGCCCATCGCCGCAGCCCGCCTAACCTCCTCTGCCAGGCGACGCGCACCGCGCCAGCGGTTCGACGACCTTCCCGCCGTGCCCTCGCCCGCGACCCGCTCCGCCCGCCCAGATCCCTGTTGCACCGCGCACCGCGCTTCGCGGCCGCCCGGCCTCGCCTGCCGCCTCGCTTCCACTCCGCCACGGTCTCCCCGTCCCACGGCCACCGGCGCCAAGCCGCGCCCGCCTCCCCACTCGCCTGGCGTCATGCGCTCTGCCGTCGCCGGCGACCTCGCCTCGCACCGGGCGGGTTGCACCCCAGCGCCTGGATGCGCCCCGCCCCGACGCCCGTAACCCATTGCCGCTAGCCCCTCTGGGCCACAGACACATGGGCCCCGCCCAGAACGTTTTTAAAAAAATAATAATAATATAATTAGTAATTAAAATAATTAATTCATTAACCAGGTTAATTAGCATAACTAATCATGTTTAATTAATCTAAGTAAGTTTAATTAACCTAATAACTACTTAAACTAATTAAACGGTTGGTTAGTCCATGTTTCAATGACAGTGGGGACCCACTGGTCAATTTGACTACCAATCGGCAGTCAATGCCGACTGGTTGTTGACTTTGATCGGCCCCACCGATCAGTCTCACTGACCGGCGATTGGCCAAGTCAACCGGCCTCTGTCAGCCACACAAGCCCATCTCTGGGTACACTTCCGTGTACCCATAGCAATTTAACATATAATTTTTGAATTAAAATAATTTAGGAAATGATTAAAACTTTAGAAAATCATATAAAATAATCTGTAGCTCGGATCGAAAAACTTTCTACATGAAAGTTGCTCAGAACGACGAGACGAATCCGGATACGCAGCCCGTTCGTCCGCCACACATCCCTAGCATATCGAATTCGCAACTTTCCCCCTCTGGTTCCTCTGTCCGAAAACGCGAAACAGCGGGAATACTTTCCCGGATGTTTCCCCCCTTCGCCGGTATCACCTACTACCGCGTTTGGGCACACCTAGCATCACACTTTGTCATGTCATGCATCGTTATGCATCTGTTTGCATTATATTCATTGTTTCTTCCCCCTCTTCTCTCCGGTAGACTACAAGACCGACGCCGCTGCTGGTGCCCCGACCGACTACGCTGTTGACGACCCTCCTTCTTGCCAGAGGAATCAGGCAAGCCCGCCCCCTTGATCACCATATATCGCCTATTCTTCTCTATACTCTTCCATTAGAGTAGTGTAGCATGTTACTGCTTTCCGTTAATCCTATTCTGCTGCATAGCCTGTCTTTGCCACTACTGTTGTTACCTTTACCTGCAATCCTACATGCTTAGTATAGGATGCTAGTATTCCATCAGTGGCCCTACATTCTTGTCCGTCTGCCATGCTATACTATCGGGCCGTGATCACTAGGAGGTGATCACGAGTATATACTATATACTTTATACATGATACATGTGGTGACTAAAGTCGAGCCGACTCGTGGAGCACCCGGGAGTGATTCACGGATTGGGGGCTGAAAGGACCTTTGTCCCGACGACCCTCTGGGTGGATCTTTGTGGCGGAGCGACAGGGCAGGTTGAGACCGCCTAGGTGAGAGGTGGGTCTGGCCCTGGTCGCTGTCCGCGGTTACATCAATTAACATGCTTAATGAGATCTTGGTATTTGATCTGAGTCTGGCCATTTGGTCTATACGCACTAACCAACTATATATGTGGGAAAGATATGGGCACTCGACGTCGTGGTATCAGCCGAAGCCTTCGTGGACGCTGGCCGATCGAAGCGGCGTAGCGCCAGATTGGACCGCGTAACGTGACTTCCTGTGTAATGGAGGTTGCTAGGTCTGCGTCCGGCCGCCCACGCAACGTAGGTGTGCTACGGGCGATGGGCCCTGCACTGTGGCGCTTTGGTTTAGACCGGCGTGCTGACCTCTCTGTTGGCCTAGATGGGGCTGCGACCTGTTGATCTTCCGTGATCGGGCATGACCCGGAAAAGTGTGTCCGGCCAAATGGGATCGAGCGTGTTGGGTTATGTGGTGCACCCCTGCAGGGAAGTTTATCTATTCGAATACCCGTGATCTTCGGTAACAGGATGACTTGGAGTTGTACCTTGACCTTATGACAACTAGAACTGGATACTTAATAAAACACACCCTTCCAAGTGCGGATATAACCCGGTGATCGCTCTCTAACAGGGCAACGAGGAGGGGATCGCCAGGTAGGTTTATGCTATGCGATGCTACTTGGAGGACTTTAGTCTACTCTCTTCTACATGCTGCAAGACGGAGGCTGCCCGAAGCGTAGTCTTCGACAAGGTTAGCTATCCCCCTTTTATTCTTGCATTCTGCAGGTCAGTCCACTGATATGCCCCTTTACACATATACCCATGCATATGTAGTGTAGATCCTTGCTTGCGAGTACTTTGGATGAGTACTCACGGTTGCTTTTCTCCCCCTTTTCCCCTTTCCCTTCTACCTGGTTGTCGCAACCAGATGCTGGAGTCCAGGAGCCAGACGCCACCGTCGATGATGACTCCTACTACACTGGAGGTGCCTACTACTACGTGCAACCCGCTGACGACGACCAGGAGTAGTTTAGGAGGATTCCAGGCAGGAGGCCTGCGCCTCTTTCGATATGTGTCCCAGTTTGTGCTAGCCTTCTTAAGGCAAACTTGTTTAACTTATGTCCGTACTCATATATTGTTGCTTCCGCTAACTCGTCTATGATAGAGCACTTGTATTCGAGCCCTCGAGGCCCCTGGCTTGTATTATGATGCTTGTATGACTTATTTTATTTTTTAGAGTTGTGTTGTGATATCTTCTCGTGAGTCCCTGATCTTGATTGTACACGTTTGCGTGCATGATTAGTGTATGATTGAATGGGGGGCGTCACAAGTTGGTATCAGAGCCGACTGCCTGTAGGAATCCCCCTTTCCAACTCCTTGGCCGAAGTTGAGTCTAGTCATTGAAAAAGTTTTTACTAACATGGCAGTGCGACCCATGGGCCCATGTCGCCATTGGGTGGTATTAGGATCTTTTATTCCTCGTCTATACTCTGGGACTCTGATCTCTCTTCTAATCGGGTTAAATGATTTTGCTAAATCTGACTCTAGGTTCTCGTAACTACTTCTCCTGGAGAGCCCCTTATCGCAGATGATCGACGACTGCACCAGAAGATGTTGAATATACTCTTCGATCACTCCCGAGACCCTTGTGCCCTCTGCCTTCTCAATTCCGTACTACCGATATATCCATATGGATAACGACATACACTTGTTCATACAACTACTATGAGTTTCTCTTGTTATTACCAGATACATCGAATTGCTCTCCGACTTTTAAGAATCCCTTGTACCACTGCCTTGTAGTTCTTGCCCCATGAATACCCCCTACGGATAATTCCTCGCACTTATCGAGTATCTGTTCTTCCCTGTTGTTCATATGATTCACAAGATACATTGAAATACTATCTGATCTTTCGGTATCCTCTGCCTGCTATTGCTCGGCAAGTACTTGTCTGCTTGCATTATGGATGCGTTCCATATGACTAGCAATATTCATAGTATCCTTTGTCATTATCATTTTGAGTCCGTTAATTCAAAATGTTGCGAATGCTCGCCATCCTCAATAAGATCCTAGAATTCATCCTTCCGGCTCAAACGTCATTTTAAACATGAGCTGGTTATCGACCAATCAAATTGCCGTCGATTGTACCCCTAAGTCTATTCAACTTATCCATCCTTGATCAGAGCGTCTGCTTCTGATCCTTTGATTTGGAATCATAATTCCTTTGCATTTAAGCTTCGAATTATTCAGATGATTCCATAACCTGTTGCCTTTGCATTCTTTCTTCTTCTGCTTGAGTACGGATGCTCACATAAGATCCCTTATGGGCCACGGATCCACCGTTGGATTATTATCTGGGCACGTTGTCCTTCATAATTAATCACTTTGTGAGTTCTTTCTCCGATACATAATGCCTTTGGTAAATTGTATCCTCTCCTTTTGTCAACCATGCTCTGCTTTCGAGCTGGTGATATTTACTCTTGAAGCTTGTGGTATATTTTCCTAAGAAGCCCCGATGGGTTGAACCAATGCCTTCCCTAATCTATGCAAACCCGAAGGATTTCATGGGTCGTACTTATCTGGTATTGCACCAGGTAAAACTTTCAACAGCTAATGCCATTTCGAAAAGAAACGAGAAGTGAATGGAAGGTTATACATTGAAGAAGTGGGAGTCGACATTGAACTTTATGCTCATGCCCATGGACACGATGCAAATCTTATCATGGAAGCTTCTTGTAATAATAACTAATTCCTTGATATAATATCCTTGGGTATCGGTGAATTGATCCTTTGCAATCGTGGTTCTGACCATATGTCCTTCTTTGATCCCATTTCTTGGGCAAGTTTAAACACTTGTCCTCTGCAAAACAATACCCCAGTCCAACCTCTACTTTGGTTTGTCGTCGAGTATTACCCCCTGGTATCTCGAGATTATCGCGGAACTGCATAAAATTCTTATGACTTCTCTGTCAAGTACTACATTCTCACTTATTCCAATTTTTTATTTTTCACGGGCTCTGAGTTATTAAACACTCAAGGACACCGACATCGAATCGAGTCCGCACCGCTAAGAAACAACTCTTGGTAACCTCCATTACTTACGGGTTTTAACTCGATCACGTCATTTCTAGCCTGCTCGGCTATATCCTTATCGTGCTAAAATTTAACTGTGCTACCTGGTCCTTCTTCCCGGAGCACAATTTTCGATGATGAGCTAAGCTTACGTCGATCTTCCTCGTCAAATCATTTCTCCTTGAACGACAAACTTGATTTTGAGTTTGTGTCGTTCCCATGGTTCCAATAACCTTTCGGTTCATCATTCCTTTGACTTGATGTCATCGTCGATCAATTACATCTTCTCGAAACCTCTCGACAAATGTGTCGTGATCATCATCAACATTCTGAGGTCTTCCAAGATATCTATCGAATTCTTGATGAGAAATAGCATCCTTTGCCCTCGGTGATTTGGGTTATCATCCACAACATTATTGCATTCCCTTCAACACAAAACTTGTTCTTGTTTTGTGTTGTACCTTGAGTTCCTTGCTATCCAACTTATGTTATGATCTACCGCGGAGTATTACCATCTTTGATGTCAAGAATGTTGTGAGGATTGATCCACCTCTTAAGAAATTCTTGCTATAATGATACTTCTCACCATCACCATTCTTTCTTGGTCCTCGTGTTGGTTCCAACCGGGGTACCCACAAGTGAACGGTGTTGTTTGGATTCTGTACTTCTAGCAACCCTATTGCTTTGAAGTTAATGATCGATAATTCATTCTTAGCCTATCGGTTGCTGAACCACCATTCTAACGTTGATCATGCTACTATAAGCCCACATTTCGGTTGCACCTTTCTACTGATGTTTAATTGGGTATGTTTTCCTCGAGCATACCTCGTTATATCATTTGATTCGGCAAATGTTATCTCCTTGTTCACACAACTGTGGAAACCCATCATTTGGAGATCTCAATGAATTATTGTTGAGTCCACTAGCCACCTCCTCATCCTCTCCTTGGTTTAATGATGAACTCTTGTTTGACAACTCGCCTCCATAGTTCATTTCCGAGAATCTAACAATGTCACATCGTCAATTTGTGTTGCACCTTTCCTTCTCAGGCATCCTGAGTCTGAGGTATCCTGCCACCTATCTGAACTGAATCTCGGTCTGATATGATGGTTGGAACATTTTCCAAGAGTCATAGCATTGGTCGTTCTATAACCCAATAAGGTGATGTCATGCCTAGCACACCTGGTTGGAGGGCCTATTGCAAGACTTATTCTGTTAGTTGTTCCTGATGGATCCTTTGTGTATCTAAAGTTTGACCTTTGCTTGAAGAACATGTCAATGCTATCCCGAAGCATGTCCGTGGTAATCCGATTTTCAACAAGAACATTTGAAGCCCAATGCCAAATGTTTCTCGCTCGATTATCCAAACACCGTTGTATGGGTAATGTCATGAAATTTCTCTCACCTCACCTAAAGAGTTTTCTACGTTATACCCTGTCATGGATATCATGCTCTGTTTGTCCTTGGGAAGGAAATACCCCTGAAATATGTGTTTTAACACATTTTCCTTTCCATTGTTCTGTTTAATCTGATAATCATATTTTCCTTTCCATTGTTTGGTTTAACCTTTCTTGTGATCTATATGACCTAAGCAGTAATATTCTCTTGCTTATGTAAACACCTCGTGGTACCACTCTGTCAGTAAGACCCTGTTGCTATTATTGGTGACATTCCGGTAGCCACCGATGGACGAGAACCTTGCCTATTGGCCGCCTCGTTCAACGAGCAGGAAAATGGTTCTCTTCGTCCCTTGCCCTTGGTATCGATGTTGTTGCCGACATAACTGATAGGCTACCCTCTGACACGCCTTACTATCATGACCGTGCAAGATGTCGGCCCCCTTCCTACTTTCAACCATATGGTGGGCCCATAACTCACAGTTTCACAGGATCAAAACCAGACTCTCCTGTACACCCCTGTTCCCAAAGGTATTCCTCGCGTGGACTCAGATGTAATTCACGGACCATCGTCCCAAGTGATCTATTCAGTAATGCATTTAATACCCAATCTCGTTGCTCTGGACCCGTTTCACATGTTGTTTCAGACATCGAACAATTGCCTATTCGTTTGAAACTTCTCATGGTACCTTCTTACCTTGCTCTCGATAACTTCTTAAGTTTCAATTCGAGAGATACTTATGCTTCTCCCCCTGAGTTAACCGTTCGATGATCAATTTTGTTAGAATCCGGCCTTATAGAGTTTTCCCTTCTTACCCTTTCGTAAGTACGATGGAGTTTCCGAAGAAAGGATGCCGACTTCATCTTAATGACCTGAAGCAGAAAAATAAAGACATCAACGAAAGGGATCAACTTCTCCGAGAAGAGCAACCTAAACCGAGAAGATCAATTAAAATTTTCGTAACCCAATCCCTTTCCCCTTACTCCCCTCCTAAATCTCGGGATGAGATTTCTTGTAGTGGAGGAGAATTCTGACGCCCGGATAATTAGGCTACAGTGAACCTCTGCTAATGATGCCACGTCACCTCGATTACCGTTGCTAATCTTGCGTTAGTTCGAAAATGGTTCGAATTCAAATTCAAAATTAAGCAAACAATAAAAGTTTTCAAATATTAAAACTAAAATGTTCGGAGTGAGCCAAATAGTCCATATTAAATACTGGTGAAGAAACCACACTTTTGTAAATTATTTAAATGCACTATAGTAAGTAAAATAGCAACAAAACAATTATTTAAATGCTTTTAAATACTAAACAAATGTTAATCTAGTTTATATAATCACCAAACTTTCTGGAGTAGGTGGCCTATGTTATTATGCTAATTTAGGAGTAGGGGTTATATTTCTGTAAAACTATTTTGCTAACTAAAATAAATAAAATAGAAAAGAAAATAAGAAAAGGATAACAAAAAAAAGGAGCCCCCCTCCCATTGGGCCAACCGGCCCAGCTGGCCACCAGGCCGACTAGGCCGGCCCACCCCACTCCCTATACACCCCCTGCCCAAACCCTAACCGACACCCAGCAACCCCACTCGCCCCCACGTCTCTCTCTCGTTCCCCTCCCCCCTCTCTCGCTGGATCTGGATCGGGAGGGCCCGCCGCCGCCGCCGTCCTAACCGTCGACCACCGGAGCCATTCGCCGGACTGCCTCCCCTTCACCTGGTCGTCTCCGTCATCCTCCTCATGCACCACTGCCACGAACCCGACGGCCCCAGTGAGCCTCGCCCCTCTCCGCTTTGCCTCTCTGCCCGTCCCGCTCCGGCACATGTGGTGCGTGCTCATCGCGCCCGCTGGCGCAGACCCGCGCCCGAGTTCGCGCGCGCCTCGCCCGCACTCCACCATGCCCCGCACGCGCACATGCGTTGCGTGTTCGGCCATCCGCCGCCATGCTCTATGCACGCATACGTGCCCCGCAGCGGGTCCCGCCGCTCCATCGCCGCAGCCCGCCCGGCCCCCTTTGCGTGCGCACGCGCCACCGCATACCGCGCGGTCCGGACGACCTCCCGTTCGTGCCCCTCGCCCGCGACACCACTCCGCCTCGCCACCGCATCCCCTGCTGCGCCGCTTTCCACCGCGCCCGTGGCCGCGCCGCCCGGGCCTCGCCTCCGTCGCCCTGCTTCCACTCCGCCACGGCCTCTCCCCCCGCCGACGGCCACCGACGCCAAGCCGCGCGCCCGTCTCCGCCGCTCGTCTGCGTGGCTTCCCATGCCCGCGCCGTCTACCGTCCCGCGCCCACGGACTCACCCCCCTACTCGCCCGCGGCGTCATGCAGGCTCTGCCGTCGCCGAGACCTCGCCTCGCACCGGGCGGGTTGCACCCCAGTGCCTAGATGCGCCCCGCCCCGGCGCCCGTAACCCATTGCCCGCTAGCCCCTCTGGGCCACAGACACATGGGCCCCACCCAAAACGTTTTTAGAAAAATAATAATAATATAATTAGTAATTAAATTAATTAATTAAATAACCAGGTTAATTAACATAAATAATCATGTTTAATTAATCTAATTAAGTTTAATTAACCTAATAACTACTTAAACTAATTAAACGGTTGGTTAGTCCATGTTTCAATGACAGTGGGGACCCACTGGTCAATTTGACCAGTCAACGGTCAATGCTGACTGGGCTGTTGACTTTGACTGGCCCCACCAGTCAGTCTCTGCTGACTGGGCAGTTGACCAAGTCAACCGGGCCTACTGGTCAGCCACACAAGCCCATCTCTGGGTACACTTCCGTGTACCCATAGCAATTTAACATATAATTTTTGAATTAAAATAATTTAGGAAATGATTAAAACTTTAGAAAATCATATAAAATAATATGTAGCTCAGATCGAAAAACTTTCTACATGAAAGTTGCTCAAAACGACAAGACGAATCCAGATATGCAGCCCGTTTGTCCGCCACACATCCCTAGCATATCGAACTCGCAACTTTCCTCCTCCAGTTCCTTTGTCCGAAAACACAAAACACCGGGAATACTTTCCCGGATGTTTCCCCCCTTCGCCGGTATCACCTACTACCGCGTTTGGGCACACCTAGCATCACGCTTTGTCATGTCATGCATCGTTATGCATCTATTTGCATTATATTCATTGTTTCTTCCCCCTCTTCTCTCCAGTAGACACTACTAGGGAAAACCTTATACACAACATCTTAGCAGTAGCGCTGGACAAAATCATGCGCTGCTGCTACTTAGTAGCAGCAAGATAAATAAATCCGCGCTATCTGCTATGACTTTAACAAGAGCGCTGCATACTAGAAAAAGGCGCTTTGTTATGTTTGAACTGGCGCACATGGCTAGCCCGACTTAGCGAAGGCCAGAGCATCGCCTGGCCATCGGTACTCTCCTTAGCTGTAGCACTTTTCTCGCAAACGCGCTACAAGTAACCCTACCTTATCGTCCCCACGCGCGTGTCCGACCCTCTTTCTCATTCACACTCTCCCCCTCTCTCAGGCACTCTCGCCAAGGCCGATAACTGGCTGTCAGGCCACCGGGCCGCCTTTCGTCCGTCCGCCGAGGTACTCCTCCTTCGTCCCTCCTCCTTCCTCCTCGCACCGCGCCTCCTCCCTCTCTGCGGCCGCCTCCTCCTCCTCCTCCGGCAGCCCTCCTCCCATCGCCCTCGACCTCACCGCCGCCACCCGAGCCCACCCAGCACCGCCGCCTCCCGATCCCGATCCCGCCCTCGCGCCCCTACCTCTCCGTCGTCCCCCAGCCCCTTTCTCTCTGCTTAGTTAGTACTAGATGTTGTTTAGTAGTAGTATATGTTAATTTAGGGTTCATAGATAATGATTTTTATTAGTAGTAGATGTTAATTAGTAGTAGTGATGGTACTAGTTAACTAAGGCAGTATGATTAATAGTAGTTGTAGTTGAACTAGTTTAGTAAGTAAATTAACAAACTAGTTGAACTAATGTATTTTTAGTAAGATAATTAATATAACTAGTTGAACTACTTTATTTTTAGAAAGAACTAGTTTTTTTCTTTCTATTTATAGTATGTTAATATTTAGTAAGAACTAGTTGAATTAATAAAACTAGTTGAACATGTCATATTTGTAGTTATTTTTTAGTTTAAGCAATTAATCGGGATGTATTAGTGATAACTTATACGGTTTTTGCTTTGCAGAAATCAAGGAGCCCTCCATCATCCCGTCGTCGTCCCGTCACCGACCCCCTCCGACATCGAGGTGAGACCAGCCAAATATCCATGTATATCTTGTGTTGCTCAAATAGGATATGTGGTTGCCCAAGTGGCCGTTCATGTTCAATTTACACCTCCGAGTGGCCTATGTTTTGCCGGAGTGTTGATTAATTTCCGTTCCGGCAAATTTCAGGCGCTCAATATGTCCTTTTTTAGCAAAGGTCATGCCGGATTTTTCCGTGAATTCTGGCATGACTTGTGCTAGAATATGTAGGAAATATCAAGTGGCCTGGATTTTCTCAAAAAATAATGATATAATTTAGGTTTTTTAGTACATATATTTAATTGTACAAGTTTAATCTTTGAATTATGAACGTAGGAAATGTCGTACTCGGACGAGGACAGTCTCCCGGGGGAGTGCAGCTGGTGCCACGACAATTGAGGTATGTGCGACAGGTTCACGAAATGGGATTTAAGATCGGCGCTTCAAAGATTAAGCTCGAGGAGACCTTCGATGTTGAAACGGTACGCAACAACGACATGATTTTTTTCGTAATTAAGCATGACTTCAACTATTTCAACGTCTAATTTTCATCTTTTATAATTCGACTAGCTTATCCCATGCCATGCAAGACGCTATGTCTTGGAGAGGATGGGTTTTGAAGACCATGAAAATTTTGAAACAAAGAAAATACACCTAAGGACCCATCATGATATGGATTTTGAAGTAAATCTGTACAATGCTCAGAGCGTAACCCATTTTGGTTGCCAAAATTGGGAAGCACTTTGCAAAATGTATGGTTTTTATGAAGGTATGATTGTCACCATGGATCTTTGTGATCCTGACATCGAGCAAGACAATATGGACATTTGGGTCCTTGTTGATACGCTTCGATTCTACCGCAATGTGAGTTTCTCAAACATAGTTATTAACTAATTTATATTGTTTATTTCAAAATAGTTGACAATTTATTTCCATTGACAGCTTATTTTGAATCTTCAAAGAATGTGCAGAAGATGGTAGACAAAACCCACTACACTAATGGCTCCGAATTAACTTAGAAGGAGAAAAGTCATCTGATTGCTTATTGTACTTATCTTGAGAATTACAACACCTATTATGGAACTCCTCCAAATTATGGTGAATACGTGCCACTAGTGCACGTGTTGAACCACTATAACTTCTATGGAGATACCCTGGTAAGTTTTTTTACTATTACGACATACGTGCATCTTTTGCATACTTCTAAAACTAGTACATCATTGCTAACTACTAAGTTATTACTATGTTTTTCAACAGAAAATCCCGATGGATTGTGTGCCTCATCTGATGTATCAGAATGGTCGCCTTGCAGTTACGAACATAGAGCCGTGTCAATCTAAGGAGCTCACTGTGCATATCGGATTTCTAAAACCGGTGAACACATGCTAATCAAAGAATGGAAAAATGTTTGGACATTCGCAAGGAGTTTCTTGGAAGTAACATTGCTTAAAGGCAAGAATTGGAGACAGGATAATCTCCATTCTCCATAATGGAGAGTCAGTGGCTATCTTGTTTTTTGCTATTTTACCTTAGAGAATATAGTAGGTCCTATGAGGTACAATATGTTTATTATGTGATACAATGTGTTAGAGTTGATGATGAGGAGTACTTATGATTACAACTAGTGACCAATTTGCTATGTGATGTCTCATTGATGAAAATGATGATCTTGAGGAGGTGTTATATGACAATCATGTATTATGATGATAAGTTGTTAATGATATGATAATGATGATGATATTTATTATATAATTGGGTGAAAGAACCGCAGATTAGTTTCAAGTGGATGTCCATCCACTTGAAACTAGTCCACGGTTCTTTCACCCCGTGATGTAATAACTCATTATGATGTAAAAACAATCTCTAAATTCCTGTTGTATGAAAACTTGTGTAAAGGTGTATGAAATACAACATGAAATAAAAAAGAAATAAAATACTAAATAATAGTAGTAGCGCGGGCAAGGAGGAGCGCTACTACTAATTACCAGCAGCTGCTCGAGAAGCGCTACTACTAGATCAATTTAGCAAGAGCTGGTCCGTGCACGCCATCGCTAAGCTTTAGCTGTAGCACCTTATCAGTAGCACTCCTGGCCGCGCTACTGATAGGCCTAAAACCCGCGCCGCTGCTAGGCTTTTCCCTAGTAGTGAGACTACGAGACCGACGCCGCTACTGGTGCCCCGACCGACTACGCTGTTGATGACCCTCCTTCTTGCCAGAGCAATTAGGCAAGCCCCCCTTGATCACCAGATATCGCCTATTCTCCTCTATACTCTTGCATTAGAGCAGTGTAGCATGTTACTGCTTTTCGTTAATCCTATTCTGCTGCATAGCCTGTCTTTGCCACTACTGTTGTTACCTTTACCTGCAATCCTACATGCATAGTATAGGATGCTAGTATTCCATCAGTGGCCCTACATTCTTGTTCGTCTGCCTTGCTATACTATCGGGCCGTGATCACTAGGGAGGTGATCACGGGTATATACTATATACTTTATACATGATACATGTGGTGACTAAAGTCGGTCGGTTTCGTGGAGCACCCGCGAGTGAATCACGGATTGGGGGCTGAAAGGACCTTTGTCCCGACGGCCCTCTGGGTGGATCTTTGTGGCGGAGCGACAGGGCAGGTTGAGACCGCCTAGGTGAGAGGTGGGCCTGGCCCTAGTCGGTGTCCACGGTTACATCAATTAACATGCTTAACGAGATCTTGGTATTTGATCTGAGTCTGGCCATTTGGTCTATACGCACTAACCAACTACGTGGGAAAGATATGGGCACTCGACGTCGTGGTATCAGCCGAAGCCTTCGTGACGCCAGCGACTGAGCGGCGCGCGCCAGATTGGACCGCGTAACGTGACTTCCTTTGTAATGGAGGTTGCTAGGTCTGCTTCCGGCCGCGTTCGCAACGTGCATGTGTGCTAAGGGCGATGGGCCTGCACTTCGTGGCGCTTAGGTTTAGACCGGCGTGCTGACCTCTCTGTTGGCCTAGGTGGGGCTGCGACGTGTTGATCTTCCGCGATCGGGCATGACCCAGAAAAGTGTGTCCGGCCAAATGGGATAGAGCGTGTTGGGTTATGTGGTGCACCCCTGCAGGGAAGTTTATCTATTCGAATAGCCGTGATCTTCGGTAATGTGACGACTTGGAGTTGTACCTTGACCTTATGACAACTAGAACTGGATACTTAATAAAACACACCCTTCCAAGTGCCAGATATAACCCGGTGATCGCTCTCTAACAGGGCAACGAGGAGGGGATCGCCGGGTAGGTTTATGCTATGCGATGCTACTTGGAGGACTTCAGTCTACTCTCTTCTACATGCTGTAAGACGGAGGCTGCCTGAAGCGTAGTCTTCGACAAGGTTAGCTATCCCCCTCTTATTCTGGCATTCTGCAGTTCAGTCCACCGATATGCCCCTTTACACATATACCCATGCATATGTAGTGTAGATCCTTGCTTGCGAGTACTTTGGATGAGTACTCACGGTTGCTTTTCTCCCCCTTTTCCCCCTTCCCTTCTACCTGGTTGTCGCAACCAGATGCTGGAGTCCAGTGAGCGACGCCACTGCCGCATTTACTCCTACTACAATCGGAGGTGCCTACTACTACGCAGCCCGGCCGACGCATTTACTAGGAGTAGTTTAGGAGGATCCTGTGCAGGAGGCCCGCCTCTTCGATATGTGTCCCGGTTTGTGCTAGCCTTCTTAAGGCAAACTTGTTTAACTTATGTCCGTACTCAGATATTGTTGCTTCCGCTGACGCGTTTATGGTCGAGCACTTGTATTCGAGCCCTCTGGCTTGTATTATGATGCTTGTATGACTTATTTTATTTTTTAGAGTTGTATTGTGATATCTTCCCGTGAGTCCCTGATCTTGATCTTACACATTTGCGTGCATGATTAGTGTATGATTGAATCGGGGGTGTCACATGTTTTGAGGAAGGTATATGGGGGGTGTATGATACCGGCGAAAGTTGCGCGGCACAAGAGAGGCTAGCAATGGTGGAAGGGTAGAGTGCGTATAATCCATGGACTCAACATTAGTCATAAAGAACTCACATACTTATTGCAAAAATCTATTAGTCATCGAAACAAAGTACTACACGCATGCTCCTAGGGGGATAGATTGGTAGGAAAATACCATCGTTCGTCCCCGACCGCCACTCATAAGGAAGTCAATCAAAAAATATCTCATGCTCCAACTTCGGTACATAACAGTTCACCATACGTGCATGCTACGGGACTCACAAACCTCAACACAAGTATTTCTCAAATTCACAACTATTCAGTAGCATGACTCTAATATCACCATCTTCATATCTCAAAACATTCATAAGGAATCAAACTTCTCATAGTATTCAATGCACTTTATATGAAAGTTTTTATTATATCCCTCTTGGATGCCTATCATATTAGGACTAAATTCATCAAGAAAGCAAATTGCCATGCTATTTAGAGACTCTCAAAATGATATAAGTGAAGCATGAGAGTTCAAGAATTTCTTCGAAATAAAACTACCGTCGTGCTCTAAAAAGATATAAGTGAAGCACTAGAGCAAATGACAAACTACTCCAAAAGATATAAGTGAAGATCAATGAGTAGTTAAATAATTATGTAACTATGTGAAGACTCTCTAACATTTAAGAATTTCAGATCTTGGGATATTATTCAAACAGCAAGCAAAACAAAACAAAATAAAATATAGCATCCCCAAGCTTGGGTCTTTGCATATCACAAGCATAATCATTCTCATCATTAATAATATGGATAGCACCAATAGTATAGCAATTATTATCACAACTTTCTAAGTTGGTGCCAAAAAGATTTCAAGATTATAACAAGTATCATTACTTTCCCAATCATAATCATCATAATGAGAAATATGCATAACAATAATAGGAGCAACAACATTTGGGCGGGATACCTTTTTACCTTTGCTTCTCCGTCTTTTCTTTTTCTTCCTCACATCATGTGTGGGTTTTATCACCCTTTTGCAGCTCCTTATTGATGAGATTGGTTGAATAAAAAGCTCCTTCTTGTTACCCGATTCATCATAAGAGAAAATAGGAGGATATTGGGAAATCTCTGTTGGAAATATGCCCTAGAGGCAATAATAAATTAGTTATTATTATATTTCCTTGTTCATGATAATCGTTTATTATCCATGCTATAATTGTATTGATAGGAAACTCAGATACATGTGTGGGTACATAGACAAAACCATGTCCCTAGTAAGCCTCTAGTTGACTAGCTCGTTGATCAATAGATGGTTAAGGTTTCGACCATGGACATTGGATGTCGTTGATAACGGGATCACATCATTAGCGTAATGATGTGATGGACAAGACCCAATCCTAAGCCTAGCACAAAGATCATGTAGTTCGTTTGCTAAAGCTTTTCTAATGTCAAGTATCTTTTCCTTAGACCATGAGATTGTGCAACTCCGGATACCGTAGGAATGCTTTGGGTGTACCAAACGCCACAACGAATCGGGTGGCTATAAAGGTGCACTACAGGTATCTCCGAAAGTGTACATTGGGTTGTACGAATCGAGATCGGATTTGTCACTCTGTGTAAACGGAGAGGTATCTCTGGGCCCACTCGGTAGGACATCATCATAATGTGCACAATGTGACCAAGGAGTTGATCACGGGATGATGTGTTACGGAACGAGTAAAGAGACTTGCCGGTAACGAGATTGAACAAGGTATCGGTATACCGACGATCGAATCTCGGGCAAGTACAATACCGTTAGACAAAGGGAATTGAATACGGGATTGATTGAGTTCTTGACATCGTGGTTCATCCGATGAGATCATCGTGGAACATGTGGGAGCCAACATGGGTATCCAGATCCCGCTGTTGGTTATTGACCGGAGAACGTCTCGGTCATGTCTGCATGGTTCCCGAACCCGTAGGGTCTACACACTTAAGGTTCGATGACGCTAGGGTTAAAAATGAAGTTTGTATGTGGTTACCGAATGTTGTTCGGAGTCTCGGATGAGATCCCAGACGTCACGAGGAGTTCCGGAATGGTCCGGAGGTAAAGAATAATATATAGGAAGTGAGGTTTTGGCCACCGGAAGTATTTCGGGGGTCACCGGTAATGTACCGAGACCACCGGAAGGGTTCCGGGAGTCCACCGGGAGGGGCCACCAGCCCCGGAGGCTTGCGTGGGCCTAGTGTGGAAAGGGACCAGCCCCAGAGTGGGCTGGTGCGCCTCCCACCAAGGCCCAAGGCGCAGCTAGGAGGAGAGGGAAACCCTAGGCGAGATGGGCCTAAAGTCCCACCCTAGGCGCGCCCTCTCTCCCCTCTTGGCCGCCTCCAAGTCCCATCTAGGGCTGCCGCACCCCTAGGGTGGGAACCCTAGATGGGGGCGCAGCCACCTCCCCTCCTCCTATAAATAGTGGGGGTTTTGGGGCTGCCAGAGACATGAGAACCTCTCCCTCTTGGTGCAGCCCTACCCCTTTCCCTCCTCATCTCCCGTGGTGCTTGGCGAAGCCCTGCAGGATTGCCACGCTCCTCCATCACCACCAACACGTTGTGCTGCTGCTGGACGCTTCCTCAACCTCTCCCTCTCTCCTTGCTGGATCAAGGCGTGGGAGACGTCACCGGGCTGTACGTGTGTTGAACGCGGAGGTGCCGTTCGTTCGGCACTAGGATCTCCGGTGATTTGGATCACGATGTGTACGACTCCTTCAACCCCGTTCTGTTGAACGCTTCCGCTTAGCTATCTACAAGGGTATGTAGATGGACTCTCCTTCCCCTCATTGCTGGTTTCTCCATAGATAGATCTTGGTGACACGTAGGAAATTTTTTAATTTCTGCTACGTTCCCCAACAGTGGCTTCATGAGCTAGGTCTATTGCGTAGATTCTTTGCACGAGTAGAACACAAAGTAGTTGTGGGTGTTGATTTTGTTCAATATGCTTACCGTTACTAGTCCAATCTTGTTTCGATGGTATTGTGGGATGAAGCGGCCCGGACCGACCTTACACGTACACTTACGTGAGACAGGTTCCACCGACTGACATGCACTTGGTGCATAAGGTGGATAGCGGGTGCCAGTCTCTCCCACTTTAGTCGGATCGGATTCGATGAAAAGGGTCCTCATGAAGGGTAAATAGCAATTGACATATCATGTTGTGGTTTTGCGTAGGTAAGAAACGTTCTTGCTAGAAACCCATAGCAGCCACGTAAAACATGCAAACAACAATTAGAGGACGTCTAACTTGTTTTTGCAGGGTATGCTATGTGATGTGATATGGCCAAGAAGAATGTGATGAATGATATGTGATGTATGAGATTGGTCATGTTCTTGTAATAGGAATCACGACTTGCATGTCGATGAGTATGAAAACCGGCAGGAGCCATAGGAGTTGTCTTTATTTATTGTATGATCTGCGTGTCATTGAACAACGCCATGTAATTACTTTACTTTATTGCTAACCGGTAGCCATAGTAGTAGAAGCAATAGTTGGCGAGACAACTTCATGAAGACACGATGATGGAGATCATGATGATGGAGATCATGGTGTCATGCCGGTGACAATGATGATCATGGAGCCCCGAAGATGGAGATCAAAAGGAGCAAAATGATAATGGCCATATCATGTCACTATTTGATTGCATGTGATGTTTATCATGTTTATGCATCTTATTTTCTTAGAACGACGGTAGTAAATAAGATGATTCCTTATTAAAATTTCAAGAAAGTGTTCCCCCTAACTGTGCACCACTGTGAAAGTTCGTCGTTTCGAAGCACCACGTGATGATCGGGTGTGATAGATTCTTACGTTCACATACAACGGGTGTAAGCCGTATTTACACACGCAAAACACTTAGGTTAACTTGACGAGCCTAGCATGTACAGACATGGCCTCGGAACACAAGAGACCGAAAGGTCGAGCATGAGTCGTATGGAGGATACGATCAACATGAAGATGTTCACCGATGATGACTAGTCCGTCTCACGTGATGATCGGACACGGCCTAGTTGACTCGGATCATGTAATCACTTAGATGACTAGAGGGATGTCTATCTGAGTGGGAGTTCATGAGATGAACTTAATTATCCTGAACATAGTCAAAAGATCTTTGCAAATTATGTCAGAAGCTCGCGCTTTAGTTCCACTTTGTTTAGATATGTTCCTAGAGAAAATATAGTTGAAAGTTGACAATAGCGATTATGCGGACAGAAGAAAGCTTATGTCCTTAATGCACCGCTCGGTGTTTTGAACCCCAAACGCCGATGCGTGGATGTTGCGAACATCGGACATACACGTTTTGATAACTACGTGATAGTTCGGTTAAACGGTTTAGAGTTGAGGCACCAAAGACTTTTTGAAACGTCATGGAACATATGAGATGTTTCGAGGGCTGAAATTGGGATTTCAGGCTCGTGCCCGCCAAGAGGTATAAGACCTCCGACGATTTTCTTAGCCTCGCAAACTAAGGGAGAAAAGCTCAATCGTTGAGCTTGTGCTCAGATTGTCTGAGTGCAACAATCACTTGAATCGAGTGGGAGTTGATCTTCCAGATGAGATAGTGATGATTCTCCAAAGTCATTGCCACCAAGCTGCTAGAGCTTCGTGATGAACTATAACATATCAGGGATAGATATGATGATCCTTGAGCTATTCGCAATGTTCGACACCGCGAATATAGAAATCAAGAAGGAGCATCAATTGTTGATGGTTAGTGAAACCACTAGTTTCAAGAAGGGCAAGGGCAAGAAGGGGTACTTCATGAACAAAGCAAATCGCTTGTCGCCGCAGTTGAAGAAACCCAAGGTTGAACCCAAACCCGAGACTAAGTGCTTACGTAATAAGGGGAACATCCACCGGAGCAGAATTACCCTAGATACTTGGTAGATGAGAAGGTGGCGAGGTCGATAGAAGTATATTGGATATACATTATCTTAATGTGTACTTTACTAGTACTCCTAGTAGCACCAGGTATTAGATACCGGTTCGGTTGCTAAGTGTTAGTAACTCGAAATAAAAGAGCTACGGAATAAACGGAGACTAGCTAAAGGTGAGCTGACGATATGTGTTGGAAGTGTTTCCAAGGTTGATGTGATCAAGCATCGCATGCTGCCTCTACCATCGAGATTGGTGTGAAACCTAAATAATTGTTATTTGGTGTTTGTGTTGAGCATAGACATGATTGGATTATGTCTATCGCAATACGGTTATTCATTTAAGGAGAATAATGGTTACTCTATTTATTTGAATAATACCTTCAATGGTCTTGCACCTAAAAGGAATGGTTTATTGAATCTCGATCGTAGTGATACACATTTTCATGCCAAAAATATAAGATAGTAATGATAGTACCACTTACTTGTGGCAATCGCCATGTAAGTCATATTGGTGTAAAAGCATGAAGAAGCTCCATGTTGATGGATCTTTGGACTCACTCGTTTTGAAAAGTTTGAGACATGCGAACCATGTCTATTGGTGTATACGCATGAAGAAACTCCATGCAGATGGATCGTTTGGACTCACTTGATTTTGAATCACTTGAGATATGCAAATCATACCGCATTGGCAAGATGTTGAAAAGCCTCGTTTTGATAAGATGGAACAAGATAGCAACTTGTTGGAAGTAACACATTTTGATGTGTGCAGTCCAATGAGTGCTGAGGCATGCAGTGAATATCGTTATGTTCTTACTTCACAGATGATTCGAATACATGTTGAGTATATTTGCTTGATGAAACACAAGTCTGAATTATTGAATGGTTCAAGTAATTTCAGAGTGAAGTTAAAAATCATCATGACAAGAGGATAAAATGTCTATGATATGATCATAGAGATGAGTATCTGAGTTCTGAGCTTTGGCACACAATTAAGACATTGTGGAAATTGTTTCACAATAAATACCGCACGGAACACCATAGTGTGATGGTGTGTCCGAACATCATAGTTGCACCCTATTGGATATGGTGCATACCATGATGTCTCTTATCGAATTACCACTATCGCTCATGGGTTAGGCATTAGAGACAACCGCACTCACTTTAATAGGGCACCACGTAATTCCGTTGAGATGACACCGTGAGAACTATGGTTTAGAGAAACCTAAGTCGTCAGTTTCGGAAAGTTTGGGGCTGCGACGCTTATGTGAAAAAGTTTCATCGTGATGAGCTCGAACCCAAAGCGGATAAATACATCTTCATAGGATACCCAAAATGGTTGGGTATACCTCCTATCTCAGATCCGGAAGCAAAAGTAATTGTTTCTAGAAACGGGTCCTTTCTCGAGGAAAAGTTTCTCTCGAAAGAATTGAGTGGGAGGATGGTGGAGACTTGATGGGGTTATTGAACCGTCACTTCAACTAGTGTGTAGCAGGGCACAGGAAGTTGTTCCTATGGCGCCTACACCAATTGAAGTAGAAGCTTATGATAGTGATCATGAAGTTTCGGATCAAGTCACTACCGTACCTCGTAACGTGACAAGGATGCGTACTACTTCAGAGTGGTACGCAATCCTGTCTTAGAGGTCATGTTGCTAGACAACAATGAACCTACGAGCTATGGAGAAGCGATGGTGGGCCCAGATTCCGACGAATGGCTCGAGGCCATAAAATCCGAGAAAGGATCCATGACTTTGGAAGAAATACTTGATGGTCGTAAGGCCGTTGGGTACAGATGGATTTTAAAAGGAAGACAGACAATGATGGTAAGAATCACCATTAAGAAAGCTCGACTTGTCGTTAAGATGTTTTCCGACAAGTTCAAGGAGTTGACTACGGTGAGGCTTTCTCACTCGTAGCGATGCTAAGAGTCTGTTGGAAATGGATTAGCAGTTACTGCATTATTTATGAAATCTTGCAGATAGAATGTCAAAAAAAATTGTTTCCTCGACAGTTTTCTTGAGGAAAGGTTGTATATGATACAACCACAAGGTTTTAACAATCCTGAAGAACGCTAACAAATATGCAAAACTCCAACAATCCTTCTAAGGACTGGAGTAAGCATCTCAGAGTCGGAATGTACGCTTTGATGAGATGATCAAAGATTTTGGGTTTATACAAAGTTTATGAGAAACTTGTATTTCCAAAGAAGTGAGTGGGAGAACTATAGAATTTCTGATGAGTATATGTTGTTGACATATTGTTGATCAGAAATGATGTAGAATTTCTCGAAAGCATATAGGGTTGTTTGAAAAGTGTTTTTCAATGGAAAACCTGGATTAGGCTACTTGAACAATAAGCATCAAGATCTATAAGATAGATCAAAATGTTTAATAATACTTTCAAATGAGCACATACCTTGACATAATCAGTCAAAGAAGGAGTTCTTGCCTGAGTTGTAAGGTATGAAGTTAAGAGTTAAAGCTCGACCACGGCAGAAAAGAGAGAAAGGACGAAGGTCGTCCCCTATGCCTTAGACGTAGGATCTACAGTATGCTATGTTGTGTACTGCACCTGATGTATGCCTTGCTACATATCTGGCAAGAGGGTACAAAGGTGATCAAGGAGTGGATCACCAGATAGCGGTCAAAGTTATCCTTAGAGGAATAAGGATATGTTTCTTAGTTATGGAGGTGATAAAGAGTTCGATGTAAAGAGTTGCGTAGATGCAAGCCTAACACCTATCCGGATAGCTCTGAGTAGAGATACCGGATACGTATAATGGAGCAACAATTTGGAATAGCTCCAAGTGGAACGTGGTAGCAGCATCTATGATATGACATAAAGTTTTCTGAAATACATAGGGATCTGAATATTGCAGACCCGTTGACTACAACCTCTCTCACAAGCATAAACATGATCAAACCCAGAAATCATTGAGTGTTAATCACATAGTGATGTGAACTAGATTATTGATTCTAGTAAACTCTTTGGATGTTGGTCACATGGCGATGTGACCTGTGAGTGTTGATCACATACGATGTGAACTAGATTATTGACTCTAGTGCAAGTGGGAGACTGTTGGAAATATGCCCTAGAGGCAATAATAAATTAGTTATTATTATATTTCCTTGTTCATGATAATTGTTTATTATCCATGCTATAATTGTATTGATAGGAAACTCAGATACATGTGTGGGTACATAGACAAAACCATGTCCCTAGTAAGCCTCTAGTTGACTAGCTCGTTGATCAATAGATGGTTACAGCTTCCGACCATGGACATTGGATGTCGTTGATAACGGGATCACATCATTAGCAGAATGATGTGATGGACAAGACCCAATCCTAAGCCTAGCACAAAGATCATGTAGTTCGTTTGCTAAAGCTTTTCTAATGTCAAGTATCTTTTCCTTAGACCATGAGATTGTGCAACTCCTGGATACCGTAGGAATGCTTTGGGTGTACCAAACGTCACAACGAATCGGGTGGCTATAAAGGTGCACTAAGGTATCTCCGAAAGTGTCATTGGGTTGGCACGAATCGAGACTGGGATTTGTCACTCTGTGTAAACGGAGAGGTATCTCTGGGCCCACTCGGTAGGACATCATCATAATGTGCACAATGTGACCAAGGAGTTGATCACGGGATGATGTGTTACGGAATGAGTAAAGAGACTTGCCAGTAACGAGATTGAACAAGGTATCGGTATACCGACGATCGAATCTCGGGCAAGTACAATACCGTTAGACAAAGGGAATTGAATACGGATCGATTGAGTCCTTGACATCGTGGTTCATCCGATGAGATCATCGTGGAACATGTGGAGCCAACATGGGTATCCAGATCCCGCTGTTGGTTATTGACCGGAGAACGCCTCGGTCATGTCTCAAGATGGTTCCCGAACCCGTAGGGTCTACACACTTAAGGTCTGGCGACGCTTAGGGTTAAAAAGGAAGTTTGTATGTGGTTACCGAATGTTGTTCGGAGTCTCGGATGAGATCCCGGACGTGACGAGGAGTTCCGGAATGGTCCGGAGGTAAAGAATAATATATAGGAAGTGAGGTTTTGGCCACCGAAAGTATTTCGGGGGTCATCGGTAATGTACCGGGACCACCGGAAGGGTTCCGGGGGTCCACCGGGAGGGGCCACCAGCCCCGGAGGCTTGCGTGGGCCTAGTGTGGAAAGGGACCAGCCCCAGAGTGGGCTGGTGCGCCTCCCACCAAGGCCCAAGGCGCAGCTAGGAGGAGAGGGAAACCCTAGGCGCAGATGGGCCTAAAGGCCCACCCTAGGGCGCGCCTCTCTCCCTCTTGGCCGCCCCTCCAAGTCCCATCTAGGGCTGCCGCACCCCTAGGGTGGGAACCCTAGATGGGGCGCAGCCACCTCCCTCCTCCTATAAATAGTGGGGTTTTAGGGCTGCAGAGACATGAGAACCTCTCCCTCTTGGCGCAGCCCCACCCCTTTCCCTCCTCATCTCCCGTGGTGCTTGGGCGAAGCCTCACAGGATTGCCACGCTCCTCCATCACCACCACGCCGTTGTGCTGCTGTTGGATCTGAGTCTTCCTCAACCTCTCCCTCTCCTTGCTGGATCAAGGCATGGGAGACGCCACCGGCTGTACGTGTGTTGAACGCGGAGGTGCCGTCCGCTCGGCACTAGGATCTCCGGTGATTTGGATCACGATTTAGCACGACTCCTTCAACCCCGTTCTCTTGAACGCTTCCGCTTAGCGATCTACAAGGGTATGTAGATGCACTCTCTTTCCCCTCGTTGCTGGTTTCTCCATAGATAGATCTTGGTGACACGTAGGAAAATTTTGAATTTCTGCTACGTTCCCCAACAACCTCTTCCCCTTCATTAGTATTCTCTTCATCTTCTATTTGTTTTCTTGTCTTTAAGTAATTGGCAATATAAGGATTCTCAATGCAATTTACCAATACATATAAATTTCCTCTAGATCAAAATCAAGAAATTTCTCAAGGTTATATTCATCAGTAATACCCTTAGTCATACATTCCATTTCTTCATATCCCAGAAGCAAACTAAGTTCATTATGATGCGCAAGGGAAATCAAGTCATCACAATTTTTGGACACGATTCGATCATTAAACAATTTGCATTGGAGATTTAAATGACCACGTTCATTGCAAAGTTCACAAGGATGGCTAAAAATATTAAACTGTCCAGCACAAACATCTAGCCTCTCTTGCAACCATTTAGTTTCTAAATTCTTATGCCTCTTGCAAAATCTATCTTCCCTTTTTGGTATGTAACAGCAAACTCTATGCACTCCACAAAAATTGACATGCTTATAAGAAACATTTTTATCATGACTAGTGCAATCATCATTAGTACTATGGATATTCAAAGAATTCATACTAATAACATTGCAATCATGCTCATCATTCAAAGATTGTATGTTATTTTATTGCATTCTTCCTCTAGCAATTGAGCACAATTATCGGAATCCTTATTTTCACGAAAGATATTAAAAAGATGAAGCATGTGAGGCAACCTAAATTCCATTTTTTTGTAGTTTTCTTTAATAAACTAAACTAGTGATAAAACAAGAAACTAAAAGATTTGATTGCAAGATCTAAAGATATACCTTCAAGCACTAACCTTCCCGTCAACGGCGCCAAAAAAGAGCTTGATGTCTACTACGCAACCTTCTTCTTGTAGACATTGTTGGGCCTCCAAGTGCAGAGGTTTGTAGGACAGTAGAAAATTTCCCTCAAGTGGATGACCTAAGGTTTATCAATCCGTGGGAGGCGTAGGATGAAGATGGTCTCTCTCAAACAACCCTGCAACCAAATAACAAAGAGTCTCTTGTGTCCCCAACACACCCAATACAATGGTAAATTATATAGGTGCACTAGTTCGACAAAGAGATGGTAATACAAGTGCAATATGGATGGTAGATATAGATTTTTGTAATCTAAAAATATAAAAATATCAAGGTAACAAGTGGTAAAAGTGAGCGAAAACGGTATTGCAATGCTTCGAAACAAGGCCTAGGGTTCATACTTTCACTAGTGCAAGTTCTCAAAAACAATGATAACATATCATATGACAATCCCTCAACGTGCAACAAAGAGTCACTCCAAAGTCACTAGTAGCGGAGAACAAACGAAGAGATTATTGTAGGGTACGAAACCACCTCAAAGTCATTCTTTCTGATCGATCTATTGGGCTATTCCTATAAGTGTCACAAACAACCCTAGAGTTTACTAAAATAACACCTTAAGACACCTTAAGACACACATGAACCAAAACCCTAATGTCACCTAGATACTCCAATGTCACCACAAGTATCCACGGGTTTGATTATACGATATGCATCACACAATCTCAGATTCATCTATACAAACCAACACAAAGAACTTCAAAGAGTGACCCAAAGTTTCTACCGGAGTGTCAAGACGAAAATGTGTGCCAACCCCTATGCATAAGTTCACAAGGTCACAATACCCAGAAGTTGATCACCAAACATACATCAAGTAGATCACGTGAATATCCCATTGTCACCACAGATAAGCACATGCAAGACATACATCAAGTGTTCTCAAATCCTTAAAGACTCAATCCGATAAGATAACTTCAAAGGGAAAACTCAATCTTTACAAGAAGATAGAGGGGGAGAAACATCATAAGATCCAACTATAATAGCAAAGCTCGCGGTACATCAAGATCGTGCCAAATTAAGAACACGAGAGAGAGAGAGAGAGAGAGAGAGAGAGAGAGAGAGAGAGAGAGAGAGAGAGATCAAACACTTAGCTATTGGTACATACCCTCAGCCCCGAGGGTGAACTACTCCCTCCTCGTCATGGAGAGCACCGGGATGATGAAGATGGCCACCGATGATGGTTTCTCCCTCTGGCAGGGTGCTGGAACAGTGTCCCGATTTGTTTTTCGTGGCTATAGAGGCTTATGGCGGCGGAACTCCCGATCCAGGCTCTGTTCTCGAGGTTTTGGGATATATAAGAGGTGTTGGCGTCGAGAACAAGTCAGGGGAGTCCACGAGGGGCCCACAAAGTCGGAGGGCGCGCCCTACGGGGTGGGGGCGCCCTCCACCCTTGTGGAGGCCTCGGGACTCCTCTGGTGCATCTCCGGTACTCCGTGGGCTTCTTTTGGTCCAAAAACAATCGTCGGAAACTTTCAGGTCAATTGGACTCCGTTTGATATTCCTTTCCTGCGAAACTTATAAACAAGGAAAAAACATAAACTGGCACTATGCTCTAGGTTAATAGGTTAGTCCCAAAAATCATATAAAATAGCATATAAATGCATATAAAACATCCAAGATGGATAATATAATAGCATGAAACAATAAAAAAATTATAGATACGTTGGAGACGTATCAAGACGTGACCTTTTTTTAGAGAGGAGGCATCTGACCGGCCTTAAAATGAGGCCCTTACAACCGAAACCGTCACGATGCAAATCTAAAGAAGGAAAGGTACGGGGATACAAGGCCAAGGGCCCATCACGCGATGCAGCGTGGAACTAACCTAGGCTTGAGAAGACCTACGAGAAGACGCATAAGCTGTCGAGGTAGCTAAGGCGGTCACCGTCTGGTGATCTCCCTATGATGCCCGTCGAAGATTAGTGCACTTTGCTCGCACCTTGCTTGCGAGCTCCTCCACCCGACCTCTATCCGTGTTTCTTGCCAGAAGTTTCCACGGCTGCAAGAAAGACACCATTTTGTATAGGAGGTCAGCCGGATGACGAATGAAATGACCCTCTATCAAAGCTTTATTTCTGGTAGTCCAGAGGGCCCATGCGATGGCCCGAAATCCCACCCACGCCATCCTTCTATCCCTTCCCATCGTGGCAGACGCTAGACGATAGAAATCCGAGAATCCACTTGGGTTCCAGGAGCATCCCGTGGCCTCTCAAATGGCGCTCCACGTGAATCTAGCTATAATACATCTGAATAGGATGTGGTCGCGGTCCTCATCCTCTCCACACCAAACACATTTGCCATCACCTGTGCCTCTTCATTTTGCACCTGATCCCCATTAGTTATTATGTTATGCGCCACCTGCCAAAGGAAGATTTTAATCTTTGCTTGTAACCGAGCCTTTCATATCCCCGCTAGATCACATGGGGTCGAGCTTTTGAAGATTCCTTTGTATAATGAGCCTGTCGAGAAGCTCCCTGACGCCTCAAGACGCCTGCCCACCTCATCCTTTCCATGCGAGAGACAGAACCCATTCAAATTATCCCGCATTTTCTCCATTCCTAGGCCTCCAAGGGACCCAGAGATCGGCAGAACCACGGGGCCCGTCGACCTTGACGCCACATCTCCGCAACCTTTGCCTCAGGATTGGCTGAGATAGCAAACAAGAGCTGGAAGGTGACACTAAATAGTTGTGGCCCCCACCAGCGGTCCTTCTAGAAGCAAGCTGTTCAAATAGGCCATATTTTTCTAGTCGTGCAATCAAATTATGCTCCGGATGGTGCACAAAAGACCCACTGCGCAGGAGAGTGTTAGCTGTGAACACACATTGGTAATAATAGATCATCAAGTGCATTCCCAGAAAATTACTCCATTATATAGCAGGCTAATTGGCAATGCACGCCCTTAAAAACCATAGCAATGAAAGTGTATCTTCCCTGAATCAGTTACCAGCGCCAGCAAACCTATGAATTGCATATACTACCAATATGGCACTGCCATTCCGATGCTTCACATGGTAACAACATGTAGGCATGCTCTTGTACATCATGCACCAAAGCATAGTAGGACGTATAGGGATGATATATGGGGCCTAGCACGTATCTTAAAACCACGTTGACCATCAATATGAACAAATATCATGTGAGATGTATATGCTACAAAATCTATATCGCTTGGAAACAAGAGCACAAAGTATTTGCCCAGCCGAACCTAGATTCGCTCCTGATCGATACACGGTGATTCGCTTCTGACACACGGTCCATAACATGTAGCACCCGTGCTTGCGCAGCTTGTGATGTGTGGTTGCGTCCACCATTAATTGACAAGTACTCCCTCCATTCCAAAATAGATGACCCAATCTTGTACTAAATTTGTATTAAAGTTAGTACAAAGTTGAATCATCTATTTTAAAAACCCAATCTTATAAGTTAGTACAAAGTTGAATCATCTATTTTAAAACGGAGTGAGTACAACTAATAGCAGCGTCAGCGCCAGGAATCACACTTAACAGCACAACACATCAGAAATATTTTAACGGAGCAGAAAACTAAATCAACGGGACTATTCTGCCACATACCAGCCACGTGCACAACGCAGAATCAAAATCTTTACGCAATCACCAATCTCTATTGCTATTGCTATTCACAGGTCTAGCATAGGAGCAACTGCACACACACAAACTTTCAGAAACTGCCTTGTTTTCAACTGCAAAGCATCTATCTACTCCTGATTAGGCCTGAGCCAGACGACTATTCAAAATTCGATTCGGCTGAGATTTCATGTACCACCTACGACCTACCGCTAGCTGCTGGGAATAAAGCTTGCTCTATGTGCAAAAAAAAGTGTGCAATGATCGCAGTAACCTAAGCTAATGCGGTGATTACACAAAACTGGGCAGGCACTATTGTGTGTTTTCAACGTGTCGCAGATATAAAGTCAAAACCAAATGAAAAGCTGAATGTCAGACACTAAACTCATCAAATCATGCTCCGAATGGTGCACAAAAGACCCGGCAGATTACTGCGCAGGAGAGTGTAGTCAGTGAATGATAAACCATCAAGTGCATTCCCAGAAAATTACTCCATTAGATATACCAACAGACTAATTGGCAATACATGTCCTTGAAAATCGTATCAGTGAAAGTGTCTTCGCGGAGTCAGTTACCAGTGCCAACAAATCTATGAATTGCATAGTAAAAATATAGCATCGTCATTCCGATGTTTTACACGATAACAGCATATAGGCATGCTGTTGTACATCACACACCAAAGCACCGACAGGTACCTGCTGCTGCACCAACATGCTTTTACTGTTACTACTTACCTTTTGATTTGTTAGGCACATTCCAAAAAAAATAATCCATTTTCACTTCGCAAGGCCCCTTGCTTTGGGAATAGGCAAACATCTATACTCCTTTTTCCAAGTCATAACATTGGATCGAAAATTGCGTCGAAATTCTCTTGGTTCTACTTCTAGGAGTGAATTGCAAAATACCACCACATTCTAAGTTCACTTTCGGATTTGCCACCACATTCCTTATGCGCTCCAAAAATCTACCGGTTTCCTTACTAATTTTCTCAATAAACACTGAAGATGGTTCAAGACAAACTAATCCAATTTCTGACATGCCGGGCCCGCTAGTCAGGTCCACACGACACTAAAAGTCAACATAAATGAAGTTGACTGTTAAGTTAAAAGGAGGGGCCACCTATCACGGCCCAATCCACAAATCTCGTCGAGCACCTCACCCCAGCCGAGCGCCACCACCTCGCGCATGGTCTGCCGACTCCCCCGGCCGGGCGCGCCGCCAGTGAGCCCGCCTCCGGCAGCCACGTCCCCTTTCCCCTTCTCCTTCTCTCTCCCTGCAGCCTCCTCCTTACATCGCGCCGCCCAACGGTTGCCGAGCAGAGGCGGCCACGGCTCGGGAGCAGCGCTCGCCGCAGCGACAGATGGCCCCGCCATGGCCTGCTCTCGCCACCACACCGTAAGCCGCTGTGTCGACCTTCTTAGGCCAGGGAAGACCGTGCCACTGCCCCCCTCGCTTCCTGCTTCTATGACGCGTGGGACGGTGTTGGGCTAGCCATGGCCGAGGGATGCGTGGCGAAGCTTGGTGGCGTCCATGGTGTCGTTCTTCAGGGCAGGGAGCATGGGCTCGGTAGGGTGTGGCCGGGACGAAGCTATGGCCTTGCTCAGCTCCAAGAACCGCCGCCTTTCGCTGTCGAGAACTGTCGGTCCTCCCCGCGCAAGCTGTTTGAAGAAACGCCATAGAAAGAAATATGGTAGAAAGCTCTAACGGATGGGTCCTACATCCAACTTGACGGTCAATGCTGTTTGTGTTGACATTTAGTGCCACTTGGACCTGAGCACTGGGTCCAACATGTCAGGAATTGGTTTAATTTGTCCCAAATCGGTCATAAGTGTTTATTGGGAAAATTAGTAAGAAAACCGGTAGATTTTTGGGGCCCCCAAGGAATGTGGTGGCAAATCCGAAAGTGAACTTAGAACGTGGTGGTTTTTTGCAATTCACTCTACTTCTAGAGACGCATAAACTCTAGACAAAAATTAATTATGCATCCCTGCTGGTCCAGCATTTACAATACAAACGCAAAATTATTTTAGCATCTAGCAACAAACAGACAAGTACAAAAGATGGTGTTTTTCATAACCTCACCAGAGATGCAGAGAGCAAAAGGAGGGTGATTCCCCAAAACTTATTAGTGGCAGTGTCACTCCAAGCATATCCTAGAGAAACTATGCTTCTTGGCCGTCTTTTGACGCCTCTTCCGTTTCCAACTCCTTGACTGCTGGTATGAGGCTGCGGATAATGCCCTTAAGGCATAATCCACTGCCCTCCATTTCCTCCAGGAGCTTCTCAGCTGTTCTCCAGTCCATAGACTTCAGACACGACGACTGGATGAGTTCGCTATACTCATCCATATTTGTCTGCAACCCGTCCTCCTTCATCTCCTTTAGGCACTCCAGGGCCTTCTCGAACTCCTCCATCTTGCAGTAACCACGGATCAGTATGTGATAAGTAACCCTGCTTGGTTTTGGATGGATCTTCTTAGCTTCGCGAAATAGAGAATGAGCTTCATCAATCATGCCTCCCTTTGTGTAGCCACTCATGATCACACTGTATGTATAAACATCAGGGCGCAGCCCTCGGCTCTCCATCACTCTTATCAAACCCTTTGCTTCCTCCATTTTTCCCTCTTTAGACAATCCTGTGATGATAAAGTTGAACACTGCACTACCAGGAGCTGGGCCAAGATTCACCATCCTCATCAACAGCTTCTTTGCATCCTTCACATTCTTCATCCTGCACAAACTATGTATAACGGCAGCAAAGGACTTGCCTGCATGGCTGCATGCTTAAGAGACTCTCCTTTGTATTCAACCAGCAGCTCCAGAGCGGTACTGATGGTCTCGTCATTCTTCGCCAAAGCACCAACAAGGAAATCCAAGGATGATGTAGGAATCTGAACCTTCTTCTCCTTCGCTGCTAGGTATACTGAATGTGCCTCTGTTACCTTCTTCCCTGGCAAAGAAGGTCACAATCTCACCGGTCTTCTTCCCATCAGGGAAGCACCCAGTGCTAACCATCTTCTCGCAAACTCCCCATGCAGCACCAACCATGGATTTCTTTCCAGCCGCTTGAATCGCCAGATAATAGCTCTCACCGTCCGGAGTACAGCCAAACTCACTGAACTTGTCAAGCACCTCTAGCGCCGCCTTCGATTTCTCGAGCTTCCAGAACATTGCTAGCACTCTGTTCAGCAGTGGGGCGCTCAATGATCCTGGCACACTGCCCATTTCCTTCACCAAATCCCAGAGCATGTACGCGTCCATCTCGTCAATCTCAGTTGAATCAGCAACCTTGCTCGCGACGATGTCAAGATTGGCAAGGCTCTTGACATCAGGGTTGTTCTTCCCGGCGGACTTGAGCAAGAGGAGTAGCTTTTTACCAGAGCAGTTCTCGGCGGAGAGGAGGATGGCGGCTAGGAGCGGCTCGGTGAAGTCAACGACCATGTCGGCATTTGCGGTGGGGATCTGGTCCTCCGGGGTGGACTCCACGACGGCGCGGACGCGGGCGACCTCCTCGTCCCTGGCTTCGGGATCGGCGGTGTCGGAGGAGGCGGTGGAGACGAAGATGTCGTCGGCGTCGCCCGCATCCTCCTCCCAGAGCACGGCCAGGTTGTCCTCGTCGGCCTCGGTGGGATCAGCCGATCCGGATATGGCGCCGGGCGGGAAGGCGAAGGGGTCATCCGGGAGGGCCTCCGCAGCGGAGGAGGGGGCGTCCGGCAGGGCCTCCGGGGAGGAGGAGGAGAGGAAGCGGGAGAGTAGGCGTGGTGGCGGGGGTGGGGCTCGGGCCAGGCTCCGAAGTGGATTTTGCTGCGGCGGTGGCGATCTAGGGACGGACGAGCGGCGCAGGAGGAGAGCGCGAGCTCGCGAACGCCACATCGTCGTTGTCGACCTCGGCAGCGGCGGCGAGGTGCTGTGGTGGTTCTTGTGAGAAACGAGAGAGAGATGTTTTGTGCGGCACACTTTATTCATTCATCATCAGGAGAATTTATACAGGGTGCGGCGGTAACAGATTCAGCTAACTAGAGCCCTAGCGAGCAGGAGATCGTGCGAGAGATGGGCACGTCGGTCCTAGAGACTCGGTCTCGTACGTGTTGGCTAACGGCAGCCATGTTGGGCTGGCGTGCGGGCTAAGTTGGGCTGCCATAGTGGGCTACTAGATCGGTAACGCGCCTTGGCGCAAGGGTGCCGGTCCAACAACTTGACCAAGCCGATAAAGATCAAACACATATTGCGACAGTAATAAGGCAGGTTTAGCACAGGTTGCAATCATATATGAAGAAAATCAATGATATAATGCATTGCCCTATAAAGTATGAGAGCCTTGGTGCAACCCACTAAATCTAAAACAAACTAAGTACACATTTGGCCAAGAGCACATACTTGGTTTACAATTCAAGTTTGCATCACCTCAATCTCAAAATAAGGATCTTAATTTTCAAGACGCATCCCTTCGGTCACCATGCTGATCAAGAACCAGTTACAACAACATAATCAATAGTACTTCAAACTACCAAAACTAAAACCTTAAGCTTGATAATATGCATCTCCATACATAACACAACAAATGAAAAAAAAATCTATAAATAAGTGGTTAAATTCACTATTGAACCACTATCTTCCAAACAGGATCAACAAATTATTCTCAGTTCCCAGTGTGAATGCCTACATCATGGTCACACCCAATGGGCCTCCAATGACAACAACAATTGGCACAAGGATTTGATTCTTGTTCTAGGTGAATTGAAGGTCCATGTTTGCACTTAAAGCCAAGCAAGAGCTCAGACTTGAGCCCCCATACCAGGCACAAGCATGTCCTTTAACTTCCTTATCCGCAATCTGATCAAATGCAGCAAGCATGACAACATTTATCTATTTCATATGTGAAGAACATACTCTTGAATTGTTGTTTTATTTAAAGGTGAAGGTTCTAGGGAGACTTACTTAGCGGAACCTACTAAACATGTCTTGAGCTTTTTCCTTCTTTGTTTGTTCTCGCTAAACTCGCATGGTTGAATACCAGGATCACTACTGATTTCTGAAATGAGAAGTGCCAACTACAAACAACACCAAAATCAATTATAATCAGAGAGTCTGTAATCAGAAATCAAAGAGATCAACTAAGGACCACTGAAACAACGTAGAAACCTAGATTATTTATGGAAACAAGAAGATCTACATGATGTTTAATTAAGCAAAACATTATTAGTCACAACAGAAGGAGATAAAGAAAGTCAATAATAGTACACGGCCAGTCAATAAAAGTGATCAAATCATCTCTCTGAACTATATCATCATTGCCATTCAAATGCATATTCATCATTGTTGACGAAAAACAAAATACACAACCCTTGCTAATAGCTGACCGTGGATTTAATATTCTACGTCCTAGACCCTCGTCCTATCAATGCACAATTTTTTTAAAAATATATATATGCACCTTCATCACAACATACAGGAACGTATATGGAGCATAATCAAACACAGGTTGAACTACAACTCTGCATAGACAACTAAAGTCTCAGGCATAAGACCAATAGGAATGATGACACGACGCATCCAGAAGAAAGTGCATTATATATGTACAGTAAGACGAAATCACCTTGATAGGCCTAGTAGCAGTTATGAATTAGAAGAGGTGGCAACTAATAGCGCGCCCTTTTTTCCATATGTCCTTCATAGCGGCTGCTTGTGTCTTCCATCATGTCAGGAAGATCTCCTACAGAGTAGTCCATGGCAACCGCATTTCTAACGTGCTCAGAAAAGTAATACATATATCAAAGATGAATACTCAAAATGTTCGCGGCTTAAATACAAACTCAGAAATGGCAGATCCATGAAGGAATTCAAAATACAATAAACCTACAAAGATTGAATCAAGTGCGGAAAGGTATGCAGAATTAACTGGCTGACCTGCAGAAGGGTAAGCCTACCATTTAGACCAAGCCATAAGTTGGGCTATGAGTAATTAAACGGTAAGTCACATATGTGTTTAGCATTGTAAATTAACAGATTTATACATACTAAAGTGTAGTCGCCAATGTTTTTACAGTCAAGAGATTAAAGAAGTTAATTGGCTGACAATAAGTTTGGCACCAAGAACATAAACATAGAGAGCAAAAGTCAAACATATTGGTCGTGCAGATGGTAAAACCACAACCCCATTTCCTATAATTCATGGGATAATGCCAACCTGCTACTTGGCCATCATTTCCACATTCTTACATCTGTGAGTAGGCAATAAAAAGTGAGAACTCAATTATCACATGCTATTTGAATACTAAGAAAGGGCATGCCCCTATGCAACCTGGCACCGTAGTGTGCACTGTCACAACACAACAATATCTACCTCAACCACCACTCGGAAAGCAAATTTTGGAGCAACAGTTATCATTGAAAAACAGTTGGGAGAATTGTAGCATATATGTCCACATATGCTAATTACAATGTTGGTCGTTTCACACTCTTGGGTGGCCTAAAAGGAGCAGTTTTGGTTTATCTACACCAAGAACAGGAGCAAAGGAGCTCCAGGACAAATCTTTTAAACAACATTACACCTAAGGAGCTAGCAATATGTGAAAAGAAATATTCTAATAGTGAGCAAATAAGTCATATTTACTGCAAGAGGATCATGGTCAAATTCAGTATCAGACATGGCTCGAGGCAATGAACAATGCTAAGAAATCAAGTATCACTTAGAAATGAAGTAGACTATAATCTAGTCAATGAACATGTGTTAAATCAATCAAATGAGGGAAATCATGGATAACAAAGTGAGGCCACATAATAGAATGAACTGAACTAAGATCAATACTGCAATCTCCACATCTCAGTTTACATAGTAACCACGGCTCTAAAAGTTAAACATACAAAACTGAGAAGGAAATGTCAAGTGGAACGATACAACCCTTCTTGGGGCCTCATGTCCATCTTCTCCAAAGAATTGAGAAAGCAAAACTGAATGTTAAACGGTGTAGGGCGGCCCTAGCGGTATGTATCCTTAACAGGAACCACTAATAGTAAACTATCAAGTGGCATCCTAGACGGAAAGGAAAGACTACAAAGCTAAATAAAACACGAACCCATAGAAAACTGAAGCAGAAGTATTTGTGTGCATCCATTTCTTTTGAGGAAAAGCTTCAAGGATTTAATGTAATGAACAGGAAGCAAGCAGAGAGAACATGTCCAGCAACCTGAATACATCAAATAGCAGAACAGAAAATCGATTACATAAAAAACGAATATATGTAACATAACTGAAATATTGGACCATGTAATCATTTTATAAAAAAACAACTGAGCTTGGTACCCAAACCACCATCATAAATTGTTTAAGTGAATAAAGGGGATAAGTTTCATGGTAACATTTCAAGCTAAAAGATGAGCTATTTTGTAGAAGCAACCACGAGTCGAACGATTCATAGGAAAAAAAAGACTAATAACAGAAGCTAAGGAAAAACTGAATACCCGTAGATCATCGGCAGTCGGTACGACAACGTCCTTGATGGGACCATCTGGTACGTGTGGGCGGCAGCAGGCATTTATTCAATATAAAACCAAGGATACGCTGGACTTGAGGCCACAAAGCAAAACCTGAAATAAACATGAAACAAAGACATAAGAAACCATAGCAAATCTCGACACGGGTACAACTTGCAAGACTCTGGGCATGAAGGCAAAACTGGCTAGTCACATGAGAGGAAATAAAACGACATTTTTCTACCCCAACTCCTATTTATGATCACCTTAAATGCCAAATACACTACAGCCAAGAAAGAAAACATTAACCAGCTAGATAATATAAACACCTGGCGGCTACGGCGATGGTTCGTCCTGCTACTGCCGGTGACCGATGGTGGACGGAGTGCGTGTTTCTCACCGTCTCTAGCGGTTTCGTGCGCAGGAGGTCGTCATAGATCACCCCCCTGCGTGCATCGAGAGGGTGCGCCTGGATCTGCCGGTCAGCAGCGGTGCCGATGAGCTCACCTTGACCCGCCACTCCCCCCTGCGCGCACTCCCCCTGTAGCAACATGAGTGGCGGCAACTGCATCCAACTTGTCTATTTTGTCAAAATAAGAAAGCAGAAGGTCATCTGTAAGGAGAGAACACCATATCGCCAAAAATCAAATGCTTAGCTTGAAAAGGCATGCTTACATCCACTACTTAGAACTGATCCTACCAAGAAGAAACATTTAAAGAAAGTACAGCAAGCACTGGCAAAAACATAGGAGCAGCTATTTCAAATAAATCTGAGTGCTAAAAACTCCATTAAAGAAGTGAAAATCTAGTTAGATATATTAATATCTTAGTACAAGTATAGATAATTTGATATCTGATATAAAAGATGCTTTAGTTAACTATGCTCGAAGGACCGAGACTCTAGTCAGATGATTCTAAGATAATATCAAGATGCATTAGAAATAACTCGCATAATATATACCATATAGAAAAAATATACACCTACAACAAAACCTTTTTAATTGGCTAACAATTCAATAAAATAAAGAGGAGTAATCAGTATCTGTCGGAAATATCAATCAACAAAAAGTGTTGCTCTAGATTTTGATGTGTTACGCAAAAGAGAAAATAAACAACTGCCAGCTTAATATTGGTTGGGAAGTAACATCAATGATGTAATCCTGCTAGACTAATAGGAAAATGAATAAGCGTCTACCATATCCAAGTAGGAGCTAGAACCCAAATACTTGAACCTTCGTAATATAATACAGTAATAAAAACATAAGTTTCAGAGTATCAGCTCTATATACAAAATACTCTCATTGCTAAAATAAGGATAAGCTGTGTAAGTTCATCCTTATTTAACTCCTCTTTATGTAGGTAGCATATTTTAAACTCTATAGTTGGAAGTTTGTTCAAACTGCAGGATCCAAAAAAATGGAGTGGTGACGTACAGAATTGGGGAAAGCTTCAGAACAAACTAAAGAAAACGAAAGGAAATGTCCGCTCAATGGCTCGGATTAACCAAGCAACTTAATCACATCAGTCGAAAAATTGTTTATGGATACAAAACGGGACACGCTACCTCGGTCACTCTTTACATGAACAATCCAGCATTATCTCAAGAAAAATCTCAAAAAAATCCTGTAGTATTAATTTCTGTAGCATGAACAAATAGCTGCAACTGGTAACTTGCAAAAAATAGAAGTAATAGTATCACAACGAATTAAAACAAGTCATTCAACCGATAACTTGCTGGGAGTGAGTCTTTCTAGTATAACAAAGTGCAACTTACTCTTAACCAGATTAAATCAAAGAACAACAACAAACAATAAAGGTAATGAGAGAGAAGAAAACTTTACTTTAAACGGCTAAACACTGGAGCATAAATAAGTAACACCTTTAAATAAAAATAAAAAGGGTTTAGTGTTCATTGCATAGTGGGCTCAGATTCGCCTTTCCTCGATCATATAACCTACCCCGTCATCTCTTATCACCAGATCAATCTGTTTACACAATGGAGCTGCCCTGGTTATCACTCAACAAGAATGACCATCCGAGGACAGATCAATAGGTATCACAGGATCAAAAAGGATTCTAGAGACAACAGGGAGGATCCAACTTGATACCCACAGGTGCCTTGATTGCTCAAAGGCACACTTATTCCAGCCACGATTAATCATCATCGCCTCTAGCTTAACGCCACCGCCACGCATAAAGCGAAATGGCGAGAATGCCCCGACAGACATGCTATTTACGAGCGGTGGCACGTAAACGGAATAACTATTCATTCCAGCAGAAGAATTTTTTATCCGACGGACGAGGTCACATAGGGTCGATCCGACGGCCTAGATCCGATCAAGCACGCAGATCCAACGGCCAGAATCAAAGCGGCTGAGGAGCCGGGAGGATGACCGGCATCCTTATTTCTCGATTGATGGATTTCTTGATGGATCACCAGATCAATATGTTCTTATGAGGGTGAAACTGCCCTGGTTATCACTCATCATAAATGACCATCCAAGGACAGAGCCACTAAAATAAGAACGTGATCAAAATAGCTCAAAGAAATGAGGGGGGATCCAAATTAATACCCACAACAATTGCCTCGATTGCTCGAGAGCATGCCTATATCAACCATAACTGATCATAGTAGCCCTAGCCATGTCCCATGCAAGAGTCAAGCAGAGCAGGAGGAAGATGGAGCTCACCGAGGGAGGTTGTAGCCGAGGCAGTACTTAGTGGGCGCCGGGGTTGCGCCTGAACGCCGTCCAGCCGGCGAGGAACCGCTTCCTACACGACACATCCACGCCTCTGCATCGGAGTTGCGCCTTGCACCGTCCCGCCGATGAGCACGAACGCCACGGGCACCGAGGCGGCCAATGAGAGGATGAGGTGATGTAGCACATCCTGGAGCACAGAAATATGTCATAGGTACACAACAACCTGTTCGCTTGGAGACACTGCTGCCCCTGCAACATCAGCAGCACCAACCCACAACAACAACACCTGCAAAAGACAAAGAAGAGCGACAATCAGAAGGGTTTAAACAAATATATCTAAAAAGCATAGATCATAGCAGAGGTAAATAAAGCAAGAGCACCAAAAATTAACTAAATAGACCCAAGAAGCATCATAGCAGAGTACATCAAACCAACAATCAAAAGGGGATAATGGAGTGGAAGACCATAAATTAATCAGTATGTCTCAATAGTACAACATGAACCAATGGTGACAGGTGTGCTTATCATATATTGCAGGCTAGCACATAGCAAGAGAAGAAATTTCATTTCACATATGCAACAACAATAAGAACAATTCAGGTTGGTCACCTAACGATACATCCAACTCACACAAAGCAAACCTCATGAGAGAGATATGTCAGTTTAACTGGAATGGTGCAGCAATTAAATACCCAAACAGTGGCATGCCAGGCTAATTGGCGGTGGTTGTTGTTTTAGCAGCAGACATATACAAATCTAAGGAGGATGGAGAGCATCAAGCTTACCAGGGGCAACGTGGTTGAGCAGAAATGCTAGGTGAAGCAGCAAAGAACAACATCCCATTCTTCCTGTACAATCCAATGGCCCTTTTCTTCAAGCACATCTACAAGAGAAGAGCAGACCAAATGTGAGCGCTGGTGATTTGAGAGAGAGAGAGAGAGAGAGAGAGAGAGAGACGGGGAAGAGAAGACAGACCTTGTCGAGCTCACTGAAGAGCTGCATCCCGGGCGAGCAGAAGCACGAGAGAGAGAGAGAGAGAGAGAGAGAGAGAGAGAGAGAGAGAGAGAGAGAGAGAGAGAGAGAGAGAGTGACTTGTTTTCCATTCACGTTCCAATCAGCGGGATCCCCCAATCAGCAGTTCATTCACACGGTGAAAGGGGATAAAAATTTCATTCTTCTCAGCTGGGGTACAACCTGGGAGGCCTTGTCGATGAGCTCGTGGACGTAGTTCTAGCCGAAGCAGCGGTGGCCGGCGTCGTACACGCCGTGGATGACGCCCACGGGCTTCGTCTTGTTCACCGCCACCACGCGCACCGACTCCGACGCGCGCCCCGACCACGTCGCCGAGCGCCGCGGCCGCGCCCTCCACCGCTGCCACGGGCGCCATCGCCGGCGCCGCTGACCCGCCGCCCTCCTCCGTGGCCGCGAGGTCTGAGGGAGGGAGAGGGGGAGGAGAGGGCGGGGCGAGCGGGGGCATCCAAACGGGGCGGGGCGAGGCGGGGCGGCGAGGACTGAGGGAGGGAGAGGGAGAGGAGAGGGCGAGGCGATGCGGGCGGGGCAGCGGTGACGCCACCACGCGCACCGACTCCGACGCCGCTTCGCCACGCCGCCGCTGAAGCGCCGCCGCCCGCTTCCACTGCCACGGGCGCCATCGCCGGCGCCGCTGACCCGCCGCCCTCCTCCGTGGCCGCGAGGTCTGAGGGAGGGAGAGGGGGAGGAGAAGGCGGGGCGAGCGGGGGCATCCAAACGGGGCGGGGCGGGGCGGCGAGGACTAAGGGAGGGAGAGGGAGAGGAGAGGGCTAGGCGATGCGGGCGGGGCGGCGGTGATGCCGGCGGAAGAGGGAGAGGAGAGGGTGGGGCGATGCGGGCGGGGCGGCGAGGACGAGGGAGGGGCGCGAGTGCGGGCTAGGTCATCTCCACGCGGGCCGGCGCCTTTTATACCCCACGACGCGAAATGACGAAAATGCCCCCGGCGGGGCAGTATAATTACGCGCGGTGGCACGGTCGAGGTGAAACTGTTCATTGCAACAGTAAATTTTTTTATCCGACGGACGCAGTCATTCCAGGGCTCGATCCGACGGCCTAGATCCGATCAAGCACGCAGATCCAACGGCCAGGAATCGAAACAGCTGAGGAGCCGGGAGGATGACCGGCATCCTTATTTCTCGATGTACAAGGCCTGTTTCAACACCCCTACAGTCGAAGCCTCGCTGTTGGAGATGTAGAGACTGGAGCGGAAATCCCTGAACACCGACGGCGGGAGCCCCTTGGTCATCACGTCGGCGAGCTGCTGGGCAGTGGGAACATGGACAACGCGGACATCCCCGAGGGCCACCTTCTCACGGACAAAGTGGATGTCGAGCTCGATGTGCTTGGTGCAGTGGTGATGAACCGGGTTGGCGAAGAGATACACCGCCGAGACATTGTCGCAGTAGACCATCGTAGCCTTGGCGACACCGCAGTGAAGCTCGGTCAGAAGCTGCCGCAGCCAAGAGCACTCGGCGACCGCGTTGGCGACGACGCGATACTCGGCCTTCGCACTGGAGCGAGACACGGTGGGCTGGCGCTTAGACGACCAAGATACCAGCGAGGGCCCCATGTAGATGCAGTAGCCGGAGGTGGAGCGGCATGTGTCGGGGCAGCCCGGTCGGCGTCGGAGTAGGCGACGATGTCCAGCGAGGGCGAAGCACAAAGAGTGAGCCCGAGTGAAGGCGTCCCACGGATGTACCGCAAGATCCGTTTCACCAAGCTCCAGTGCACGTCGCGCGGGGCGTGCATATGCAGGCAGGCCTGTTGCACCTCGTCTTGAAGATCGGGCGGGTCAGCGTCGACATCTGAAGCCCGCCGACCACACTGCGGTAGAAGGAGGCGTCGGCGAACGGCACGCCGTCTGGCGAAGATCTTGCCCGCGGTGTCGATGGGAGTAGAAGCGGACTTGCCGTTGGCCATGCCAGCGGTCCAAAGAGCTCGAGCGCCGCATTTCTTCCGGCGAAGGAAGAAACCATTAGGGCGGCAGGCGACCTCAACGCCCAAGAAGTAGTGAAGCGCGCCAAGGTCCTTCAGAGTGAACTCATGCTGAAGAAGGCCGACGAAGCGACGAAGAAGAATGTCGGAGGAGGCCGCCAAGACAATGTCGTCGACGTCTGAGAAGAAGATACGCCATGTCGTTGCCGCGGGTGTAGACGAACAGCGACGCGTCAGAGCGGGTGATGACGAAGCCGATCTGCACCAGGAACGCGGCGATCCGCTGGTACCAGGCCCTCGGGGCCTGTTTGAGGCCGTAGAGGGAGCGCGAGAGCAGGCAGACGTCGTCGGGGCGCGCCGGGTCGACGAAGCCGGCCGGCTGTTGGCAAAACACCTGCTCCGTCAGGTGGCCATGCAAGAAGGTATTCGAGACGTCGAGTTGGTGGACGACCCAATGGCGCGAGACGGCGAGCTGGAGGACGCAGCGGATGGTGCCCGGCTTGACGACCGGCGCAAAAGTCTCAAGAAGTCGAGACCGGCGCTGCCGGAAGCTGCGAACGACCCAGCGGGCTTTGTACCGGTCGAGAGAGCCGTCGGGACGAAGTTTGTGGCGGAACACCCACTTCCCGCTGATCACGTGAGCACGAGCAGGGCGCGGAACGAGTTGCCATGTCCGATTCGCGCCCATTGTCGGTCTGTAGACCAAGGATGGGGCGAGAGAACTGCGTACGAACAAAGGCAAAGAATGCAGTGAGTGTGGTGATCACGTCCGATTTGCGACGCAGGGGGAAAGTCCAGACAAAGTGAGAAAAATCATCAAAAACCATCAATTAATATTGGAAACCAGAATTACTAATAATTGGAGAAGACCATACATCACAGTGTAACAATTCAAAGGGAAAACTAGAAACATGTTGGGAATCAGAAAAAGGAAGGAGAGTGCTCTTGCCCAGGAGACACGCGGAGCAGGAGTGTTTCACACTTTTATTACATTGAAAGAAAGAACTACTAAGTAGCTGATGCATGGTCGAGGCGCCGGGGTGCCCTAAGCGCGCATGCCAGAGATCAACACCGGCGGTGAGAGCGACGGGCACGCGATCGGGGTACGACGGCTGCAGCAGATAGAGATCACCAAGGCTATTACATCAGAGCAGCACCATCTTGGTCCGTAGATCCTTAATAGAGAAACCAAAAGCGTCAAATTTAACCGTGACATGGTTTTGGCGAGTAAGAGCACGAAGGGAGACAAGATTAGTAATCAAATGAGGGGAGACAAGAACATCATATAAACGAATTGGAAAATGGGGGGAGGGAAGGGAGAGATCACCGTGGTGCGTGATGGGAAAGGAGGAACCATCACCCACCACAATGCGGACAGGAGTAGAGTAGGGTTGGGAATGAGAAAGAATACCAGGGTGGCTGGCCATGTGGGAGGAAGCCCCAGTATCCATGAACCACTCGCCGTTGCCGGTGTAGTTGGCCGGTGAAGGAGCCTGATGCAGGGTCGCGCGCAAACGTCGGCTCGGTGAGGAGGTTGAGGTTGGAGGCGGCGTTGGCATAGTCTGGACCGAGCCCGCGGATCAGGTTGGTGAGGATGGTGGCGTCGGAGATGGGGGCACCCACGTCACGGAGATTGTCAGCGAGCACCTTTAGGCGCAGGCAGTAGTCGAAGAGGCCCATGCCCTCTTGGGAAATACTGTAGAACTCGGTAGTCAGAAGTACCTGACGCTGCAGCTGGTTGTCAAGAAATAGCTGACAGATGGAGGTCCAGATGCCCAACGCCGAGTTGTCGTCGCGGATCATGTGCGAGAGGATCTCGCGGCTAACCGTGCGGTACAGCCACTTGATGATAGTGGCATCCACCCCCATCCAGTTGGCGTCATCGTGCATGGCACGAGCATCAACCGAGCCGTCGACGTGATCCCGAATCTGGAATTCACGAAACATCAACGAGAAGTACGTGCGCCAGGTGGAGAAAGAGGGGGTATGGAGATCCAAGACGATGGGAACCTGGTCCTGAATGTGGATGAGGCGAAGGCTGGCAGCGGAGGCAGGCTCAAGAACGGCAAAATGGTTGACCTCGCCGGAGAGGGAGGAGTGGTGAGACGCCATGGCCAGTGAGAGGGAGCGGAAGCGCGGATGATCAGTAGAGAACAACTGATACCATGTGAGAAACGAGAGAGAGATGTTTTGTGCGGCACACTTTATTCATTCATCATTAGGAGAATTTATACAGGGTGCGGCAGTAACAGATTCAGCTAACGAGAGCCCTAGCGAGCAGGAGATCGTGTGAGAGATGGGCACGTCGATCCTAGAGACTCGGTCTCGTACGTGTTGGCTAACGGCAGCAATGTTGGGTTGGCGTGCGGGCTAAGTTGGGCTGCCATAGTGGGCTATGTACAAGGCCTGTTTCAACAGTTCTCTTGTGGGGTGGAGATGCGGAGCACGGGAGCTGAGGGAGAGAGGCAGTGAAAGGTTTCACATTAGGGTTTAAGGCCTTAATGGGCTATTGCTGGGCCACTCGTACTATTGATGACCATGATGCCCATCGAACTTATTTGTGCTAGTTGAATTTCAAGATCTTGCTAAAAAAGATGCCCTAAAAAAAGTGATTCTCAAGATAGTGTAAAAAGAAAATTGAATCTCAAAATTTTCTTTTATAAAATGGTTAACCCACGAACCAACTTGTGGTTGGGATGGTTAGGTGGATAGTGGTATCCCCAGCCCACCAGGGTTCAAGTCGCTCGCATTTATCCTGAATTTATTTCAGGGTTTCCGGCAATGCGTGTTCAGTGGAAGGAGACGTTCCCGTCGACTACGAGGCTCCTATGGTGAATTTGTAAAATCTCAAGATAATATGCCAGCTTAGTCTCTTGGAGGTGCTCATAGGGGTATGGTGTGTGTGTGTGCGTTCATAGTAAACCTGTTCATGGACAACCCGACCCGGAGGCCCAAACCCGAAGCCCGGCCCGAAAGCCCGAAATAAGCCCAAAATGACTATATATTATTTTTATTCGAAATATAGGTATAATAAACTAATATAATATCTCGAATATGATTAATTTAATTAAAAAACGCCACTGTTCATGTGCTTGGGCGGGCGGTCCGGGCTCGGGCTTGGGATATTCTCGTCGGGCTTTGCCAAGCCCGGTCCGAACCCGACCCATCCCGGGGAATGATCAGGGAGTGTATGCACGTATATATATGATCGCTTGCGTTTGTACTGTGTTCAAAAACAAGAAAATGGTTAACCCTGACCTGAAAGATGGTGCTGATTTTTCTTTTTCTTAAAAATATTTTCGTTCACAGAATAGTACTCCCTTCAATGCATAATAAGTGTCGTGGTTTTAGTTCAAAATCGGAGGTGTTCTTATTCTACAAAATATTACTTTTCTTTTTCACAAAAAGGGTGAGTTATAACTCAACCTAATGAATTAGCTGCTCCATTCAAGATGGATATTCTGCATAATGCGATGAATTTTATTTGCAATACAAGATCCCAGTTCCAAGTTTAAGAAAAGAAAAATCAGAATGAGTTTGAGCTTTTCCAGGTTCTAGTGCCTCCCCAACTCAACTCAACAGGCTTCTCAGCAATATGGCTACCTTAACCACGCTTGATAAGATTGTAGTGCATCATGTCTATGAAATTCAACATGAAAGACTACATGTCAAAGGGATAAGAGGTACACAGATCATCATCCAGAAAATGCATAGGGTAGATCCGTTGGCGCAGATCATAGGTCTCTCCATAGTCCACGCACATCTGAAGGTGACTTATGCAGCGACCACAGCTTTGCCACTCTTAGTTGCTTCCCCCTCGGCTTTCTTAGTTTCCCTGTCCTAATCTCCTTTTCTGTGTCCTTATCATCGCACGTCTTACCCGGGGGCGCATCTCACGTACTTTGCGTGGCGGAATGAAAAGGTTCGAGAGGCCGGTCATGAAATGGATGCTCGCCTTCAACAAATATCCTCGGCTTGCGGTCCCTATCCAAAGCAGGGGATTTTAATGAGAATACCATCATAAAACTAGTACTACATGTTAAATGGTAATTCAAGAAGGGGGCGAAATAGACTACGGCCTATCAGTAATTCAGTATGCATGGAATATCAGCCATTTGGAACTACAGAGAAGAAAAGATGGATCAGGATCTTATGGTATGTTATTGGATTTTGTTCTTTTCTTCCATGAAATTTCACTTACATCACGCAATTTGTTGCGGGGAAGCATGCACATGACAACTTTACGGATCACTTGAGTTGGGTCTTTTGCCATATGGTCCTTGAGCTTTCTTTCCTTCAGGTGGCCAATATACCTATTGGAAAGATGGCAAAATGCACATGACAGAACAAAATTAATAATAATACAAAATAAGGTATTCAAAAGTATTTGCTAGAATTACTAACCCATGTGCCGATAGTAAATTTTGTCAGTCATTTTTCTTCATGTAACACGGATATCTTTTGCATTATGAACGATACACGTGTCTCTAGCTTCGACATGAGATGCATAGGTTGGCTTGTCCTTACCTTGAAGCACAACAGACATTCGGGATGCCAACCGTCAAAGTACCTATCACATAGACAAAGAAAATTACTAAACCAAATATTTTGACATGGGCAAATAATGACAACTGAAATTAACTGAAGACTTCTGACCTTGATCTTTGCATCAAGAACACGCCACGACAACCCTTCTAAATCAATTCTCCTCAACCCTGCAAGTGCTTTATGTGCAGTTCAAAAGGTATGTGTCTAATTCTCTATTTATAAAAAACCTATGTTAGAGATCTTCAATGCTCGGGCATTGCTCTGCGCACGTGGTAGTTATGGCCCCAACGCACGGGCCCCTCGTGGCCATGGAGCCGCCTACACATCTCCCATGACTCGGACGTCAAAGCCATCTTCCGGGCATCCAGCGACTGCATCCTTGGCAAAGGCGCCGACTGCAGGTTCTGGACGGACCACTGGATCGACGGGCGTTCTGTTGACGAGATTGCACCTCAAGTTATGGCGCTCGTCCCTCGACACCGTCGCAAGCTCCACGTTGCTCAAGAGGGCATGCACCTTCATTCCTGGGTGCGCGATATCCAGAGCGCGCTCGGTCCGGCCGCCATGATTCAATACCTTGCCCTCTGGCGACGCGTCTGATAACCCACAAGTATAGAGGATCGCAACGGTTTTTGAGGGTAGAGTATTCAACCCAAATTTATTGATTCGACACAAGGGGAGCCAAAGAAATTCTCAACTATTAGAAACTGAGTTGTCAATTCAACCACATCTGAAAGACTTACTATCTGCAGCAAAATATTTAGTAGCAAAGTAATATGGAAGTAACAGTAAAGTAACAGTAGCAGTTTTGTAGTGATTGTAACAGCAGCAACATCAAAGTAACTTAGCAAAGATCAATGTGTGAAAAGCTCATAGGCAATGGATCGGCAATGATAATTGTGTTGGATGATATTCATCATGTAGCAGTTATAACCTAGGGTGACACAGAACTAGTTCCAATTCATCAATATAATGTAGGCATGTATTCCGAATATAGTCATACGTGCTTATGGAAAAGAACTTGCATGACATCTTTTGTCCTACTGATACGTCTCTGTCGTATCTACTTTTCCAAACTCTTTTGCCCTTATTTTGGACTCTAACTTGCATGATTTGAATGGAACTAACCCGGACTGACGCTGTTTTCAGTAGAATTGCCATGGTGTTACTTTTGTGTAGAATAAAAAGTTTTCGGAATGACCTGAAACTTCACGGAGATAAGTTTTGGAATATATAAAAAATATTGGCGAAAGAATCAAGTGAAGGGGGCCCACACCTTGGCCACAAGGGTGGGGGGCGCACCCACCCCCTGGGGCACGCCACCCTACCTTGTGGGCCCCTTGGACCTCCACCGACCTCAACTCCAACTCCATATATTCACGTTCGGGGAGAAAAAAAATCAGAGAGAAGGATTCATCGCGTTTTATGATACAGAGCCCACCGCCAAGCCCTGTTCTTCCTCAGGAGGGCAGATCTGGAGTCCGTTCAGGGCTCCGGAGAGGGGAATCCGTCGCCATCGTCATCATCAACCATCCTCCATCACCAATTTCATGACGTTCACCGCCGTGCGTGAGTAATTCCATCGTAGGCTTGCTGGACCGTGATGGGTTGGATGAGATTTACCATGTAATCGAGTTAGTTTTGTTAGGGTTTGATCCCTAATACCCACTATGTTCTAAGATTGGTGTTGCTATGACTTTGATATGCTTAATGCTTGTCACTAGGGCCCGAGTGCCATGATTTCAGATCTGAACCTATTATGTTTTCATGAATATATTCGTGTTCTCAATCCTATCTTGCAAGTCAATAGTCACCTACTACGTGTTATGATCCAGCAACCCATGAGTGACAATAGTCGGGACCACTCCCAGTGATGACCGTAGATTGAGGAGTTCATGTATTCACTAAGTGCTAATGCTTTGGTCTGGTACTTAAATAAAAGGAGGCCTTAATATCCCTTAGTTTCTAATAGGACCCCGCTCCCACGGGAGGGTAGGACAAAAGATGTCATGCAAGTTTTTTTCCATAAGCACGTATGACTATATTCGGAATACATGCCTACATTATATTGATGAATTGGAGCTAGTTCTGTGTCACCCTATGTTATGACTGTTGCGTGATAAATGCCATCTGACATAATTATCCATCATTGATCCATTGCCTACGAGCTTTTCACAAATTGATCTTTGCTCCGTTACTTTTCCGTTCCAGTGTTACGATTGCTACAAAACTGCTACTGTTACTTTTGCCACTATTGCCGTTACTTCCATACTACTTTGCTACTAAATACTTTGCTGCAGATATTAAGTCTTTCAGGTGTGGTTGAATTCACAACTCAGCTGCTAATACTTGAGAATATTCTTTGGCTCCCCTTGTGTTGAATCAATAAATTTGGGTTGAATACTCTACCCTCGAAAACTGTTGCGATCCCCTATACTTGTGGGTTATCAAGACCTTTTTCTGGCACTGTTGCCAGGGAGCATAGCTCTATTCTCTGAGTCACTTGGGATTTATATCTGTTGATCACTATGAGGAATTTGAAAGATCAAAGAACTAAGATTTTCCCCTCAACTACGAGGGGAGGTAAGGAACTGCCATCTAGCTCTGCACTTGATTCTCCTTCTGTTTTGAGTAAACTTGCGACACCTACACATGCTATTAATTCTAATATGTCGCATGTTATTGATGATGATACTTCTGTTATGCATGATACTTATGATGAAACTACTTCTCTGCTTGATAATATTGTGCCACTAGGTGAATTTCTGGATGAACAACTTGCTAGGGTTAGAGAGAATGACATTACTGAAACTGATGATAATATTGAAAGATGATTATGATTCTCCCCCTAGATATGAATTGCCTTTAGTACCTGAGGGTTATTGTCACATCCCTAGCTTCTAGTACTGCCTGGTGTTTTGCATCTTGTTGCATCATGTTTAAATTCTATTTAAGTTGAAATGGGGATTGACCAAACCCTAGCATCAGAGAGAATTCAACTAGGTTCAAATAAAAATATTTTCAATGAACCCAAAATGCCTTCCCAAAAATGTTCATCATCTTTGGATTGGTCTTGGACCTTTGCCAAAAGTATTGCACATTTTTCTAGGTCAATTGTGGGTCACTGAATTAAACCATATAGTATTTGCATTTGGGCATTTAAATCCTATAAAATATATTAAATGCCCAAATAATCACAAACTGAAATGGTTACTGTTGGAAATATTCCAAACAGTGGCCACAGTCAGTTGCATGATTTTTGGAAATGCTCTGGCATTTTTAATAAAGCCAAACACAATTACAGAAAATAGAAATAAAATAAAGAGAGAGAGAAAGAAAAGACCTGTACCTGGGCCACTTACCTATAGCCGGCCCAGCTGCACCAGTCCAGCCCACCGTGGCAGGGCGACTGTCTTCAACCTCTGCCAGTAGGCAGAGGCGAGGTCGCACGTGCGCACGCGGATGCCTCAACCTCCTACTTCGCGGTGGCAGCCTCCCCGACATCCTCGCGACGCCACGGAGACGCCCAGAGCCTCCCCTCGTTCTCCCTCTTCCTCTAGCTATCACTTCCTCTCTTCCCGTGAGCCCGAGAGCGCCGTCGTGGGCTACCGCACCCGCCGCCGTCACCTTGCCTCCCCGAGCTATCCAACGCCTCCGCCACCTCGCGCTTCACCTCTGAGCCGAAGGAAGGAAGCACGGAGGCCCTGAGCCGCCGCCATCGTCTTCGTCCTCAAGCTCGGCCACCGACGGCCGCCGCCTCCGGTTCGTCGTCTCCGGAACGCCCCCGAGCCCTCTGACCCTCCCTGCGTGTTCACTGTGAGGCCCCACACCTTTTCCCCCATCTCCCATGCTTGTCCGCTTCCTCTAGGCCGTAGTTGCACGGACGCCGAAGCTCCCCGCCGCCATGGCCGATGGCTCCCGTGCTCCCGAGCCCCTCATTTCGCCCGTGGCACCAACCTGCCCTGTAGATGCTCTTGCGCAACACCGTTTGCTCCAGCCCGCGCCAGAACCCCGTAGCTGCTCGAACCGAGCCACTGCCGCCGCCAACGCTCGCCGCCGGCGATGCTCCCGGCCACCCCGCCGCCTCTTGTCCGGTCCTTTGGATACGGACGAGCGAGAGACCCTCCCTGGTGACAGCAGCGCGACGAACCGCCGTCCCTAACGCAAGTCCGGCAAGCTCTCTTTGTCGGTTTGGTCGTCGCCGGCGTAGATCCGGTGATGATGATGTGGCGCTACCATTAGCAGCTAACACCACTAATTAAACCCACTTTCTAGACACTGACAGTGGGCCCTGCTGCCTAATTAAGCCGCTAGTTAGATTTAAGTTAGATTAATTAACAAAACCAGCGGACCCACGGCCGTGGCGACCTGGCGGCGTGGCCGTTGACCTGACCCCACCTGCGTGACTTCACGCAAAGACCTTTGGGTCACTGATAGTGGACCCCACTGGTCAGGTTTTACCAGGACCAGCCGCTGTTGACTTGATGACGTCACCCTGACGCAATGCTGACGCAATAAATCATTTACTGGATTTATTTTTATTCAGAAATTCCAGAAAATAGTATAAACTTCTAAAATTCATAGAAATTAATCCGTAACTCCAAATCAAATAAATTATATATGAAAAATGATCAGAAAAATCCAATCTATCTATCTGCACTGGTTCCATGCATGTTTAAGCAACTTAACCTTGCTGTTTAGTGCAAAACATGATAATGCACTATTTGAATTCATAATTTGAATTTGGGGTTGAACCTTTGGTTCAATATGACCCAAATCCATCTGGTTGTAGCTGCATTAGGCCAACACACTCATATTGCCATATCATGAGCATGCATCATATTGTGCATTGCATTGATTGTGTTTCCTTCTCTGTTACCGGTATTTGTCCCCTCTCGGTAGACGATGTTCCGACGTTGTGATCGTTGACGCTGATGAAGACTCAATGCTATCTTCAGAAGTGCCAGGCAAGCAAAACCCCCTTGTCCATTCCGATACAATCCCACTCTCTTGCTCCTGCTCTCTTTTACTGCATTAGGACAACAACGCTTCAACTGTTACATGCTGCGGTAGTTGAACCCTTTCCTCTGCATGACCTGTCATTGCCACAATAAATAGATGAAACCCACTAGCATGAGTAGGAGTTGTTTGAGCCTTGATGTGCCTACTCATCCATGCTTGTTTGTCATGCCTGCTATTGCTTAGAGTTGTGCTGTGTCGATTCATCGGGGATGAATTGGAATGTGGTGAACATGCCCTACTGTTGAGAGCTAAGTGTGTGAACACGATTTGGTAAAGGAAGCGATGAGAGGCCATGTAGGAGTACATGGTGGGTTGTCTCATTGAAGCCGTCCTCAGGAACTGAGTTCTGTGTTTGTGATCCATGACCTGTTACTACCATGCATTGGAATGCTTAAGTGCCCCTCTCGACTTCTTAACCACCCTTGTCCTCTGTCGGGGAGTTGCAAGTAGTTTACGGTGTTTGTAGTATCTTTGGAGGCCGTGGGCGATCTTGACACGAGGGTGGGCTGTGATGCGGTAGGCATGTGGCCGGGTATGCAGGGCGCCCGTTTGGTGTCGCGGAACCCTGTACACATCGTTCGGGGCCGTATGTGGAAACCTCGGCCGGACTCCCTACGGATGGAAGCTGAATAGGCAATAACCTGGACTAGAGACTTGAGTGTTTAGGTAGGTCGTGGCCGACACCCTCGCTGGGCTTCCGCTTGAAGGTTGCCGAGTACATGTCGTGTAAACGGCGGTAAGTGGTGAGAGCGTGTGTGAAGAAGTACACCCCTGCAGGGTTATCATCATCTATTCTAATAGCCGTGTCCGCGGTAAAGGACTTCTGGGTTGCCTATAACAGTTCATAGACAAGTGAAAGTGGATACTCTAAAATGCGCAAGATAAGCGTGAGTGCTATGGATGGCGTTCTCGTAGGGAGACGGGAGCGGATCCATAGTGGTGTATTGTTATGGTGAATATGTGGACTCGTGTGCGCCACCTCAAAAGAGTTACTTGCTGTCGTAGTTTAGGATAGCCACCGAGTCAAAGCTGGCTTGCTGCAGTTAAACTCCACCACCCCCTTTGTTGATAATGATGCATATGTAGCTAGTTCTGATGTAAGTCTTCTTGGGTACATTTGTACTCATGTTTGCCTATTTTATGTTTTGCGAGAGACGTCGGTCTCGCTAGTAGTTCCGATGTGGACTTGACGTTTAGCTTGTTACCTCAGCTACGATCTTGTGCCCTCGGCAGATCTGGTAGATAGTCGGGCTTCCAAGCCTTTTTCATTTGTAGATGTACGTACTCGGACATGTTAAGCTTCCGCATGTGCTTTGATTTGTATGCTCTGAATGTTGGGTCATGAGACCCATGTTTGTAATATCTCGCTCCTCGAGCCTATTGAATAAATACTTGAGTCGAGAGTCTTGTTGTGATGGCATGTTGTATTTGCACATATCGAGCATATTGTGTGTATGATTTTGAAATGCTTGGTATGTGTGGGATCCGACAACCTAGTTGTTTATCCTTGGTAGCCTCTCTTATGGGGAAATGTAGTCTTGTGCTTCCATGAGCCATAGTAGTCACTTCTGACCGGTTCACCGGAGTTACGCTAGCCCAAAGCACTACCGCTCGGAACACTTGAATGGCCGGCATGTGTTTCACTTCGTTCTCGTGGTTCTGCCCTTCGGGAAATGTCACGCGGTGACATCCGAGTCCTGCCTTACTGCTACAGCCGGGTTCCGAGTCCTGTTAGCCCAAAGGTTACAGCCCGGATTTGCACGCCGTCAATCGACATGCTCGATGTTGATTCATGTATGCCTGTCCCTATAAGTTAAGCGCCACTTTGGGTTCACGACTAGTCATGTCGGCCGAGTTCTGTCATATGGATGCTAGCGACACTATCATATACGTGAGCCAAAAGGCTAAACGGTCCCGGGCCATGGTAAGGCGACACCCGTGGGAATACCGTGCGTGAGGCCGCAAAGTGATATGAGGTGTTACCGGCTAGATCGATGTGACTTGGAATCGGGGTCCTGACAGTTATGTTATGGATGAAGAAACGGCTAGAGACTTCTTTGCTTGCAATGATAGAGAGGATCTTAAGAAATTGTTAGCTAAGCTGAAAGAAAAATCCTTGAATGCTAGAATGAAATATGATCCCGCTTTTGCTACTTCACCTATTTTTGTTAGTGATAAGGATTATGAATTCTCTGTCGATCCGGATTTAATTACCTGGGTTGAATCTGATCCTTTTCATGGTTATGAATCTGAAACTGTTGTGGCACATCTTACTAAATTGAATGATATAGCCACCCTATTTGCTCATGAGGAAAAAATTCGCTATTACTATAATCTCAAATTTTTTCCTTTTCTCATTAAAGGGTGATGCTAAGTTATGGTTTAATTCTCTTGCTCCTGGTTGTGTGCGTAGTCCCCAGGATATGATTTACTACTTCTCTGCAAAATATTTCCCCGCTCATAAGAAACAAGCTGCTTTAAGGGAAATATTTAATTTTGTGAAAATTGAAGATGAGAGTCTCCCACGAGCTTGGGGGAGGCTTCTCCAATTACTTAATGCTTTGCCTGATCATCCTCTCAAGAAAAATGAAATACTTGATATCTTTTATAATGGACTAACCGATGCTTCCAAACACCACCTGGATAGTTGTGCTGGTTGTGTTTTCAGGGAAAGAACTGTCGAGCAAGCTGAATTGCTATTGAATAATATATTGAGTAATGATAATGATGGGAGACTTCCTGAACCAACTCCTATCCAACTCCGAAGAAAAGGGGTATTCTATTTCTCAGTCCTGAAGATATGCAAGAGGCAAAGAAATCTATGAAAGAAAAAGGTATTAAAGCTGAAGATGTTAAGAATGTACCACCTATTGAAGAAATACATGGTCTTGATAACCCGGCATAGGTAGTAGAGGTAAACTCTCGCCGTAGATTTGATGAAGGTGATATACCTCATAATAAGTCTGCTAGTCAATGCTTGGATGAATTTGATAATTTTATTGCTAAACAAGAAAACTTGAATGCTTATGTTAGTAGACAACTGAAACGTAATGCTTACATGCTTGACCACTTGGGTGATTATATGAGTAGAATCATTAATGATCTCAAGCTTATTAGTAAACACGCTTCCATGGTAACAACTCAAGTAGAACAAGTACTTAAGGCTCAAGATGATTTGCTTAATGAGTTGAATAGTAAGAATAATGATAATGATGTTAGGATTATGACTAGAGGTGGTAAAATGACCCAGGAACCCTTGTATCCTGAGGGCCATCCTAAGAGAGTTGAGCAAGATTCTCATAGAATTAATACTGATGCACCTAGTCCTTCTAATAAAAAGAAAAAGAAAACTAATAGGACTTTGCATGCTAGCGAATCTGCCACAGACACACCTGAGAATCCTAATGATATTTCTATTTCTGATGCTGAGACACAATCTGGTAATGAACATGAACCTAGTGATAATGTTAATGATGATGTTCATGTTGATGCTCAACCTAGTAATGATAATGATGTAGAGATTGAACCTGCTATCGATCAACCCACAATCAAAGAATCAATGTTATGATAAGAGAGACTTTGTTGCTAGGAAGCATGGTAAAGAAAGAGAACCATGGGTTCAGAAACTTATGCCCTTTCCTCCTAAGCCATCCAAGAAAAAGGATGATGAGGATTTTGAGCGCTTTCTTTGAAATGATTAGACCTATCTTTTTGCGTATGCATTTGACTAATATGCTTAAAATGCCTCCTTATGCTAAGTATATGAAAGATATTGTTAGTAATAGAAGAAAGATACCGGAAGCTGAAATTTCCACCGTGCTTGCTAATTATACTTTTAAGGGTGGAATACCAAAGAAACTTGGAGATCCAGGAGTACCAACTATACCATGCTCCATTAAAAGAAACTATGTTAAAACTACTTTATGTGATCTTGGAGTCGGTGTTAGTGTTATGCCTTTCTCTTTGTATCATAGACTTGAGTCGAATAAGTTGACACCTACTAAAATCTCTCGGTAAATGGCTAATAAATCAACTGCTATACCCATCGGTATTTGTGAGTATGTGCCTATTGTGGTTGCAAACGTTACTATCTTAACAGACTTTGTTATTCTTGAGGACGACAGTATGTCAATTATTCTTGGTAGACCCTTTTTGAATACTGCAGGGGCTGTTATTGATTGCAACAAAGGCAATGTAACTTTTCATGTTAATGGTAATGAGCATGCGATACACTTTCCGAAGAAACAACCTCATGTTCATAGTATCAATTCTATTGGAAAAATTCCAACTATTACTATAGGAGGTTTTGAATTCCCTCTTCCTACTGCCAAGAAGAAATATGACATTCTTATTGTTGGGGAAATGCATATCCCCGTTGAGGTAACCTAGTGTTATTCGAAAGTTCTCCGGTTTCATGTCATTCGAGAGAAGTTTGTTAATAAGACTTGATCAACCTTGTTAATGGATTCCTTTTGACGAGCATGAGATGGATGAATTTAGAAAGCACAACTTTCTGTACCCACTTTTTACTTTCTGTTATTTAGATTAAATATAGAAAAAATGGTATTTTTTGTCTGTTTTCTGAATTATCCGTGTAATAAAAAATGTCCTGAAAATAAAAGTTCTCCAAAGGCTCTAAAAATTTAGTATGATTCTTATAGAATATTTAAGAATTTCTGGAACTCCGAACACGCCAGGGGGCCTCACCAGCTGGCCACAAGGGTGGAGGGCGCGCTCCACTTATTCCAGCACTCATCCTCTCCTTCTTCCTCCAGGAAAAATCACTCCATAGCTCAAACTCGTGTTCTTGCTATCTTGCTGCCATTTTCGATCTCCTTGCTCAAAGCTCCATTCACAAAACTGCTTTGGGGGATTGTTCTTCGGTATGTGACTCCTCCAATGGTCCAATTAGTTTTAGTTCTAGTGCTCTATTTATTGCAAATTTTTGCTGCTGTGGTGACCGTGTTCTTGAGGTTGCATGTCAAATTTATATGGTTTAAAGTGGTTTTGATGCATGATATAGCCTCTAGGCACTTGTGGGAGTAGTTGCTATCAATTTTATTGAGTTTGGTTCACTTTTTATATTGAGTCACTAAAAATTTCAGAAATTTTCATAGGGAGAAAATGATGAGGAGATTGTTGAGAGGCTCCTCGAGCCGGGGTTCAAAGGAAAAAAGAAATGAGGAGAAGGAAAGGCCCAAGTATAATCTTCCTCGCGCCGCGGAGATTTGGCCGTGTGAATGGCCATGTGATGCATTCTTACAAGTAGCCGGAATTTATGAGGATTTCTATTATTTGGCTAGGAACGCAGGCATCACCGACTTCCTCCTCGACCAGTGTGATCAGTATCTTCTACTCACTAATACTTTCGTGTAAAAAATTTCATTTTCATGCTAGGAAATCACCAGCCACGGTAGACCTTTAATTATATGATGAGTAGAAGGAAATGACGCTTTATGACTTTTGTGAGGCATGTAAATTACCTTATGAGGTAGCGTCGAGGAACCACATCCTAGTGATGTGGAAGGTGTTATTGCTGAATTACCGTAAGGGAAAACAAAGGAGTGTCGAGAGCGAGAGTGGCTAGTATACATTTCCCTGTTTTACGTTATTACTTATTATTTGCTGGGAGATGTTTAATTGGATGAGGGGAGAGTGGAGGCCTTAGTGCTCCAGACCTCGCTATTTTGCGCCATGCTTTACATAGAGATAGAACTTACAGTTTAGGCGCTATGGTTGCTAAACGGTTGAGTATGAACCGTAGAAAGGGTCCTATTTTCGGAGGCATCTTCGCCTCCCGCCTTGCTAAACACTTTGAGATACCCATTAGGCATTATGGAAAAGAGGAGAAACTGCTACCTTTGTATATTTAGATTATGACAACATGGTAGCGCATAAGTTTATACGCCGTGATGAGGAAAAAAGACTTATTTATAACCTGGTATTTAGCGAGGTCACCTTTCATATTTTTACCTTGCCAGCACCTATTTTGTTCGATATTCATTCAGGCAGGTACTTTGTTTTGCCCACGGACATTCATGCATACTGGGAGGGGACACGATCCCCACCTCCCGAGCCAGAGCTATCACCTGATCCATACCAGGAGTCTATTTATCAGTGGGATCCATAGGAGCTCGCTAACCAGTGGAACCCCCAGGATCCTCCTCAATACACGGAAGAGAACTACTTTGATCCATGGGCATAGACCAATTTAGGCCAAAAGCCTAAGCTTGGGGGAGTACATATTTCTCACCGACATTACATTCATGTTCACACACTCATTTAAGTTGTCGGTGTTCATACTCTTTCATTGTATTATCCATGCTAGTTTATTTCTTTCTTCTTCCCGCTTTCTTCTTGTGTGTTTGATAAACCTTAAGAAAAACCAAAAAATAGTTGTAGTTAGTTTACTTTCTATGCATGCTTAGTAGTAAAATTAAAAGAAGACCCAAAAGTATTTCTCGTGCTTGTTGGGAGCTTTCCGTGTAAATAGTTTTTCTCGTTCTTGTATCTTTTCTTGGAAAAATAAAAACTCCAAAAATATTTTAGTGTGTTTCTTTGAATTTCTTTTCTTTTCTTTGGGGGTCGAGAGGAGAAGACCACGATAAAAATGTTGAGTGGCTCTCATATGCATTAATGTTGATCTAACAAAGAGCCCATATTACCTTGTCTTCTCTTTTGAATAAATGGTTGCAGATTCCTGCTTAGTCCAGTGCACATGCACTATTATTATTATACACACCGTTCGGTCATGCAAGTGAAAGGCAATAATGATGATATATGATGAATTGATTGAGATGAAGAAAAGCTGGTATGAACTCAACCTATCTTGTTTTTGTAAATATGATTAGTTCATCGTTCCTGATCCAGCCTATTATGAATGGAACATGTTTGCAATGACAATTAGAGATTATAGTTACTCATGCCATGCTTAATTAGCTAGGAGTTTATAATGGTTTACCTTGCGTGCCAACATGGAAATTAAAATGGTTGTGATGTAGTATGATAGGGTGGTATCCTCCTTTGAATGATTCGAGTAGCTTGACTTGGCACATGTTCACTCATGTAGTTGAAACAAAATCAACATAGCCTTCACGATATTTATATTCATGGTGATTTATATCCTACTCATGCTTGCATTCAATGTTGGTTAATCTCAATGCATGTTTATATTTGTTGTCGCTCTCTAGTTGGTCGCTTCCCAGTCTTTTTCTAGGCTTCACTTGTACTAAGCGGGAATACTGCTTGTGCATCCACTTCCATAAACCCCAAGGTTATTCCATATGAGTCCACCATACCTTCCTATATGCGGTATTTACCTACCGTTCCAAGTAAATTTGCAAGTGCCAAACTCTAAACCTTCAAATGATAATCTGTTTTGTATGCTCGAATCGCTCATGTACCAACTAGGGTTGTCAATATCTTCCATCCTAGGTGGGTTATTCTCACGATGAGTGTTTATTCACTTGTCATTCACAAGAGAGTGGCTGGTAATCGGGATGCCCAGTTCCATGCTCGAAACCAAATCAAAATATAACTTCATATTTTTGCGCCAATATTTTTTATATATTCCAAAAATATTCTCCGTAAATTTTCAGGTCATTTCGAGAACTTTTATTTCTGCACAAAAATAACAGCAAGGCAATTCTGCTGAAAACAACGTTAGTCCGGGTTAGTTCCATTAATATTATGCAAATTAGAGTCCAAAACAAGGGCAAAAGAGTTTGGAAAAGTAGATACGATGGAGACGTATTGACTCCCCCAAGCTTAACCCATTGTTTGTCCTCAAGCAATTCAGTTGACAAACTGAAAGTGACAAAGAAAAACTTTTACAAACTTTGTTTAATCTTGTTGTTGCAAATATGTATAGCCAGCATTCAGGTTTTCAACAAAGATTATGAACTAACCATATTCACAATAACATTTAGGTCTCACATTTAATCATATCAATGACATAATCAACTAGGGAGCAATAATAATAAATCTCGGATCACAACACTTTTCCAAAACAATCATGATATGACATGACAAAATGGTATCTCGCTAGCCCTTTCCGAGACCGCAAAACATAAATGCAGAGCTCCCCTGAAGATCAAGGACTGAATAGACATTATAATTCATGGCAAAAGAAATCCAGCCACACTCATACTCAATATCAATTAGTAGCAAAGCATACAAATGATAGTGGTGCTCTCCAACTGGTGCCTTTTTATAAGAGGATGATGACTCAGCAATAAAAGTAAATAGATAGGCCCTTCGCAGAGGGAATCAGGGATTTGTAGAGGTGCCAGAGCTCAAGCTTTTGAAACAAAGATGAATATAATTTTGAGCGGTATGCTTTCATTGTCAACATAACAACCAAGAGATCTCATTATCTTCCATGCTAGATACATTATAGGTGGTTCCCAAACAGATGGTAAAGTTTTTATGCCCCCTTCGCCAACAAGCACACTCCACGGCTGATCCGAAACAACAGACACCGTCCATACCGACAACAGTCCTGGGCGAGTTTTGTTTGAAGTTATATTTTGATTTGATTTCGAGCATGGAACTAGGCATCCCGATTACCAGCCACTCTCTCATGAATGACAAGTGAATAAACAATCATCGTGAGAATAACCCACCTAGCATGGAAGATACTGACAGCCCAGTCGCTACATGAGCGATTCGGGCATACAATACATATTATTATTTGAAGGTTTAGAGTTTGGAACATGCAAATTTACTTGGAACGGCAGGTAAATACCACATATAGGTAGGTATGGTGGACTCATATGGAACAACTTTGGGTTTATGGAAGTGGATGCACAAGCAGTATTCCCGCTTAGTACACGTGAAGGCTTGTAAAAGATTGAGGAGAAACCAACTAGAGAGCGACAACAGTCATAAACATGCATTGAGATTAACCAACATTGAGTGCAAGCATGAGTAGGATATAAATCACCATGAACATAAATATCGTGGAGGCTATGTTGTTTTCGTTTCAACTACATGCATGAACATGTGCCAAGTCAAGCCACTCGAATCATTCAAAGAGGATACCATCCTATCATACTACATCACAACCATTCTAAAAGCATGTTGGCACACAAGGTAAATCATTATCAACTCCTAGCTAATTAAGCACGTCATGAGTAACTATAGTCTATAATCTCTAATTGTCATTGTAAACATGTTTCATTCATAATGGGCTGAATCAAGAACGATGAACTAATCATATTTACAAAAAAAATAGGTTGAGTTCATACCTGCTTTTCCTCATCTCAATCATTTCATTAGATATCGTCGTTATTGCCTTTCACTTGCACGACTGAACGATGTGGATAATAATAATAGTGCACGTGCATTGGACTAAACTGGAATTAGCAAACATTTATTCAAAGGAGAAGACAAGGTAATATGGGTTCTATGTTAGATCAACAATAATGGATATGAGAGCCACCCAATATTTTCATCGTGGTCTTCTCCTTACGACCCAGAAAAAGGAAAAATAATTTCAAAGAAGCACACTGGAATATTTTTGGAGTTTTTGTTTTTCTGAAGAAAGTAAAACAAGAACGAGGAAAACTATTTACATGGGAAAGCTCCCAAGAAGCAAAAGAAGAACATAAAATCTTTCTGGGTTTTCTTTTAATACTACTACTAGGTTAATCTAGAAAGGAAAATTAAAAAGATGTGAAAGCTAATTTTTTTTTATTTTCTCAAAGTTTTTCAAACACACAAGAAGAAAGCGAGAAAAATAAACTAGCATGGATAATATAATGAAAAAGTATGAATGCCAACAACTGAAATGAGTTTGTCAACATGAATTTAATGTCAGTGAGAAATACGTACTCCCCCAAGCTTAGGCTTTTGGCCTAAGTTGGTCTATGACCATGGCTGGCCTGGCGGATATCCAAAGTTATAGTCGAGGTTGTACTAGGATGTGGCAGCTACCGCTTGGAGAGCTGCCTCGTGGTGGCGAGCGGCCTCCACTGCTCTCTTATACTCATCTGCCTCCTCTCTAGTTATGAAGTGTCTCCTTTTTACCTTAAAGTCAAAGAAGGCAGGAGCGGGAAGCGTAATATAGAAGACGCGCTCCCTGTCAAAGATTAGTGGGTACAGGAGGGACTATTCGCTCCTCTCAAGAAATTGGTAGCGCACCATGGCATTATAATCAAGGAAAGCAGGAGGTAACTCAATGTCACCCTCCCTTATGGGTACCCCAAGATAATCAGCTAAACGGGTGGCATAAATTCCACCCAAGAAATCTTCATCTTTAGCATTAACATGTAACCTCCTTGCAATAATAGCCCCCAAGTTATATCGTTTATCACCTAATACCGCACACTTGAGGATACTAAGATCTGATGCGCAAAGGTGACTATGATCATGTTTACCATTTATGCATCTACCTATAAAGAGAGCAAAATAATGTATGGCAAGAAGGTGAATTCTCCCTATGGTAGCTTGTGTAATATTTCTAGTTTCTCCCATAGTGATGCTAGCAAGGAAAACATTATAATCATTTTTACGAGGTTCACTACGCATACCCCATTGCAGAATCTTGCATGCATCATTAAAATCTTCTAGGTCCATGGTAGATGATTCATCATAAAGATCAAATAGAACAAAATGAGTATTGCGGTGGGATGTAAACTTAAATCTTTGCACAAATGAATCAGTGAGATGATAGTACTGACGTCACTTATCTGACACGAAGCTCTCAAGGCCAGAATTTTGCACGTACGCATCAAATTCCTCCTTAAAACCTGCATGAACCATGAATTGATCCAACGACCACTCGCAAGGCTATACTAGAGCTTCTCTTGGTGGCTCAAGGTCAGGCTCACGAATCGCGAGCCTTGGGGCTTTTTTCCTCGAGGAACCACCTTGGTATATCTTGCTAAACATTTTTCTTCCTATGAAAAATTTCTGAAATTTTTAGTGACTCAAAATAAAAGTAAACAAAACTCAATAAGATTGATAGTAACTACTCCCACAAGTGTCTATAGGTTATATCATGCATCAAAACTACTTGGGACCATATAAATTTGACATGCAAGCTCAAGAGCAAGGTCACCACAGCAGCAAAAATTCGCAATAAATAAAGCACTATAACAAAAACTAATTGGACCATTGGAGGAGTCACATACCGAAGAACAATCCGCCAAAACAGTTTTGCGAATGGAGCTTTGAGCTAGGAGATCAAAAATGGCAGCAAAATGAGCTAGAACATGAGTTTGAGCAATGGTGGGATTTTTTCTGGAGGAAGACAAAGTGGATGGGTGCTGCAATAAGTGAGGGGAACCCATTTGGGGCCCAAACCACCTAGGCGCGCCCTGTGGGCTTGTGGCCCATTGGTGCATTCCCCTGTTGTGTTTTTAGTGCCAGAATTTCTCAAATATTCTAGAAAAAATCATACTAAAATTTGAGGGCATTTGGAGAACTTTTATTTTCGGGACATTTTTTATTGCACGGATAATTCAGAAATAGATGAATAATAGTATTTTTGCTTTATTTATTCTAAATAACAGAAAGTAAAAAGTGGGTACAGAGAGTTGTGTTTACTAAATTCATCCATCTCATGCCCATCAAAAGGAATCCACTAACAAGGTTGATCAAGTCTTATTAACAAACTTCTTTCGAATGACATGAAACCGGAGAATTTTTGTATAACACTAGGTTACCTCAACGGGGATATGCATGTCCCCAACAATAAGAATATCATATTTCTTTTTGATAGTAGGAACAGGGAATTCTAAACCTCCAATAGCAATAGTTGAAAATTTTCCAATAGAATTGATGCTATTAACTTGAGGTTATTTCTTCGGAAAGTGTACTGTATGCTCATTACCATTAACATGAAAAGTGACATTGCCCTTGTTGCAACCAATAATATCCCCCGCAGTATTCAAAAAGGGTCTACCAAGGATGATCGACATACTGTCGTCCTCGGGGATATCAAGAATAACAAAGTCCGTTAAGATAGTAACATTTGCAACTACGACATGTACATCCTCAAAAATACCGATGGGTATAGCAGTTGATTTATCAACCATTTGCAAGGAGATTTTAGTAGGTGTCAACTCATTCAAATCAAGTCTATGATACAAAGACAAAGGCATAACACTAACACCGGCTCCCAAATCACATAAAGCAGTTTTTAACATACTTTCTTTTAATGGAGCATGGTATATTTGGTATTCGTGGATCTCCAAGTTTGTTTGGTATTCCACCTTAAAAGTATAATTAGCAAGCATGGTGGAAATTTCAGCTTCCGATATTTTTCTTTTATTCGTAACAATTTCTTTCATGTACTTAGCATAAGGAGACATTTTCAAAATATCAGTCAAATGTATATGCAAAAAGACAGGTCTAAGCATTTCAACAAAATGCTCAAAATCCTCATCAGCCTTTTTCTTAGATGGTTTAGGAGGAAAGGGCATGGGGTTTTAAACCCATGTGTCGATGTTAAAACCGGCAGACCTCGGGGTAGGGGGGGTCCCGAGCTGTGGATCTAGAATCAATGGGGAACAAGGGACGATGAACGCAGTGTTTACCCAGATTTGAGCTCTCTCAAAGAGGTAATACCCTACGTCTATAATATGGTTTACAGAATAGATCTACCTCGAGATCCATATGAGCTAAACCCTAAGGCGATGAGGTGATGAATGTAGCTCTAGCCCTTAATACTAACAACCCTCGGTTTATATAGACACCGGTAGGGTTTGGGTTATCGAAGATAGATTACAATAAGGGTTTAAAGAGATCTTGCGCCTTCTTGACTTGGAGGGCACACCATGACTTCATAGATCTCCTATCACTATACGACTCCACAAGTCCGGCCCATGTACAATGTGCCGTCGCCCCAAGGACCCCTTAGTCCATGACTCCCTCAGTAGCCCCCGAACTTGCCTCCAATGCCAAGACTTGTAGCCGGCACCCACTCAGCCAACCAGTATTCGGCTTGTGAGGCGAGTTCCTCAATATGTTTCACCCATGTTCGGAACCAAGCGATGTCCAGAATCTGAAACGAAAGTTTCACTTAACACCAAAGGCAATAAAAATACCATTCAAACGTAAACGGTGCCTTCATCTGACAACTTTTTCTCTTTCAGCGAAGAGTCACCTCCGGCCATAATGCCGAGCAGTTACTATTTCTTGAAGCGCGGCTCGAGGCCGACACCACGTTTGACACGTCCCCTCGAGGTGGAGATCATGTCCCGCTTTTCGGGGGATATGGTTAATGATTTTGATTCCCCTCCCCACTCATAATGTTGGCATATCGGGAAGTGGAGAAGCCAATGGCATGGGAAAAGGAAATGAAATCCCAGGCCTGTCAGTAGTCTATAAAGAGGGGCTGCTATAGTCTGCATCCCACGCCTTCTTCCACCTTCCTCTTACGCAGACCTTCAAAGCTCCAACGCCCTTTCTCTGCTTCCACATCGAATCCCCCTTTGCCTCCTTTGACCATGGCCGGATCCGAAGCCAATGGGAAGTGGGAGGCCTCCAACGTCACTGAGGGGGACATCTTGAAGCTAAAGGAGGCCGGCTATTTGTCAGCCAACATCGCTCATCGGGCCCTCAAAGAGGGCCAGATCATCCCTACGCCCGGGCCGGGCGAAAGGGTCGTATTACTCCCCCATTTTCTTAAGGGGCTCAGATTTCCTCTGCACCCTTTCGTAAGGGGGTTGATGTTCTTTTACGGGCTAGATTTTCATGATCTAGCCCCCAATTCCCTCCTCCACATCTCAACCTTAATCGTCTTATGCGAATCGCTCCTTCGAGTTCAGCCGCACTTCGGTTTATGGGTGAAGGTGTTCAATGTCAAGCCCAAGGTGGTTGGCAGCGAGCATGCGGACTGTGGATGGGCCATGATTAGTAAACTGACGCAGGTCTAGTGGCCGGACGGCCACTTCGTCGTCACTGTACGAATGTGGCAAAAGGAGTGGTTTTACATCACCGAACCGAGGAAGGCCGCCTGGGGAGCAGCCCCCACATTCAGGTCCGGACCCCCTACCAGGCTGGCCTATGGACCAAGGCCCCGGACTGGGGGTGTGTCACCCACACGAAGGCATTGCAGAAGCGCGTTGACAACATAATAGAGATCGGCGCGAAGCTAGTTGATGTGGTCCAAATCATGCTCCACTGCCGACTCCTCCCTTGCCAAGAGAGGGCCAAGCCTATGTGGGAGCATGAGCCCGAGGATCCGGCCACTGTGCAACACCTCCATGGCATGACCCCTGACAAAATATGGGGCCAACTATTTCAGCCCCAGAAGGAGTGGCCAGTCGAGGGGAAGGACATCAGCCTTGATGCCGTGAACTCCCCAAAACAGGTGAGTAGGCTTCTACTCCAAGGAGTGTTCGGATATTCATACCGCGTTTGATTCAGCCTGACTTTGTATGTGGATTTTGCATGGCAGGTTTGCTAAGGCCAAGAAGATCAGTGGCCCGACGCCGCTGCCGAAAGAGCCCCGATCAGAGTAGCTGGAAAAGCTGCTGGTCGTAGTGCCCTATAAGGCGCCCGCCAAGAAGGGCAAGAAGAAAGAAGTACCGGAGGCTAGGGAGGGCATCCGCCACAGGGTTCATCTGGGCAACCGGTCCGGAGACACTGTAGCCTCATCCGTACAGGATGGGGACGGGGATGAGGACGAGGAGGAGAGTGCCTCCTCGCGCTCCAAAAAGAGGGCGGTGTCCGAGGACGTCGAGGAGGTCCAACCTTCTCCGGCCCCGAAGAGACGATGCCAGCCTAAGCTGGTCCTGTCTGACAGCTCGGACTCCGACAAGGATTCTGAGGCGTCCGAGAAGATCCCGAAGACGGGACCCAGGTGACGGTGTCCTGGACTAGGGGGTACTCACCACGTCGTCTCCCAACCAGCTGGATCGGGCCGAGGACCCCTCATGGAGGTTCACTCATGGGCCACTTCGGGCAGCCCATGCTGCATACAAGGAAGATCCCACGAGACTTGGCGCACAAGACGAGGACTCTCGTAAACCCTAGGCCTCTGGTGTGTTATATAAACCGAGGCCGGGCTAGTCAATAGGCAATCTAATATTCATTAATATAGTCTCGTGGTAGATACATGTACTCTGTACTATACCCACATCGAATATAATCAAGCAGGAGTAGGGTCTTACATCTTAGAGAGGGCCCGAACCTGGGTAAACATCGTGTCCCTCGTCTCCTGTTACCCATCGCTCCAAGACGCCTACTTAGTACTACGAGATACTCCGGATATAGAACCGACATTGGTGCTTTCATTGAGAGCCTGCCGGGTGATCGTGGCGGAACGATGGGATGATCAGGTGATATTTCTTCAGTTAGATCTTTTTTACATAAATTAGCTTTTCTGCAAAACCATTGCTGTCGCACCGTGCTGCTTTATTTAAAGTTGGATCTGGATGAAGAAAAGTTGGGTGGCGGCAGCCGTATTCGTCGCTTGCCGATACATCGGATCGGAGGTCCTGCTAGATGTCGTCGTAGAGCGATGTGATCTTTGACTGCGGCGTCCGAGGTTTTATCGCCCGTGGAACATTGGAATTTTCCTGTCGCCGTCACCAGCCGGAGTCACAAGCCAAGTCCCGTGGCCGATACCTACTACGGTTGACCTAAAAGTGAATCCACTCCATGCGAAGCATCAGCCCAGGAGAAAAGCTAAGTACTACTCATAGTTAATTACTAGCAAAAGGCCAAACGCAGACTAGTACTTGCTGCTACTGATTTGGCATAAATTTTTCAAAGATTCCGATTAGTATTAGTACTTGCTGACTCTCCAGACTTGATTGATGGTCACAGTACCTTCACGCGGGTTGCTACAAGTCTTGGTGCAGCAGTTTTTTTCTTCCTTGGACAGATATGTTTGACACGCATTGACAACCAGTGTGCGACTGCTTTGCATGAAGCTGGCGCGTCTCGTGATCTGATCGCAGTATGGCCTATGTTCGCGACCGCTACTTGGCGATACATCGGATCCGGACTCAATCTGAACCACGGGCAATCCAGCCGAAGAGATAGTGCGGAAGCCGTACCCTGACAGGGACTTGACTCCATGACAACACACAGACATGAAGATTTAATTCTTTTTCCTTTTTTTTAATTCTGCTCTTCACCAGCCGCTCGCAGTTCCTATAATCTTTTTCCAAAGATGCATAGATCTAGAGTACTACTAGTCTAATTGACGAGTACTAGTTTTTCAGCACGGTACCCATGATTTGGTAAGTGGATTCCAGTAATTTAAACACTGCTACTCCACGTAAAGGTCAAGACCCGTATATTCTTCGTACTGGCTGATAGTAGTTTTGTTCAGACTACTTTATTTTATTCCCTTTGGCCTGCTACATTCTTCGTCGCCAAACAGATTGTGTTTCTCCTGGCTATTTGGTTAGCTCCTAAAATTATTGCACATAGAATATTTTCTGTTATTTTGCACTGCATTATTTTTGTAGGGATATCTTGTCGACACGTGTGCACAATGTCGGTCTAGCCGGCGTCTTGTTGTCACTGAGGCTGGCCGCTATGATGGACTAGCAGCATACACGACTTGTGAGGACATGCTGCGCATCATGGGAGATCCTGAACGGCTGCGTCCCAGCCGAGCACGCGCACACAACATCAAGCTAGCGCCGACACTAGTACTGTCACTAGACGCATATCCATGAACGCCCGCACGTGTCTCTTTGGATCGCTACAACAAATAAACCAGGTGCTATTAATCCTACTCATTTATTGCTTGCATGGGCTTATTTTTCCCGAGGAATATTACTCTGGTTTGTTCCATCCTCTGTACACAGGACTGTCAAATGTTGGTCGCATTAATGATGGCCGCGTGATGGTTCGGTCCGTTTCCCGCCTGCAGTTCGGCAAACGCCGGATCGAAAACTCAGAACGCTTTGAGAATTTAGGCTTTGTCACGCCTTCACCGCATGACACCAACGCCCTGCATCGACATTGGCTTCGGCGCCAGGCCACATCTCTTTTAAAAATATCTTGCGTAAACTAATTCTGCAAGGATTTTTTTAAATATATTTATATTATTATTTTTGGACTGCACCATTTCCTGTGTGTAGGTAAATGACTTCGACAGTGTCACGCGGTCAATTCAGCAAACCAACGTCATCGTCCCAATCGGCATAAATTGGCTCGAATCGCCATACCGGCATGTTCGGTTGCCTCGAGGACTTCGGTATCACCGAAAGAGCTATACCTCGGCGGGTGTTCGGCGCATGAGCCATATTTCTATTATTATTCGCTTTGCTTAAAATATTAATTATGCAACGATTTTTTTTACTTTATTATTATTACCTCTGCCTTGCACTATCGTATGTGTGCAGATAATTAATTGTTTTGCTGCGTCACACAGTCACCTCGGCGTACGGAGTCGTCCTCTCGCTTCCATCAACCAAATTCCACCGTCACCATGGTGAGATAGCCTGTGTCGCCATCGTCGCATCGTTGCTTCATCAAACTAACGTTCACCATGCCGACCTGTTTCGACACGTCGACTGACATGGGGGCTTCATTATCACGCTGCTGAACTACTCTGTCTCCTCGGCTGGACCAAGGGCTTCGCCTCGGCACTTCGGCACTATCGTGCTATGACTTCATCAACCGAGCTTTTTGCTTGGGTACGTCACGACCATCTTGGGGATTGGGACCTTGAGCCGCTACAAGCTCGGTCCACGTCACACCGAGCACATTAACCAGCTAAGTCGCTTTCGTGCTAAAAAACATTTGGTTTTAAATTTTGTTCGGTTTGACCAAGTGTTATACTTTTTTTTTACAAAAAGTCGTTTGCGGAAAACTTTCTTTGTCAAAACCTCGTTTGTTACAAACAAATTCAAATACCCCGTTTAGTTGGGGGCTTCCTTTATGAAGCCCTTCCTCTGGCATATGATTATACTTGTATGGCTTTGTTCCTTGTTCGTGTATTACGGCACAATATGCACCATGTTCACTTAAGTGTTCCGCAAGCTGGGTTGCCTTGCTCCTGTGTTTACCCCTACGTTGCCGATTGTTCGGCTAGGGAGTAAAGGGAGCACCTCTGTGATTGTCACGATCGGGTTATCCGAGCTCGGACCTCAGACTGGGTGAAGCCGAAAGCTAGCGCTCTTATTGTTTTCAATCATGGTCGGCACACAACGGAACTCATGAGTACAAAAAATCTATTGCACAAGTCTCATAGTAACAATGAGCAACCAAAGAAAGGTATCGGTGGGGGTACTATTTTCTTCGAAGATGCTTCTTACACCTCGTCAGTAATATAGCATAAGTCCCCTGTGCGCGCTTTGTCTGTTACAGCCTTGTGGCCTGATTGCCTGGTTATCGGAAACACCGTCGATATTCTCGACAGGTGGAGTACATAACACTTTTCGGCCCTTGACCGACGAGGGAGAAGCCGACGGTCGGTTAAGACGCGTTTAAAGTTCGGGTGAACACATATATGATATAATTACTTCGGTACATACAATCATTATAAATGAAATTCTTTTACCCAAGTCACTTGGGGGCTCTTAAATTAGTATGAGCCGTTTTTGTTAGTCGCTACACAGTTTTTTTCTACCACTCCTTTCTCGACTCAGGTGTATGATCAATAGCCGGGTAGCCTGGTTTCTCTCAAAAGTCGCTCGCGTTTAGTTTGCTAAACTGGCCATGATGTCACGTCGAGTGTACTTGCGAATATCATCTGCGTTCGCCGTCTTGCATAGATCAGTAAGACCAATTTCAGTGACGGTCCACAGATCGCTGTCCATTGCCATGAGGCGCTTCCTCATCATGGCCTTCCACTTGGGATAATCATGACCGTCAAAGATAGGGCATGTCACTTTCTTCATACCTGCGGTCAACATAACTAAAAACTCCAGGTGGTTAAACCAAAATCACACAGAACAAGGGAGTACCTTGCTCTGATACCAATTGAAAGTGCGTTATATCGACTAGAGGGGGGGTGAATAGGCGATTTTTATGAATTCTTCAATGAGGAATTTGCCGGTGAGGAAATTCCTAAGTGAAGAACTACTTAGAACGGAATAAGTACTCAGAAGTAAGCATAAGAGAATGCGGGCATGGTCATCACGATGAAATGAAGACAATCAAAGAGTACAGAAAGCGTAAACACATGATAACACAAGATGAAGACAAACAGACTGAAGAAATTGAACTGAGGAAATTGAGAAAGTCTTGACCAAAGTCTTCAAACACAGATATGAACGAACACCGAACACAAGAATGAGGAAATGAAAGAGTTGAGGAAATAGAACCAGTTAGGTTGGTGAAGACAATGATTTGGTAGACCAGTTCAAGCTGCTTTGTCTCGATTGTACATCCGGTTGGAGCGGTGAGTATTTAAACTCGAGGACACACAGTCCGGACACCTGGGCCATTGAAAGGCAGCTCAGACACCAAGTCCTCACCGTATTCTCCTTGAACTAAGGTCACACAGACCTCGTCCAATCACTCGTGGTAAGTCTTCAGCGACTTCCAAACCTTCACAGACTTGGTCACTCGGCGATCCACAATTCCTCTTGGATGCTCTAGACCATGACGCCTAACCGTCTGGAAGAAGCACAGTCTTCAAAGGTAACAAGCGTCGGATCCACGCAGGATCAATCTCTTCAGTGATGCTCAATCACTTTGGGTTTATAGGGGTTTAGTTTTCGGGTTTTTCCTCACTCGATGATTTTCGCTCAAAGTCCTCGGAGGGTGGGTTGCTCTCAAATGACAAGTGTCAAGTTCTCTCGGAGCAGCCAACCAGCTAGTGGTTGTAGGGGGCGGCTATTTGTAGCCTAGGGAGCAACCCGACATGATAAGACATAAATGCCCTTCAATGATATGACCGTTAGGTGGATAAGATATTTTGGGACAGCTGGTGCGCAGCATAGCAATGGTCGGAAATTTGACTCTCAAATTCCTCAGGGCTATCATGTTCCTCATCGTAGGCAATCCGACCTGGCGAATTCCTAACTCCTCGGTCAGAACAAATTCTCAGTGACGGAAGAACTTCGTCTCATCCTTTGAAGAAAGTGACTGAACTGTATGAGATTTCCAAAGGCTTCACTTTCGAAGGGATTGGTAGGTGTAGGATTTTGAGTTGAGCATCACATGGAAAATTTCCCTTAGTATTTCCTCGACCCCCTTTAACAAAGACGGTGTTTCCTATGACTCAAGAGAGAGAAAGCGAAACTACGAAAATAAAAGTCTTCACGCTTCATGTTCCTCAAATGAATACCAAGTCTTCAAGGTCACACCAATTTCTTCACTTTCAAAGTCTTGAGAAAGTCTTGAGAATATCAAAGTCTTGATCGAAGAACTTCATTTTTAGGGGTCGACTTTCTCTATAAATATCAAACTCCTCATAGACTTATAGACCTGTGTACACTCACAAACGCATTAGTCCCTTAACCTATAAGTCTTCAATACACCAAAATCACTAAGGGGCACTAGATGCACTTACAATCTCCCGCTTTTTGGTGATTGATGACAATATAGGTTAAGTTTTCAACGGGGATAAACATATGAAGTGTAAATACTGATATTGAGGAATTTGATTGCAAGATATATAAGAACTCCCCCTGAAGATGTGCATAGTGAGGAATTTGCTTTTGAGGCATTGCACATTTGAAGAGTTGAATCATGGAGATCTCCCCCTATATCTTGTAATTCATACACGCATTTGACATATAATATGAAGAATTTGAAATGCATGATGAAATATGGTGATCGATGTAGTTCGGACATGCGTGTATTAACATATAATGAGGAATAAGCATGCAGAGGAACACATCAAAAGTATCAGAGCACCATCGGGTTTAAGATTACAACTCGATCCAATAAAAGTTTCAGAAGAGCAAGAGTTGTAACTTAGTAAAAATTGCCCATATAATAGACCCGCTTGAAGACTAACTCAAATTTCTCCCCCTTTGTCATCAAATGACCAAAAGGATTGAAACTGAGGACTAACGCCCCTGAAGAATTTCAAGTTGATGAAGGAGCGCCCGCGTTGTCAAAATTCGGTTGTCGTAGTAGGGCCTGCCGCAGTGTCGTCCAAGTCTTCATTTTCATCAGTGTCACGCGATGATGAATAGGAGCTGGCCACCAAGGAAGGAACCTTGACCTTCTTGTATTTCTTCGGTGGAGGTACAGACCAGTCAAATTCTTCCTTGAGACCCATTGTCTTCAGTTCTTTTGCGCTATAGACATGAGATAGAACAACTCAGGTGCGGTTGAAGGCTTCATGGAGGTAGTATTGGTTTTTCTTCACTGCATTGTGTGTTGAGGTCATGTTGTGAAGAATAGAACCAAACTGACGCTTGACCCATTTATGATTGCGATCAACCTTCTGATGAAGACTGAGGAGTAACTCATGATCAGTCATCACCCTAGGTGCTGTGGCTTGAGGATTTTGCTTGACTGAGGTATTGTCGGCAGAGTCATGTGTAGAAGAGTCATCATTGGTGGAGTAGGATGCAGCTTTGCGAAATTGACCATCCAATGGACGAATGCCTTCATCTATCACAGCAGTTGCCTTGCCCTTGTCATCACCTGAGGAAAATGTCCGTTTGAGGACTTCAATTGGAGGCAAGTAGCTGCAGTGGTTCAGAGTATCAACCTTGTAATTGAGTGAAGAACTTGCCCTGATGAATCTCATAATCCATGGTGCATAAGGCTTCAGCTCAAAAGGTGACATAGCAATGTTTGCCAGAGTCCTCATGAAGAAATCATGGAAGTTGACGGGAACGCCATGAATGATATTGAAAAGCATATTCTTCATGATGCCAACGACTTCTTCATCATTTGAGTCGTGGCCTTTGATAGGACTCATTGTCTTCGTCAGAATGCGATAGACAGTCCAAGGCACATACAGTAATTCCTTGACGAGGAATTTGGTTCGTGGGGCCTGCCCTGGCTTCAAAGGCTTCATCAACACTTGCATGTAATGATTTGTAAGCTCAGGTTCGTTGTAGATGCAATGAGCACCATCAAGGGAGGGCGAGAGGAAGGACACAAAGCAATTGATTCTTTGGTGCCTTGTAGTGAGTATTTTCAGACATCCAGTCCAACAACCATGAGTTCACATCTTCAGCGTCTCCGGTGATGTGCAGCGTCACATAGAATTGAAGAATGAGTTCTTCATTCCAATCACAGATGTCAGTGCAGAAATTCAGCAATCCTGCATCGTGAAGAACACTGAGGATTGGCTCGAAGCCTGGCAGAGATTCCATGTCCACATGAGGAATATGTGCATGATCGAAGACTTTGTCTTTGTTGAACAGCACAGCGGAATAGAAGTTGGCTTGACTAGCAGTCCAGAAACGCCTCTTCCTTATGCGAGCAGAATCATATGGATTGTAATCAGTGAAGAATACGTGCTCGCCGAAGAAATCTTCAGCCTTGAACTTTTGCTTTGTTGAGAATGGATTCTTTGGCTTTGGCAGTGGAGTGTCAGTGAGTTGCATCACGACCTCTGGAATCGCAATCTCAGGTTCTTCAGGCTGAGGAATTTCTGGTTCCTCTTCATGTGCTGATCGAGGATCAAGAAGAAGAGTTCATCGGCGCTAGTGGCTGGAATTTCTTCATGCATGGATGAGTTGGGATGAGTTTCTTGAGCCCATTTGAACTGTTGGAGGCGGGACCGAGGAATCTGTTGGATTGGGGTGAAGAGTGGAGAATTGGGATCTTGACTTTCCCAAAAGTCATCGTTCATCACAGGCGTGGTGCATCCAATATCCATGTCTTCTTCAATTTCTTCAACGCCAGCCTCTTCAGCTGTGAACTGGGGCATAGGCGAGGAAATGATTGGGGTTGAAGGGATTGCATCCACTTCAATTTCTTCATCAATCTGCTCTGACGAAGCAGCAGAATGATTTTCTTCATCAGATCCGCTTGGGATCTCATACTCTTCATCAAAAGGAACAAGGTCCTTTGATGGAATGGAGGAAATTGGAACATCATCGATCGGATTTTCAAAAGAGCTTGTCATAGGCTTCATTTTCTTCGGTGAAGAATTTGAAGCAGCTGATGCTTTCCTTTTCTTCACGACAACTCGCTCTCTGCAGCCTTGGTCTTCTTCACATCGGATGCAGATGGAAGGATTGGAGTTGGTGTAGGCGCAGGAGGAGCTAAGGAATCTGGTTGAATTTCCTCGGTATGGCGATGCTGATTATTACGACTTCTTCGATTTCTTCGAGCACCACTAGTGGATGCCCTGGCAATTTCTTCAGCGGCTGGAATGGAGTCATCAGCCCTAGAACTAGCATTTTCTTCAGCAGCCTAAACTTCATCAGCGGTGCTGGCATGTTCTTCAGCAGGCGGAGCAGAAGCTTCATCTTGAGGAATTTCTTGTTGCGTTGGGGCTGCAACATTTGTGAACTTCTTCGTCAGGTTGACGAATCTGACTTTGGCTCCTTGCCAATCCAGCATAATATGAGTCAAATTTGTCAGCGAGGGCTTTGATGTCACTTTGCATCTTGACAATTTCTTGAGTTGTCATCTTGACAACATTTTTCTTCAGCTTTCTCTTTTACATCATGCGATTTCTTGATCTCTCTGGCCTTATCAAATTTCCATTTATCCTCTTGGATGAAATGAGTCGACATGTGATTTTGGCCAGTGTCAACTTGAAGTCGAGCATAGGAGTGTTTGGGTCCTTGTGCGAGATCAATGTAGTCTAGGATCGCTCTTGGATCCAACAGAAGCGGCACAGGTGTGCCTTTGGCTCTAGCGGCCCTTACTTGCCTATCTCTGATGATTTCCGCAAGTTCATCATCATCAGCCTCAACATCTTCAGGTGGCTCTTGGAAGGTGACCTTTTTCTTCTTGGGACTTGGCCGAGGACCTCGTCCAGCTGTTGCCTTTTTCTTGAGAGAGGGGCACGATGAAGAATTTAGTGCGGTGAGGAACTTCTTGAGACACCAGAGGCAATAGAGATGCCTGCAGTCCTTTGTACGTGGCGGATGCACAGTCTTGAGGACTTTGTCGGAACTGGCCGAGGACTTTGTAGGAGCCGAGGATTTGGGAGGAGCAGTGCAGCATGAGGAATTGGCCGTGAGGGCATTCTTGAGGAAATTGGCCGTGAGGGCACAATTGTTGAAGCACTTGGCTTGTGTGCGGGCTTCTTTGCCATAGATTTTCTTGGCTTGACAAATGACCTCGATGGCAGCAGCAGATGAGCAGTCGTCATTAAATTTCCTCATCGACTCATTGGCTTGTCTCGCCAACTTGGCTTGGCGCTTGGCCCATTCTTCAGAAAGTCCTCACCACGCTTGATCTTTGGTGGGGTCGACTTCTTGGCAGTGCCAATGGAGCTCTTGGGCATGGAGGATTCAGTGCGAATTTCTTCATGTACTTTGGAGTAACATATCTGTACTCCCTCCATTCCCTTGCCCATCTCCTTTCAATCCTTTGAACGCGCACCTTGTGCTGATTTTTGTTTTCTTTGCCAAACTTGGCTTCATCAGGTGTGCAATAATCAGCATAGATGTCCTCAGGAATCTCAAACGATCATGACCTCAGGCCTCTTTCCTCCTTTACATTGCTTCTTTCCTTACGCCATATTCTTCACTAACGAATTTGAACAATCGAATTCTCTCAAGAAGTATGCAACTTTTCTTCGAGGAACTGCAAATGAGTTAAGTTGATGAGAACCTAGTGATTCAGAATGGACATGAGTACACGTGAACAGAGTATAGTTGCGAGGAATTTGGAGAGGTCATATGCTCGTTCTCGGAAGGTTTTAAAAAGAACTAGTTTGAGGAATTTGACCAGATGAGCCTTGAAGAATTTCACTAAGCGATCTTTGTCTTAGGTTCCAGAGTTGTATAGATCGAGGATCCACACAATTGAGGAATCTTGAAGAAAAATCATTGCTTGGAGAAACGAATCAAGAGCATATTTTGTTTGAGGTGTTCATATGTGGGAAGATTTGAAGAATAAACACCTTTGAAGATTTTCAGGAAGATTTGAGAATCAAAGCGAGTAATAAAAGTAACTTTTAATTACCCGAACTGAAGAACACGCATTTAACCGAGAAGTGTAGATTAGAAGTTAAATGGTTCAGATCTCCCACGCCCTAACTCGGCGGAGGAAGACAGCTACGGCAGCGGAGTGAAGATTTCCGCAGTCGGTGCGAGTCTGACGGCTGACGAGGTCGAGGCGATGAAGCTCTTCCTCACCGTGACGATGGAGTAGCGAAGGCGCTTAGGGTTTGAGAAGCTCGGCGAGAGAGAGCGGTCGGCGGAGTAAAGGAAGTGAGGAAGGGAGAGGGGTATATATAGCCACGGTGAAAAACTGTTCGCTCAAGATTTTGGACGAACGTGCCCCTAACCCTTCTCATTCGCTTGACATGTGTCACCCACGTACTGAAAAGTGGAGATTGTGTTAGATCGTGGGTGAATAGATAAGTTTATCGTGGGATGCGGAATGGTTTGAGCGGCAAAGCCGAAATTTTTGATAAAATAAGTTAAAAGTTCCGTTCGCAATTTCTTCAGCTGACAAGGACACAGTGAAGATTTTGAACGAGTTTCAGATAGAACGCACATGAAGAATTTGTGAATAGCTTGGGTTGAGTATAGATAGAGGGGGAAGGGTCCGATCACATTCACTTAGCAGAGAAAGCAACTTGAAGAAATAGCCATAAGTGAATGCTGTAGAGGACATAAACCCATATATATATATAGTCAATGAAGAAAGACATCGGAAACAGTGAAGATTTTGCAAAGTTGAAGAATTTGAAAAACTGAAGAATTTCAAAACTGAGGAAAAACTCAAATTGAAGATTTTCAACTTTGGTGGTGGCGTGACCCACCGTATAAGAATGATGATTTCAGACACCGCGTATAATTGTCGTAGGGTTCTGAGAATCAAGTTCTTCATTAATTTCTTCACACTTAAGAGTGTTATTCTTCATTGATTGAAGAAAAACGTTTCTTCATGTGTTGCACATCTAAGTCATCAATTTTGCATAAGTGTCGGATGTGTGTCCTTTTCAAAGAACATTCGAAGATTCTAAGATATTTAGCTCACACCGCAACTTGCTAAATCTCTTCTCATCCAAGGGCTTTGTGAAGATATCGGCTAGCTGTTCTTGATCTTCACATGCTCGATGGAGATGTCGCCCTTCAACACATGATCACGAAGAAAATGATGACGAATCTGAATGTGCTTTGTCTTCGAAAGTCTTTGAACTGGGTTGTGAGCAATCTTGATGGCACTCTCATTGTCACGAGAGAGGCACATTCTTCACGTTGATGCCGTAGTCCTTGAGAGTTTGCTTCATCCACAGCAATTGAGCACAACAAGAGCCGCAGCAATGTATTCAGCTTTTCGTGATGAAGCGGTGATCTGTGATTGCTTTCTTCGAGGACCAACGGACCAAAGATCGTCCGAGGAAATGACAAGTACCAGATGTTGACTTGCGGTCCACACGATCACCAAAGCATAGTCGAGTCGAGAATATCCAATGAGATCAAACGTAGAGCCCTTGGGGTACCATAATCCTAGTGTTGGTGTGTGAGCTAGATATCGAAGAATATGCTTCACAGCCTTATGGTGTGATTCCTTGATTGTAGCTTGAAATCGGGCACACATGCAAACACTAAGCATTATATCTGGCCTAGATGCACATAAGTACAATAAAGAACCAATCATGGAGCGGTATACCTTGTGATCGAAGTCAATACCATTTTCATCGATGCATAAATGGCCATTTGTGGGCATAGGAATTTTGACGCCTTTGCAATCTTGCATGAATTTCTTCGTAACATCTTTTAGGTATTTCTCCGAGATATGAATATGCCATTGTGTTGTTGACGAATTTGAAGACCTAAGAAGAATTTCAATTCTCCCATCATAGACATTTGATATTCTTCACTCATCATATAGGCAAATTCATCACTATAACGTTGGTCAATCTGACCAAAGATAATATCATCAACATATATTTGGCACACAAACAGTTCACCATCATATGATTTAATAAAGAGAGTAGGGTCGAGTGAACCGGGTGTGAAGCCATTCTTCACGAAGAATTCCTTCAATGTATCATACCACGCACGTGGGGCCTGTTTGAGACCATAGAGGGCCTTGTTGAGTCTGAAGACTTTGTCGGGATTCTTTGGATCTTCAAAACCTGGGGGTTGAGCAACATATACTTCTTCTCAAGCTTACCATTGAGAATGCACTTTTCACATCCATTTGATATAAATTGATATTATGATGGTTAGCATAAGCAAGTAATATGCGAATAGCCTCAAGTCTAACAACAGGTGCAAAAGTTTCATCGAAATCAATTCCTTCAACTTGTGTGTAGCTTTGAGCTACAAGTCGTGCCTTATTCCTCACCACAAGGCCATTTTCATCTTGCTTGTGGCAGTAGATCTACTTTCTGCCAATGATATTATGCTTGCGAGGATCTGGACGTTTGACTAGTTCCCAGACGTTGTTGAGCTCGAACTGATGTAATTCTTCTTGCATTGCCTAAATCCACTCAGGCTCCAGAAATGCTTCATCTACCTTAGTGGGCTCTGTGATAGAGACAAAAGCATAGTGCCCACAAAAGTTCGATAAATGTGAAGCTTTTGAGCATGTGAGAGGACCTGGCGCTTCAATGTCATCAATGATCTTGTCAACTTGCACTTCTTTTGCAACGCGAGGATGAGCTGGTTGTCGTTGAGGAATTTGATCAGCATTTTCTTCAGCACCATTTTCTTTAGCATTATCTTCAGGTGCATCAGCTCGACGTTCTTCTCGTACAGGAATGAATTCTTGATGATTCTTCAAAGAGGGAATTACATCCTCAGTAGCCTTGAACTTGATAGATTCCTCTGGTGTTGGTTCATCTAACACAGAAGGTAGGTGCTCTCTTTGCGAGCCATTAGTCTCATCGAACCACACATCTATAGTTTCAACAATCTTGTAAAGAACATTGTTGAAAACTCTGTAGGTGTGCGAGCCCTTTCCATAACCAAGCATAAAACCTTCATGTGCTTTCGGTGCAAATTTAGCATTGTGATGAGGATCTCTAATCCAGCATTTAGCACCGAAGACTTTGAAATAACTCACATTGGGTTTCTTGTCAGTGAGGAGTTCATAGGCAGTCTTCTTGAAGAATTTGTGAAGATATACTCTGTTGATGATGTGGCACGCAGTATCAATTGCATCAATCCAAAAACGACGAGGCGTTTTGTATTCATCAAGCATAGTGCGAGCCATCTCAACAAGAGTTCTGTTCTTGCGCTCCACGACGCCATTTTGCTGAGGAGTATAGGGAGCAGATAACTCATGAGTAATACCAAGTTCATCAAGATAGTCATCAAGACCGGAATTCTTGAACTCAGTTCCATTGTCACTCCTGATGTGCCCGATCTTCACACCAAAGTTGGTTGAAGCCCTCGAGGAAAATCGTTTGAAGACTTCCTGCACTTCATGTTTGTAAGTAACAATGTGTACCCATGTGTAACGAGAGTAATCATCAACAATAACAAAGCCATATAGAGATGCATCATTAGTGACTGCTGAGTAATGATTAGGACCAAAGAGGTCCATGTGAAGCAATTCGAATGGACGAGTAGTGGTCATGATAGTCTTCGTTGGATGCTTGGCCTTGGTCATTTTTCCAGCTTCACAGGCTCCACACAAGTGATCCTTGAGGAATTTGACATTCTCAATGCCAATGACATGCTTCTTCTTCGCATGGCGTGTGCAAATTCCTCATGCCTGCGTGACCAAGTCGTCGATGCCAGCCTTTCCTCAAGCTTTTGCAAGTAGACACACGGCTGGTTGTGGTCCTGTAGAGAAATCAACAATATACAAATCTCCTCTCCTAAAGCCTTCGAAGACTTTGGAATTGTTAGCTTCCATGATCACAACACAACGATACTTGCCAAAGACAACAACCATATCAAGATCACAAAGTATTGAGACTGACATGAGGTTGTATCCTAAGGACTCAACAAGCATGACTTTGTCCATGTGTATGTCCTTAGAGATTGCAACCTTACCAAGACCCAATACCTGACTTTTGCCTTTGTCAAGAAAGATGATATGCTTCAGATCTGACGGTGATAAGGGAGCATCCATCAATAGATTCTTGTCACCAGTCATGTGATTTGTACATCCACTATCAAGGACCCACTCATTGGCTTTGGGTTGATCATCCTGCAGATGAATTAGTGCAACTTACGATCTCATATACTTCATTAGTGAAGAATATGATATCAATTTCATCGAGATGAATTTCATCAGGCGATATAAGCAGATAAGATATGAGGACGTGTGAAATGAAAGTTCATTTCATCATGATTAGCCTGCATCCTTTAAGGAATTTTGTCGCCCCACCAAATTCTTGAGACGTTAAAGCACGTCTGGAGACCTGACCGCAGAAGAGATTAGTTCTTTTCTTCACCACCCACATCTGAAGTGGTGGCAAAGAGTTCATCACTCTCTGAGCTCCATATGAGAATGGTGGCATAGAAGCCAATCCATTTCGTTTCACATAAGAGGGGTTAGGGTAAGCATATGAATAAGCGGAGAAATTCTTCGAGGACTTATGAACATATTGGTTTGAAGAATAATGCACATATTCATAGCCCTTAGCTCTACCCTCATGGAACAGAGTTTTTAGCACGATGATAATCATATGAGGACTTTGATCCATGTGAGGAATTTGATCCACGTGAGGAATTTGGTCCGTATGAGGACTTTTATCCATATGAAGAATTTGGTCCATATTAAGAGTTTGATCTGGGGTTACTATTCTTCACGGTGTGGTGTCATGAGGACATTCACTGAAGACTTTCAAGGCACTTCTTGGGAACCCAGATTTTCTTCATAGGGGAACCGTTCCTGCAGTTAGTGCCAACATATCTAGCAAATACTTCACCATTTTGATTTTTGAACAGTTTATAGTTGGAGTCAAATGACTCATCAGAAGAATGAGGGGATTCAGATGTAAATCCAGATAAGTTAGATGGATCAACTGGAGGTCCCTTTGCAGCAACCCATGAGGTTTTGGGGTGCTTTCGGGCTTCCAATATGTTCCATCGACATTGAGTTTCCTCTCAAAGGCAATACCCTCTTTCCTAGGGTTCTGTTGAGGATCTGCTTTTAAGCACATCACAAAGAGTCGATGCCCTTTGAGGCTTTTGTACATGCTGTCATGTACAATTCCTTTAGTCTTGCATCGTCGATTGATACTAGCAATGTCCTCGGATGAGGAATTAGTGATAGCAGGAGCAAGTGAAGAATTTGTAACAGTGAAGCATTTGAACATTCGGTGAAGAATTAGCAGATTCACATTCAATGCACTTTAAGCATGGAGGAACAAATTCTTCCTGAGAAGCGCTGATTTGTTGAGCTAGCAATGAATTGCGCTCCTTCTGAAGATCTTCATAACTCACTCTTAGCTTCTCAACATCTTGCTTTCTTTGAAGAAATTCATAAGAAAGTTTCTCATGATCAGATAGGAGAGTGTTATGATGACCTTGAAGATCATCAAGCCTAGAGAAGTCTCACGAAGATTTTCGGTCGGGACTTTAGTGCGATCCATTTCTTCACCCAAAGATATCATCACTTTTATCTAGCATGTTTTGAACCTTTTCCAAGGCATGTTGTTGTTTGGTGGCAATACAAACAAGCTTGGTATAGCTAGGTTCAATATCATCATCGATCCATCATCATCGATTCATCATCACTATACTCGGATGAGGAACATTCGGTTACCTTGTCACCCTTTGCCATGAGACATGATGCGAAGATGATGATTACGGTTCGAAAGTCATCGTTTTGAGAGATTCCTTGAAGTCCTCAAACCAGGGATCATGACGGGTTCGATGACCTTCATAGACGTCAGAGATTCGGTCCCAGATAAGCTTCGCATTGCAAAGATGCATAATGCGCTTGAATTCATCTCTAGATAGGCAGTCCTTTGCCATGATGTCAAGTCGAGTGTACTTGCGAATATCATCTGCGTTCGCCGTCTTGCATAGATCAGTAAGACCAATTTCAGTGACGGTCCACAGATCGCTGTCCATTGCCATGAGGCGCTTCCTCATCATGGCCTTCCACTTGGGATAATCATGACCGTCAAAGATAGGGCATGTCAATTTCTTCATACATGCGGTCGACATAACTAAAAACTCCAGGTGGTTAAACCAAAATCACACAGAACAAGGGAGTACCTTGCTCTGATACCAATTGAAAGTGCGTTATATCGACTAGAGGGGGGGGGGTGAATAGGCGATTTTTATGAATTCTTCAATGAGGATTTGCCGGTGAGGAAATTCCTAAGTGAAGAACTACTTACAGCGGAATAAGTACTCAGAAGTAAGCATAAGAGAATGCGGGCATGGTCATCATGATGAAATAAAGACAATCAAAGAGTACAGAAAGCGTAAACACAGGATAACCCAAGATGAAGACAAACAGACTGAAGAAATTGAACTGAGAAAATTGAGAAAGTCTTCAGTCAAAGTCTTCAAAAACAGATATGAACGATCACTCAACACAATAATGAGGAAATGAAAGAGTTGAGGGAATAGAACCAGTTAGGTTGGTGAAGACAATGATTTGGTAGACCAGTTCCAACTGTTGTCTCAGTTGTACGTCTGGTTGGAGCGGCTGAGTATTTAAACTCGAGGAGACATAGTCCCGGACACCCGAATACCGAGCACGCAGCTCAGGACACCAAGTCCTCACCGTATTCTCCTTGAACTAAGGTCACACAGACCTCGTCCAATCACTCGTGGTAAGTCTTGAGCGACTTCCAAACCTTCACAGACTTGGTCACTCGGCGATCCACAATTCCTCTTGGATGCTCTAGACCATGACGCCTAACCGTCTGGAAGAAGCACAGTCTTCAAAGGTAACAAGCGTCAGATCCATGCAGGATCAATCTCTTCAGTGATGCTCAATCACTTTGGGTTTGTAGGGGTTTGGTTTTCGGGTTTTTCCTCACTCGGTGATTTTCGCTCAAAGTCCTCGGAGGACGGGTTGCTCTCAAATGACAAGTGTCAAGTTCTCTCGGAGCAGCCAACCAGCTAGTGGTTGTAGGGGGCGGCTATTTATAGCCTAGGGAGCAGCCCGACATGATAAGACATAAATGCCCTTCAATGATATGACCGTTAGGTGGATGAGATAGTTTGGGACAGTGGCAAGAAGACAAAGAATGGTCGGAAATTTGACTCTCAAATTCCTCGGGCTATCATGTTCCTCCTTGTGTAGGCAATCTGACACTGGCAAATTCCTAACTCCTCGGTCAGAACAAATTCCTCAATGACCTGAAGAACTTCGTCTACATCCTTTGAAGAAAGTGACTGAAGCTGTATGAGATTTCCAATGGCTTCACTCAGAGGGATTGGTAGGTGTAGGATTTTGAGTTGAGCATCACATGGAAATTTTTCCTTAGCATTTCCTCGACCCCCTTTAACAGTACGGTGTTTCCTATGACTCAAGAAAGAGAAAAATGAAACTACGAAAATAAAAGTCTTCACGCTTCATGTTCCTCAAATGAATACCAAGTCTTCAAGGTCACACCAATTTCTTCACTTTCAAAGTCTTCAGAAAGTCTCAGAATATCAAAGTCTTGATCGAAGAACTTCATTTTAGGGTCGACTTTCTCTGTAAATATCAAACTCCTCATAGACTTATAGACCTGTGTACACTCACAAACGCATTAGTCCCTTAACCTATAAGTCTTCAATACACCAAAATCACTAAGGGGCACTAGATGCACTAACATAACTCTACGACTCAAAGTATTTATTCAATAGGCTCCGAGGAGCGAGATATTACAAACATGGGTCTCATGACCCAACACTCAGAGCATACAAGTCAAAGCACATGCGGAAGCTTAACATGTCTGAGTACAGACATCTAAAAATGAAAAAGGCCGAGAAGCGACTATCTACCGATCCGCCGAGGGCACAAGATCGTAGCTGAGGTATCAAGCTAAACGTCGAAGTCCAAACGGAACTACTAGCTAGACTGACGTCTCTCTGCAAAACATAAAATAGGCAAACGTGAGTACAAATGTACCCAACAAGACTTACATCAGAACTAGCTACATATGCATCAGTATCAACAAAGGGGTGGTGGAGTTTATTGCAGACCAGCTTTGACTTCGATGGCTATCCTAAACTATGACTACAAGTAACTCTTTTGAGGTGGCGCACACGAGTCCACATATTCACCATATCAATACACCACTATGGATCCGCTCCCGTCTCCCTACGAGAACGCCATCCATAGCACTCACGCTTATCTTGCGTATTTTAGAGTATCCACTTTCACTTGTCTATGAACTGTACAGGCAACCCAGAAGGCCTTTTCCGCGGACATGGCTATTCGAATAGATGATGTTAACCCTGCATGGGTGTACTTCTTCACACACGCTCTTGCCACTTACCACCATGTACACGCCGTGTATCTCGGCAACCTTCAAGAGGAAGCCTGGCGAGGGAGTCGGCCACGACCTGACTAACCACACAAGTCTCTCGTCCAGGTTTATCGCCTATTCAGGATCCATCCGCAAGGAGATCCGGCCGGGGTGTCGCTCACGGCCCCAAACGATGTGTCTGAGGTTCCAAGCCCACCAAACGGGCGACGCTTGGCATACCCGCCACGGTGCCTAGTGCATCCCAAGCCCACCTGTACCGGGTGCCACTTGGTAGACTACTAACACAACCTAAAAACACCAGAAACTAGTTGCAACTCCTGGACAGAGATCGAGTTGATTAATAAGTCGAGAGGGTCGAGTTACCAGAACCCAATGTGTGGTAGTAACTGTTCATGGATCACAAACACGTAACTTCGGTTCACGAGGACGGCTGCAATGAGACAACCCACCATGTACTCCTACATGGCCTCTCATCGCTACCTTTACCAAATCGTGTTCACACACTTAGCTCTCACACAGTAGGACGTGTTCACACACTTAGCTCTCACACAGTAGCAGGCATGACAAACAAGCATGAATGAGTAGGCACATCAGGGCTCAAACAACTCCTACTCATGCTAGTGGGTTTCATCTATTTACAGTGGCAATGACAGGCCATGCAGAGGATAAAGGGGTTCAACTACCGCAGCAAGTAACAGATGAATCATTGTTGTCCTAATGCAGTAAAAGAGAGCAGGAGCGAGAGAGTGGGATTGTATTGGAATGAACAAGGGGGTTTTGCTTGCCTGGCACTTCTGAAGATAGTATAGATCTTCATCGGTGTCATCGATCACATCGTCGGAACCACGTCTATCGAGAGGGACAAACACCGCAAACAAGGAAGAACACAATCAATGCAATGCAACAATATTATGCATGAATGTGACATGGTAATATGATGTGGTTTGAGCTAATGCAACTAGCAACCAGATTAAATGAAATTGGTTTGAACCAAAGATTCAAATTCAACTCCATATGTGATTATTCAAATGCCATTTATATGATTTGTCCTAAACAGCAGCTATAAGTTGTTTTTACATGCATGAAAATGGTGCAGATGGATAGATTGGATTTTTCTGATCATTTTTCATATATAATTTATCTCATTTGGAGTTACGGTTGATTTTATATGATTTTTAGAAGTTAGCACTATTTTCTGTAATTTCCGAAATAAGAATAAATCCAGAAAAGGATTTACTGCGTCAGCCTGGCGTCAGTGTGACGTCAGCGGTCAACTGACCCGGTCCAGGTCAAACCTAACCAGTGGGGTCCACTGGTCAGTGACACAATGCTCTCTGGGTCACAGACATGTGGGCCCAGTCAACGGCCATATCAGCTTCGTCAAAAGCTAACGTGTGGGCCCACAGGGGTTATGTTAAAACTAAACAGGGGTTACCCCGTGGTTAATTAGAGTGGTGGGGCGATGCAGCCGGTGACACAGGCGAGGTTAACTCGTAATTAGCCTCAGGCTAATGACGCCACGTCACCTCACCGGAGTTGGACGCCGCGAGCACATCCGACGACGGATGTTCATCGAATCGAGAGCCACGGGCAACCATTTGCCTCGCCGTTTGTTTCTACGGGTTCCTTGAGTTCGCGCGCATCCAGAGGAGCAGGTGAGAGGAGCTGGGGTGAGCTGTGGCATCAGCGGTGGCGAGCGAGGCGGTGGCCGAAGTTCGGACACGCGCGGGGATGCGGCTGCGTGCGCCAGGGGAGGAGCTGATTGGCTAGGTGGCATCTGCGGGCCACCAGAAACACTCTGTTGCCACAGGTTCGAGCGGAGGGGCTCGGGTCGAGGAGGCTAGGCAGCCATGGCGGACGGCGGTGCTCGGGCATGTGGCGAGGGTGCTACGGCACGGGAACGAGCAAAACAAGGGAGGGGAAACGGAGTGGAGCTCACAGCGGACACACGGAGCAGATCAGCGGGCTCGGGGAAGCACGGAGGGTGACGCAACGATGATGGCAATCCGGCGGCCGTGCGCGGAGAAGACGGTCGATGGCGTCGATGCGGTTCATCTGAGCTCGTGTGCTTCGACTTGGAGGAGCATCGGGTCGTCTCGGAGCTCGTGGGCATGGAGGAGGTGAGAGGAAGGGCCAGTGGCCACGGTGAACGACGACGGTGGCGATGGCCGCATTCGGGTATGCTTGGGAAAGGGCTGGAGGGCGAGGGAGAGAGCAGAGAGTGAGGGGAAAGTGAGAGGGGGTCAGCGGGATCTTGACGACACGGGGAAAATCGTCCACGCGTCCAGGGCTCGTCGGCAAGCAGGAGGTGGCGCGGAGCGCGTGGGCTCGCACGGCGGCCACACGCCCTCCTGCCCACTAGCAGGAGGTTGAAGACGCTGGAGGGCCTGGTGGGCTGGCCCAGCAGTGCCAGGCTAGGTGGGCTGCAGGTAAGCCAGGTGAGTCCTTTCTCTCTCTTTCAAATTCTGTTACAGTTTTCTATTTATTCTGTAATCTTTAGGGCTTTATTAAAAATACTTAAACAGACCCAAAAATCATGAAACTGCACAATGCCACTTGTTGGAATATAACCAACAACAAACATTTTAGTTTATGATTATTTGAGCATTTAAAATATTTAATAGCATTTAAATGCCGAAATGCAAATAGAGTATGATTTAATCCAAAGCCCAAATATGTCATGGAAAATGTGCATCACCTCTGATTCTTGTTTCCAGCATTTTCCAAGAATGATGAACATTTTGAAAGCCATTTGGAATTACTGGAAATATTTTAGGTGAACCTAGTGAATTCCTTTAATGCTAGGGTTTAGGCAATCCCCATTTCAACTTCATTTGAAAATTCAAACATGATGCACACATGAAGGGCTAGCCTAGTGCATACCAGGACTAGGGACGTGACAACTCGCCACCACTAAACAAGAATCTCGTCCCGAGATTCAAGTCGTGAGGTAAGAAGCCAGAGGGGACACAAAGCTAACACGATCTCCTCGATCCAACTGTCTTCCCGAGGTTGTTGATTCATTGCATCATCTTGATCTCGACGTCTTGCTTTGAGAACTTCATCCAACATGACCATGAGAAGAAAGGAAAAACTCGAGAAGAATCGATCTTCTCGAAGATCGAGCTATTCACGATGATCGTTTGAAGGGGGTTCGGGGAAATGACATACTCAGTTCGGAAAGGAAACTATGGTTATAGAACAACTCGGCAAACGGGAGGCACATTCCAATTGATACCGAGGATATAACCTAGTGACTGAGTGTGCTCTCGAAAACTTGAGCATTCCCATGGTCATCAAGGTTTTACCAACATCCGTGCCGAGGATCCTGGCAACACATCTTACTACCATGATGAATAGTGATGGAGGATGCAGGTGCAAAGGAGGACATCACTTTCTCAGATTTTTCCTTAGCAATGCCAAAGAAGCAAATCTGGATGATCGACCGAGGGACATTTAGCACTCCGCTTTCTAATGTTCTCCTTGATGTACTAGGTACCACGCTCATGCTTAAAAGCATCGACATGGCCATCAAGTAAAGGTCGGACTTCGGAATACAAAGGATCCATAAGGAACAACTTCTATAATAAGTCACTCGAATTCCTCATGGAGAAGATTGGTCAACTTGCTCAATCAAGATACTACAATAATAGGTCTTCCAACTAGGTGTGTCGGCCAAACATCAACCTTGCCAGAACCTACATCATAGATCTTGGAAAAGTTCCAACCATCATATCTGCCTGAGATTCAGATCTAGCTGGTAGCAGGATATTCCAGACTCATCAAGTCTAGAAGGAAAAATGAAAGTTTGCAACACAAATCGACGAGATGACGTTGCGAGATTCTCGGGAAATGAACTACGATAGCAAGCTCCAAAACATGAGCTGATTCTGCTACACCATGTGAACATACTGTCGCAGACAATCATGACCACATAGTAGTCTTATAATGAAACACTATCGAGTTCAGGTGGGGAACCATCGACAAGGATATCGAAGTATCCACGCGTGGAAGTCCAAAGGATTAACCTTAGAACAGACTCCATTTTTCTTGAAAAAGTCAATCAGTGGCTTGGTGTGCTAGGGATACATATAGAATGAAGGTTGCAAGTCTCGAAACCATAGAATACTTTGCACATATACATGACTGACTTGGGATGGTTCCAGAGGAAGCAAAAACAATCTTTCTCGAACTCACAGCGGCAACTTGCACCAAATGCACGTGAATTTGAGGAAGTCACTTCTTTCATCCAACATATGCTTCATGAACGGGACATGAAGATAATGCTTATAAAAGTTTCCAACACTAGGTTGATGTTCAACATGAGTCACGGGGGAGACAAAATGCTGCCGATGGGCTCAACAACAACTCATCGGAATTTCCATATCACTGGACTTCCGCCATCATGTGAACATGGTGATAGTATTGGTCAGACCAAAAGATGTAATGGTGTATGCTCGAGGGATCAACCACGAGTAAGACAACATTACGAATATCGTTGGTTCTAACTTGATTTGACGATAGCCACACTCAAATCAAAGGATTGATAAGGCAATAGGTCCAACAACTGATCACAGGGACCAATCGATGAAGATATCATCTTTCTTCAACACACACTACACAAGAGTATCCCTTTGGAACGAACTAAGTTAGGCAAGCTTTTATCTTCCAACTCTCCAAGTTGTTGTTCAGCTTAACCAACTAGCTCAGGGTATTCAACACAGATTCTTGGAGAATGGGTGGTTTAGAAGAAAACCAACATGATCACGAGCTCAACATAACAGTCAGGAAACAACCCGGTAATACTTCCGAGAAGATATTCGGAAAATCACGAACCGCCGATATGTTATTAAGCTCGAGAACAATCTTGCTTTTCAGGGCAAGACGATATGATCAAGGAGCGAGGGATTGCCACAATCCTAACTCCTTGGTCGATGAGTGCACCCGGAGATATGGACTAGGTAGCATGGTCAATCTTAGGATGATGATTCAATAACCAGCACGCTAAGAATGAGAGTATTGTCCATTAACTACCAAGCAACGGAGTTGCTAGGAGTATTGATTTTCGCACATCACAGTACACTTTTCGGCATTCCGGTTACAATAACATGGAACCGAGGAATGAAGCAATGATGGCGAGAAGTATCACTACGTCAAGAATTCATAAGAGATGGTGCAATTCTCATGACGTTCCTGACATAAAGTGGGTAATACTTCAGGGTAGAATAGAACAAAAGCTTGATTGCATTTGATCTGCGGAATACAACTGCTTTGACCCAATCCTAGAAATGGATGAGGTACTGGAGTTTGTTTCTCCTAGTCATTCCGGAATAAAATGGCTTGACGGACCACAAGAATAATAGGCATCAATGAACACGAATGCACAACTATTCCTGGCTATCAATTGATAGACTAGGGTCGGAATACAGCTGAGGAGGGTCAGCTCAAGGAACATATAACTTTCTGAGTTGTGGATGCATAGATTAGTATGTCGAACCAAGTTCAACAAGTTTCTTCCGGATAACCCATGCAGAAAGGTAGAACTGGCAGAATCACAATGTAGAATGGAGAACCCATTAAGAGCACTCTGGTTGTGATCTTTTGGTTCAAAAGAACTTCTGCCATAAGCAGTTCATGATATTTGGAAGAAGGAAATACCACGGACCTCGAGGACTATCGCAAAGGTTACTAATATCCTAAAGGTACGAGCAAACACTACCAACATGAGGTGAGTAGGGTGAATTTTGGGCTCAAAACCCAGGAGTAGAATACCTACTATTAAATGGCATCACGGGATGCTTTCGAGAATGATGGCCAGAATCATCACACTGGGAACACACAAAACATGGCTAGATTACTAGGTGACTCCCTAAAACACCTAGGGTCATAATACTAACTCCAACATATATGTCGAGGCAATAGAGTACTTCAACTCACCGATTCGTGTGCTTAATCTGGCCCAAGTGGACATCATGAACGGAAGGAAAGGATTTGCAATGCATTCGACTATTTAGAAACCTGGGATGACTCGGACATCATAACGGCTGTAAATGCCCAAAAACATTTGAGACAGCCTGCAAAAGGGTGGCATAACCACTCAACATCACAACATCAAGGTTCTAAGACCAGCTATGAACATACAGAAGTAGTAGAAACTGAACTGGGGCTTGAATCCATCATTCCTATAAGTCTACGGATTAGTAACACGTGATCCTGATAGAAAGAAGAGAAAGCCAGTTCTTAATCCCCGTAGAAGAGAAGGGCATAAGATAAAGGAGTAAAAAGAGCCTTACGTTCCCTTCCCCAATCAATTCCCTTATATAACTAAAGCATTTCTAGACACAACTTCGGGCCGGTTTGGCTTGGTAATCCTCTGATGGCTCACGATACCAAAGCTGTCGGGACCCGATTCCAAGTCACATTGATCTAGCCGGTAACACCTCATATCACTTTGCGGCCTCACGCACGGTATTCCCACGGGTGTCTCCTTACCATGGCCCGGGACCGTTTGCGCCTTTTGGCTCACGTATATGATAGTGTCGCTAGCATCCATATGACAGAGACCCGGGCCTACATGGCTAGTCGTGAACCCAAAGTGGCACTAACTTACGGGACAGGCATACATGAATCAATATCGAGCATGTCGGCCAACAGCGTGCGAATCCGGGCTGTAGCAGGGCTAACAGGACTCAGGGAACCTGTGTAGCAGGCTTAGGCAGGACTCGGATGTCACCAAGCGTGACATTTCCCGAAGGGACAGAACCACGAGAACGAAGTGAATCACATGCCGGCCCGATCAAGTGTTCCGGAGGCGGTAGTCCGGGCTAGCAGGACTCCGGTGAACCGGTCAGAAGCGGACTACTATGGCTCATGGAAGCACAAGACTACATTTCCCCATAAGAGAGGCTACCAAGGATAAACAACTAGGTTGTCGGATCCCACACATACCAAGCATTTCAATCATACACACAATATGCTTGATATGTGTACATACAACATGGCATCACAGCATAACTCTACGACTCAAAGTATTTATTCAATAGGCTCCGAGGAGCGAGATATTACAAACATGGGTCTCATGACCCAACATTCCAAGCATACAAGTTAAAGCACATGCGGAAGCTTAACATGTCTGAGTACAGACATCTACAAATGAAAAAGGATGAGAAGCCTGACTATCTACCAGATCCTGCCGAGGGCACAAGATCGTAGCTGAGGTATCAAGCTAAACGTCGAAGTCCACACGGAACTACTAGCGAGACCGACGTCTCTCTGCAAAACATAAAATAGGCAAACGTGAGTACAAATGTACCCAGCAAGACTTACATCAGAACTAGCTACATATGCATCAGTATCAACAAAGGGGTGGTGGAGTTTGAGTGCAGCAAGCCAGCTTTGACTCAATGGCTATCCTAAACTATGACTGCAAGTAACTCTTTTGAGGTGGCGCACACGAGTCCACATATTCACCATATCAATACACCACTATGGATCCGCTCCCGTCTCCCTACAAGAACGCCATCCATAGCACTCACGCTTATCTTCTGTATTTTAGAGTATCCACTTTCACTTGTCTATGAACTGTACATGCAACCCAGAAGTCCTTTTCCGTGGACAAGACTATTCGAATAGATGATGTTAACCCTGCAGGGGTGTGCTTCTTAACACACGCTCTCGCCACTTACCACCATGTACACGTCGTGTATCTCGGCAACCTTCAAGTGGAAGCCTGGCGAGGGAGTCGGCCACGACCTGACTAACCACACAAGTCTCTCGTCCAGGTTTATCGCCTATTCAGGTTCCATCCGCAAGGAGATCCGGCCGGGGTGTCGCTCACGGCCCCAAACGATGTGTACAGGGGTTCCAAGCCCACCAAATGGGCGACGCTTGGCATACCCGCCACGGTGCCTAGTCTGTCCCAAGCCCACCTGCGGGTGCCACTTGGTAGACTACTAACACAACCTACAAACACCAGAAACTAGTTGCAACTCCTGGACAGAGATCGAGTTGATTAATAAGTCGAGAGGGGTCGAGTTACCGGAACCCAATGTGTAGTAGTAACTATTCATGGATCACAAACACAGAACTCAGTTCCTAAGGACGGCTGCAATGAGACAACCCACCATGTACTCCTACATGGCCTCTCATCGCTACCTTTACCAAATCGTGTTCACACACTTAGATCTCACACACTAGGACGTGTTCACACACCTCCAATTCATCCCCGATGAATCAGGCCTGACTCAACTCTAAGCAGTAGCAGGCATGACAAACAAGCATGAATGAGTAGGCACATCAGGGCTCAAACAACTCTTACTCATGCTAGTGGGTTTCATCTATTCTTGTGGCAATGACAGGTCATGCAGAGGATAAAGGGGTTCAACTACCGCAGCAAGTAACAGATGAATCATTGTTGTCCTAATGCAGTAAAAGAGAGCAGGAGTGAGAGAGTGGGATTGTATCAGAATGAACAAGGGGGTTTTGCTTGCCTGGCACTTCTGAAGATAGTATAGATCTTCATCGGTGTCATCGATCACATCATCGGAACCACGTCTATCGAGAGGGGACAAACAGCGGCAAACAAGGAAGAACACAATCAATGCAATGCAACAATATAATGCATGAATGTGACATGGTAATATGATGTGGTTTGAGCTAATGCAACTAGCAACCAGATTAAATGAAATTGGTTTGAACCAAAGATTCAAATTCAACTCCATATGTGATTATTCAAATGCCATTTATATGATTTGTCCTAAACAACAGTTATAAGTTGTTCTAACATGCATGAAAATGGTGCAAATGGATAGATTGGATTTTTCTAATCATTTTTCATATATAATTTATCTCATTTGGAGTTACGGCTGATTTTATATGATTTTTAGAAGTTAGCACTATTTTCTGGAATTTCCTAAATAAGAATAAACCCAGAAAAGGATTTACTGCGTCAGCCTGGCGTCAGCGGTTAACTGACCGGTCCAGGTCAGACCTGACCAGTGGGGTCCACTGGCCAGTGACACAATGCTCTCTGGGTCACAGACATGTGGGCCCAGTCAACGGCCATATCAGCTTGGTCAAAGCTGACGCGTGGGCCAACAGGGGTTAGGTTAAAGCTAAATAGGGGTTGCCCCGTGGTTAATTAGAGTGGTGGGGGCGGTCTGTCAGTGACATAGGGCGAGGTTAACGCGGTAATTTGCCTTGGGCTAATGATGGCACGTCACCTCACCGGAGTTGGACGCTGGCGAGCACATCCGACGACGGATGTTCATCCGAATCTAGCTACGGGCAACCATTTGCCTCGCCGTTTGTTTCTACGGGTTCCTTGAGTTCGCGCGCATCCAGAGGAGCAGGTGAGAGGAGCTGGGGTGAGTTGTGGCATCAGCGGTGGCGAGCGAGGCGGTGGCCGGAGTTTGGACACGCGCGGGGATGTGGCTGCGTGCGCCAGGGGAGGAGCTGATGGGCTAGGTGGTATCTGTGGGCCACCAGAAACACTCTGGTGCCACAGGTTCGAGCGGAAGGGCTCGGGTCGAGGAGGCTAGGCAGCCATGGCGGACGGCGGTGCTCGGGCATGTGGCGAGGGTGCTACGGCACGGGAACGAGCAAAACAAGGGAGGGGAAACGGAGTGGAGCTCACAGCGGACACGCGGAGTAGATCAGCGGGCTCGGGGAAGCACGGACGGTGACGCAACAACGATGGCGATCCGGCGGCCGTGCACGGAGAAGACGGTCGATGGCGTCGCTGCGGTTCATCTGAGCTCGTGTGCTTCGACTTGGAGGAGCATCGGGTCGTCTCGGAGCTCGTGGGCATGGAGGAGGTGAGAGGAAGGGCCGGTGGCCACGGTGAACGACGACGGTGGCGACGGCTGCATTCGGGTCTGCTCGGGAGAGGGGCTGGAGGGCGAGGGAGAGAGCAGAGAGTGAGGGGAAAGTGAGAGGGGGTCAGCGGGATCATCACGACATGGGGAAAATCGTCCACGCGTCCAGGTCTCGTCGGCAAGCAGGAGGTGGCGCGGAGCGCGTGGGCGCGCACGGCGGCCACACGCCCTCCTGCCCACTAGCAGGAGGTTGAAGACGCTGGAGGGCCTGGTGGGCTGGCCCAACAGTGCCAGGCCAGGTGGGCTGCTGGTAAGCCAGATAGGTGGCCCAGGTGAGTCCTTTCTCTCTCTTTCTAATTACATTCTGCTTTTCTATTTATTCTGTAATCTTTAGGGCTTTATTAAAAATACTTAAACAGACCCAAAAATCATGAAACTGCACAATGCCACTTGTTGGAATATAACCAACAACAAACATTTTAGTTTATGATTATTTGAGCATTTAAAATATTTAATAGCATTTAAATGCCCAAATACAAATAGAGTATGATTTAATCCAAAGCCCAAATATGTCATGGAAAAATGTGCATCACCTCTGGTTACTGTTTCCAGCATTTTCCAAGAATGATGAACATTTTTGAAAGCCATTTGGAATTACTGGAAATATTTTAGGTGAACCTAGTGAATTCCTTTAATGCTAGGGTTTAGGCAATCCCCATTTCAACTTCATTTGAAAATTCAAACATGATGCACACATGAAGGGCTAGCCTAGTGCATACCAGGACTAGGGATGTGACAACCAAAACAGCTTGATTCAATCTAGACGTAAAGTTTTTTATGCGTGTTTGTTGGCTTTTTTTAGGTGATAACATCTTTCACCTATTTTATGTTTCAGGAAGCGGGACATTATCTTGGTTGAGGTGTTCGGCGTGAAACTCTTTTCTAAAACTACAGTTCGACATCTTTCCTGCTGAACTCCACCTCGGTATTGTCAAAACATACATGACAGTTGAACTTGTTCCCGAGGAGGTACGATCCTAGGGTCGGCCATTTTGCCCAATCGAATTCTCGGGCGCTACTGCATTGACAATCCAATGTAGTAAATTTAAAGTGTAATATAGTTTTCGAGGAGATTATGATCCTCAGGTTGGTCGGCCGCACCCAACCTGAGTCTCGAGGACTTTGCACACCGCTTTTTGTGTCCCGAAGTATTCTTCCGAGCTAGGAGTTGATCCTCAGGCCGATTTTGTGAATCAACTTTGAGTCTCGTGGGGTTCTTGGGATCAGCGGTCTTATGTCATCCTTCGTGCATCTCGGTTTTAGACCAATACACACCGGAGGGCTACTTGGCTATATATCTCGGCTACGTAATAAACTGCACCAATCAAAAATATTGACAAAATCGGCCGCATGATGGGTGGTGCACCACCTCGGAAGCGATCCCGACATAAAGCTCGGGCGCTAGTGGCTGGCTCCATAAAGGGCATTTCTGGCATTAAGCTCGGCTAAACTCCTTCAACTTCTTTGAACCAAGGTGATCTATGACACCTCGGATACAATCCGGCATTGGAGCTTGGACATAATCCGACGTTGGAGCTCGGATACAGTCCGGCGCTAGAGCTCGGATGCAGTTCGGCATTGGAGCTTGGACATAGTCTGGCGTTGGAGCTCGGATACAGTCCGACGTTGGAGCTCGGATGCAGTTTGGCGTTGGTGCTTGGCTGCAAAAGATACCTCAGATGCAGTCCGACGTTGGAGCTCAGACGCAAGAGGACACTACCGGCCGGGAACAACTTCAAACCCGAGGTGTGGCATAAAAATGACAAGGCATTGATAAAGGCCGGAAACTTAAAGGGGGTCCTCGGATACCCGACATGTAAAGACTTCGGATGCACTTCGGTGATCCTCGAGATCGAAGATTAAAAGATTTGTTGAACCACTTTTCAAGACTGACGACCGAAGATGAAGAACAGTTCGGAAGAATCGAGGAGCGTCCCCAACTTGAAGACTGGTTCAGGGGGCTGCTGACGGTGTCCTGGACTAGGGGGTACTCACCACGTCGTCTCCCGACCAGCTAGATCGGGCCAAGGACCCCCCATGGCAGTTCACTCATGGGCCACTTCGGGCAGCCCATGCTGCATACAAGGAAGATCCCACGAGACTTGGCGCACAAGACGAGGACTCTCCTAAACCCTAGCCCTCTGGTGTGTTATATAAACTGAGGCCGGGCTAGTCAATAGGCAATCTAATATTCATTACTACAGTCTCGTGGTAGATACATGTACTCTGTACTATAGCCACATCGAATATAATCAAGCAGGAGTAGGGTTTTTCCTCTTAGATAGGGCCCGAACCTGGGTAAACACCGTGTCCCTCGTCTCCTCTTACCCATCGCTCCAAGACGCCTAGCTTAGGACCCCTTCTACAAGATACGCCGGATATAGAACTGAGACCAGGGTCAAGCCCCCTGCCATCAGGTAAGGCGTCGGTAATTTTAGCTCTCTTGTTTTTAGTAATTCGATTTAGTTGAAGGTTTAACCCTTCGGAATTGCAGTTCCCCACATGAACGCTCCACCGAGCAGACTTTGAGGGACATCTCCACCCTCCGAACTAGCGGACAGTGGGTCATTGGCGCACTTCGTGACTCCTCTCGTCCAAGAAGAGGTTGAGGAGGTGTGGTCCCTGTCAGTGTCAAAACTGGCGGATCTCGGGTAGGGGGTCCCGAACTGTGCGTCTAAGGTCGATGGTAACAAGAGACAGGGGACATGATGTTTACCCAGGTTCGGGCCCTCTCTATCGAGGTAATACCCTACTTCCTGCTTGATTGATCTTGATGAATATAGGGTTACAAGAGTTGATCTACCACGAGATCGTAGAGGCTAAACCCTAGAAGTCTAGCCTATGATTATGATTGTTGTATATCTCTATCGACTAGCCTGGCCTCGGTTTATATAATGCACCAGAGGCCTAGGATAACAAGAGTCCTAGCCGAATACGCCAGTGGGGGAGGAGTCCTTGTCTTGATCGCCAAGTCTTGTGGAATCTTCCTTGTATGCGGCAGCTGTCCGGATTGGCCCATGAGTATACGGCCATTGGGGTCCTCGTCCCAATCTAACAGATCGGGAGACGACGTGGTGAGTACCCCCTGGTCCAGGACACCGTCAGTAGCCCCCTGAACCGGTCTTCAAGTTAGGGACGCTCCTCGATTCTTCCGAACTGTTCTTCATCTTCGGTCGTCGGTCTTGAAAACTGGTTCAACAAATCTTCTCATCTTCGATCTCGAGGATCGCCGAAGTGCATCCGAAGAGTTTACCCGTCGGGTTTGAAGTTTTTCCCGGGAGGCAGTGTCCTCTTGCATCCGAGCTCCAACGCCGTAATATATCCGAGCTCCAACACCGGACAGTGTCCAAGCTCCAACGCCGGACTGTGTCCAAGCTCCAACGCCGGACTGTATCTGAGCTCCAACGCCGGACTATATTAAAGATGCCATAGATCATCTTGGTTCAAAAAAGTTGAAGGAGTTTAGCTGAGCTTAATGCCGGAAAATGCCCTCTATGGAGCTAGCCACTAGCGCCCGAGCTTTATGCCGGACTGCTTCCAAGGTGGTGCACCACCCCGATCGCGGGCTGATTTTTTGTGAATATTTTTTAACTGGTGCAGTTTATCCTCTGCCGAGATATAGAGCCAGTATCCCTCAAGGTTTGTATCAGTCTAAAACCCGAGATGCACCTGAAGGCAAGCGTAAAACCGCTGTTCCAAGTAGCCCCTGAGACTCAGGTCGATGCGCGAAATCGGCCTGAGGATCAACTCCTAGCTCGGCAGCATACATAGGAATAAAAATGCAGTGTAATATATTAGAGATAATAGTGACCGGCGAACGGGCCCCTAAGAGAGGGTTGTGAGAAGTTGCCGCAATATACTAGCTTGATGCCAGATAGGTCCAGATGGTACTTATTGCTATCCGAAGACGCGCTTTCCCATAGTTCGATCAAGCCGAACACTGAGCCCTTTGAATTTTCTGCATTGATAGGCAATGCAGTAGCCCTCGAGACACTGGTCGGGTGGCAACACCAGATCAGGGGATCGATGTGCCCCTTTAATGTTTGTAAATAATGAGCGCAAAGCCCAGTAGCCCCGAGCCTTAATGTGGGCACGGGTGGCCGAATTAAGGATCGATATCCAGAGTAAAATCACAGATTATGTGTAATGATTCTATGTATCCAAGTACTTTACATCATTATTTTGACTCCATTGTGACCGTTTATCAGTTGAAAGTGGCCCATCGTTGGCTTCTACCCCTTGGTAGATACTACGCAGGGTGTTTCTGCACTAACAATACAACCCTTAGCCGACGTCTCGGTGCCCGGAGGCGGTTGTGTTAGCAGAAACGAAGCAATCAGATATGCGGGCTTTATAACTTTCGCTTAGTCATAGGAGCTTTAAACTGGGGAAGCTAGCTATGAGCCCCCGGTTAGCGTTCGGCGACAGCCGAGGTCAAGCCGTAAACACTTCGGCCAATGTTATGAACGACCCGTCATTTAACATAGTCATCGGATCGCTGACCAGTTTACGCCTATTGTGACAGTCAGTTTTCGGCTTTCTCCACTGAGGTGCTTGACCATGCGAACTGGAAGCACAATCGCAATGGTTCTCCCTTTGCACACCTAGCCGAACAAAGCGGAACGTAGGAGGTAAGCACAGGAGCCAGGCAACCCAACTATTGACCGAAGACACAATTCGAAACCGATGCATATAAAGCAATATCCGAGAATGTTTTTGCCGAATCCCTAAAGGTGTCCAGCGTTGCACTGCGAGACTAATGCTAGAAACGCACAAATAGTTTAAAAGTGCCATAGGCTCGAAAAGCCAAAAAACTTATTCAAAAGTTTATTGTCCGAACTAGATCAAGTGTTCGGTGCCAATCCGAAAATTGGACTTCTTTTTTTTAAAGGTGCTTCTGTCGTGCTTTAACATGACACATCCTATCTCAAGACTCCAAGCGGGTCAGCCTATGGCCTCAACCTCCTTATCCCGAAGGAGGAGTGCTTCTCCGAGGCTAGTTTAGCAAACTGCACTCAGCGGATTTAGAGAGAAGCAAGGCTATCCGGCTATTGACCACACACTTGCATCGAGAAAGGAGTGATAGAAAAAAGACTTTGCAACGACCAAGAAGAAAAACAACTCATACTAATTTAAGAGCCCCCACGTGACTTGGGAAAAAGAATGATCGTATGTACCGAAGTACTTATATCATATCTATGTTCACCCGGACTTTAAACGCGTCTTAACCGACCGTCGGCTTCTCCCTTTTCGGTCAAGGACCAAAAAGTTTTATGTACTCCACTTGTCGAGAATATCAACGGTGTTTCCGATAACCAGCAATCGAGCCATAAGGTCATAACGGACATAAAGTGCGCTCAGGGAACTTATGCTATATTACTAACGAAGTGTAAGAAGCATCTTCGAAGAAAATAGTACCGCCACCGATACCTTTCTTCGGTGCTCATTGATCTGCTGAGGATCCATTGATCCTTTTGCTGATCACACAGCAGAAATCTTAATGAAAGCACTAATGTCGGTGTCAAAACCGGCGGATCTCGGGTAGGGGGTCCTGAACTGTGCGTCTAAGGTCGATGGTAACAGGAGACAGGGGACACGATGTTTACACAGGTTCGGGCCCTCTCTATCGAGGTAATACCCTACTTCCTGCTTGATTGATCTTGATGAATATAGGGTTACAAGAGTTGATCTACCACGAGATCGTAGAGGCTAAACCCTAGAAGTCTAGCCTATGATTATGATTGTTGTATATGTCTATCGACTAGCCTGGCCTCGGTTTATATAATGCACCAGAGGCCTAGGATAACAAGAGTCCTAGCCGAATACGCCGGTCGGGGAGGAGTCCTTGTCTTGATCGCCAACTCTTGTGGAATCTTCCTTGTATGCGGCAGCTGTCCGGACTGGCCCATGAGTATACGGCCATTGGGGTCCTCAGCCCAATCTAACAGATCGGGAGATGACGTGCTGAGTACCCCCTAGTCCAGGACACCGTCAGTCCCGAAGGACTCCGCCTCCTCCGAACACCGAGGGAGAGGCCGACGCTGTAATGGCTGAGGTTAACACCTTGGTTACCGAAGACCAGGAGGGAGCATCCCTCCTGGCTGACATGGGAAAGGAGTCCGGACCATCCAGACCCCATCCATCGACCGCTCCCGATCCCCCAAGGCCTTCGACGACGCAGGCTCCTCCCAACGGGGAAGGGGCCGGGGAGCCAACACCAGCACCGAACACCTCTACACTGGCGGCGGCTGGCTGGCCAGACGTGTTGGAGGAGCTGGTGGACAACTCCGCCATCATTGACGGGCACCGCACTCTTATGTGTGCAGTTATGCAGGGTGTTCGGTCCGTCCAAACCGGACTGAATGACGCTGTCCAAGGCCTTCTAACAGGCTTTGAGGTAAGTCAAGTAATGCTCTTTCCTCATAATGCGGTTGTAATTGTTAGTTTGGGTAGGCTGTATACATAGCAACCCATGAGACTCTGCAAGGACTTCGAAGAAAATTGCGGAGGATCAAATTTGGTAGGCTGATTAATGATGTCGACATTTCTTTTCCTGACGCAGGTATCTTCCGTGGCCGCGCTTAGAGGAGATGGATCGGAAGCTCAAGCTTTCGATCAAGAGCTTGACCTTGTCAACAAAATGGCTTGACGAGGCGCAAGGTAAACCCTGTGAGAAGATGTGTATTTGCTTGATGCCGGATATTGACGTTAATTCTGGATCTGTATGTTAATCCTTTTTTGTGAAAATCTTGTAGCTGCCGCCGCTAAGGTCGAGGGATTGAGTGAGGCCCTGTAGAAAGCCGAGGCAGAAGCGGTCATGAAGAAGGCGGCCGCTGACGAGGCGGTGGCCGAGCTTGAGAAGGCCAAGCTCGTGGGTGAGCAGCACGAGGCTCGCGTAACCGAGGTGCAAGTGGAGCTCCAAGATGCCGCCAAGAAGTCAGAGGTCCTTGAGAAGGAGGAGGAGCGATCCTGCCAGCTGTCCAAGACAGAGAAGGAGCTCCAGGAGGCGAGGACTAACACGCGAGGTGTCCGGGAAGAGTTCCGCCAAGTCGGGCAAATCGCAAGTGGTAAGAAATACTTACTGCCGAGTGTGTTCGGAGGCAAAAGGTTCGCCTTGCTGACGCGGGTTTGACGCTCCGCAAGTGTCTTCGCCGAACTTCCGAAGAATGTGGCGGCCGTGGCGAAGTATTACGCTACTTTCGAGGTGGGCTCTACGCAACGACTCGTCTGGTCATAGTTTCCGGAGTCCGAGCGCCTCCGCTCCTCAGTGATCAAATGAATCAGCTGATGGAGATGCATCGGATGTCCGATCTAGCCGTAAAGGTCCTCTGTGTCAGTCTGTGGCCCACTGAGACCATTCCGGACACCTACTTCGGCCTTATGCAGAAGCTGCGGGAGGCCCCACTCCAGATTGATGTCGTAAAGCGCTCAACTTGCCTTGAGGGGGCTAGGCTTGTATTTTCAAAGACCATGGTACATTGGCTGAAGATTAACCCCATGGACATGGCCACTGGTCCTCCACCCAAGGGAAAGGAGCATCACCGCCTCGCAGCAAAGACGTTGCATTGTGTGATGAATGGCGCTGACCAATAGAGGGCCAGTGTTCGAAAGATGTAATATTTGAGTGATTGTGTTAAGTTTGTACCAAGTGGACCTTGTGCTTTATAATGCGTCCGCCGTACTTGTTTTATATTTTCATAATTTTAATTTTGACTCTTATTCGACCGTATGTTAAATCTAAAAGCTAGCAGTCGTCGGCTTCGGCCCCTAGGTGAATATCGCGCGGGGTGTTTTCGTCTCTGCACTGTTACCCTTAGCCAACGTCTTGGTACCCGGAGGCGGTAGCGCGTGAGCAAAACTAGGCAATCAGACTATTCGGTTTTACTGCTTTCACTTAGCCTTAGGAGCTTGACAGTGGCGACTAAGGACTAGCCCGTGGTGTATTGTGATGTACTTGGGGCTGAACGCTTACCCTTTCCGATCACGTGGTTTGTGTTAAGACGAACCCTTCATGTGACACGGTGAAATTGCCAACGATTTTTGTAGTCGAAACTCGTCGTCGGATCGCTGATCAGTTCACGCTTACCATGACAGTCAGTTTTCGGCTTTCTCCTCCTGAGGTACTTGACGGGGCGAGCCAGAACTACAATTGCAGGGGTTCTCCCTTTACCCTCTTAGCCGAACGTGTGGAACATAAGGGCCAAACATAGGAGCCGGGCAACCCAACTACTGACCTAAGACATGGTTCGGAACTTGATGCATATAGTGCAATATCCGGGATGCCGAACACTCAGCGGTAGGCTGTGTCGGACTTGGTGTGCCGAGCTGATAGAGAAATCAAGCTCTGGGTTATATAATCGATCGTGTTTTCATGACAAGCTGTTCGAAGAGCGAGAATTGAAAAGGGAATAGACAAATCGCGAGATGCGGATATCCGAACACCATAAAAGGGGATTTTTATTATTTCTCGTAGGCTCGGGATGTCTAACCGTGCAGTTCGAACTGCGAAGGCAGTACTTGTAAGAGGAAAGTTTATAGAGTAAAGGTTGACATAGGGCCTTGATGCATGAGTTGAAGCCTTCACTGTGCCCTGCTGCACGTCTACGCCTTTGCTTCTGATGGGTGGGGGTTGGGACCTTCGATGAGATCTTGATGGGCGAGGACCCTGCCGATGAAGCTTTATGCTTGGGGGTATCCGGAATTGGTCCCTGGGTCGTCCGAAGATGAGGTAATTACGAAGTTCGGCTTAACCAAACATGCACTTCCGACACAGCTGCCCATGGTATTTTGAATGTGAAGTTGTGCTGACGAGGCACCTGGAGCGTGAAGGATGTGGGCATGCCATGGAGCGTGTATCCCTATTTGCGGAGAACGCATGCGGGCTACCGTGATGGGGAACGGGTTCAAACCCGTTTACTATTGTCGTCGGCCCTTACGGCGGGGCGGCATCCGGGCCCATATGGGCCGGTGTGGTGTTCGGCCGCTAGGGCCGCAGTGTGCTCTTTGGTTCGAAGCGAGCATTCTGTGTTGCCGTTGGTGGTTATGACGCCCGAGGGACCAGGCATCTTCAACTTGAGGTACGCGTAATGCGGGACAACATTGAATTTGGCGAATGATGTTCGACCGAGGAGGGCGTGGTAGCCGCTGCGAAAAGGTGCAATGTCAAAGATCAGGTCCTTGCTTCGGAAGTTATCCGGAGATCCAAACACTACTTCAAGCATCATGGTGCCTGTGCAGCGGGCCTCCACTCCCGGAATGACCCCCTTAAAGGTGGTGTTACTAGGTTTGATCCTTGATGGATCAATCCCCATTTTCCTCACTGTATCTTCGTATATCAGACTGAGGCTGCTACCTCCGTCCATGAGGACTCTAGTGAGGTGGAATCCATTGATGATAGGCTCGAGCACTAAGGCTACAGACCCTCCATGAAGTATGCTAGTCGGATGGTCCTTGCGATCGAATGTGATTGGACATGCTGACCATGGATTGAACTTCGGCGCTACTGGCTCGATGGAATATACGTCCCATAGTGCTCGCTTCCTCTCCTTCTTCGGTATGTGGGTTGCGTAGACCATGTTTACCGTCTTGACCTCGGAAGGGAAGCGTTTCTAGCCTCCACTATTTGGCCTGCATGGCTCATCATCGTCCTAGCTTCGTGGGCTTTTGCCTGAGTCTTTGGCTGTGGGTTTGCTGGCCTGTTTAATCACCCAACAGTTTCGGTTGGAGTGGTTAGCGGGTTTCTCTAACATGTCGTGGATCTGACAAGGCCTGTCCAGAATTGTGTCCAGTCTGAACGGGTCGTCGTTGTTGCCTTTAGGGGCTTTCTTTCAGGGTCCGGACTTCTGGTTTCAGGATCCGGCATTTACTGTCGTATCCTCGCCCTCACCGACAATGTGGCGACGCTTATTCTTGCTGCGTCGGGGCTTTCCATTTCCGTCCCGAACCTTGGAGGTACCGGGTGTGTCTGGGTTGGTGTTTTTGCGAGCAAGCCAATTCTCTTCGCCTGCGCAAAAGCGGGTCATTAGGGAAGTAAGGGCTACCATAGTTCTTGGTTTGTCCTCACTACTGTAGGATGCTGCTAACGCGACACTATGATCAGAGACCCTTTGACGAAACTATGTGCGATGCATTAATTGCAAACAGTGATGTAAAATAACCGTCAAAAAAGATGCAAAACGTTTGCCATGGCGGATACATCAAACATGGTTCAGATTTTAGTTGCGTGTGCGATGCGGGGCATACGGTTCAGTTCAATTAACTGCTTGTGATGAGGCAGAACAAAAGAAATGGGCAGCCAGATGAAGGCACGTGTGATATACAATTCACTAGGATAAATTGTTTTTGATGAGGCGGAACAACAGAAACGGGCAGCCAGATGAAGGTGTGTGCGATATACGGCATACAGTTCACTCGGATGAACTGTTTGCGTTGAGCCAAGAGAACAGAAATGGTTCAACTTAACAAGATGTGTGTGATATGCGGCAAATAGGTCTGTAATTGGAAACGTGTGGGAAGACCGATCACAACATAGACAATTCCTATTAACAAGCTGTGTGTGTTGTGAGCAAACGATTGCTGGTATACAATTGTCAGTGATTGATGAAATCATCATCGACGGGTTCCATTGTTTAGTCCGTGTGTGATGTGATTTTCTCTGTCTATAGAGCATCAACATATATTCTTAAAAAGACAGCATTGAAAAACCAAATTAAGCATACAATTACACAAGTGACTACACACATAACATTTCCACACACCAAAGTAAGAAATTACATGCATACTAAACTAGGAGAAACGAGCACCTGATCATCTACTTATTGTTGCGACGACGCTTGCCATTGCTCTGCTTCTGGCTGGATCCCCGGCCATTTTGGGGAAGGAGGCACTTAATCATGTCAACGATCTGCCTGTACATGTCGTAGCTCGTGTACGCCTCCTTGGCCGCGTACACGACGTGAGCTTTGTCGAGTTTCTCCATCCAGGCCGAGTGCCAGGCACGCTTTTCCTTGTTGCACGAATCCTTGATGTCTCTATAGTAGGGGTTGATGATGGCCTCAGCGAGGTGAACCAGTGAGTCCTTCCCATGCTCCTTTCTGCCCCAGATCTTGTACTGGCCCTGGATGTCGACAATATTCTGGCAGGCGATGCTCGAATTCTCGAGCGCCTTTACATCATTGGTGATGTCCACCATAGCGAACATGTAGTGGGGGTTGTTGACAAACCTGGCGAAATGCTCGCAAGGCCTTGTGGCCAGGCAGTAGTGGTAGACGAGGATGTGGTGGCACACGCACATCTGGGCAACGGCGACCTTGGGACGAGACCCGACATGAGCACGGGTGTAGTCGAGCTCGAACCCGACCACCTTGTACCTCTCCTCGCCAAGCAACATCTCCATGATGTGGATGGAGTGCTCCACCCAGACCAGGTCGTTGGTGTACACCACCGAGAGGTCCATGAACCTTCTGTGGGTGTCCACCATAACACGCATGGTGAACTGCTGCTCATCGTCGGCAGTGGCTCAGAGCGCCATTGGAGCCGCACAACATACCCTCTAAGAATTTCTCGTGGTGGGTGTGCTTCTTGCCATCACTACAAAAAAATACACTTCCGTGATGATACGTGTTTGTCATAGTAGGTCACGTTTTCTATCATGCATGTACATCCATGACGATTTTATGACAGAATCAAGATAGTCATACCTGTGGTGTCGTAGAAGTGTTCCATGACATTACCAAAATTATCATCACGGAAGTGTCCACTTCCATGACGATAAATCGCGCGTCATAGAAGTGCTTTCGTCAAGGGTGACCGACACGTGGCATCCACCATAACGGGTCGCCATTAAGCTTTTGGGTCCGGTTTTGGATCCGATAACCCGCTAACAACCCAGACCAATGAGGATTTTCCACGTGTAAAATTCTCATTGGCCGGAGGAAACACGTGTTGGCTCACCATTGGGACAGATGTCGTCCATTCATTGGATAGAAGGCGCCTATGATACGTCGACACGTGGCATGGCCCAACAGAAGCCCATTTCGGTGAAAAGCCAGGCCAGTTTGACTTGGTCAAAAGGTAATGGATCGGTCCACGGAAAGCCTGTTAACGGCATGTTCGTATATAGCCCATTTACGGCCCGCTAACTCACGGCCTGTTACAGCTTATTGGAATTCAGCCTAGTAGCTTCATCTGGGCCGTCCAATATGATTCCAGCCAATTGTAACTTCCGGCCCATGTATGCCCCATGATGTCTTTCGGCCCATACGAGGCCATTTTATAACTCTTGGCCCATTAACAGCCCGTGGTGAATCTGGCCCGCAATGAACAGTGTACCGCTTTATACCCATCAATGGCCCATTATTCCATTGGGCCATTTCCAACCCGTGTTATCTTTCGGCCTTTTCAGGGCCCATTTATTCTTGGGCTCATTTCCAGCATTCGGTTACTTACGGCCCGTTACTGGCCTTTTCTGCTTGTGGGCCAAATTCAGCCCGTGGTTACAATCGGCCCATTTGCGGCCCGTTAATCTGTTGGGACGTTTTCATAGCGTTACCAAATACGGCCGAATAACGACGACTTGTTATTGTCGGCCCATGAACGGACGATTACAAATCTAGCCCGTTTACGGCCCATAATGCGATCTGTTATTGGCCCATGTTTGGCCTATCGATCATACGGCTCGTAGAATGCCCATTGATGCTACGGCCCATAGAAGGCCCATTGTTTCTACGGCCCTTAGAAGGCCCATAGTTTCTATGGCCCATAGGAGGCCCATGGTAACTACACTAAATATGTAGCCCATGGTTATTGTGGCCTAGTTTTAAAAAAATAGGTTATTGTGGCCACTAGCAAACCGCGGAAAAAGAACTGCACTGACTACAAGCAGAGAAATAAACAAGACAACAAGGAAATAAATAAGCAAGAAACTTACGCTAGGCTATCACGGCTATTACACATATTACATCTATTGGGCATCAAAGTTCGCCACCGGTGCAAATATAGGGAACAAAGTAGCATATCATATACACTAGTTGTCAAAGTTGGCGACCATTGCAAATAAACGCCGCAGCAAAACAAGTCCAGAACCGAAACCACTTCAGAAGAGCTCAAGAAACAATATCCTGGGTACCCATAATGCTGGCAAGATGCTTAGCAAGATTATTAACTTTCTCTTGTTTGTCGCTTAAATCCTCCAAAGACTTGTCGTTGCACCGTAAAAGTATGCATCTGAATTCTCAGGGGACTTCCTCGGTCCTTCGGCTTCCTATCGCATAACATCTCGATCGATGTCTTTCAACTTGAAGTTGAGACTCAAGAAGTCGAACTGATTCGTGCAGCGAAGTTCAAGAGCTGGTGCCAGTAGTAGCCAAAGAACTCGAGCACTACATCAAGACAGGACTTTGGGGTTGTCTCAGTGTCTTCAATATAGTTTTTATCAGCTTTCTTGGAGACCAACAGGGATGTCTCACTATCTTGAACCTTATCTGCATTACTTCCTTTACCTTTGCATAATGGGGGTACTCTTCTCCAATATTTTATCCATGTTCTAAAAGAGAAACAAACAAACACATTACAGGTTTACCATGTTGTATATGAAACTCATTTTGGTAAACCAGTTCGGTAGTAAGGTGGCCAGGATAATAGCATGAAACAAACATATATCATGTAGTATGGTCACTGTATGGTCTATATCATTCTCGTTTATGTTGCCAAATCAAGATAGAGACAGTTCGAATCATATCTATTTAAGACAAAGCAGCATAGACAAAATATAAGTACGGGAAACTACACAACAATAACAACACTTGTAATGTGCATGGCATGAGAGCATAACTATTTATTCAATTGAAACTGAAATCAACATAGAGCAAGTTACAACAGCAAACACATTAAAGAAACATGTTTAAAACATACCTGTTGCGCCATTGGAGTTTCAATTGCATACTTTAAATTTGCAATTAGTTGGTATGAGTAAATACAGTGATGCAAGAGCAATGTAGTATGAACCATAGCTACAGAACCTGACCAGAGAACAATTCTTCTTCTGCTTTAAGCATTGACTTGGGCTTCAGAGTGGTGGTCCTCGTGCTTTGGGCACTGCAGTTGCCTTACTAACTGCTCGTGTTTGGGTGCTCTGTGGTGGAGATGGTGCCGTGTCAACTGGAGCTGATTTGCTATCTGCTGGGGTTGGGGTTAGAAGGGGTGTAGCTGGTTCTCTGTCCAACTGGGTAGGGTACAATCTGCTTGAGTCTGGGTTATGTGTGGTGGGGCTGGTTCTTGGGCAAGTAAAACCGTGGCTCTATCTGCATCGACATGTAGCACGATCTTTTTTGAAGACCATGGTTTTACTCCCACATATACTGCCATCACCCCCTCCAATTGAAATGGCTGATAAACAAGAAAAGTAATCGAATGTACAGACATTGTAAGATAGACATGTGGAATGGATAGTAGGGAAGAAAACAAGGCTTGAAATAATTCACATTTATGTTGCCTAACCAAACAGAATAGCATGACATAATTTCACATATATGATGGCTAATTAAACAGGATAGCATGACACAATTTCACATGTATGATGGCTAACTAAACAGGATAGAATGACATACTTCAAAATATGATGACCATGTAAACATGATGACATGATATAACTATACGATGTGTCTATTAAGGTGGTTGGCATGCCATAAATCACAAACATGCCGTCGATGGAAACATGATGGCATGATATAATTCACTGATATAATGACATAATTCAAAATATGATGACTATGTAAACAGGATGAGATGATATAACTATATTATGTCTTTAGAAAATGGGTTGGCATGCCACAATTCAGATGCATGCTGTCTATGTAAACATCATTGCATGATATAATTCAAATATATGATTTATATAATAAACAAGTGAGCTGAGGGAAATCACATTTATGATGTGTCAACTAAGGAGATGTGTCGGTGTACTAGAGTAGGGGTACCCTAGTCCCGTGCTCGTGCACGGACAGTTGTAGCACCCCGCGGCAAGGCTTGCCTCGTCACCGCCAAGATCCTCCGTGGCTTCCTTGGAGCCATTCAAGAACAAAGTATTTGATTGAGAAGACAAGGCCCCGACAAGACGAGCTTGTCGGGAAAGCCACTCCAGGCACGCAGAAGACAAGGCCTCGGCAAGAGGAGCTTGTCGGGAAGGCCCGGAGCGCGACAAGCCTCTGGGCGCGACAAGGATTCGGCTGCGGCAAGGCGCTTGCCGTGGCATGCAACTTCTCTCCATCTCCGCTCCAGCTCATCCAATGACGATGTCGCCATGGGACCGTTCCATGCGCGCGTGTCGAGCGGTCAGGCAGCCAGCGGAGAGCAGCGATAAGCAGCGCAAGCTTGCCATCGTGGCGGCAGAGGCGCACCGACGGCCTCTGTTGCCTGTTCGGCGACATCGACGGGCATTTATTGCTTTTGTCCCTTGCCGTTAGAGTTAGGTATTTTGCATTTGTACAATCGCTCGAGTAGGTGTACCAACTCCTGTTTTACATTTGTACCCCGCCTATGTTGCCACCGTCGGAGACCCCTTGAGCATATAAAAGGAGGCCCGTGTGCAACGTGGGAAGGGTTCGCTGGTTCGGTTCATTCGACCCACCAGAGACTAGATACACTCACGCTAGGTTTTGTAGCTTGCATTGCTCCCTAGCAAGAACACAATAGATCAAGCAAGTAGCAGTAGGAGTTTTATCTCTCCGAAGAGCTCCGAAGCTGGGTAAACTGCTCGTGTGCCTCGCCTCGATCCGCTCTTCGTGCGATCTCTGACCCCCTCCGAACCACAAGGGGCCTGCTCCGCCGGCCCCATAGGTGTCCGTGGGTACGATCAGCCTCCCCGACATCTTTGGCGCGCCAGGTAGGGGGCGTCGAGGCTGTGTGAATCTGATCCTGCGTTCACACGAGCAGCATCATCAACATCTTCCCCAACATGCCACCGAAGAAGAAGGATTCGGCGGTAGCAGAGCCGTCCGCGTCGTACCCACCCTCGCCGCAGCAAACAGGTGGTGGGGCAGACGCTGGCGGAGGAACGGGCGCCGACGAAGGTGTTCGCGACGTTGCCAAGTCCAAGGACAAGGCACCACAAACCTCGGCGTCCGCGCATCCCCCGCGCCCATCTCAGGAGACGCGGGACCAACAATGTCACGACGTTCACAACGCCATACGTTCGTTGGATCGAGACCCTCAAGACCAGCATGCGCGCCCACATGCTGGCACGAGTGAGATACGGTCGCCCGGACGGGGTGCTGCTCCTTCTAACGTAGTTAGAAGTTCGAGCGTGTCCCGCTCCTCATGCCGTTCTCCAATGCCACCCACTACTCAATGAAGCTACTGGCGAGCTCAGCTGCTCCTCGACTACCCTCCAACGGCCGACAAGGTCGACGAGTGGAGGGCCACTATCCAGAGCCTCATCGGCTTTGCCAACGGCGACGCTCTACGGCAACCAACGCCATCATTGCCGCGACGAGACGACAAGGCACGAGCCGGTGGCGACGAGACTGTCGGAGGTGCAACCACCGTGCACTCTCCGCCAAGAAGGCCAAGATCGCCGACTCACCGGATCCACCTCGACAGCGACTCTACTGCGTCGTCGGATCCGCGAGCTCGCCACGATCAGCGCCAAGTTCTTCATGAGCGACAACAAGAGGACGCTCGAACTCGCATCGAGCGCCGAAGAGAAGCGTGACGTCAGTCCGACAAGCACGATGGGCCTTCTGTTGACATGCACGCGCCGGAGGAGCCAGGCGACTTGCCGTACGCGGTAGGTTGCCCTGCGTTCACTCGTGAGCTCCGGCAAGTTCAAAGGCGTGATCGGAAAAACTTCAAACCAGACGTGCGGAGAAGTATGATGGCAGGACGCACCCGTCGGAGTTCCTTAGCATCTACACCATCGCGGTGCAGGCTGCGGGGACGGGACGACAAGATCCTCGCCAACTACTTCCCGCTCGTGCTCAAGCCCAACGCCGGATCTTGGCTCATGCACTTGCCGGACAGCTCCATATCCTCTTGGGCAGATCTGTGCCATCGGTTTGTTGGCGCCTTCACAGCGACCACAAACCTCATGGCCAAGAGAGTGACCTTCACTTGCTCGCCCGAAGGAAGGAGAGTCCCCGCAAGTTCATTCAGAGATTCGGCCGTGTACACTACAACATCCTGCACGCCCACCCTGCCGTGGTGATCAGCAGATTTCATCGTAATGTGCGGAACCGCAGGATGAGGGAGGAGATGGCAATGTGTAAAGTCAAGGACGCCAGTGAGCTGTACGCCTTGGCCGACAAGTGTGCACGCTACCGAGGAAGGGAAGAGACTCGGTGAGAGAATGCAGAAGCAGGATCTGACAGTGAGGACACCGCCCCGGTAAAGAAGGGCCGGCGGCGAGGCAACATGAAGAAGAAAGCCAGAGAAGTGCTAGTAGTCGAGCAGTCCGGCAATGGAGGTGGCGACAAGAACGCCAAGGCTGGTGGCTCCGGCAAGGAGGTTGCCGCTGACGCCAACCACCAGTCGGTGGCGGCCGCCGACAAGGTGACGGCTCCGACAAGCAATCTTGCAAGATCCACCGCACCTAGGGCCACGACCTCCAGAGCTGCAAGAAGGTCGAGCAGCTTGTCGAACAACAGAGAGCTGAGTACGAGCGGCGCGACAAGGAGAAGGCCCAGGAAGGTGCTGGGGGAGCAAGCAAGAAACGTCCCGGCCGGGGAGGACGCCGCGGCAAGGCCAAGCAGCGGCAAGGAGATAGACCTCCCCGTGGCCGCGACAAGGATGAAGATGAGGACGACGACGAAGATATGGAAGACGACGACGCCGATGAGCAGGAGTTTCAGAAAGCCACAAAGATCCTTTGCGTTGACGGAGGTGCTTCCCTGCATACCTCCCACCGCCAACTCAAGCAATGGATGTGGGAGGTCAATGCGGCGGAACCATCCGTAGAGTCACGCAAGCCTCTCAAGTGGTCCAGCACGCCTATCATTTTTGATATTGAGGACCACCCTGATCGCATAACTGCGGTCGGGTGCTTGCCGATGTTGGTCTCTCCAACCATCCGCAACCTCAAGGTCACAAAAATGTTAGTTGACGGCAGGGCCGGCTTGAATCTGATTTCCTCGCGGTGCTCCGTAAGCTTCAAATCCTCGACAGCAAGCTCGAAGAGACGGTACCTTCCAAGGAATCAATCCGGGAAGGAGCAAGTCAAGGGGAAGATTACGTTGTCGGTCACATTCGGCAATGAAGCTGAACTTCAGAATCGAGAGGGTCACATTCAACGTTGCCGATTTCCCATTGCCTTACAATGGGATACTTGGCAAATCCAGCACTCGCCAAGTTCATGGCAGCCTCTCACCACGCTTACAATCTACTCAAGATGCCAGGCCCGATAAGCGCCATCTCTGTCCACGGGCGACAAGAAGGCTGCCCTTATACGTGCCGACAAGATCTTCCGGATGCAGCAGCATGACAGATTGCCAAGCACTTGCCGCTGAAGCTCCCCGGGGAAGAAGACCAAGTCCAAGCCCGGCAAGGGCTCGATGCTCACTCCAAAGAAGCGCACCTCTTCGGAGTGCTGCGCTACCGTCGAGGACGCACCATCGAGCTCCACCGGCAAGTGCAAGAAGATGGTGGCTCCGCCAAAGACCAAGAAGGTGCCCGCCAAGGAGGACGGCACTGGTGGTACCTTCACCATCAGTGCCTCTCTCGACCCTAAATAGGAAGGCGCGCTCGTTGCTTTCCTGCGGGCGAATGTCGATGTGTTTGCATGGCAACCGTCTGACATCCCCGGTGTTCCCAGGAAAGTGATTGAGCACCGCCTGGCCGTTTGTCCTCATGCGCGGCCCGTCAAGCAAAAAATCAGGAAGCAAGCAGTGGAGCGCCAAGAATTCATAGCAGAAGAGATCAAGAAACTGGAAGCAGCAGGCCTTGTCAGAGGAGTGCTCCATCCAACGTGGTTGGCCAATCCTGTAGTCGTGCGCAAAGCAAATGGGAAATGGAGACTTTGTATTGACTTCACGGATGTTAATAAAGCTTGTCCCAAAGATCCATTTCCCTTGCCGCGCATTGACCAGATCATTGACTCCACGGCTGGATGTGATTTGCTTTCGTTTCTTGATGCATACTCAGGATACCATCAGATCTTCATGGCTGAAGAAGATGAAGAGAAGACCACATTCATTACACCATGTGGCACATATTGTTTCATACGGATGCCTTTCGGTTTGAAGAATGCTGGTTCAACATTTGCAAGGGTGGTCCATGACGCTTTTGAGCCGCAAATGCACGTAAATGTAGAAGCCTACATGGATGACATAGTGGTCAAAAGCAAGGACAAAGCAACTCTGGTTCAAGATTTGGACGAGACCTTTGCAAATCTGCGCAAGATCAACCTTAAGCTCAACCCCGAGAAGTGCGTGTTTGGAGTTCCTTCAGGCAAGCTTCTCGGGTTCTTCGTGTCTCAGCGAGGGATCGAAGCTAATCCCGACAAGATCAAGGCCATTGAGCAGATTGAAGCACCAAAGTGCGTCAAGGATGTACGAAGGCTTGCCGGTTGCGTGGCTGCTCTCAGCAGGTTTATTTCTAGGTCTGCTGAACGCGCCCTGCCGTTTTTCAAGATTTTGAAAAAGGCAGGTCCAATGAAATGGACTCCCGAAGTGGAGGCTGCGCTGCAGGACTTGAAGAGATACATGTCCTCCACTCCAACACTTGTCGCACCTAAGCCACAAGAGAAGTTGCTGCTATATATAGCGGCAACCAATCAAGTGGTTAGTGCTGCGTTAGTAGCGGAGAGGGAGGCGGATGACGAGCCCGCAACCACGGTAAGCACGTCCAGCGACAAGCAGGGGGCTTCGCCGACAAGCTCTGGTCCCGACAAGGATGAATCCGCGCAGACACATGAACAGATACAGAAAAGGATGGTGCAGCGCCCAGTCTACTTTGTCAGTTCCCTCCTGCAGGGGGCTAGGTCAAGGTACTCTGGTGTGCAGAAACTGCTTTTCGGCCTCCTCATGGCCTCGAGAAAGCTGCGCCATTACTTCCAAGCACATGAGATCACAGTTGTCACTCGCTTTCCGCTGAAGAGGATACTGCAGAATCCAGAAGCGACAGTCAGGATTGTCGAGTGGACACTTTGGAGCTGTCAAGCTTTGGTCTCAGTTTGAAAGCACATCAACTATCCAAAGCGAGGCGTTGGCAGAATTCATAGCAGAATGGACGCCAACACCCTATGAAGAGATTCCGGAGACGAGCATTCCCGTCAAAGAAGCAAGCAAAGAGTGGCTGATGTACTTTGATGGTGCCTTCTCGCTGCAAGGCGCTGGTGCCGGGCGTGCTTTATCGCACCCACCGGAGAGCACCTCAAGTACGTCGTCCAGATGCACTATCCCAAGGAGCAAGCGACAAACAATACTGCAGAGTATGAAGGTTTGCTTGCCGGTCTCAGGATCGCCGTGGACCTTGGGATCAAGAAACTTGTTGTCAGGGGTGACTCGCAACTTGTCGTCCGGCAAGTCAACAAAGATTACCAGAGTCCGTTGATGGAAGCCTACATTGATGAAGTGAGGAAGCTGGAACAGCACTTTGACGGCCTGCAAATGGAACATGTTCCAAGAGCTCAGAATGATATTGCTGACGGCCTGTCAAAGTGCGCCAGAAGTTACACGTGGAACTGTGGATTTTCGTGCTCAAGCTGACTCAGCCAACCGTAACACCATCAACTGTGCAAAGCAAGAAGAGGAAGTTGGCCTCTGGTGACTACTTTCCGAAAGAGCTTCCCGAAGCCGTCGTTGCAAAGGTCCCCAAAATCAACACCAACAGTGCTGAGGAGCAGTCTGCTCCGACAGGCCCCAGGGTTTGTTTCGTTGAAGCAGACGCTCCTGACAAGTCTTGCTCCGGCAAGCTTGTCGGGGATCATCAAGCTCCGGCAGGCCTCGTGTCCTTGCCGTGGAAGCTGATGTTCCCAGCAGCAGATGTGCCTTTAGTCCTTGTTGTCGAGCCGCAAGCTCCAAAGATGGGCGCAGCAGATTGTCCACTTCCTTGAGACAGAGAACTTCCGAAGAGCAAGAAGAAGCGGAAAGAGTAGCCCGGCAACAATTATGTACCAGTTTGTCGACAAAGATACTGCATGTAAGAAGACTCAACGGTGTGAAATTGAAGTGTATTCCGGGGAAGATGGGCGAAGCTGTTGGCGAGAGATACGGAGGCATATGTGGTCACCACATTGGCGCAAAAGAGCACTTGTCGGCAAAGCTTTCCGACAAGGTTTCTTCGGCCGACAGCCCTCCGGGATGCAATCGCACAAGTAACCAAGTGTGAAGCGTGCAGTTCCATTCCAAACAGATACACCAGCCTGCTCAAGCTCTCCAGACAATCCCTTTATCCCGGCCATTTTTGGTGCAGGGGCTCGACATCCTCGGCCCCTTCCCCGAGTTGTCGGGGCTTTGAGTACTGTACGCCGCCATCGACAAGTTCACAAAGTGGCGGAAGTGGAAGCGATGAGGAAGGTGACGGCACGGTCGTGATCAAGTTCTTTCAGTCGATTGTTTGCCGTTTGGAATCCCTAGCAGGATCATCACCGACAACGGCACACAATTCACGAAGTCGCACCTTCATGCAAGACGTCCAAGACCTTGGCGCCAAGGTCTGCTTTGCTTCGTTGCTCACCCGAGAAGCAACGGTCAAGCAGAGAGGGCAAATCTGAAGTCTTGGCGGGCTCAAGACCAGAACTTTCGATAGGCTGCACAAGTGCGGAAGAAACTGGATCGAGGAGCTGTCGGTGGTTCTTTGGTCGATCAGGACGACGCCAAATCGAGCCACCGGCCAGACACCCTTTGCTCTAGTCTACAGAGCAGAGGCAGTTCTCCCCACGGAACTCGTATACGGATCGCCTCGAGTGCTCGCTTATGATGAGCTTGAGCAGGAGCAGCTGCGACAAGATGACGCGCTGCTCCTTGAGGAGGATCGTCTTCAGTCATTGCGAAGCTGCTCGCTACCGACAAACTCTGCGCCGCTACCATAGCCGCGAGGTTAGTGCCAGAAGTCTCGAGGAAGGCGACCTTGTTCTTCGGCGTTCAGTCCGCCAAGAATTCAAACAAGTTGACGCCGTAGTGGGAAGGCCCTTATCGGGTGAAACGAGTCACTAGGCCTGGCGCTGTCCGCATTGAGACCGAAGATGGCATTCCGGTGAGCAACTCCTTGAACATTGAGCATCTTCGTAAGTTTTACCCATAGGGCGCGGTTGTCGGAACCCGTTCCGGCAACCACCTTTTGTACAAGTCTTGCCGCTGTTGCATGTAATCCTTTGTACAAAGCCGGGCGCAGACCCCGTGCATCAGTAAAGCTCATGTGTTGCGCACAACTTGTCAAATCCATGCTTTCATCATTTTATTGCATGTTTTGGCTAACACTCTGTGCAGCAACCACACCCGGTAAGCAGAATCGAGCCACCGGGCTCCATAACGTTATTCCCTCTACTTTTTCTTTTCTCAAAGAAAGGAAGGCTCCCTCGCGCACAAGTTAACCAGGGGGGAAGAAGGGGATAATATTAGGGACCAGGCACCGCTCGAGGAAGTTTCACCTCATCGGGAAGCAAGAGACAGAAAAGCTAAGTTGCCAAAGTTTGAGCAATCAATTTTAAATTTTTAAGTTATCTTCCTCGAACGATAGTACTTTGTATGGAGAACCTGTGCGCAGAGGAACCAACTCGCCGGCTAGTCGCGCCATTACTTTGTTTCGAGTCCACTCAACAACTTAAGTGAGCCGCGGCTAGTCGTGACAAGGTTGCCTGTCGGAGGCGGCACTGCCAGCAGGCTGCTGATGTTCCGCACTCGGCGCTCACGGCAAGAGTGCCCGCACCGACAGGTCCCCTAAATGTGCAAGGCAGAAAAGTACAAAGGAAAGAATCAAGTAGAGGAAATAACGTTGCATTGATCGTTCACCTAAGATAGAGTATATTACAGAATAACTTGTCACTGATCTAACAAAGTTTTCTAAACATGATCAGCAGCGACAAGGGAAAGATAAAGTTGGCGGCCTAGTCTACGCGGTCGCCCTCAATCCGCTTGATCTTGTTCACCTTGTCCACAATGGGTGCGACAAGGGCTTTGAGCTCCTCCACGTTGGCATCGGGCGGCAAGGATCGGAGGACGCCGTTAAGATTGAGGCCCGGATTGCGGAAGGCCACCTTGATCAACACCTTCTCGAGGGCCCCTGCACAGACCTGGCGTGATTCCTCGGCCAGCTGCTTCGGGACCTCTTCTCGGAGTCGCTGGAGGCCCGTCGCCACGCCTTTGAAGAATAAGCTGAGCTTGGCGCTGGGTTGGAGATGCTCGTCGGAGGAGTACGCGAGGTCCGCCATCCCCAGCTCCATCAGCTCGTTGTGGATGTTGGCGGCAGTGTCCACAAGACCTTCGGTCCAGTGCTCCACGCTCTCCCTCAAGGTGTTCTGGACGGAGACAGCATTCGCCAGCAGCTCCTCCTTGGCCTTGATCGCCTCCAACAAGCCCACATCCCGCTCTCTGGCGCCATCCAACGTCTGCGTGAGTGGTCGGCTTCAGCTCAAGATCCGCCTTGGAATCCTTGGCGGCGTCGAGCTCCTTGGCCCTATCGGCGAGATGGCTCTGCAGCTCGCCAAGGGTGTAGGCGTCCTTCTCGCTCACGCTTGAGCACGGCAAACTCTTCGCCGCTCTTCTTGAGGGTGGCCTCGGCTGTGCCACCTTCGCCTTGACTCTTCCTTGGCGGCCTCGGCGGCTGCGGCGGCGTCGCCGCTTCTGAAGCGCCCGCCAGCGACTCTTCGCAGCGGCAAGGTCTTCTTCGTGGCTGTCCAGGTTGACCTTCCGCTGCGCCAACCGCTTTCTGCTGGCGAGCTTCTCGGCAGCCAGCCGCTGCTCCTCATCGGTGCGGCCTTCTCAAGGATGAAGGCCGTGCGCTCTGCGAAGTTGCCCCAGCGCTTCCGCCACGTCGCGGAGGGCTTCTTTGTTGGCGCCCGGAGCTCCTCGGCGCTTCTCCATGTCCGCTCCGCCCTCGCGACAAGGGCTTCCCGGTCTCTAACTTATTCGCCGGGCGCGGTAGAGCGACAGCAGCTTCTTCAGCAGCTCCTCCTCGAACTTCGCCGCTGCTGCTTGGCGCATCCACTAGCGTCGGCCAGCCCAGCGGAGGCGAGTAGCTTCGCCGTCGAAGGTCTCGCCCTCGGGCGCCTGAGCTCGGCTCCTGGGGAGCTTGATGAAGACGCCTTCGCCGGCCTTCGTAGGCACGGGCCGGGGGCTCCTCGGAACTGTGGCGCAGCGGGGGAGTCGGCTGTCGGTGTAGCGCTTGCCGCTCCTGCGGCCTCAGGGCCGTCAGTACAATCGGCCGACCCCTCGCCGGCCTCCGCGTCGGCAGCCTCGGTGGCCTCCTCACCAACCGGCTCGTCGGCGACGGCCTCTTCTTCCACGACGACGACCACTTCTTCCTCGACGGCGGCCTCATCGGTGTTGCCGCGCGCTTCCTCCTCGCCGGCGGCCTCGACCTCCATCGGCTCTGCAGAATGCATTTAAGAAAGGGCAGTCAAGCGAGATGTTCAAAGAGAGAAACAAAAGAAAGCAAGCCTAAGGGAAATCTTCGTGTAAGGGAGTTACCTGCAACGGGATCCGCAGCCATGACCTCGACCACTGGAGGGTCACTGGCGCCGTCCCCTGCCGGGGTGGCCTCCCTTGCCGGAGTGGCCTCTCTTGCCGGGGTGGCCTCCCTTGTCGGAGGGAGCTCCCTTGCCGGGGAGTTCTCCCTTGGCGGCGTAGTGGCAGCAGGCAGGATCTCGGAGGCGGCTTCCGAGCCCTCCTGATGAGGCTCCTCTGCTCCTACACAAGCAAACAATCAGATACCAACGCAGAAGGGGCACCCCTACACACCCAATAGTAAGAAGAAAACTGCGCACTTACTCTGGGGGCTATGCTGGGGGCTGCTCGGAGGAAGGGTTGCCGGGTCCGGCAAGGGAGTTTCGGACGCGTCCCCCGTCGCCACGGGTGAATCGTCCTCAACGACGACCGTCGGGATCTTGGCCCTCTTCGCCGCTCTCTGGGCCAGCATCCTGAAAAGGAAAAGAGTCCAGAACAAAGCAAATCAGATTCAAGATGAAGCAATAAAATTGAAGAAACACAAGCACAATCCCGAGAAGCTTACTCTTCGCCTTCTTCCTCGGAGCTGAGCGCGGACAAGTCGAACTCCGACTCGCCTCCGGTGCGACGAGGCGGAGGCGTGGGCTCTCTGGGCCGCTTGGCGGAGGCATCGGCGGTGGCCTGAGAAGATTCCGCCCCAGTTGTCGCTGCAGTGTGGGGCGCTCCTGCGGCAACCTCGCTTGCCGCGGTGGAGCGCCTCGAGCGGCACTGCTGCTGTGGGCCGGTCTACCGCCCCGACTCGTCTCCAACCCTGCGGAGACGCCTCCTCGGCGGAGCCGGGGGCTCCGCTGGCGGCAAGTCGCTTGGCGGTGGGGAAGAAGCGCCCTCGGTGGGTCCACTCGACCCGGCCTCGGGCTCGACAAGCTCGTCCTCGCCGATGACCTCCCCTCGCTCGGCAAGGCTTGCCGCCTTCGCCGCGTCCGCCTCCTCCACGGTGAACCCGAAGGCTCCAGCGGCAGCGGCTGCTGCCGCCTCCTCCACTACGGTGGCAATCCGCGCCATCTCCCGGTCGGTGGTGTCGCGGTGAGCCTCTTCGCTTTCGTCGACGGATCGGCACTTCTTGCAAATCATCGAAGAATTGTTGCACGATCTCGTCGGGGCTCTTGCCAGTTGGGACGATTCCGTGGGAGTCGCCAGTGGCATCATGGCGCCGGATGCGGTCGAGCGCCGAAGTTGTTGCACAAAGGGACGACTTCGCGGCAACCTGAACCACTCTGGATGGTCGGGGTCGTTCTTGAACAGCTCGAGCAGCACTGAGTCCAGCTCCATGACGGTGAAGTTCCGATTCAGGCCCGGGCGCAGCCTCATGATGTCCGCCGCATTTTGGAACTCCCAAGCAGGCCTCCTCCTTTCTTGCAAGGGAGCGATGCAGCGCCGAATGAAGTCTGCGCCAACTGCGCCTACGGTCAGCCCGGCAAGCCTGAGGCGCAGGATTCGGGTCACGACTATCTTCAGCTTCGCATCCTCCGGCGCCAAGTTACTCCAACCCTGCCGCGCACTATTGGGGTTTGGCGCACGGCGGTGAAGGGCTGCGGATTCTCCTCTACGACCCAGCACCAGTTGGCTCTCCACTCCTCCCACTTGTTGCGGAACTCCCCCTCTAGGTAGGCCTCTTTCTTGCCGATCCTAGAGACCCAGGCTATTCCCCCGGCAAGTGGCTCTCCTCTCTCGATGCGGGGAAGAAAGAAATGGCGGAAGAGTGCCACGTTCGGGTGGACTCCGACAAAGTTTTCGCACAAATGCGCGAAAACTGCCATGGTCAAGATGGCGTTGGGGGTGAAATCGAGGAGGCGGAGGCTAAAGGTGTTCATTATGTCGCAAAAGAACTCGGAAAACGGCGGGCAATGACCGCAATAGAAGAAAAGGGCGAAGAAAGGGTACCCTGTTGGGGCCAAATCAGTGGCGGAGGCGGGGAGCACCCTCGTGCGCGGATGCGCACGAGTCTCCGTCGATGTAAAAGGTAGAAGACGCCCCGCAGCTCCCGTGCGCGCCGAGCTGCGGGGAAGATGGCTCGCTCCTTGCGCAGCGCGCGAGCCGCTGCGCCTCGGTCGACTTGATGCCCTTCTCCTTATCGGCCTTGAGCCATGGCGAGGGGGCGGAGGAGGTCGACGGCGGTGAGTGTGCTCGTGGCGAAGGGGGGGCGGGCGCTCTCTTCGCACCGGAGAAGAAGAGGGAGCGGCGGTGGTTTCTTGACAAGACAGAAATGGCAGGGGTGGTCGGCCTGCCTCTGTTTCCTCCGCTTATAAAGGGAGGAGGGGGCGGACGTTCCGCTTATATTAATAAAGAACCCCCCACGACCGCACCCACGATCTCTCGCACGACGCCACGTCCGGTGCGTGCCGTTAGTGGGGATCGTGGTGGGTCCGGGGCGAGTTGCGGCGTGGTCGAGGCCGCGCGTGTCCGTGCACGGTTCTGGGCCTGGCCCGACAAGCGCTCGGCACCGTGTACGGCCCAGGCCCGGGGGCTCCTGTCGGTGTACTAGAGTAGGGGTACTCTAGTATCCCGTACTCGTGCCGCAGACGATTGTAGCACCAGCGGCAAGGCTTGCCTCGTCACCGCCAAGATCCTCCGTGGATTCCTTGGAGCCATTCAAGAACAAAGTATTTGATTGAGAAGACAAGGCCCCGACAAGAGGAGCTTGTCGGGAAAGCCACTCCAGGCACGCAGAAGACAAGGCCCCGGCAAGAGGAGCTTGCCGGGAAGGCCCGGAGCGCGACAAGCCTCTGGGCGCGACAAGGATTCGGCTGCGGCAAGGTGCTTGCCGCGGCATGCAACTTCTCTCCATCTCCGCTCCAGCTCATCCAGCGACGTGTCGCCATGGGACCGTTCCATGCATCGCAGCGTCGGCGGTCAGTGCAGCCAGCGGAGAGCAGCGATAAGCGGCCCGGCAAGCTTGCCATCGTGGCGAAGCGGAGGCGCACTGACGGCCTCTCACAGTAATCGTTTCGGGCGACACCGACGGGCATTTATTGCTTTTGTCCCTTGCCGTCGAGTTAGGTATTTTACCTCGCATAATCGCTCGAGTAGCTATACCAACTCCTGTTTTTACATGTGTACCCCCGCCTATGTTGCCACCTGTCGGAGACCCCTTGAGCATATAAAAGGAGGCCCGTGTGCAACGTAGGAAGGGTTCGGCTGGTTCGGTTCATTCGACCCACCAGAGACTAGATACACTCACGCTAGGTTTTGTAGCTTGCATTGCTCCCTAGCAAGAACACAATAGATCAAGCAAGTAGCAGTAGGAGTTTTATCTCTCCGAAGAGCTCCGAAGCTGGGTAAACTGCTCGTGTGCCTCGCCTCGATCCGCTCTTCGTGCGATCTCCGCCCCCCTCCGAACCACAAGGGGCCTGCTCCGCCGGCCCCATAGGTGTCCGTGGGTACGATCAGCCTCCCCGACAAGATGGCATTCAATATTTTGTATATGATGTAAAAACTAAGCATTGCAATACAACATATGCATGATATGAGTAATATAACCCTGCCAAGTTTAGGCATACACCTCAGGGGGATAATAGGACTGGTTATCTGCCTCTGAATCCTCCTCTCAATAGCTATCTATAACCAGCAAGATATCTGCTTCACAGAGTAGCATTGTCTCGCTCAAGACCTTTTTCCCCCTCCAGATTTCTCCATCACCAATTCAAATGGCTGATGCACAGGAAGAAACGATTGAATATACAAAGATTGTCGACAAATGCAACGAGAAATACAAAAAAGGACGGCATGATATAATTCACATATATGACGCTTGGCTAAACAGCATGGCATTGCATAATTCACATATATAATTCCTTGCAACAAGATAGCATTGCATAACTCACATATATGATGTCTTGCAACAAGATGGCATTGCATAATTCACATATATGGTAATTAGACACTAAACAGGTGGCATTCACACAAAGCATGTCTAAACTAAGCAAATGACATAGCAATGCAAGAAACCATACGCACGATATGAGCAACATAACCCTGCCAAGTTAGAGCATGCACCTCGGGGGGAAATAGGACTGGTCATCTGTCTCTGAATCCTCCTCTGAGGAGCTATCTATAACCAGCGCGCTTCGTCAGATAGCATTTTCTGCTCTAAATACCTTGTTTCCATTCTAGATTTTTCCATGACCGTGCCGAATGGCTGATGCACAGGAAGAGTAATTGAATGTACTAAAATTGTTGACAAATTTAACACGTAATAAAAAATTGATGGCATGATATAATTCACATATAAGATTACTGGCTAACCATGGTGGCATTGCAAAATTCACATATATGATGCCTGGCTAAACAAGATGGCACTGCATGATTCACATATACGATAAAGAAAATAAACAAATGGCATTCCCACAAAGCATGTCTAAACTAAGCAGATGACATATTTGATGTATAAAGTAAGCAATGCAAGGCACCATATGCATGATATTAACAACATCAGCATGCCAAGTTAGAGCAAAGACCTCAGGGGGTAAATAGGAGTGGTCTTCTCCTTCTGAATCCCCCTCAGAACAGTTATCTTCCTCTTAATTACAATCTAAAATGGGTGGAGGGGGCTGCCTTTGCACCCACCATGGAGCGACGTCTGCATGAAATTTTATTGCCACACAAGGCTCGTCTCTTTTGCTCTACATGTCCAGTTCTATTGTGTACAATAACTGACATGCATAGGAATAAAACATAGTGAGATTATGTAAGGAGTGCATGCACAAATCCAGAGTGATGATAGCAAATTGTGGATAGACCCAAAACCAATGATAGCAGACAGATAATAACTTTAGTTAAAAAATACAGATAATGGCTCCTTTAATGTTTGTTTGCACCCAACATGAAACTCATAGTAGACACCCGAGATTAACCAGATAGTAGACAAATAGTACTGATTGCTGCTCCAATATGTACCCCACAACCATTTAAAAACTCAAGTTTCAGCATTAGTTTGGACCTGACTCGGAGTCTAATAGGTGAACACAACGATAAAGTAGCATGTCATCATATTAAGCGATGCATAACGTAAGCAGACACGGAAGAGTGCGATCTCTCTTGCGGACCCGTGTAGTCCTCAAGGTCATCTGCTCAGTTGATGATGGTAATGTACTTGTCGTGGCTGCCGGCGGTGGGGAAGAAGATCTGAGGCGGCGAAAGACAGTCTGGAGAGCGGATCCCTGTTGTGGTGAACCCTTCCATCGTTGGAACAGCTGAGCTGGGGTGGAACACAGCGCAGCAGGAGCAGGACAAACCACGCAAGGTTTTCTTTGACACATATCTGTAATAGAAGTAATTGTGTAAGGGATTGCTTGAATTTGAGGATTCTAACAATGTAGGGATAGGAAATAGACAGGAATATGATAGGAATGCACGTGCAAAACAGAGAATCTAAAAACACAAGATTTCTACCAATCTAGGTGTTTGGTTCACAAGAATTGGAATATCACAGGGTGCAAAGAAGCATGGTGAGATTAGGTCAAACCACAAGAAAATGTACGGTTAGAATGCTATTATGCTACTATCTCTTAGTCTTGTGCTTCATGAATAGGAATTTGAAAAGGAGGACAACTGGAAATTAAAATTCCTACGGTTTTTCTTTCAAGGAGACACTAAAGGAAAAAATCCTACAGTTTTCCTTTGCTCCATTCCTTTGAACCAAATGCATGAATAGTAGTACCATAGGAAACTTTCCAACTCCTATGTGTTTCCTTCACTTTTCCTTTCAAGCACTGGCGATTCTAGTAGGCAGGCTTGAGCAAGGAAAAGCCTACACTCAAAAAAATGTTTTTGTGCTACTTCTACTACTTTGGACACAGGCCACTGCCCTACTAGCTCAACTCCTAGGCCCATCGACAAATGCACAGCTCAAACACGCAGAGATAAATAATGATGGCGTTCAAGAGAGTCCATCACAGATAGCTAAGTTGCCTGGTACCTCACCGCTTGTCATATAGTAGGATAAAATAATCATATTTCACGTTACTATGTGTGCTCAGTGGACAATATATATAACATGTAGAGTAAAAAAGAGATGCAACAAGTGTACAACCTCTTTGGCGAAGCCATGTCGATCTCAGCGTGATTGGGTTGGTCGATGAGGATGCTCCGACTGACTTGGCTGTCGGAGGAGGTGAAGAATATCTTAGGCGTCTGGAGATGGAGCCCGGGGTACTGCTCCGCTGTGATGGAGGGCTTCATCGTTGGAGAAGCTTCGTTTAGTTGTACGACGCTGAGGCTGAAGCCGGACAAGAGAGACAAAGTTAACCTGAGTGGAATTCTAATGGCATCTCCAACAGATGATGTGAAATACATAACCACAAAGTGCTAGATGTAAAATACATCACCCGCTCATCTCTGAACTTAACTGTCGAAATTGAATTTACTGTCGAAACTGAACTTAACTGTCGAAACTGAAATTTTCTGTCGAAACTAAATTTTACGGTCAAAACTGAATGCACTGGTAGCAGAAAAGCAGTAGCAGCAGCGCATGCGAGAGCCAGGGCAGCTGGTCGTGTAGCAGGATCAGTCGACTGACACCACCGGCCAAACCGCCGCCCCGCCGCTCGCGGTCGGTGGTGCGCCGCCCCGAAACCAATGCCCACCGCCGGTCCGCCGCCGCCCGGGCCATCCCTCTAGCCCCCCCCCCCCGTGTCGAGCTTTTTCTCCGGCAATAGAGACGCCATCGCCCCACCACCGCCGGCGACCACCGCCCCCACCTTGAACCGTAAGATAGATAGAGGGGTACCTCTCCGGCGAGCCCCCTCTGTCGGTGTCAAAACCGGCGGATCTCGGGTAGGGGGGCCCGAACTGTGCGTCTAAGGCGGATGGTAACATGAGGCAAGGGACACAATGTTTACCCAGGTTCGGACCCTCTCTATGGAGGTAATACCCTACTTCCTGCTTGATTGATCTTGATGAATATGAGTATTACAAGAGTTGATCTACCACGAGATCGTAGAGGCTAAACCCTAGAAGCTAGCCTATGATGGTATGATTGTTGTATATCCTCTATTGACTAGCCTGGCCTCGATTTATATAATGCATCAGAGGCCTAGGATAACAAGAGTCCTAGCCGAATACGCCGGTGGGGAGGAGTCTTTGTCTTGATCGCTAAGTCTTGTGGAATCTTCCTTGTATGCGGCAGCTGTCCGACCGCCCATGAGTATACGGCCATGGGGTCCTCGGCCCAATCTAACAGATCGGGAGATGACATGGTGAGTACCCCCTAGTCCAGGACACCGTCAGTAGCCCCGTGAACCGGTCTACAAGTTAGGGACGCTCCTCAATTCTTCCGAACTGTTCTTCATCTTCGGTCATCGGTCTTGAAAACTGGTTCAACAAATCTTCTCATCTTCGATCTTGAGGATCGCCGGAGTGTATCCGAAGAGTTTACACGTTGGGTATCCGAGGAGCCCCTTTAAGTTTTCGGCCTTTATCAATGCCTTGTTATTTTTATGCCACGCCTCGGGTTTGAAGTTGTTCCCGGGAGGCAGTGTCCTCTTGCATCCGAGCTCCAACGCCGGACTGCATTCGAGGTATCCTTTGCAGCCGAGCACCAATGTCGGACTGCTTCTGAGCTCCAACGCCGAAATGTATCCGAGCTCCAACGCCGGACCGTGTCCAAGCTCCAGCGCCGGACTGTATCCGAGCTCCAATGTAGGACTATATCCAAGATGTCATAGATCATCTCGGTACAAAAAAGTTGAAGGAGTTTAGCCGAGCTTAATAACGGAAATGCCCTTTATGGAGCTAGCCGCTGGCGCCCGAGCTTTATGCCGGACTGCCTCCGAGGTGGTGCACCACCCCGACAGCGGGCTGATTTTTTGCGAATATTTTTAACTGGTGCAGTTTATTCTCTGGCGATGTATATACAGTAGCCCTCAAGGTGTGTATCAGTCTAAAACCCGAGATGCACCTGAAGGCAAGCATAAAAACCGCTGTTCCCAGCAGGCCCTGAGACTCAGGTCGATGCGTGAAATCGGCCTGAGGATCAATTCCTAGCTCGGCAGCATACACAGGAATAAAAACGCAGTGTAATATATTAGAGATAATAGTGATCGGCGAACGGGCCCCTGAGAGAGGGTTGTGAGAAGTCGCCGTGATATATAGCTTGATTCCAGATAGGTCCAAATGGTTCTTATTATTGTCCTAAGACATGCATGCGCATTGTTCGGTCAAGCCGAACACTGAGCACTTTGAATTCTCTGCATTGAATAAGCAATGCAGTAGCCCCCAAGACACTGGTCGGGTGGCAACACCAGATCAGGGGATTGATGTGCCCCTTTAATATTTATAGATAATGAGCGCAAAGCCCAAGAGTCTGCAGCCTTAATGTGGGCACGGGTGGCCGAATTAAGGATCGATATCCAGAGTAAAATCACAGATTATGTGTAATCATTCTATGTATCCAAGTACTTTAAATCATTATTTTGACTCCATTGTGACCGTTTATCGGTTGAAAGTGGCCCATCGTCAGCCTCTACCCCTTGGTAGATACTACGCAGGGTGTTTCCGCACTGACAAAACAACCCTTTGCCGACGTCTCGGTGCCCGAAGGCGGTTGTTTTAGCAGAAACGAGGCAATCAGATATGCGGGCTTTAAAACTTTCACTTAGTCATAGGAGCTTTAAACTGGGGAAGCTAGCTATGAGCCCCCGGTTATTATTCGGCGACAGCCGAGGTCAAGCTGTAAACACTTCGGCCAATGTTATGAATGGCCCGTCATTCAACACAGTCATCGGATCGCTGACCAGTTTACACCTATTGTGACAGTCAGTTTTTGGCTTTCTCCACTGAGGTGCTTAACCATGCGAGCTGGAAGCACAATCACAGTGGTTCTCTCTTTGCACGCCTAGCCGAACAAAGCGGAACGTATGAGGCAAGCAGAGGAGCCGGGCAACCCAACTATTGACCGAAGACACAATTCGAAACCGATGCATATAAAGCAATATCCGAGAATATTTTTGCTGAATCCCTAAAGGTGTCCGGCGTTGCACTGCGAGACTAATGCTTGAAATGCACAAATAGTTTAAAAGTGCCATAGGCTCGAAAAGCCAAAAAACTTATTCAAAAGTTTAATGTCTGAACTAGATCAAGTGTTTGGTACCAATCCGAAAATTGGACTTCAAAAAAAAGGTGCTTCTGCCGTGCTTTAACATGACACATCCTATCTCAAGACTTCAAGCGGGTCAGCCTATCGCTTCAACCTCCTTATGCCGAAAGCGGAGTGCTTCTCCGAGGCTAGTTTAGCAAACTGCACTCGAGCGGATTTAGAGAGAAGCAAGGCTATCCGGTTATTGACCACACACTTGCATCGAGAAAGGAGTGATAGAAAAAGACTTTGAAACGACTAACAAGAATAACACTTATTATAAAACAGCTCACATAAATTTAAGAGCCCCCGAGTGACTTGGGTAAAAGAATGATTGTATGTACCGAAGTACTTATATCATATCTATGTTCACCCGAACTTTAAATGCGTCTTAACCGACCGTCGGCTTCTCCCTCTTTGGTCAAGGACCGAAAAGTGTTATGTACACCACCTGTCGACAATATCGACGGTGTTTCCGATAACCAGGCAATCAGGTCATAAGGTCTGTAATGCATAAAGCGCTCAGGGAACTTATGCTATATTACTGATAAATTGTAAGAAGCATCTTCGAAGAAAATAGTACCCCCATCGATACCTTTCTTCGGTACTCATTGTTAATATGAGACTTGTGCAATAGATTTTTTGTACTCATGATTGAAAACAATAAGAGCGCTAGCTTTCGGCTTCACCCAGTCTGAGGTCCGGCTCGGATGAACCGATCATGACAATCGCAGAGGTGCTCCCTTTACTCCCTAGCCGAACAATCGGGAACGTATGGGTAAACACAGGAGCAAGGCAACCCAGCTTGCATATCGCTTAAGTCAATATGGTGCATATTGTGGCGTAATACACGAACAAGGAACGGGTTGCATAAGTATAATCATATGCAAGAGGAAAGGCTTCATGAAAGAAGCCCCCAAGTGAACTGGGTATTTGAATTTGTCCGTGACAAACAAAGTTTGGACAAGGAAATTTTTTACAACCAACTTTTTTCCAAAAAAGTATAATGCTTGATCGAACCAAACACAAGTTAAAAATTTAAAACTTTGAGCATGAAGACAACTTAGCTGGTTAATGTGTTCGGTATTGATGACGCGGTACGAGCTTGATGTGGGACAAGGTTCCATCCCCCAAGCCGGTCCCGAGGTGGCGGAGCAAGGAGCTCGGCACTCGGAAGTGGTGACATAGCACGGTCAATGCAGGCCGGCAGAGTGATGCCGAAGTCCCCAGCATGGGGTAATGAAGTGTTGACGAAGCCCCCCATCCAGCCGAGGTGACGCCAAAGGATATAGTTAATTTGGATCATTTTCCCGTGCACAAAAAATAGTGCAAATCGGGGTAATAGTAATAATAATAATTAAAAAATGTTGCATAATAAATAATTTATGCAAAGTGAGTAATAAAAGAAATATGGCCTGGCGCCGAAGTCAATGTCGATGCAGGGCGTCGGCGTGATGCAGTAAAGGCGTGGCAAAGCCTGAATTCACGGGTCGGCCCGACTTCCGGATGCGGCGTTCGCCGGACTATGTACGGAAACTGGCAGAACCACCGTGTGACCGTCGATAACGCGGCCACCATTAGATAGACCTGTGTACATATGATGGACAAACCAGAGTAATAATTCCTTGGGAAAAATGAACCCAAACAAGTAAAAAATACTAGGATTAGTAGCACCTGGTTTATTTGTTGTAGCAATCCGAAGGAAGGTGATTCCCAAAATTGGGACTCGATCCGTACACCCATTGCCTGATGGCCGATAAAGCGACGGCATGGCGATGCTGGCAAAGGTTGGCTCGTCGAGGCAAAGCCCTCGGTCCAGCTAATGTGACGGAGTTGGTCGGCTAGTGACGCCGAAGTCTCCGGAGTATAGGTTGATGAAGAGATGGCGAAGCCCCAGGTCCAGCCGAGATGTCGAAGCCTCGATGTCAGCCGATGAGTCGAAGTAGGTCGGCATGATGGACACCGGCTTGAAGGAGCAACAGTGCGGCCATGCCGATGCAGGTCGTGACGTGGTCAATACCGGCTTGATGAAGTGACCGTGCGGCGATGCCGGTGTGCCTGCTCCGTGTAATCCGTGGGGGGGGGGGGCGATGTTGGTAATGATTTATCCTTTGTGATGCTGAACTTTTGTTCGGCTTGCCGAGATGATGATCCGAAGAAGGTGAGCTTGGCTCAACAAAGTGACGAGGTGTCTGGCGCAGGTCGGCAGCCGTGGAGCAATATTGTCGGACTGGTTTGACACCAGTATGATGTTGAATATCATGTTCAAAGGATTTTAAAGTTAGTGGGATGTGTTCGAGAACAAAACACAATACCCCATACAAAACTTCCTTCAAAAAGGATGTCCGAAATCCCGTTCATAAAAAAGACGAACTCGGGTCGGATTCGTTTTCGCGCAGAAAACAGATCCGAAAAGTGATGCACTAATCGGAAGGTTCCCGGAGTTCGGACGGTCGGATCGAGCTGAAATTTTGAGGGGTGGTAGATATAGGAATTCCGCAGCCGATCAACGGTTGGATCTTCCAAAGGATGTCCGAGCTAGAAGCTGGACACCACGCCCTAAACTCGTCCAGATTCCCGTCCAAATTGACATGGCTCCGGTATATCGTGGATTGCCAGGGATTCCTCCATCGGAATTCGAAGAAATTTTCCAGGGTTGTTATAGACTCAATTCCGCACAATTCCACCGAAGCAAACGTTAAAACGACACTTGAGGAGGCGGTGGCGACGGACACAAGTCCGCTGTCCAAAAAAACAGTACGGTCGCCCGAGGGCAATGTTGACGTTGAGCCCCCGGGCTCCATGGATGATTCCTCCATAATCTTGATAGAGATCGGAGTTGATGTTGATGAAGGCCCTCATCCGAAAATGATGATCGGAGGTAGGGCACAGTCCTTGTTCGAACCAATGTGACCAGTCGAGCTGGTGCCGAAGTCGTAGTTGTTCTGCAGGCGAGCCATCGACCTTTTGCCGAACACACAGCGGAACTCTCAATGAAAGCACCAATGTCGGTGTCAAAACCGGCGGATCTCGGGTAGGGTGCCCCGAACTATGCGTCCAAGACGGATGGTAACAGGAGGCAAGGGACACAATGTTTACCCAGGTTCGGGCCCTCTCTGTGGAGGTAATACCCTACTTCCTGCTTGATTGATCTTGATGAATATGAGTATTACAAGAGTTGATCTATCACGAGATCGTAGAGGCTAAACCCTAGAAGCTAGCCTATGATGGTATGATTGTTGTATATCCTCTATCGACTAGCCTGGCCTCGGTTTATATAATGCACCAGAGGCCTAGGATAACAAGAGTCCTAGCCGAATACGCCGGTGGGGAGGAGTCTTTGTCTTGATCGCCATGTCTTGTGGAATCTTCCTTGTATGCGGCAGCTGTCCGGACTGGCCCATGAGTATACGGCCATGGGGGTCCTCGGCCCAATCTAACAGATCGGGAGATGACATGGTGAGTACCCCCTAGTCCAGGACACCGTCACGCTCCCCGATGCAGCTGGTTCTTCATTAACTCCGACGAGCCCCCCCCCACCCCCTGAAAATCGACTGACCCAAAATTCGACTTAGTCGATTGAAGTGTAGCCAAACCGGAGCAGCATCGCAAGCAAGAGCAAGAGTGAGATCAGCAGCGCGAGCAAGAGCAAGAGCAAGAGCAGACCAGGCAGGGGACCGAGAGCAAGAGCAGAGCAGCAGTGCGAGCGAGAGGTAAATCAGCAGCATCTCCTACTGATGTGGACGTCACTGCCGAGGGAGCGACACCTTGGAGGAAGTGGCTGGCGACGCTGCCGTGGATGGAGCCACGTCATGTCGGCTCGGGACCGAGCGCCGGCAGCACCGTGAGATCGAATCAAGAAGAAAATGCGGCGATTAGCTTACAACCTCTTTGGTGGCGCCGATTAGGCCTCAGCTTCATCCGAGGAAACGGTGATGATGCTACTCTTCCGGTGGTGCAGGTGAAGACGGCGGTGTGGGAATGGAGGTGGCGCGAAAGACGAGGGGAACATCAGGGCAGCTCCTTGGAGGTGGAGGACGGGGCGGCTGAACCGGCGGGACGACAAGATCGATGACGGATCCTCATCCTATACGATGGATGAGGGACGTTGAGGTGTTGCTGTGGACGACATCGTCGGGGAAGAGGCTCCGACTGGGTGGCGGGCGGAGGAAGGTGTGGGGCTTCACGGGTTTTCGCCTCCTCGGTGTACGAATGGGTGGGCTGATGGGATGGGAGGAGGGAACCATGGCTTAGGGACGCGCTTGTCCGAAATGTGGGGTAAGTTACAAAAGTACCCCCACCGATTTGTGCTAGGCGGTTCTTTCAGTTCAGGGGTATCACGGGCATTTCACGTGTCGGGATTTCGCAGGAGGTGGGAGTTTTCGCGCGCGTTGCAATTTTGGGATAGAAAGGCGCGGGTTGAGATGGAGGGAGTTTTCGGAGCACAATGAGACAAAGATATATCTTAAATATTTCGTGGTAACAAGGCGCGGGTTGAAGAGGCGGGAGTTTCGCAGCACGATAGACAGAGATGCTAGCTTGAAATTTCGGCATAACAAGGCGCGACTTGAAATTTCTGGAGAACAAGCTTAACGTGTACCCAGAAAAAGACAATTCGCACCTCATCACTAGAGAGAGCCATGTCCCGTTTTACTATATTACTAGAAATGCATTCAAATACAACAAAAAAATTAAAAAATTGGGACAACAAATATAACATGTACAGTACCAAAACAATTTGCACTTCCATAACAATAAAAAAACAATGTGTGTTGTCTAGCATATGGACTAAATTTGAGTACATTTTCCCTGTTTGAATGGGATTGTACTCGGGTTATTTATACAACCATCTAAATATTATCTTCACAACACATGACATGAATATAGGAGAAGTAAATTCCTATATAAATACAAAGTACATGTACATACGATTGCAAATTCAAATATTATCCATTTTATGTTGAATGCAAATCATAGTACATGTATGCTCTAGCTAGATGTTCGGAATCTAAACCATGTATGATACTACGCACATTGTGTTTAACACGCACAACACACACAGAAACACCATTTAGACTAGTAAGGTACATGTGCATTGCACGCACGTGATTTGGCAACCAAATTATGAATAAATACCACATTATAGCATGTAAGCTTTGAGTCATATATGCATGATGTAGATGTTCGTTTAATTCTTATAGTTCATTTCATTCAAAATCATCTAGTTTTTATAAGAAACCTAATCTATTTTAGGATTCATGGAATTGTGCGTTGTAAAGCATAAAGTAAAAACAAATAATGGCAAATCATGTAGAAAACACATTTGGGTAATTCTGATATGGAAGATTCTAGAACAAAGAAGAAGTGCTTGTGTTTTGAGGTTTGTGCATTATGCTTAAGTTCAACCATGGAGTATTCTAGATTGTACATGTCGCAAAATCTGGTGGAATCTAGATGATATCCAACGGCCAGTAGTGCTCAAATTTGCCATCTCTGCACCATCGGATTGGCTTGATCCAATTACCATCTTTCAAAGTTAATTAAAGTTCTCCGCACACAATATAAAAAATATAAAATATAATATATATAGGGGTATAGATATAGAAATGTGATGCGAAAGCTACCCATCATCTCCAATTAGAATAGTGTGTCCATGCACGGATGCAAAGTGGCCAAACGATGTCTGCCATCGGTATCTCAAATTCAAATCAGTCTGACCTTGTTCAATGCATATACAGTACACATGCTCGTTTCCTAACCGCACCGTGCATATCTCAGTTATATTCATGCATGCATGGGTTTCAAACATCATGATCTCTTATTCAAATATTTGAATTCAACTTTACATTGATTATGACCTCACCTAGTCTTTTACACCCACACGGTAGTCTTCTCTTTATAATTGTACCACTAAGTTTCTCTCGTGCATGCATGCACACACACTACCAGTAGGCATTATCCATCGCACACATGCAATCTTTTTCTTCAGGTCGGTCTCCCATGCATGCGCACACACACACCCTTCTCCATCATATCGGGCATTCTTTATCTCTCACGTGCATGCGCAATGATCAATGTTCTTCTATGTGTGTGTATATTTAGCTAGGTCTTTCACAATTTTCCACACAAATCGATCAATCTATATATCTAGTGAGGTCTCACCCTCTTTCCCACGTCCACATTGATCAATCTATACCTCTCTATATAGGATTACATAGCTAATACACCCACATTAATTATATATCCAACATCCCCCTCTCATCATCCATGCCTTCCACTTCATCTCTCAGACGCGCGCATAGTGGCGAAGACAGGGGGCAGCAAGGGCCCTGCCCCCCTAACATCACTATATATCGAGGCTAATATGAATGTGATCATTATACAATTGCTTATCAAATGGTTTAAGTTGATGAATTGGCCCTCCTCGTAAAGGATTAGCAATGCTTGGCCCCCTAGCTCATTTATTTTTCATGGCTCCGCCACTGTGCGCAACAGCGCACGTTCTCGCCCCCTCTAGTTAAATATCGAACTCGCACTTGTGCACTCCTTCATAGTCTCCCTCCACTTGGCCCCACGCACCATCTTCTAGCCCCCCACCGGATTTTGCCACATGTACAATCTAGCATACTCCATGGTTGAACTTAAGCATAATGCACAAACCTCAAAACACAAGTGCTTCTCCTTTGTTCTAGAACCTTCTGTATCATAACTGTCCAAACTTTTTTTTCTAGTTGAATTGCCATTATATGTTATTACTTTATGCTTTACAATGCACAATTCCATGAATCATAAAATAGATTAAGGGCTTCTTTGGTTCAAAGTATTCTCGAAGGAATTTTGGAGGATTCTAATCCTTAGGAATTTTTCCTATGTTGGTTGTTTGATTCGAAGGATTGTAAACCATAGGATTCATTTGCACTATATTTCATAGGGAACATCCCATCCACTCAAACCTCTTTGAAAGAATCCTGCATTTTTTCTATGCACAATCAAACACTCGTACAATCCTATAGGATTCAAGACGACATTCCACTCTAATCCCATGATTTTCCTATTCCCGAGTTTTGGAAATCCTACGAATCAAAGAGGCCCTAGCTCTTTTTGTAAATACTAATTGATTTTGAATGAGATGAACTATAAGAATTAAACGAACGTCTACATCAAGCATTTATGACTCAAAGCTTAGATGCTATAGTGTGGTATTTATTCATAATTTGGTTGCCAAATCTGATGCGTGCAATGCATGTGTACCTTACTAGTACTTCGAGTATGTGCAAAACACGTAAATTAGAATTCCAATGGCACGCTACACAGTGTCTGAGGGAGTCCCGGACTAGGGGGTGTCCGGATAGCCAGACTATCGTCACGGCCGGACTCCAAGACTATGAAGATACAAGATTGAAGACCTCGTCCCGTGTCCGGATGGGACTTTCCTTGGCGTGGAAGGCAAGCTTGGCGATACGGATATGTAGATCTCCTACCATTGTAACCGACTCTGGTAACCCTAACCTATCCGGTGCCTATATAAACCGGAGGGTTTTAGTCCGTGGGGCGAACAACAATCATACCATAGGCTAGCTTCTAGGGTTTAGCCTCCTTGATCTCGTGGTAGATCTACTCTTGTACTACCCATATCATCAATATTAATCAAGCAGGAGTAGGGTATTACCTCCATCGAGAGGGCCCGAACCTGGGTAAAAACATCGTGTCCCTTGTCTCCTGTTACCATTCGCCTAGACGCACAGTTCGAGACCTCCTACCCGAGATCCGCCGGTTTTGACACCGACATTGGTGCTTTCATTGAGAGTTCCTCTCTGACGTCACCGATAGGCTCGATGGCTCCTTCGATCATCAACAACAACGCGGTCCAGGGTGAAACTTTTCTCCCCGGACAGATCTTCGTGTTCGGCGGCTTCGCACTGTGGGCCAATTCGCTTGGCCATCTGGAGCAGATCGAAAGCTACGCCCCTGGCCATCAGGTCAGATTTGGAAGTTTGAACTATACGGCCGATATCCGCGGAGACTTGATCTTCGACGGATTCGAGCCGCAGCCAAGCGTGCCGCACTGTCTCGATGGGCATGATCTAGCTCTGCAGCAGAACAGTGCTCGGAGGCCGCACCAAAGATCCGCTCCGACCCTTAATCCGGAGCCGGATTCCCCGATCGAGGACGAGTGGTTGGACACCGCCTCGGGGGCTACAATCTCTACGGCGATCGAGCCGAACTCTATCCCTGTCCTTTGCGAAGACCTTGACCCCAGGGTGGCGGACTCCTCTCCGGACTCCGAACCCTCCGCGCCCCTACCAATCGAATCCGGTTGGGCGCCCGTTATGGAGTTCACTGCCGTGGACATGTTTCAGCACTCTCCCTTTGGCGACATCCTGAATTCACTAAAGTCTCTCTCTTTATCCGGAGAGCCCTGGACGGACTGCGGACAGGAAGGTTGGGATACGGACGACGAAATTCAACGCCCACCCACCACCCACTTTGTAGCAACTGTGGATGATTTAACTGACATGCTCGACTTCGACTCCGAAGACGTCGACGGTATGGACGACGACGCCGGAGACGACCAAGACCGAGCACCTACAGGGCACTGGAAGGCCACCTCGTCATATGTCGGGGAAGGCTGATCTGGCCCACGAACACCTATGGGGCCGGCGGACCGAGCCCCTTTCGGTTCGGCGGGGAGCGGAGGTCGCACGAAGAGCGGATCGAGGCGAAGCACGCGAGAGGTTTTACCCAGCTTCGGAGCTCTCCGGAGAGATAATACTCCTACTGTTGCATGTCTAGGTGTATTGCGTTCTTGCTCAGGAGCGCTCGAATGCTACAGTACAGACGAGCTGCTAACGAGACTGAGCTTGGAGGGAACTGATTGACCAACCAACCCTTTCTACGTTGCGCATGGGCCTCCTTTTATATGCTCAAAGGGGCTCCGACAGGTGGCACCGTAGACGGGGGTACAAATTTAAAAATATTTGATGGTACACCTACTAGTACAAAGGTATGTTGTAATATACCTAACTCGACGGCAGGGGACAAAGGCATTAAATGCCCATCTTGTCGCCCTAATAGTGCAAACAGGGACCGTCAGGGGCGCCATCGTCCGCCACGATGGCAAACTTGTCAGCGCCGCTTGCCACCTCGCACCGTTGGCTGCACAGCCTCTCGCCACGCGCTACCGGAAAGGCCCTGTAGGCATCGTTAGTGGATGCGCTGGAGCGTAAATCTGAAGAGAGGTGGTCTGCCTGGCAAGCGCCTTTGCCATGGTTGTTATCTTGTCGCGCCGGAAGCTTGTCGCTCATCGGGCCTTCCCGCAAGCTCCTCTTGCCGGGGCCTTGTGTTGTAAGTGCCTGGGGTGGCCTTCCCGGCAAGCTCCTCTTGCCGGGGCCTTGTCTCCTATGTGCCTTGGGTGACCTTCCCGGCAAGCTCCTCTTGTCGGGGTCTTGTCTCCCTGGCTTGAATACTTTGTTCTTGAATGGCTCCAAAGGAACCACGGAGGACCTTGGCGGTCACCCGGTAAGCCTTGCCATGCGGAGGCTGCAACTGCCCGTGCACAAGTTCGGGATACTAGGGTACCCTACTCTAGTACACCGACAGGAGCCCCCGGGCCTGGGCCACACACGGTGCCGAACGCTGTTGGGCCAGGCCCAAAACAGGGCACGGGCACACGCGGCCCGGGTCACACCATAACTCACCCCGGACCCACCACGTCCCCCACGAACGGCACGCACCGAACGTGGCGTCGTGTGAGAGATCGTGGGCGAGGTCGTGGGGGTTTCTTTATTCGGGAAATCGGAACGTCCAACCCCCTCCCCCTTTATAAGCAGGGGAAACAGGGTACGTCGCCTACCTTGCCGATTCTTGTCCCATCGAAAACCACCGCTGCTCCCTCCTCCTTCTCAAGGCTGAAAAGAGAGCAGCGCTCACTTCATCGCCGCCAAAGACACTCAACGCCGTCGATCTCCTCCACCGCCTCCGCCATGGGCCCGAAAGCCGACAAGGGGAAGACCATGAAGTCGGCCGAGGCGCTGCGTCTTGCGGCGCTGCGGAAGGAGCGGGATGTCTTCCCCCCTCAGCTCGCCGCGAGGAGCTGAGGGAGAACTACTACCTCTTCTGGTCGACGGAGACGCGGGCGCATCCGCGCACGAAGGTACTCCCCGCCGCTGCTGCAGAACTGGCCCCGACGGGGTATCCCTTCTTCGCGCTCTTCTTCTACTGCGGGCTCTGCCCGCCCTTCTCTGAGTTCTTTTGCGACATTATGAACACCTACGGGTTCCGCCTCCTTGATTTCACCCCAACGCCGTTCTGACCATGGCGGTTTTCGCACATCTCTGCGAAAACTTTGTTGGAGTCCACCCAAATGTAGCTCTTTTCCGTCACTTATTTTTGCCCCGAGCGAGAGAGGAGAGCCCCTTCTTGGGAGGAATTGCTTGGGTCTCTAGGGTCGGCAAGAAGGAGGCCTATCTGGAGGGAGAGCTTCGTAGCAAATGGGAGGAGTGGAGGGCAGATTGGTGCTGGATTGTTGAGGAGAACCCGCAGCCTTTTACCGCCCAGCGCCAAACCCCAGTAGTACGCGGCAATGATTGGAGCAATCTGGCCCCGGAGGACGCTAGGCTGAAGATCGCAGTTACCCGAATCCTCCGCCTCAGACTTGCCGGACTCACTGTAGGCACTGTTGGCGCGGACTTTCTTCGCCGCCGCATCGCCCCCTTGCAGGAGAGAAGGAGACCTGCCTGGGAATTCCAGAACGCAGCAGACATCATGAGGCTGCGCCCAGGCCTCAACTTCAACTTCACCGTCTTGGAGCTTGGCGCAATGCTCTTAGAGCTGTTCAAGCCTGATCCCGATCATCCGGAGATGTTTAGGTTGCCGAGGCGTCGTTGCCCGTACGTGCAACAGCTCGTCGCTTGACCGCATCCGTGCAATGATGCCGTTGTGCGACTCCCACGGAATTGTCCCCACTTGGCAAGAGCCGGCAGACAACGTCGTGCGGCAGTTCTTCGACAATCTAGTGGAGATGCCGGTCCGCCTAATGAGCGAAGGGCCTCACCGCGACACCACTCGACGGCGAGATGCAGCGCGACGCCACTCAGTTAGAAGAAGCGGCAGCAGCTGCCGCAGAAGTTTGGCTTCATTGTGGAGTAGGCAGAGGCTGCCGAGGCGGCAAGCCTCGTCGTGCTAAAAGAGTTCTTCGGCGAGGAAGAGCTTGCCGAGCAAAGCCGAAGTCGAGCGAGCCGGGGCGCATCCTCTCCACCTCCAAGCAGCTTGCGTGGCGGAGGCACTGCTCCACCAAGAAGGCATATTCGCGGGGCGGAGACGCAGTGAGGCGGCAGACGGGCCAACAACCGCAGCGCCGCGGGACGCGCTCCAGCGGCAAGCATTTGTTGCAGCGGAGCACTGACACCACTGCGGCAGCTGGGGCGGGGCCCTCGCAGGCCACCGGTCCCGCTCCCACCAAGCGTCCAAGGGAGCCCACTCCTCCGCCTCGTCGTACCGGAGGCGGGCCAGAATTCGACCTCTCCGCGCTTAGCTCCGACGAGGAAGAGGAAGAGTAAGATTCCTTGCTGTACTTGTAATTCTTCGATTTGGTGCCTTGTCTTGTATCTGATCTGCTTTACTCTAAATTCATTCCTTTTCAGGACGCTGGCCCAGAGGATGTCGAAGAGGGCCAAGACCCCGGTGATTGTCGTCGAGGACGAACCTACTGCGACGATAGGAGGCGCGTCCGAGACAACCTTCTTGCGGATGAGGCAACTCTCCTTCAAAGTAGCCCCAGCGCAGCCCCAGTAGTAAGTATATGGTCTACTTCTTGTTGTTCGGCGTGCATGGGTGCTTTTCCCTTTGCTGATATCTGACTGTTGAGTTGTGTAGGAGCAGAGCAGCCTCCTTCTGCTTCGACTACGCCGCCAAGGGTGGATTCCCCGGCAAGGGAGCCTTCTCCGGCAAGGGGCATCTCTCCGGCAAGGGACGGCACCAGCGATCCCTTGGCGGCGGAGACCATGACCGCAGCCCCCGGCGCAGGTAACCTTCTTGCCTGAGTACTTCCCTTGTGTTTTTCTTCTTCTGATTTTATCTTTGGATATTTGCTTGACTTTCTTCATCCGTCCGCCACAGAGCCAATGGAGACCGAGGTCGCCGGCGAGGAGGACGTGCGCGGCAACAATGACGAAGCCGCCGCCGTGGAAGAGGAAGCCGGCCGACGAGCCTGCCGGCGAAGAGGCCAAGCTGCCGCCCGTAGAAGCCGGGCGAGGGTCTGGCGATCGCCGACGCGACTTCGAGGCCGCAGGAGCGCCAGGCGCTACACCGACCGCCGATCCCTCCGCCGCTGCTGCAGCTGCCAGTTCAAGAGCCCCAGCCCGGCGCTTACTTGAAGGCCGGGCGACGGCGTTTTCATCAAGCTCCCATGGGAGTCGAGCTCAGGCGCCCGGCGAAGGAGAAACGTTCGGTGAAGAGCTGCTCGCCTACGATTGGCTGACACTAGTTGACGCGCCAAGCAGCAGCAGGCGAGCCCGAGGAGGAGCAGCCGCTGCCGCTCTACCGCGCCTCGACAAGCCAAACTGGCATCCTGGAGGCCCTTGTCGCCAAGGCGGGAGCAGATATTGAGAAGCGCGGAGGAGCTTGGGGCTGCAACCAGAAGCTCTCCGGTCTTTGGCGGAGGCGGGAGCAACTCGCCGAGGAGCGCAAGGCCTTCATCCTCGAGAAGGCTGCAGCTGAGGAGGAACAGGGGCTTGCCGCCGAGAAGCTGTCTGCGCAGGAGGGTGAGCTGGCGCAGCGGAAGGTCAACCTGGACAGCCACGAGGAGGATCTCGCCATGCGCGAGGAAGCACTTGGCGGGGCTCTCAAGGAGGCAAAGGATGCTGCCGCAGCTGCCGAGGCCGCCAAGAAGGAGCTGGAGACGAAGGTGGCGCAGTTGGAGGCCAGCCTCAAGAAGAGCGGCGAGGAGCTTGCTGCACTCAAGCACGAGCGCCGAGAAGGACGCCTACACTCTTGGCGAGCTGCAGGCCGTCTCGCCGAGAGGAGCAAGGAGCTCAGCGCCGCCAGTGGAGTCCAATGCAGACCTTGAGTTGAAGCTAACTACTTTGACTCGTGACGCTGGGCCAGTGCCAAGGAGCGGGAGGTGGCCTGAAGGAGAAGATCAAGGCCGACGAGGAGCTGCTTTGGCGAATCTTTGTTGCCGCCAGGTGCCTTGAGGGAGAGTGTGGAGCACTGGACTGAAGGTCTCGTGGATACTGCTGCCGCCATCCACAGCGAGCTGATGGAGCTGGGGATGGTGGATCTTGGATACTCCTCTGACAAGCACCTCCAACCCAGCGCCAAGCTTAGCTTATTCTTCAAGGGCGTGGTGACGGGCCTCCAGCGACTCCGGGAAGAGGTCCCAAAACAGCTGGCCGAGGAGTCGCGCCAGATCTACACGGGAGCCCTCCAAAAGGTGCTGATGAAGGTGGCCTTCCGCAATCCGGGCCTCAACTTCACCAACGTCCTCAAGTCTCTGCCGCCGGATGCTGATGTGGAGGCGCTCAAGACCCTTGTCGCACCCATTGTGGACAGGGTGAGCGGAATCAGGAGGGTTGAGGGTGGCCGCGTAGATTAGGCCGCCCGTTTTTTTTTGCTCTTGCCGCTGCTAGTCATGTCATAGGAACAATCCATTAGAGCTGCAACATGTTATATTGTAATATAACTTTATTTTGGATATCAATTGCTATGCTATTTCCTATACTTGATTCCTTCCTTTGTATGATTTTGCCTTACGCTTTTAGGGGACTTGTCGGCGGGCACTGAGCCATGACTGAAGTCGCGGAACGTCAAGACTGCCGGCGGTGCCGCTTCCGACAAGCAACCTTGTTGCAACTAGTCGCAGCTCACTTAAGTTGTTGAGCGGACTTCGAAACAAAGTAAGGGCGCAACTAGCTACGAATTGGTCCCTCTGCGCAGGTTTTCCATACAAAGTTCGGTCGTTCAAGGAAAATAACTTAAAATTTTTAAAACTGATTGCTCAAACTTTGGCAACTTAGCTTTTCTGTCGTTTGCTTCCCGGTAAGGTTAAACTTCCTTGAGCGATGCTTGGTCCACACCATTATCTTCTCCTTCCCCCCCGGCAAACTTGTGTGCGAGGGAACCTTCCTTTCTTTGAGAAAGAGAAAGAAGAGAAAATAAAGATATGGAGCCTTGTGGCTCATTATCACTTACCAGGGGTAGGTGCTGCACAAAGTGTCAGATAATGCATGCAAAATAGAAGTGAAAAAGCATGAAATCGACAAGGTGTGCGAAGCACGCTAGCTTTACTGATGCACGGGGTCTGCGCCCGGCTTTGTACAAAGGATTACATGCATCAGCGGCAAGACTTGTACAAAAGGTGTGGTTGCCGGAACAGGTTCCGCAACCGCGCATCTCTGAGTAAAACTTACGAAGATGCTCAATGTTCCAGGAGTTGCTCACCGGAATGCCATCTTCGGTCTCAAGGCGGACAGCGCCGGGCCTAGTGACTCGTTTCACCCGATAAGGGCCTTCCCACTTCGGCGTCAACTTGTTGGAATTCTTGGCGGACTGAACGCGCCGAAGAACAAGGTCGCCTTCCTCGAGACTTCTGGCATTGACTTTGCGGCTATGGTAGCAGCGCAAAGCTTGCTGGTACCGAGCAGCTCAGACAAAGGCTTTGAAGACGATCCTCCTCAAGGAGCAGCGCGTCATCTTGTCGCAGCTGCTCTTGCTCAAGCTTATCGTAAGCGAGCACTCGAGGCGATCCGTATACGAGTTCCGTGGGGAGAACTGCCTCTGCTCCATAGACTAGAGCGAAAGGGGTCTGGCTAGTGGCTCGATTTGGCGTCGTCCTAATCGACCAAAGAACCACCGGCAGCTCCTCAATCCAGTTTCTTCCGCACTTGTGCAGCCTGTCGAAAGTTCTGGTCTTGAGCCCGCCAAGAGCACTTCAAAGATTTGCCCTCTCCGCTTGACCGTTGCTTCTCGGATGAGCAACAGAAGCGAAGCACACCTTGGCGCCAAGATCTTGGACGTACTGCATGAAGGTGCGGCTTGTGAACTGTGTGCCGTTGTCGGTGATGATCCTGTTAGGGATTCCCAAACGGCAAACAATCGACCTGAAGAACTTGACTGCTGACTGTGCTGTCACCTTCCTCACTGCTTCCACTTACGGCCACTTTGTGAACTTGTCGATTGCAATGTACAAGTACTCAAAGCCCCCGACAGCTCGGGGGAAGGGGCCGAGGATGTCGAGCCCCGGACGAAAAATGGCCAGGATAAAGGGATCGTCTGGAGAGCTTGAGCTGGCTGGTGTGTCTGCTTGGAATGGAACTGCACGCTTCACACTTGGTTACTTGTGCGGTTGCATCTGGAGGGCTGTCGGCCAAAGAAGAAACCTTCTTGCCGGAACGCTTTGCGGCAAGTGCTCGCGCCAATGTGGTGACCACATATGCCTCCATGTATCTCTGCCAACAGGTTTTGTCCGTCTTCCGATGAATACACTTCAATTTCACCCGTTGAGTCTTCTTACATGCACGGTGTCTGTCGACAAACTGGTACATACTTGACTGCCGGGCTACTCTTTCCGCTTCTTCTTGCTCTTCGGGAAGTTCTCTGTCTGAAGGAAATGGACAATTTGCTGCGCCCATCTTTGGAGCTTGCGGCTCGACAACAAGGACTAAAGGCACATCTGCTGCCACGGGAACATCAGCTTCCACGGCAAGAACCTGCGGCTCGGTAGGAGCTTGGCGTTCCCGTAAGCTTGCTGGAGCAAAACTTGTCGGGAGCGTCGCTTCAACGAAACAAACCACGGGCTTGTCGGATCAGACGGCCCCTCAGCTCTGTTGGTGTCGATCTTGGGGACCTTCGTGGCGGCGGCTTCGGGAAGCTCTGCCGGAAAGTAGTCACCAGAGATCAACCTCCTCTTCTTGTTCTGTCCAGTTGACGGTGTTACGGACGGTTGAGTTAGCTTGAGCACAAAAATCCCTGGTTCCACAGGTAACTTTAGTGCGGGGCACTTTGACAAGCCATCAGCAAGGTCGTTCTGATCTCTCGGAATATATTCCATTTGCAGGCCGTCAAAGTGCTCTTCTAGCTTCCTCACTTCATTAACAAAAGCTTCCATCAACGGACTCTGATAATTCTTGTTCACTTGGCGGATAACAAGTTGTGAGTCACCCCGGACAATGAGCTTCTTGATCCCAAGGTCTACTGCGATCCTGAGACCAGCAAGCAAACCTTAATACTCTGCAGTATTGTTTGTTGCTTGCTCCTTGGGAAAGTGCATCCGACTACGTACTTGAGGTGCTCTCCGGTGGGTGCGACAAGTAGCACGCCGGCACCGGCGCCTTGCAGCGAGAAGGCACCATCAAAGTACATCAGCCACTCTTTGCTTGCTTCCTTGACGGGAATGCTCGTCTATGGAATTTCTTCATCTGGCGTTGGTGTCCATTCTGCTATGAACTCCGCCAATGCTCTGCTTTGGATACTTGAAGTGCTCTAAAACTTGAGGCCAAAGCTTGACAGTTCCAGTGCCCACTCGACAATCCTGCCTGTTGCCTCTGGATTTTGCAGTATCCTCTTCAGCGGAAAACGAGTGACAACTGTGATCTCATGTGCCTGAAAGTAATGGCGCAGCTTTCTCGAGGCCATGAGGAGGCCGAAAAGCAATTTTTGCACACCAGAGTACCTTGACCTAGCCCACTGCAGAAGGGAACTGACAAAGTAAACTGGGCGCTGCACCATTCTTTCTCGCATCTCCTTATGCGGCTCAAGGCAGATCCGTCCTTGTCGGGACCAGAGCTTGTCGGCGAAGCCCCGCTTGTCACCGGATGTGTACGCCATGGTTGCTAGCTCATCATCCGCCTCCTCTCTCGCTACTAACGCAACACTAACCACTTGATTGGTTGCCGCTATATATAGCAGCAACTTCTCTTGTGGCTTAGGTGCGACAAGTGTTGGAGTGGAGGACAGGTATCTCTTCAAGTCCTGCAGCGCTGCCTCCACTTCCGGAGTCCATTGCATCGGACCTGCCTTTTTTGAAGATTTTGAAAAATGGCAGGGCGCGCTCAGCAGATCTAGAGATAAACCTGCTGAGAGCAGCTACACAACCAGCAAGTTTTCGTACATCCTTGACGCGCTTTGGTGCTTCAATCTGCTCAATGGCCTTGATCTTGTCGGGATTGGCTTCAATTCCCCGTTGAGACACGAAGAACCCGAGAAGCTTGCCGGAAGGGACTCCAAACACGCACTTCTCGGGGTTGAGCTTGAGGTTGATCTTGCGCAGATTTGCAAAGGTTTCATCTAAATCTTGAACCAGGGTCGCTTTGTCCTTGCTTTTGACCACTATGTCATCCATGTATGCTTCCACATTTCTGTGCATTTGCGGCTCAAAAGCATCATGAACTACTCTTGCAAACGTTGAACCAGCATTCTTTAACCCGAAGGGCATCCGCACGAAGCAGTATGTGCCACATGGGGTGATGAATGCGGTCTTTTCCTCATCTTCTTCTGCCATGAAGATCTGATGATATCCTGAGTATGCATCCAGAAATGAAAGCAAATTACATCCGGCCGTGGAGTCAACAATCTGGTCGATGCGCGGCAAGGGAAATGGATCTTTGGGACAAGCTTTATTGACATCTGTAAAGTCTATACAAAGCCTCCATTTCCCGTTAGGCTTGTGTACAACTACAGGATTGGCCAACCACGTAGGATGGAGCACTCCTCTGACAAGGCCTGCTGCTTCCAGTTTCTTGATTTCTTCCGCGATGAACTCTTGGCGCTCCACTGCTTGCTTCGACTTTACGCTTGTGGGCGCGCGCGATGAGGACAAGCGGCAAGATGGTGCTCAATTACTTTCACAGGAACACGGGGATGTCAGACGGTTGCCACGCAAACACATCGACGTTCGCCCGCAGGAAAGCAACGAGCGCTCCTTCCTATTTAGGGTCGAGAGAGGCACTGATGGTGAAGGTACCACCTGTGCCGTCCTCTTTGGCGGACATCTTCTTGGTCTCTGGTGGAGCTGTCATCGTCTTCTTACACTTGCCGGTGGAGCTCGATGGTGCGTCCTCGACGGTAGCGCAGCACTCCGAAGAGGTGCGCTTGCCGGAGTGGGCATCAGCTCTTGCCGAACTTGGTCTTCTTCTTCCTTCCGGGAGCTTCAGCGGCAAGTGGCTTGCAATCTGTCGCGGCTGCTGCTTCCCGGTAGATCTTGTCGGTGCAGATAAGAGCATCTTTCTTGTCGCCAGGGACAGAGATGACACTTATCGGGCCAGCATCTTCGTGGAGGTTGTAGGCATTGTGAGAGGCCGCCATGAATTCTGCGGTCTTTGGGCGGCCAAGTATTCCATTGTAAGGCAATGGAAAGTCGGCAACATCAAAGGTGACCTTCTCAGTCCTGAAGTTCAACTTCGCTACCAAATGTCACCGCAACGTGATCTTTCCCTTCGGCTTGCTCCTTCCCGGATTGATTCCTTGAAAAGTGCCGGTCTCTTCGAGCTCGCCATCAGGGATCTGGAGTTTCTGGAGCACCGCGGAGGAGATCAGATTCAAGCCGGCCCCGCCATCAACTAGCATCTTGGTGACCTTGAGGTTGCGGATAGTTGGTGAAACCAACATCGGCAAGCACCCGACCGCTGTTACGCGATCAGGGTGGTCCTCAATGTCAAAGATGATAGGCGTGCTAGACCATTTCAGAGGCTTGCGTGACTCGATGGATGGTTCTGCTGCATTGACCTCCCGCATCCACTGCTTGAGTTGGCGGTGTGAAGTATGCAGAGAAGCACCGCCGTCAACGCACAAGACCTCTGTGGCTTTCTGGAACTCCTGCTCGTCGGCCTCGTCATCATCCATGTCTTCATCGTCGTCGTCGTCGTCATCCTTGTCGCAGCCACGGGGAGGTCTGTCTCCTTGCCGCTGCTTGGCCTTGCCGCGGCGTCCTCCCCGGCCGGGAAGTTTCTTGCTAGCTCCTCCAGCACCTTCCTGGGCCTTCTCCTTGTCGCGTCATTCATATTCAGCCTTCTGCTGCTCGACAAGCTGCTCGACCTTGTTGCAGCTCTGGAGGTCATGACCCTTGGTTCGGTGGATCTTGCAAGATCGCTTGTCGAGCCGTCACCGCTTGTCGGCGGCCGCCACAGACTGGTTTTTGGCGCTCGCGACAACCTCCTTGCCGGAGCTACCAGTCTTGGCGTTCTTGTCGCCACCTCCGTTGCCGGACTGCTCAACAACTAGCACATCTCTGCCTTTCTTTTTCCTGTTGCCCCGCCGCCGGCTCTTCTTTGCCGGGCGGTTTCTTCACTGTCAGATCCTCCTGCATCGGTATTCTCTCCGAGGAGTCTCCTCCCCTCCTCAGCACGTGCACACTTGTCGGCCAGGGCGTATAGCTCATCGACGTCTTCGATTTTGCATTATCGCCATCTCCTCCGCATCCCGCGGTTTCATACGCTCGATGGAATGCGCCCGATCACCTTGGCGCGGGGTGGACATCTGGGATGTTGTCTTTGTACGGCTGAATCTTTGAATATACTTGCGCAGGGCTCTCCTTCCTTACAGGCGGCAGATAAAGGTCGCTTTCTTAGCCATGGGGTTTGTGGCCGCCTGTAAAGGCGCCGACAAACTGATGGCATAGATCTGCCCAAGAAGATATGGAGTTGTCCGGCAAGTGCATGAGCCAGGACCTGACATTGGGCTTGAGCACTAACGGGAAGTAGTTGGCAAGGATCTTGTCGTCTCGCCCCAGCCTGCACCGCGATGGTGTAGATCTTTGAGGAACTCCGACGGATGCGTCTTGCCGTCGTACTTCTCCGGTACGTCTGGCTTGAAGTTTTTCTTGCTGGGCCACTGGACTTGCCGCAGCTCATGAGTGAACGTAGGGCAACCTACCGTGTACGGCAAGTCGCCTGGTTCCTCTAGCGCGTGCATGTCAATAGAGGGCCCAACGCGCTTGTCGGATTGACGTCGCGCTTCTCTTCGACGCTTGATGCGAGTTCGAGCATCTTCTTGCTGTCGATCGTGTAGCACTTGGCGTTGATCGCGATGAGCTCGTGGATCTGATGACGCAGTGGAGTCGCTGTCGAGGTGGATCCGGCGAGTCGGCGATCTTGGCCTTCGGGGCGGAGAGTGCATGGTGGTTGCACCCCACGGTCTCTGCCGCCACCGGCTCGTGTTAGGCAGTCTTGCCGCGGCGGCGTACACTCGGTTGCCGCGGAGCGTCGCCGTTGGCGGCCGATGAGACTACGAATGGTGGCCCTCCACTCGCCGACCTTGTCGGCCGTCGGAGGGTAATCCGAAGCAGCCGTGTTTCTCGCCAAAGCTTCTGCTGGAGTGGTGGGTGGCGATGGCGAACGGCGCGAGGAGGCGGGATATGCTCGGACTTCTAACTATGTTAGAAGGAGCGATATCCCGCTTGGGCGACTCGATGCCTCGCTTTCGCGCCCGGCATGTTGGCATGCATGTTGGTCTTGAACGTCCCGAGATCCTCCAGCTCGATCTCGGTCCAACGAGCGTATGGCATTGTGAATGCCATGACGCTGTCGGTCCCGCGCCTCCTGAGACGGGCGCGGTGCATGTACGGACGTCGAGGTCTGCGCGGCCTTGTCCTTGGACTTGGCAGCACCGTGAGCTCCCCCGTCGCTGTCCATTCCTCCGCCGGCGTCTACCCCACCACCTGTTTGCTCCGGTGGGGGTGGGTTCGACGCGGACGGGGCCTCTACCGCCGAAGCCTTCTTCTTCGGAGGCATGTTGACGAAGATGATGAAGATCTAGCTCGCGTGGACGCCGGATCAGGTTCACACAACCTCGACGCCCCCTACCTGGCGCGCCAAAGATGTCGGGGCAGGCTGATCGCCCACGAACACCTATGGGGCGGCGGACCGAGCCCTTCGGTTCGGCGGAGGCGGAGGTCGCCTGAAGAGCGGATCGAGGCGGCACGCGAGAGGTTTTACCCAGCTTCGGAGCTCTCCGGAGAGATAATACTCCTACTGCTGCATGTCTAGGTGTATTGCGTTCTTGCTCAGGAGCGCTCGAATGCTACAGTACAGACGAGCTGCTAACGAGACTGAGCCTGGAGGGAACTGATCGACCAACCAACCCTTTCTACGTTGCGCATGGGCCTCCTTTTATATGCTCAAAGGGGCTCCGACAGGTGGCAACGTAGACGGGGGTACAAATGTAAAACTAGTGGTTGGTACACCTACTTATGCGATTATGCAGTGTAATATACCTAACTCGGCGGCGGGGACAAAGGCATTAAATGCCCATCTTGTCGCCCTAACAGTGCAAACAGGGACCGTCAGGGGCGCCAACGTCGGCCACGATGGCAAACTTGTCAGCGCCGCTTGCCACCTCGCACCGCTGGCTGCACAGCCTCTAGCCACGCGCGCCTGGAAAGGCCCTAGGCCGACACGTTAGTGGATGCTTGCTGGAGGCGTGGGTGCAGAGGTGGTCTGCGCATGACAAGCGCCTTTGTCGCGGTTGTTATCTTGTCGCGCCGGAAGCTTGTCGCTCCTTGGGCCTTCCGGCAAGCTCCTCTTGCCGGGGCCTTGTCTTGTAAGTGCACAGGGTGGCCTTCCCGACAAGCTCCTCTTGTCGGGGCCTTGTCTCCTATGTGCCTTGGGTGACCTTCCGGCAAGCTCCTCTTCTTGGGGTCTTGTCTCCTGGCTTGAATACTTTGTTCTTGAATGGCTCCAAAGGAACCACGGAGGACCTTGGCAGTCACCCGGTAAGCCTTGCCGCGGAGGGCTGCAACTGCCCGTGCACAAGTTCGGGATACTAGGGTACCCCTACACTAGTACACCGACATCATACGACATATACATGGTGGATACCCCAAAAGATGGGAACGGCGATGGAACAACGGAGGATGACCCATCCAAGAAACAGCCGAAGCGCCGACGTCAGTGGTGCCGCTCTAAATCCCGCCACAATAAAAACGGTGATTCCGGCACGGGAGATAATAACACCCTGGACATGACCGAAGAGAACCCCCTCCAGCAGGACTCAGCGCAGGAGGAGGGAGAAGCAAGTCCGCCTGACGGTCTGGCGAGAAAAAGAGGTCGAGGACAATAATTATCGCCTCCCTCCGAAGATGAGGCAAGCCTCGACGACGACCAATTTAGTCGTGCACGAGGATCCCGCCGAACAGGGCGTTTCAAGCGTGGGCTTATAGCCACGGCAAACAGCCTCAAGAAAAAGCAGCAACGACTTAGAGCTGATCAAGACACCGCTAGGCTGACGGATGGGTGAAGTCCTTGCAGCCGAAGAGTATGAACTCAAACGCCCCTCCAAAAGCTACCCCAAACGCAGGCCGTTGCCTCGACTAGAGGAGGAAGCACCCAAGTCACCAGCGCACAACATGGTAGACCGGCCACCCCGTGGCCGCGACAGAGAAGCCTCTCGGCCCTCCGCTCAAGCCACACCCCGACGCCGCTCAAAAAGCAGCAAGGCACGTGAAAACGCGCCGGACTTGCGAGATATATTGGAGGATAAGGCAAAACATACAAGATTGATCTACGGATCGCGTGGGCGCCCAATCACGCGGGATGATTACCGTCGCGCCGGATACAGCAAACCCGGCCGGGCGAACCGCGATGAACAAAGCTCATATGAGCTACGTCGTGATATAGCCCAATCTGTAGGCGCGCACACCCACTATGCTTCACGGATGAAGTAATGGATCATCAAATCCACGAGGGCTTCAAACCCGTAAACATCGAATCATACGATGGTACCACAGATCCTGCGATGCGGATCGAGGACTATCTCCTCCATATCCACATGGCCCGGTGATGATCTACATGCCATCAAATACCTCCCACTCAAGCTTAAAGGACCAACTCGGCATTGGCTCAATAGCTTGCGAGCAGAATCAATTGGTTGTTGGGAGGACACGGAAGCCGCATTCCTTGATAACTTCCGGGGGAACATATGTGCGACCACCAGACGCCGATGACCTTAGCCACATAATTCAGCAGCGGAAGAATCGGCGGGCAATTACGGACACGGTTCCTCACAAAGAAAAATCAAATCGTTGTTGTCCGGATGCGAGAGGCCCTTGCGGTCTTCAAACATAACATCCGCGATGAGTGGCTTGCCCGGCACCTAGGACAGGAAAAGCGAAATCTATGGCAGCCCTCACTACCCTCATGACTCGCTTTTGTGCGGGGAGAGGACAGCTAGCTAGCTCGAAGCAACAACTTGGCCAAACATCACGATAGTCCGGATACCAAGGATAGCAATGGCAGGTCGGCGTCATAGCAAGAACAAAGCGCCGCGTGCGGCGATAATAATGAAGATCTGACCGTCAATGCCGGATTCGAGGCTCTAAACCCGGTCGTGGAAGAAGCCATTCAAAAGAAATACCAGGGCCCGTCAACTTGGACCGAATACTCGATCGCTTGTGCGGATACATGGCACCGCCGAAAAACCAGTCAATCACACCAACAGGGGACTGTTGGGTGTTCAACAGCGAGCAAGTTAAGTGCGAACTCAATGACAAGGGGCTGCATAGTGATGACGAGGAAGAGCCCCGGCCGCCGAACAATAGAGGACAGAAGGGTTTTCCCACGCAAGTGCGGACGGTGAACATGATATACGCAACCCATATACCCAAAAGAAAACGGAAGCGTGCACTAAGGGACGTATATGCGATGGAGCCAGTCGCCCCGAAGTTCAACCCATGGTCTTCCTGCCCGATCACCTTCGATCGAAGGAACCACCCCACTAGCATCCGTCACGATGGTTTCGCCGCACTGGTTCTTGACCCAATTATCGACGGATTTCACCTCACGAGTCACGATGAATGGCGGTAGCAACTGAATCTGCTTTATCGGGATACGGTCGCCAAAATGGGCATAGACCCCTCAAGGATTAAACCTACAAAGACGACCTTTAAAGGCGTCATACCGGGTGTAGAGGCGGTTATGCGGGCTCAGTTACACTCGAAGTGGTCTTGGATCCCGGATAACTTTCGAAGCGAAGAGTTAATCTTCGACATCGTCCCATTCGCAGCGGCTATCATACCTTTGCTTTCGGACGAACCGCATGTGCAAAGTTCAATGCGGTGCCGCACTACGCATACCTCAAGCTCAAGATGCCAGGCCCTCGAGGAGTAATCACGGTCAATGGAAACACCGAACGCTCTCTCCGAACGGAGGAGCACACGGCAGCCCTTGTGGCGGAGGTATAAAGCAGCCTCTCGCAGCAACTCTCGAGTCCGGCCATTAAGCGTCCGGACACTATCAAGCGCGCTCGGAGTAACCTACAACAAGACCGCCTGGCACGATTCAAGAACGCGTAGCAATCCGGCCCCAACCCCCGCCCTCGCGAAATTGTGAAGCTAGTATTACGCGTACATAGTTACGCTCTGGAGATACCATGGGCATATGGGGAGGGGCAAGACCACGGCAAGCCAAGAATGCGGCTCGACCACGAGGGGCTCCGATTGTGTCACTCTTTTTCTTTTTCCTTTTTCTTACTTTCAGGACTCCGTCTTTGAAGTCTGTCGGCACTAGAATCGCTGAACTCACGATGCAACAGCCGGGGAAGCGAGAAGCCACGTCAAGTGTTGAATTGGTCTCTATTACGAGCATTATACATGTTTTACATACCATCCCGCAGCTTACCCCTGGAGGGGGACATGTTAGATAGTCCCATCCCTTGCTTATCGCACTATTTGTATCGTTCTGCTTCCATTGCAGTACCTTTTTGAATAAACAACACATAGCTCTTGCTTATTATTGCTCTACTTCCTTTATATATACATATGTTCATTTCACGACATGTTGCAACCGTACACGTTGGTACGACCAATACACCAGGGGCTTACGTATCCCAAAATTATGGTGTGATAAGTCCGAACACTTTCACAAGTCACGGCACCCCAAACTTATAGCATTATATGAATCGGCTCGAATCATGTCTTGGGTCAATAGTTGGGTTTGCACGGCTCCGTGTTTGGTACCTTACATTCCGCTATATCGGCTAAGGTAGCACCGGAGAACCACTGCGATTGTGCCCAGTTGAGCTGGATCGAGCACCTCGGTGGAGAAAGCTAAAACTAACCGTCATGATAGAGGCGAGAGCCGGTCGCTGTTCGAGAGGTTTTTCGGGTCCCTAAATACTTATGCCGCTTAGGCGAGGAACCAGAATTGTCCAGGCCAAAGGCGTGGATGGCGCCCGAACTTCGGTCTTCGAATACTAGGGGCTTCGCGAGATTTAAAATTATAGAATTCTATGGCTAAGTGAGAGTGTTTAAGCATTATAAGTCCGGTTGCCTTGTTCGTTGTCTTTGGCGCCTCCTAGATGTACCCAAGAATGGGAACAAGAGTGCTCAAGTTTATCCGAACACCCCCAGCACTTTCGTGGCATGGGGGCTGAAGCCAACGACTTGCCATCTCTCAAATTTGATAAGCGGCACAGAGAAGGTAATATTTTAAATTAATAAGCATTGCTTAGCGCATATGAACAAGTTTTCAGTGTACATGATAACAAATGCGAGTTTATTCAAAAATTACATCTTTGGAGCACTAATCCACTATTCGGCGGGCACCCTTCAGGAGGCCCTCATAGTACATTTCGGGCGTGCGATGCTCATGGCCCTTCGTTGGCCCGTCCGTCACAAGCCTCTCCGCATCCAGCTTGCCCCAGTGCACTTTAGCACGGGAAAGGGCCAACGGACACCTTCAATGCGACGGAGGCGCTTGATGACTTCAAGCCGGACAGGCATCCACCGGCCGCTGCACCAAGCCGAAGTAGCTCCGGGCATGGCCTCCAATGGCCACATCCGGCGCTTATAAGGCCCTTCATGGCCTGTTCGGCGACCTTGTGGAGCTCGACCAGTACTTGAGCTGGTCGCTCGGGCACTGCAGATGTTCGACCTCGACATCGAGACCAGAACACCTTTTCTGTCGAGCTCCTCCTTGGCGCGGTAGAATGCGACAACATCGAGACACACTCTGGGGCAAATCTCTGAATGCTCCTGGAGAGCTCCGAATCCGGGTAAGTAATAGGTAATTCACTTTCACATGCTTGCTTTGCATAAAGAATGCCTTACCCGCCGCTATCTTCTTTAAAGATTCAATTTCTTGGAGGGCTTTTTGGGCTTCGGCCTTTAGCTTTGGCACTCTAAAGAGCCGAGGCGAGCTCGGACTCTCGAGTCTTCGAGTCACGCTCCAAACTCTCGTGTTTTTCCATGAGAGCTTGGAGCTCTTGCCATTCTGTAGCCAGCTCGCCTCCCCTTCTCTCGCTCAGTGCGTTCGCGGCCAGCCGCTTTGTTTCGACCACGGACACGCTTCCTTGAGTCGCCACCTTGTTCGTGGACCTGCGGTACTAAGTTATTCCTGTTATTGTTTGCAACCAAAACCTTTTCTATAAGGTATTTCTTTAATAAGGTATTACTTACCTTCCTTGTCCTCGAGCTGCTTCTTGGCTTGTCCGAGCTCGTTCTCGGACCGCTCGAGCTTCTGCTTCAATGCATTGACCTCCATGATCCCGGTGTGGCGAGAGGTCGTGGCGTAGCACTGCATTCCCATATAGACATACTTACGTTAGACTCCTGCGTATATCTTTTTAGATCCTTAGTCCGGCTTTTCTTTCCGAACACGAACTAAGCATCGGGGCTACTTTGTCTATGTGGTAATATTTTTACATATTCTAAACTTACCTCAAAGCTTGTTAGAAGGCTGAGTACAGGCTTGACCCGATCGCTCTTGGCGGACTGAACTGTCGGATTACTGCACTCATCACGGTGCGGTGATCCTCCTCGATGGAAGCTATTAAGCGCCTCGATGCTATCCGGTGCCTCGGTTGGGCCGGAGGACACCGGCGTTGTATACCCTTCTTGCGAAGGATCCATTGGCCGGACTTGGAACGTGATGGTTCCGGCATGGAGTCCGAGACGAGGTGGGCCTAGAGCCCCTGAGGTCTTGCCCCCAGCGGCGCTGGAGTCCGGGAGGTTGCCTTGTGGCACCTCTGTGCCACCTCCTCTTGACCAAGCCCCTCTTGGGGCCCCCACATGGCGTCGTCCATGGCGTGAGGCGAGGCGGTCGAGGCGAGGTACTCTCCATTTCCGGCGAGCCCGAGGGACCCGCTTCGATGAATCGGCGAACTTCGCCCTTGGCGGGCTGCAGTTGTTCGACATTAGAGAACACTCGCAATAATAAAAAGCCATGGGTATCAGGACACTTAGATCTCGCCGAGGCTTGGCCCTTGTAGGCCAATCCTCCTCGTTGTCGTCGGCGTTGGTGGAGAAGTCCGGAGGAAGGGTTCTTCCTTCTTGGACCCTCCGGCCTCCCGGTTAGGCGGCCTTCCTTTTCTTCTCCTCCCCGGGCAGGAGCTTCTTCTTCTTCCTCCTGCGTCTTGGAGAAGATTGCCTTGAGAATCTGGCGGCACTGGCGTCGGGAGCTCCTTGAGTTCCGTGGCCTCCTTCTTAGCCTTCTTCTCGGGACCACATGGGGTGCGGAGCCAGCCTTCCGTCGATCAGGCGTCCTCCGGGTCTTCCGGCAAAGGAGTCGGACGATTAATCTGTCCGGGCGTCTTCGACCCGATCTGTCAAAGATTAGGGAGTTTTAGTTCCCGCCTAGAGTCAATCTATGAAAAAAGAGTCCCGTAAAGGGTACAATAACTTACCTCGCCGGCTTGACGCCGCGAGCTGTATCCGCGATCTTTGTTAGCGGATGCGGGGGCTTCGGCGCCCTTGAACAGCACCTTCCAGGCGTCTTCGTACGTAGTGTCGAAGAGCCGCCTCAAGGATCGATGATGTGCCGAATCGAACTCCCACAAATTGAAGGCCCATTGTTGGCAGGGGAGAATCCGGCGGATGAGCATCACCTGGATTACGTCAACAAGCCTGAGATTCTTGTCCATCAGGTTTCGGACGCATGTTTGGAGTCCGGATAGCTCTTCCGAATTCCCCCATGTCAGGCCCGTCTCTTTCCATGACGAGAGCCGTGTGGGGAAGCCAGATCTAAATTCGGGGGCCTCCACCCATTCGGGGTCGCGTGGCTCGATGATGTAGAACCATCCCGATTGCCACCCCTTTATTGTCTCCACGAAGGCGCCCTCGAGCCATGGGACTTTGGCCATCTTGCCAACCATGGCGCCTCCGCACTTCGCTTCTAGCAGCGGCCGCCCACTACCTTCGGCCGGACGTTGAAGATCTTCAGCCATAAGCCGAAGTGGGGCTCGATGCATAGGAAGGCCTCGCACACGACGATAAACGCCGAGATGTTGAGGATGAAATTCGGGGTCAGGTCGTGGAAGTCCAGGCCTTAGTAGAACATGAGCCCCCGGACAAATGGGTGAAGGGGAAAACCTAGTCCGCGGAGGAAGTGGGGGAGAAACACCATCCTCTCATGGGGCCTGGGGGTTGGAATGAGCTGCCCCACGTTGGGCAGCCTGTGTGCGATGTTGCCGGACAAGTATCCGGCCTCCCTTGATCTTGTGATGTGCCCTCCGTGGCGGAGAGGAGGTCATCCACCTGCCTCCCGCTCGACATGGTTGGAGAAGGTTGAGGTGGGATGTGCGGACTTGGGCGTTGGGCTCGAGTGCGGAAATGGATAAGCAAAGGAGGAAGAAGGCGTGGGGTGAAAGGGTGGATCCTTATCCCCTTGTATGAATGAGGGCCAGAGCTGTCGTCCCCCACCAACTGGTAAAACTAAACTTATCTCCCAAGCACCATAATCAATGGCGCGGATGGGTTACCCATGTCCGTATTGATGAGAATCCCGGAATAAGGGGGCATGATCTATGCTTTGATAAGGCGTGCCAAGAAACCGCCTCGCTTCATGGCGCTTAGGTGGAGCGGTAAAAAGCGATTCATATAAAGGCACGGCCGTGGTGTGATGTCACGCGCGGAATACGTCAGCAGATCTGTGCAAAAATTATTCTCTCTCTGGTGTTATGTGGAACTTGTTTTGCGAGCCGGACACTATCCTTGTGTTCAAAACCTTCTATGAAGTATTTGGAGGAGGAACCTGCCTTGCAATGCGAAGACAATATGTAGCGCGCCAGACTACGTCGTCATTGAAGCCTGGTTCAGAGACTCTTGAGGAGTCTGGACTAGGGGTGTCCGGATAGCGGACTATCGTCACGACGGACTCCAAGACTATGAATATACAAGATTGAAGACTTCGTCCCGTGTCCGGATGGGACTTTCCTTGCGTGGAAGGCAAGCTTGGCGATATGGATATGTAAATCTCCTACCATTGTAACCGACTCTGTGTAACCCTAACCTATCCAGTGTCTATATAAACCGGAGGGTTTTAGTCCGTAGGACGAACAACAATCATACCATAAGGCTAGCTTCTAGGGTTTAGCCTCCTTGATCTCGTGGTAGATCTACTCTTGTACTACCCATATCATCAATATTAATCAAGCAGGAGTAGGGTATTACCTCCATCGAGAGGGCCCGAACCTGGGTAAAAACATTGTGTCCCTTGTCTCCTATTACCATCCGCCTAGACGCACAGTACGGGACCCCCTACCCGAGATCCGCCGGTTTTGACACCGATAGTGTCTCTCTTACAGTTCATGAAACCACGTGGCACAAGTGGAGGCGTTGTCGCGACCTCCTTGTGTGGATTGATCACAATGACGTGCTGCTCGTTCCAGAATAATGTACTCGTCCTCTACGAGGCACACTAGCGGTACATGCATGAAGCGAAGATGTGCACGCACGCCACACATGCACTCATTCCCTCGCCACGCCTGCGCCAGGGTACAGAGGGGGCGCATTTTTGTACGAAGATCCACCCCATGTGATAATTTGACGCGTGTAAAGTCCTTCACTTCAATGATGGTCAATTAATACAGCGCATGCAAATTGAGTGGACGTGAGGGAGGAAGAAAGACATTACTACTCCACTGTGTGCATGCGAGTAGTTAAATCATGGGTTGCTACTTCCATTGGTCTCCTTCGTATTTTGTGCCAATTTTTTATCATATTTTGAAGTAACATAATATTTATGCATGTCATAACAAGTGGCACAAAAAAGGGGGCCAATGAACTAGGACGCACGCAGCATGATCAATTTTTGCCAGGGCTACTGTTGGTGGCCTTTGTATTTAAATATGGACGGAGTGGAGTAGTACTATCTTTATCTTAGCCTCGTAGGGCTCTCCTAGCGCCTAGGCATGCCACCACACCTCGCCCACCGGATCCCGCCATGGATAATCCCTTAGATCCTAGGATCCCGGGCTGCCCTCTCGCTATGGCCAGCGGCAGCACTGCTGCCTTTGAGTGAAACCCACATGTGTTTTAGAGGGGATCCATTGCTCTGGAATCCTGATTGGTGGCGCCCGGAAGGACATGCACGAGGCTGCGTTTCAGGTGGTTGGGAGCTAGGGCAAATCGGATCGAGGAAGCGTCACGTCGATTGGAGAGAGAAGTTCAAGGTGCTTTGCGCTGGCGCAAAGACAAAGCAGGCGCAAGTTGATCTCGAGGGAGATATCTTTGAGGATGTCGACATCTGGTAGCGTCAGCGTTGATCTCGAGCTAGGGCTAATGGCAGAGATCATATTCATGGAGTTTACTGCAGAGGAAAGAACGTGCATGCCTGCGCAATGGCATGAGCAGCCTGTGCAACTACTCAAATGGGCGGTAGGAGAAGCCCAATCCCGGGACCAATTGCGGCGGCGCCGTTGGGCATGCATCATAGGCGAGGTGAGCTGCCCTCCTTCTCTGCACTTGACGATCACGTTGACCTAGTCGATTCTTGATCACGATGAACTTACTTGACATGTTGGTTTGCAACCTTGACAATCACTCCATCTATATGTATTGTATTCCTGTGAAAATACTTGGTCGTTTGGAAAAAGATGGTAATTGTTTTATCACTAGTTTTAGAATGCTTGGTCGTGACAATCAACCGAAGCCACAACCAGAAGTCGCCATTGCATAGTACTTTACGGTAGGTCGCACCAACAGACGGTCGGTCGGACCCGCGTCTCACTGAAGGGACACGCATCGGCTTGGTCTGACATGTACAACCAGTGACATCACTGACTTGTGCGACCGCATTTGAGTAGTGTAGTACTCCTTCTATCTCAGTTTACAAGTCTTGCATGTGTACCTAGGTCGTTAATTTGACCAACTTAATAAGAGGCATACATTACGAAAAATCATTACAAACTTTAAATATTCAGAGTATTTTTTATGTTAACAATTTATTTTATATAATTTACATTGATGACCTAGATACACGTGCAAGCCTTGTAAACTGAGATGGAGGGAGTACTTGAAATTTATGTTCCATTAAACTCATCGGGGAGCCATTTTAGGGCCTCGAAACCAAAACCATCAATTAATCTTTACCTTGTTCCCATCACATTCCAAAGTACTAGTGCTACAATTAAGTGCAAGCCTGCTCACACCTACTACTACATTACCAAATCTGAGCGTGTTCCCACTATGCAGGTTTTAGTACTAGTGCTAGTACTTAGGTTATAAAAAGGGGAACTACCTAATCGAAAATTACTCTACCTTCCTCCTCATAAGTCCTTCTTTTGCGTCCATCCTTGCCAGGCCGGTGTGCAGAGCTCTAGGTCAAGAACTACTCGTAACAAGGGAGCGGCAACCAAGGCGGCAGAAAAAAAAGAGAGGGCTCGCCGCCACGCAGAGACCTCGAAAGATCTCTCACGGGCAGGCGATGGCTCCCAGGAGCACCCTAGCCGTGGAGGCGAACATGCCGGCATGCCCGATCAGCTTAATAAGCACCTCAATAAGCAAAAGGGGTTCATCCACGACTTGGTGGATGTCGGGGGTTGGGTGCGACATATGCCAAAGGATGGCTTATCATGGAGGGGGCGAGTAGAACGTCGCCGGTGCCTGGAAACGGGATGAGGCGAAGACATGCTGCCTTGGCCGAATCTTACCCAGCTTCAGGGCTCTCCGAGGAGATAACACCCCTACTGCTGCTCTGCGGGGTCTCCGCATGATCACTATGGCAAAGTGAGTACAAGATGCTCCTTGAGCTGTTCGGGGTGAGGAAGAAGAAGTACACGGCTAGCTCTTCTCTCCCTCTATGTATGTGTCTAAAACTACTAGCCTCCAACCCTTTGCATGGGTGCCCCGGGGGGTTTATATAGGCCTACCCCCCGGGGGTACAATGGTAATCCGGCTGGGTGCGGGCCCAAGCCGTCGATCTCTTAAGTTCTTGAGTCTTCTCCGCCCGACTTACAGGGGCCCGCCGACTAGTGGGCCCCGCCGGATTAACTTGACATGGGCCAAAAGGCAGCCCTTGTCACTTGTGAGTGAATCTTGCCGACTGCGGATTACTATAGTCGTGCTTCTAATGGCGCAAGCTTGGTCATGGGGTCATGGCAGCAGTGCCGCTGGCGGGCGATCCTTGTTGCCATTCCCGTCTCGTCTCAGTTAATGGCGCATGGAGCCCGTGGGAGGCGGCCGACTCCGGAGGCCGACTCAGCAGGTCCGTCTTTAAGCGCTCTTGCCGTCTTGGTACTCCCGCCCGAAGCGAGGCAGGTCCCGCCGTCTTGAATTACGTGCAGACCCAGGCCGTCGTGGGTACAGAGATCTGCCCGCAGCGGGCTGATGTTAGAACCGGCATGAAATGCTGATCGCGTCTTGGGGACGGAGATCTTCGTCAGTACGGTGCTCTGTGGCCATACCTGCCCTTTATGAGCGGGGTAGGGATGGGCCGAGAGGCGGCTTTATCCCATCCCGCTCGTAGTCGCTCAGGCAGGAGGTGGTTGGAGTCGCGGGCCCGACTCACTGTGGCAACCTCACTTGGAGGTCGCTGGCTTGGAGTCGGCTCGTCTGAGGCCGTCTCGGGACTCGGCCTAGAGGCGGTCGGCGACTCTGTTGCCGACTCTCTGAAAGCGGCTCTTCGTCTTAGGGTTTTGAGGCGTAGTCTGCCCGATGTTTTGAAAGGTCGAGGCTCGGGTCTGCCTACCGTGGCCCATTACTCGACGATGAGTCCCGAAGGCTGGTGAGGCACCGAGGGCAACAGGCCGAGGAGCCTCGATAGCTTCATCCCTTTGGTAGGAGAATCTGGACTCGGCCGCCGTCTCCATCTTGAGCCGACTAGGCTGGAGTCGGCCTTGCGAGGCCGTCTTGCTTTCAAAGGTTTGAAGGTCGCGGCAGGATCCGGGCGGCGTGCGATAAGCTTCCGGCATCCGCCCGTTGCGGGCCCGCCATAGCGATAGGGCGATCTGCCAGCCGCAGCGTGACAAGACAGAGCCCGTCGTGCGGGGCCCGCCACTACTGCGCCCGGCGCATAGATCCGCTGCTTGATCGTGCGAGCGGTTGGGCTCCCCGCCGTTCTTGCGCAGCGGTAATGTCGTGGAGTTAAATCGTCGTGAAGCGTGGGGCGTGGCGCGATTAATCCACGCCCGCCCCCTCGGCTTTGCAGCCTAGGCGCCTATAAGTAGGCGGGGGGAGGGAGGGAGCGGTGACGCACGCGAACTCTCTCTTCCCCGCTCCCTGCCTCGTCTTCTTCCTCGCTCCGCTGCGCCGAACCTCATTTTCTTCCTCGCTCCGCTGCGCCGAGCCTCGCCGCGCCGCGGAGATGAGCTCCTCATCTGCCGCCGCGCCTCCCACCGCACGCTCCGGCGTGTGGGAAACTCCATCATCGGCAGCGACATCGCCGAATTCGCCGTCAATGCGTCGCGCATCGCAGCCACCTAGTGCGGACCCGCGCGCCGGAGGCGAAATCACGCCCGGCGCCCGGAGGAGAGGCGGCGGGTCATTTTCGCTCGCACCTCATGCACGGGCTAGGGCTGCCGGCGGCGGCTTCTTCCGCGTTCTTGGAGTTCTTGGGCTCGGCCGCACCACCTCACCCCCAACACGATGGTGCTTTGCTGGCCGCCTTAGCATCCTTATCGCGAAGGTTTTCTCGGAGTTCTCCCCACCATCGAGCTGTGGGGGGAATTCTTCCAAGCGAAGCTCGGGATCCACGTCGCTCGCGTGCCGGCTCTGTGCGGCATGTTCATCGCCAAGAGGAGGCCGGTGCCCGAGAACCCTTTTCCTGCCATCTCCCTCATCAAGTCGGTGAAGATGTGGTAGCGTTCATACTTCTACGTCAAGAACGTCGCACCCGAAGGCAACTGGGTCAACTTGCCGCCTTACGTGGGCGGCGAGTTGGCGCGCCGACCCACCAGCTGGTCCTATGGGGCCCGGACGCTGACTCCGCAGTAGCGCCCCGTCAGCCTTGACTCCAGCGTGATGATCTGATCGGAGGGCTGGCCCAGGGCAGACTTGTTGGCCGCCGCCGTGGCGCGCCGAGTTCTCCCTCTTCAAGGCCGACCTCATCGATACATCGGATGAGCGGCCGCCGGGACCCCAGCCGACTGTGCTCCAAGGACATGCCCCACGCGGAGGTGGTGGACACGGTGAACTTCTTGGCGAACTGCGGCCTCACGGAGGAATGGCAGTTCGGCAAGGAGCCATACTCGCGCGCCAATCCCCCACCGTTGGTAAGTCGTCTCTTGCTTCTCTGTTAGCTTCTTCAGCCGGATCCGGCTCTAATTTTCCTTGGTTTTTTCCAACTCAGAATCCCCTCATGCCGCCTTCGGCCGGTGCCGCGGGGCCGGCTCGTGAATTCGTCCCCGACCGGGTGGAGAGCGACGCCGACGACCCCGACTTGGGCGTGGCGGCGATGGAGGCTGACGCCGAGGGAGGAGGAGGCCGGCGACTTCAGGCCTTCGGCCACCTTTGCCGATGGCTTTGACGATGATGGCGAAGGAAGTTGCCCCCGCCGCCAGCGAAAACCGGGCCATCCAGCGCCAGACTCCTCCGCCGCCTTGGGTGGTCGAGGCAGCGCCAAGAAGCGCCCGGGCCGACCCGGAAATCGCCAGCGGCCAGGCCAAGAAATTCGGGGAGGCGGCCGCCGCGACTCAGCGCGAAGAGGCGGTCGCGAAGGCTAATCGCTTCCGTAAGGACATGAAGAAGCCACCGCTGGTCTCCGTGTAAGTATTTTTTATTCTGTCTTGTTTTCTTCTGGTCCGTCTTGCCCGAGTTTCCTCATGTCTTTTTCCTCATCAGGGCTCCCCTCACCTTGGAGAGGGTCCCCGCCGCCTCCGTCATGGGGTCGGCGGAGACGTCCGCAAATAGTCGGCGGGTTGACCCTGCGGCCGCCCTCCGGGAGGCAACAGAGCAGAATGTGCAGGAGAAGCGCGACGAGGAGGAGGCCGCCCGTCGGGAGAAGGCGGAGGCTGGTGAGAAAGGCGGTCGGCTGGGCCGCTGCAGCCAAAAGCGAGCCGAGGCCAGCGTATATGATCCAGCGCTACTCGTCACTCCGTGAGCTTAAGCGCCACCACCCCGGAGTTCATGGGGCGGTCGGAGGAGGCGGTGGTGAGGTCCCCGTCGCAGGGAGGGAAGGCGGCGAGTCTCTTCACCGGGCGTGGCAGCGCCACCTCCGCCCGCCTCCACCGCAGTCCGAGATCGCCTTGAGGCAAGCAGCAGCGGACCCGCCTGCGTCACCGCCCGACCGGCAGCGAGCCGTGGCGCAGCTGCTTCTTCAAGTTGCCTTTCGCCCGGTGACGCCCGTCTTGAGAAGGCGACCTCGGCGCCGCGCCCTTAGACCGCCGCCGCCAGCTTCGGCCATCCACAGTTGGCGACAAAGCGCCGCGCCCGTTGGGTGGAGTGCGAGGCGGCTGCAACCCCGCCGAACGGCGCTCTGGGCGTCGAGCGAAGCTGCGGGCTGAAGGCGGCGCCTTCAGAACCTCTCAAAGCGCACTGGCATCGCGATCCGCCGTGCGGGTATGTTTCTTTTGAACTTTTCTTGTTCTTCTCGTGGGGCGCGGCGCAATACCTGCTGATGTAATCCCGAGTTTGGGCGGGCGGCTGCCGAGCAGGCGTGGCCGGAACTTATTTGCTTACTTCCAAGTTTTTACCTGCATGCGGAATTCTTGTCGCAGAGTATCACAACCTCCGCCCTACGCCTTCAACCGCAATGTTGAAGAAGCGAGCAAGCGGGCTGCTGACTTGGCGAGGAGCCGAGGTGAGTTTTCTTCTTCTGCGAGGGCCTTATTTGGGCGCACGGAAGGTAGTCCCGAGATTCGGGCCGACTACTGCCTTGATCGGGCGGATCTTCTGGCGACCTTCTTAGGCTGGCGACTTAGCGTCCTTCTTCTTCTTATTCTTGAGTCCAACGCCCGCTCTTGAGGGTAGCTGGGTGCGGCCGAGACCGCTTTCTTGGCATAAAGAGGAGAGGAGTCGGCAAGCTTCGCCCTTGAGCGTGACCTCTTGGCTCTGCTTGGCTAGCGGAACAGAGGGAGCTGCTCAAAGGCGGCGCAGGCAGAGGCGGAGAAGAAAGAGGCGCTGTCCTAGCCGAATTTGAGAGCGAAGCGCTCGCTGGAGCAGCAGGGGAGGCCTTGGTGACCTTCGCTTCCACGAAATCGAAGATATCGTTGATGGTGAGTTTGCTTTTACTCTTTTGGGTTGCCGACTATGGGTTAAGCCGACTCCTGTTTTTCTGACTTGCTTCTTTTTCTTCTTGGCAGACTTCTTCCCTGGTCACACGCAGCGCCAATCGAGCCTATCGAGGCGGCGCGGCCTTGAAGGGCGGGTGGCGCTTGAGATCGCAGCCGCGCCCCGGACCCTTGACGAGCAGCTCCCGAGCATTGAGGCTCGTCTGCGGCCGACACATCGGATCTTCTTGCCGTCTTGATGTGTCGGTGCCCAGTGATCGCTGCCTTGTGGACGGACATGCAGTTCTGCGCCTCCACGGGTACCGGCCAGGCGCGGAGGTCATGGCCCAGCCATCTTGAGGCTTGGAAGGTTCAGCGGTATCAGGCTCGACACGTGGACCGGCCGACAATGGCGCGTTCGGTCGAAGCCAGCGAAATTGCTGGCATGGAGGGCGCCCTCGTCGAGCGTCTTGTGTGATCGCCGACTACGGACACCAGCGTCTTCGTCCTGGCGGCGGGCTGAAGAAGGTGGGGAAGCACCGCGGAGTGGTTCGGGATGAACCAGGACTTCTGGCCGAGGACTTCAGCGGAGGTGATCGACTCAGCGCCGAGGATGAAAGGCCAGGCGGAGGGCGGAGGCGGCATGGAGGCACCAGAAGGCCAGGCCAGGGCGACCAGCCTCGGCTGACCGGCGCCTCCGGCCAGCAGTCGCGCCCATCTGGGCCCAGCCTCTTGCCAGAGACGATCAAGCCGAGACCGCCCGGCCACCGCCCGGCTTGGCGCCGCCGCCGCCTCCGACCTTCCAACCCCATCCGCTGCTTCTTAGGCAGCTGCCTTGCCTTTATTTTATCTGTTTGCTAGTCTTTTGAAAGAACTTTGTTAATTTGCACAATTCCACCCAGCGGGGTGTATTACGAACCTCTGTTGAAGATGGGCCAAGGGCCTAAGTTTGTGTAAATATTATTCTAATTTTATCTTTCCTTGCTTATTGCTCTTGTGGCTTTTCCTTTGCCGCCTTCCCTTAGATGCCGCCTTGCCGTCAGGCAACCGCTCTATGGATTGCCGTCTAGGTCAAGTGCTTGGCTACTTTGAGAAGGCAAGTACTTAGCCATTTTTAGAGTCGTCTAAGCAAGTTGGGTAGAAAGCGGCAAGCCCGGCTTCTTAAGAGTCGGTTTTACGAAGCAGAGTGGAAGCCGATTCAAACTATGTTTATGCTTTGGGTCCTTAGCCATTTTTTTCGTGTGGGCACCCGTTCTACCTTACTCCTGCCCACCAAGCAGTCGCTCTGCGAGCTCACGGCTTCTGACGAGGAGGCGGCTTAGGCACTGCCGCTCCTTGTCGACTTGAGAAGCACTTCATAGCCCAAAGGTGGCGAGGTCCCGGGCCGACTAGTCGAGCCCGGTGCCAAACTAACATAATCAAAGGGTAACATACTCAAAGGCATAATTCTTATCATACAGATAACAAAGAGGGCAGTCCCCGAGCTGCGTCTGGGAAGGCCCGAAATCTTATTATTTCAAACACAAAAGGGTGGCGTGGTACATCTTTGCATCAAGCTATGTAAAATCTTGGAGGAGATTAGCATTCCATGGCCGCTCCGTCTCATTGCGGAGTCGTCCCTCTTAACGTCTTTCTCGGGGCTTCGGCGTCGATCGGTAGTAGGAGTTGTTGCCCATCACTTTCTTGATGATGAGCGAGCCTTCCCAAAGGCGCCCGACAGCTTGTGTTGGCCAGCTGTTATTCTAGATCAGCGGAGCACAAGGTAGCCCCTCTAGGAATGATCTTGGCTTGACCTTCTTGTTGTAGTAGCGGCGCGAGCTCTCTTGGTAGATCTTGGACCGGCTGAGTGCCAACAACCGGCCCTCTTCAGCCGGTATCGGCCGGCAAATCTGGCGATGCTATACGCTTCCCTCTTCGGTGTACATGGTGACTCGCGAGGAGTCGAACTCTATATCCGTTGGGATGGCGGCCCGGCACCGTAGAGCGAGGAAGAAGGGTGTAAGCCCGATTGACTTGTTTGGGGTCGTCTGCGAGACTCGGAGGGCGGTGGCAACTCCTCAAGCCGGTGACCGACCCAGCGACGCTCCGATTGGATTCGACCGGTCGAGGCTTGATGCGAGGCGGATGAGGCCGTTTGCTCGCTCCACTGGCCGTTTGGCTGCGGATGGGAAGCAGGCGCTAGGTCCCGGTCGGATGCCTGCGTCGGCGCAGAAAGCGGGCGAGCGCCTTTGGCAAAATTTGTGCCGTTATGCCGGTGATGATGCTTTGTGTGATACGCCATACCGAGTCGTGATGTCGGCGATGAAAGTCACTTCCGTGGGACCATTCAACTTCTTGATGGGTTTTGCTTCTATCCACTTGATGAACTTGTCCACCGCGACAAGTAAGTGAGTTCAAACCACCTCGTGCCGTCTTGAATAGTCCCACCATGCCGAGGCCCCAAACAGCAAAGGGCCAGGCGATGGGAATAGTCTTGAGCGCTGAAGCCGGCTGAAGCGGCTTGGAGCGGAACACCTGGCACCCCTTGCACTTTTGAACTAATTCCTTGGCCTCTTCTAGGGCAGTTGGCTAGAAGAAACCGTGTCGGAAGGCTTTGGCGGCGAGAGTGCTCTTGAGGCTGCATGATGGCCGCACTTTTCATACGATGGATGCCTTCAAGGATTGCTTGGCCTTGCTTTCACGATTCGGCCTTGGCCCGGTAGACATCGGTGACGCTGCGCTGACCAGCTCTCTATTGACTATAGTGTGGGCTGCCGCTCGTTGCACTTGCCGAGCCAAGGTTTCATCAGTTAGTAGCTCTCCGCTTACTAAGAACTTGAGGATGGGCTGGGCCCATGAGGTGCTACTATTTCTTCGATTGCCGATCTGCTACTTGGGCCGAATGAGGAAATTTGAGAAGGGCGGGTTGGAGTCCTTGGCAACTTCTTTGGGTTGAAGAAGTCCCAGACGGTGGCGCGATCCCCGGCAATCTTGGAGTCTTCGCGATGGTCGCCCTTGATCCCGGGCGAGTTCGAAGTCCCGGGCGGCTTCAACTGCCGTGTTCTTGAAGGCGTCTGCAAGAGATTCTTGTGCCGTCTGCTTTGAGGCTTTGGAGTCGGATCCGACTTCTTGAGGAGCCGGCACAAAAGAGTCTGACTCTGGTGACGGCAGCGGATAAGCTTGAGAAAGGCGGCTGAAGGCGGCGCCGGATGGTATTACTGGCGGGTAGAGCCGATTCTTGCCGGGGCATCCGGCAGTGCGTTGTCGTTTCTTGGTGCGTGGAGGAATTCACATCCCTCAAAATATCGACTCAGCTGCTTTGTACCCGAAAGCGGTAGCTCGCCATATTTGCATCTTTGGCGTCGATCGCGGATGGTATTGGACCACCAAATCCGAATCGCCATAGCACGGGATCCGGTGAATGCCAAGCTCTTTGGCAAGTGGAGCCGTGAATAGCGCCTCGTATTCGGCGACATTGTTGGAGGCGTGAAATGGATCTGTAACGTGCCAGAGCTTGTAAGCGCCTTTGGGGAAGTGAGGACCCACGGCGGCTCCCAAGCGATGCGCATCTTGGAGCCATCAAAGTGCATCCGCCAATGGGTGGAGTCGGGCAGTGGCGGCAGTCTTGGGTCTCGGCCCGATCAGCGAGGAAGTCGGCCAGTGCTTGTGACTTGATGGCGGTGCGGGGCTGGTAAAAGATGGTGTAGGGGGCCAACTCTATGGCCCATTTGGCCACTCGGCCTGAAGCATCTCGACTTCCGATGATCTCTGCTAGTGGGGCCGTGCAAACCACGGTGATTGGATGCTCTTGAAAGTAAGGCTTCAACTTCTTGGCGGCAAAGTGCACGCCGTAACACATCTTACGGTAGTGGGGGTAGTTACGCTTGGAGGTCAGCGATTACCTCGCTCGGGTAATACTGCTGGTCTCTGGACAGAGTAGCGCCTTGCCTTCCTCCTTGCGTTCAACTACGATGACTGTCTTGACTACCTGGCTGGTGGCGACAATATACGAGGAGCATGGGCTCCTTTGGAGTCGGAGCCATGACCTTTGGGGAGTAGTCGACATTCTCTTCAAGCTGGAGAAAAGCTTACGTCGCCTTGGAGTTCCATTCGAAGAAGGTGGTCTTCTTCATAAGCTGATACGGAGGAAGAGCTTTCTCGTGACCGGTGATGAATCGGTGATTGATGCGTAGCGGCCGGTGAACTTCTGCACATCTAGCGGTCGGCAGGTACTTCCATCCTTTCGATCTCCTTGATCTTCACGGGGTTGCACTCTATGCCGCGTTCGGAGACCGAGGAAACCAAGGAGCTGGCGGTGGTACTCGAAGGCAGCGTTTCTCTGGGTTGAGCTTGATCTGGAATCGACGCAGATTTTCAAAGGTCTCCTTGAGGTCTTCCAACAGCGTTCCTCGCTTCTCCGTCTTCACCACCACGTCGTCCACGTAGACGTGGGCGTTTCTGCCGAGCTGCTTGAGGAGGCACTTCTGCATGCAACGCTGAAAGGTGGCGCCGGCGTTCCTCAAGCCGAACGTCATGGTCAGGTAGCAGAAGGCTCCAAACGGCGTGATGAAGGCGGTCTTCAATCTGTCGGCCGGGTTCAGCTTGATGCGGTGATATCACGAATATGCATCTAAGAAGCTCAACAGCTCGCATCCGGTACGTGGAGTCTATCACTGATCAATTCTTGGCAGCGAGCGGGTCCTTGGGGCAGGCTTTGTTGAGGCTTGTGTAGTCAATACACATCCGCCACTGCTTGTTCTTCTTTAGTACCAAGACCGGGTTCGCTAACCATTCTGGAAAGAAAACTTCCATGATGAAACCGGCTGCGAGGAGCCGGGCTATCTCTTCTCCAACAACTCTTCTTTTCTCTTACGATTAGGCGGTAGCGCAAAGGAGCTGCTGGCGGGCTTCACATCGGATCGGACATGTAACTTGTGCTCGGCGAAATCCGTCGGTACACAGCATGTCTTTGGGGGACCATGCGAAGATGTCCTGATTCTCACGGAGGAGAAATCGGCGAGCTTCGCCTTCCTATTTCTTTGTCGAGGTTCGCACCTATGACAGCGTATCTCTCCGGGTGCTCGGGTCCAAGGGTATCTTCTTGGTCTCTTTGGCCAGCAGGCGAGCCCTCGACTTCGACTCCTTGGGGTCGGGAGATATCTCGGCTGCTTGTCGGCCATTGCCTAACCCGATCCAGGAGTCGCTTCTCAATTGCGATCACTAGGGACTCGACCCGGCTGCTGCTTTCGGTACCGCAGGCGGACGACTTTACTGTAGTCGCCCGGCTACGGTCGAGAATCCCTTGGAACTCGGCATCTTCATCTTGAGGTAGGCGTAGTGGGGACCGCCATGAACTTGGCCAAAGCAGGTCGGCCAAGCGGGGGCATGGTAGGGGCTTCGAGGTCCACCACTTGAACCGGGACCCAGCTCTCGGCGAAAGTGATCCTTGCCCCCAAAGAGGGCGTCTATCGAGAATCTTGCCAATCGGTGGCGGGAAAGGCCGGTACAATTCCGTGGAACCACGGTCCGACTATCTTTGAAGCTGTCTTTGCTTGATTCCTAGCTTCTCCATCGTATCCTTATGCAGGATGTTGATCTGCTGCCTCGATCTATCGGCTTTTCGCGCGAAAGCAGGCCCGCCTATCCGTGGCAAGGGTGGCTCCCAAGACCGAGGCGTAGGAGCCGCGGATTCGGCATCACCTCACGGGTGATCGGCGGCTCCGGTGATGGGTTTTCTCGGACCCGATGCATGAATTTTGCAGGGTATGTCGATGCTCTGCATTCACTTCTTATTCTTCTTTGCCGCACTTTGCTGCGATCATCAACCACCTGGCAGTAAACACGACATAGGCACCGTGCTCTTACGGTGAGTCGTCTTATCTGCTTGCGCCGACAACCACGGCTGTTGGGGCGGTGGTGGAGGCGTGACCCAGCGGCGGAGGAGAGCAAGGCTGTCTCCTTGGCGATCTGGTGAGCCAGTGGCACTTCCGGGTGGTGTGATTTGGCAACCCGGCGCTCTTTGTGGAACTTGCGAGGTCCGTCCGAGTCTGCTTTCGTAAGAGAAGGCCAAGACCAGTTGGACTTGCCGCCTTTACTACGCCAGCAGGCGAGGCTGCCTGGCGCTGGTCTTATTTATCGCCACCTGCCGGCTGTTGGAAGCCCGGCTGCGGGAACCTTTGCACTTGTGATCGATACTCTGCTTGCATCGCCATGGTAATGCATCGCCCGGAGTTCAGGAGCATGAGAGCCACCTTGCCAGTTACCGCGACTTGATCTCCGACTTCATGGAGGAGTCGGCTGTCAAGCGTATTTATGCGCTATTACCAGCAGCTCGTCGAGGGTTTCTAGCTGGCGTGCAAAAGGAGCTTGTGCTTGCAGGAGGGTGCCTTCTACACCCGGCGGTGAAGTACTCGATTGCTTGCACCTCGTGCACTCCTTCAGGAGTTCGGAGCTCGGCCGCGTGAGTTAGTCGCGAGTAGACTTCGTTGGGGCCTTGCGCACAAGGACAGCTGACGAGGCTTGGGAGGTCGCCATGTGCTCGTGAAGTTCGCGGACGAAGGCCTCGGTGAAGTCGACCCAGCTGTTGATGCTGCGGGGCTTCAAGCTGTTCAACCATGTCCGGGCCGTGCCTCTGGAGCATGAGGGAGCGTACTACGGCTGGCGCTTTGTTGCCAGATTAAGCTGTCTTGGCGGCCGTGGAGTAGTCCACCAGCCAGTCCTCCGGCTTCATAGGGCGGTTTATTTAGGTGTGTCTCGAAGTGTGAATCCTCGGGGAAGGGCTGCGTCACCGGATGCGAGGTCGAAACGAAGCGGGCCCAACTCGTCTTCTTCTTCTAGTGCCAGGGATCGGTGGAGTCACTCGATCCGGTGGCGGGCGTCGTTTTCTCCGACTCCCTCTCGGCGGCCAAGGCGGTCGCCGAGAGTCGGATGCTCGATGGGTGGCGGGGAGATTCGCCTTTCTCTGCGGGGAGGAGGAGGCTGATAGTCGTCCCGCTCCCCTTTGCTCTTAGGCGGCCGTCTTCGTCGCGCTTCGATGGAGATGTGAGTCCGGCAGCGGTGACAGCCGGATCCTTGTTTTTCTTCGCGGGCGCCGCTGATCGGCGTCCGGGGCGTCGTCATATGATCTGAGTGAGGCAAGTCGCCGTGTTGTCGTCGATGGCGCCTCATACGGCAGCCGGCTTCGTCTTCTTAGCGGCGGCCGCGTTGAGAGGAAACTGGACCGGCGCTCCGTCATCAGCGGCGCTCCCTCGCCCTCGAAGTTATCCAGGCTTTCGTCGCCGCCATCGCTGAAGCGTAGCGGATGTTCTCGATGGGCGTGGCGTACGAAGGCGGCCCTTAACTGGCGATAGCCACGCCGCTGCTGGACCGCGCCCTGCCGGCTAAACCCTGGTCGGAGCAGCGAGACGCCTGGCGCGATCCATCTTCAGCTGATAGGATTCCGACAAGCGTCTCATGCCTTGCCAGCTTCTGCGCTTACGCACGAGCTGGAGGCGGCGTGCCTCCAGCGTTCTAGCATCGGCGTCTTCCGAAATGGAGGCGGCCAGGTCTTGCCGAGAACAGCGTCGAGAGGTCCTGAGCTCCCTCGGCCGGAAGGCTGTTGTGACCGATGTGAGCACCTCCGTGGCGGTGCTTCCGCCACTCTCCGCGCGAGGAGAGGCTCGTCGTGAACCACGCGTTGGTGGGGAGCAGCGTCGGCGGCGGTGTCGAGTCGACTCAGCATCGGGTTGATGGAGCCCTCGGACTCGTGTCGGCCAGCGGGCTCGCCCGGCGGCGATGGAGCTACTCGAGGAGGCTTCCGGGGCCGTCCGTTACTGCGTGGATCACGAGCTCCTCGGAGAGGCGAACCTCGCCGACAAGTTGTTGAGGCAGAGCAGCTCGTGTATGAGCGACCTCGCGCCATCTGGCAACGCGTCGGCGCAGACTCATCTCAGGTCTGTTGGGCTGGCTGCACTTTTCGCCCGGGGAGGAAGAGGGTTCCCGTCGAGTAGGTCCCGGACGACGGTGCACCAGGCCCCCATGGTGGGCGCCAAATGTTGGGGGTTGGGTGCGACATATGCCAAAGGATGGCTTATCATGGAGGCGAGTAGAAACGTCGCGGTGCCTCAAAGCAGGATGAGGCGAAGACATGCACGCCCGTGAATCTTACCCAGCTTGGGGCTCTCCGAGGAGATAACACCCCTACTGCTGCTCTGCGGGGTCTCCGCATGATCACTATGGCAAAAGTGAGTACAAGATGCTCCTTGAGCTGTTCGGGGTGAGGAAAGGAGAAGCGACGCGACTGGCTCTTCTCTCCCTCTATGTATGTGTCTAAAACTACTAGCCTCCAACCATTTGCATGGGTGCCCAGGGGGGGTTTATATAGGCCTACCCCCCGGGGGTACAATGGTAATCCGGCTGGGTGGGGTCCAAGCAATCGATCTCTTAAGTCGCCGTCTTCTCGCCGACTTACGGGGCCCCGCCGACTAGTGGGCTTCCTTGACGGCAAGATGGGGCCGACAACCCACTTGTCATGCATGGTAATCTTGCCCGGCTGGATTCTGTAGCCGTGCTTCTAATGACGCGAAGCTTGGTCATGGGGTCATAGCGGAGTGCCGCCGCTGGCGGGCGATCACTATTGCCATTCCCGTCTCGTCTGCAGTTAATGGCACATGGAGCCCGTGGGAGGGCCGGCCGACTCCAACGGGATCAGACCATCTTTGGGCCGCTCTTGCCGTCTTTCGGTACTCCCATTGCCCGGGTCGCGATCTTGGTCGTCCTGAACGAGGCCATCGTGGAGTACAAGGATACCTTGCAGGGGCTGATGTCTCGAGGCGGCATGGTAATATTGCCGCGCCGACGGGATCTTCGTCAAGATCTGGCGCTCTGTGGCCGCCTGCCTCTTTATGAGCGGAGGCGAGGGATGGGCCTTGGCGGCTTTATCCCATCCGCTCGTGGTCGCTTCGAGCGGGAGGTGGTTGGAGTCGCTGGGCCGACTCCACGTAACCCGGCCTCACTGGAGGTCGGCGGCTTGGAGTCGGCTGGAATCCGAGGCCGTCTCACGGGACTCGGCCTAGAGGGCGATCCCGGCGACTACTGTGCCGACTCTCTCAAGGCTCTTCGTCTTGGGGTTTTGAGGCGCGGTCTGCCCCGATGTTTTGAAAGGTCGAGGGGCTCGGGATTACGCCTACCCGTGGCCCATTACTCCGGCAGTGGAGCTCTTTGAAGGAGAGCCTCGACAGCGTGCCCGAGCTCAATGAGCAGGGGCGTTGACCGCCCGGCTTGGTGATGCTGCTGAAGAGGAGCATTGCCTCGGAGAAGAAGGCTACCGTGAAATCCACGCAACCGGGAGGACAAGGCGAAGCTCTGCCACGAGCTTGACCTGCTAAAGGAGGAGAACACCGGCTCGAAGAAGCTGCATGAGAATAGTAGTTCCTCGATGAACATGCTGCACGCCCTCGTCATGGAATAGAAGGAGGAGTTGGCGAAGCTCCGCATGGACCACCCGGCTGCTGTCAAGGTATGTAATGCGGCCGTGGAACATATGATGAAGGTTCGCTGTCGGTGTCAAAACCGGCGGATCTCAGGTAGGGGTTCCCGAACTGTGCGTCTAGGTCGATGGTAACAGGAGACAGGGGACAGAATGTTTACCCAGGTTCGGGCCTCTCTGTGGAGGTAATACCCTACTTCCTGCTTGATTGATCTTGATGAGTATGAGTGTTACAGGAGTTGATCTACCTCGAAATCGTAATGTCTAAAACCACGGAAGTCTAGCCTGTATGACTATGATTGTGATGATTGTCCTCTCTGGATATAACCCTCCGTTTATATAGACATCGGAGGGGTCTAGGGTTACATAAGGTTCGGTTACAAAGAAAGGAATCTTCATATTTGGCCGCTCTAAGCTTGCCTTCCATGCCAAGGAGAGTCCCATCCGGACATGGGTAGAGTCTTCGGTCTTCGTATCTTCACGACCCATCAGTCTGGCCCATGCATAAGGGGTTGGACACCTGAGGACCCCTTAGTCCAGGACTCCCTCAGTAGGCCCTAAACCAGGCTTCAATGAAGAGGTGTCTGGCGCACAGATTGTCTTCGGCATTGCAAGGCGGGTTCCTTTTCCCGAATACTCCAAGATAGTCTTCGGACACCACGAATGTGTCCGGATCTGCAACACTAATACCACACACAATCGTAGAGAGTATAATATTTCACGAGTCCAATCTGATGACAACTTTTAGTACTGTGACATCATCGTCTCTGGGTCATTAATACGAACCGTTTCTTGTCTGCCGTTCCACGCTTTGAGGTGCGGTTTTTACTAGAACGTCTTATCGAAGAAGAGATCGTGTCCCCTTATTACGGGATTCTCATCAATCACGAGCATGGGTAACCCAACGTTCCATTGGGATGATTCCTTAGGAATAGGCAGGTTTTCAGGCTTAGGAGGAGGCCTTCGATATCCATTGCCTTTATAAAGGAGCCAAGGGCCGTCTTATTTCATGCCAACCCTTTACTCAGCCCTTCCAACCCCGAGTTCTAGCAACCAAGGTTTGTCCTCATTGCTTCAAGCTCCCCAATCATGTCTGGACCCAGCCCACGGGCGATGGGTGGCTTCCTCTGTTACAGGAGGACATTACTGACTTCGATGCGCCAGATAGCTAACGCGGAGATCCCCATAGGCTTCCTGCTCAAGGACAGGTTATTCCTACTCCTAGATCCAGCGAGAGGTTGTATTCATCTCCCACTTCCTTGAGGCTAGGATTCGCTCTTCATCCTTAAATGCAGGGGCTCATGTTCTACTACGGACTAGATTTTCACGATCTAGCCCCAGATTCTTTCCTTCACATCTCGACATTCATTATCACGTGCGAGGCCTTTCTCTGTATTCCCCCACACTTTGGCTTATGGCTCAAGACATTTAGTGTGAAGCCGAAGGTAGTCGATGGGGAACAAGCGAAGTGAGGAGGTGCTACAGTGAGCAAGCTTACCAATGCTCTCTGGCGAAAAGGCTCCTTCACCGAAACTCCCAACCCATGGCAGCGGGAGTGGTTTTACGTCACTGAACCCCGTGGTACCAAGTGGGCAGCTATACCTGCATTTTGATCTGGCCCTCCGTTACAGCTTGCTTCATGGATTAATAAGGGGCTGGACTGGGGATCGATTGACGAAGTGCAGACTACAGAGCCACCTCCGGAGCCTCCTCGAGAAGGACATCGATCTTATCAACGTGATTCAAGTAATGTTGGTCCGCCGGGCCCTGTTGCGCCAGCAACGGCCTCTTCGTATGTGGGAGTTTAATCCGGAAGGGCCACGGACCCTTCAACACTTCTTGACATTTCGCACAAAGGAATGTGGAAGTTGTTTTTCAGGAAAGCAGCGGTGGCGGACACCCATAGGGGACATCGGCCTCGAGTACAACCATCCGGATACCTCGGTAAGTGATCGACTCCGAACAATTTTTAGCCATGCATGCCGTAATATGGCAGCGAGCAAACTATCTTCTTCAAGGGCTTGATAAAAAAGCGGAGGCGAATTGGGTGTTCGGCCCCCCTCACGAAGAATCAGCCCGGATCCCGTACTAACAAGGATCTTTGGCCCGGCACCATACCGGATGCCTGCGAAGGAGGACAAAGGCGGAGAGTGGGAAAACCAAAGTTGGCCTCAATCCGAAGGTAAATCGAACAACGTAATGGGAAATCGAAATTCCATCATCCGAAGACAAAAGCGGAGGAGAAGCCAACATCTCTTCTCCCCATGGTAAGAAAAGTGCCGCCTCCGAAGGTTGGGAGGAAAAGGCTCCTAAGCGAGGCAAGATGCCCCTGTCGGGTGGCTCGGGCTTGGAGGAGGACGTCATCGCGCAGTCCCATAGTGAGGACAAGCCTTTATCCAAATCGTAAGTGAACAAGGGTATTTTGAACATATCCTGTTCCTTTCCTGTGACCAAGGTAACACCTAGAATATATGTTTTTGCAGATCGGCACACAGTCTTCTTCAACAACCCTCTTCCTCGGGGGACCTTCTCCCAGAGATGATGGGCAGAGACACCTCCACGGTCTCCTTGCCCAATAGGGCGGACGACTTCAGTGTCATCCCGGAAGGGTCTCTCTGATCAACAAGTGGTGCGAGGATGATGAAGACACTTCCCGAAGGTGATACTTTGGTAGACCCGGTTGAGGGCCAACAATAAAGGCCCAGACTGTCCGACTTACAGCTGGAGACAACTCCGAGACGAATAGCCGGATCCCTTCAAAGGGAGGCCGTACTTCTCTGGCTTCGGGATCCAGAAGCACCGGACACCACAGCGAACATCTTGCGACAGGCATCCGTCTCGGAAGGAACGCCATTACCTTGATGGAGTTACGATGGTTGAAAAAGGTTCTGTCCGTGAAAAGTGGATTGAACAAGGCCTTCAAGAGCCTGCTGAGAGGCTTGAGGTTTGTCTTTGTAATATTTTCAATTGAGTTTTATTCACAAGATGCTTTTGTGTATATATAGTAGCCCTGAGACTCTGATTGGCCTCCCAAGGGAGGCGATCATAGGATCAAAAAGATATCTCAGAAATAATCTAACTAATTGGAACACAGGTGCTGTTACCTCCTGGCTCTTTGCCGAACTACAATTGTAGATGCTGCAGCGGAAGATTGATGAGGCGGATGATGACATCACGCTTATCACAAGCGGCTTGATGAGGCTCAAGGTAAGTTTTGGAACATCATTATATACGCGTGCTTATAATATAAGCATGAAGCTAAGAATAGTATCTTGAAATATGTATGACTGCACATGGTGCGTCATGATAAGAATCCTTTGGGCTGAGCTAGCCGGGCCAAGGAGCATGCGAGGGATTAGTAGTGCAGCTGCCGAAAAGGCATCTGCCCGAGTTAAATGCCGAGCAGACTGCTCGGCATATCTGAGAGAAAATATCCACGATGGCGGCAATCGTCTCAGCGTATCTATAATTTTTGATTGCTCAATGCTACTTTATCTACTGTTTTGGACTATACTGGGCTTTATTTTCCACTTTTATATTATTTTTGGGACTAACCTATTAACGGAGGCCCAGCCCAGAATTAACTTTTTGCCTATTTACGTGTTTGAAGAAAGGGAATATCAAGCGGAGTCCAAACAGAATGAAACCTTCCGTGATTTTCTCATAGGAACATGATCCAGGAGACTTGGACCCTACTCCAAGAAATGTGAGGCTTGATCACGAGGGTGGGGGCACCCCTAGAGGCCCGCGCCGCTGCCTCGTGGACCCCATTGCTCCACCTCGTACTCCTTCCTCCTATATATACCTCGTACCCCAAGCAGTCGAGCAGGAGCCAAAAACCTAATTCCACACGCGCCTTCTGTATCCACGAGATCCCATCTTGGGGCCTGTTCGGAGCTCCGTGGAGGGGCATCCACCATGGAGGGCTTCTACATCATCACCATAGCCCCTTGATGAAGTGTGAGTAGTTACTTCAGACCTTGGGTCCACATAGCTAGTAGCTAGATGGCTTCTTCTCTCTTTTGGATCTCAATACAATGTTCTCCCCTCTCTCGTGGAGATCTATTCGATGTAATCTTCTTTTTTGCGGTGTGTTTGTTGAGACCCGATGAATTGTGGGTTTATGATCAAGATTATCTATGAATAATAATTGAATCTTCTCTGAATTATTTTATGTATGATTGGTTATCTTTGCAAGTCTCTTCGAATTATCCGTTTGGTTTGGCCAACTAGATTGGTAGTTCTTGCAATGGGAGAAGTGCTTAGCTTTGGGTTCAATCTTGCGGTGTCCTTTCCCAGTGACAGAAGGGGTAGCAAGGCACGTATTGTATTGTTGCCATCGAGGATAACAAGATGGGGTTTTATCATGTGCATGAATTTATCCCTCTACATCATGTCATCTTGCTTAAAGGCGTTACTCTGTTTTAACTTAATACTCTAGATGCATCTTTGGATAGCGGTCGATGAGTGGAGTAATAGTAGTAGATGCAGGGAGTCGGTCTACTTGTCTCGGAGGTGATGCCTATATACATGATCATACCTAGATATTCTCATAACTATGCTCAATTACATCAATTGCTCAACGGTAATTTGTTCACCACCATAGAATACTTATGCTCTTGAGAGAATCCACTAGTGAAATCTATGGCCCCTGGTCTATTCTCATCATATCAATCTCCATTACTTTAATACTTGCTTTATTTTGCTTTGTCTTTTACTTTTCACTTTGCATCTCTATATCAAAAATATCAAAAATATTATTTACCATCTCTATCAGATCTCACTCTCGTAAGTGACCGTGAAGGAATTTGACAACACCTAATCGCGTTCGTTGCGAGGAGCTATTGTTTTGTGCAGGTACGAGGGACTTGTGCGTAGCCTCCTACTGGATTGATACCTTGGTTTTAAAAAACTGAGGGAAATACTTATGCTACTTTACTGCATCATCCTCTACTCTTGAAATCCAGCGGAGTGCTCAAGAGGTAACAAGAAGAATTTACGCCTGTTGCTTGAGAGGCTTCTGCAAGAACAAGTCAAGACTTGGACTCTAACAACAAGCCACTTCGCACCGTTAAATTCTACATACCAAGTACCCATCACAATCCCTATCTCCGCATTACATTATTTGCCATTTGCCTCTCGTTTTCCTCTCCCCACTTCACCCTTGCCGTTTATTGGCCCTCATACATTAGATCTTGTGTTACCATGTACCTTCTTTTTACTTGCATCTTAAGCTTGCTAAAAGTTTATGGATCCTCATCCACTTGCTAATCTCTTTAAGAGATCCAATTATGATGAACCTATTGCTAGTGAGTTGGGTACACTAGATTATCTTTATGAGGTTTTGCTTGAAATTACGTGAATCTGAAAATTGTGATGAAGTACTTTGTGAAACAATTCACGATAGATCTTTGAATAAAAAGCATGATTGCAATGAATTTATTATAAATTCTATTGATGTAAATTGTGCTAATAATATACAAAACCCTAAGCTTGGGGATGCTAGTTTTGCTATGTCTACTACTTGTTGCAATGATCATGATTGGGGTGATTCTTCTTATGATCTTGAAAATTTATTTAAGCCCCATGATGAATATGAGGTTGATAATATTGTTTGCAATAATATTGAAAGTGGGTTTGGAAGAGTGTCAACTTTAGATCCCACATATTTGGATAATATTCAATTTTATGAATTTTTTTGATAAAAGTGGGTTTGGAGAGGTCATGACTTTAGTTAATGATAATCCCACTATTTTGGAAGAGTGTCAACTTCGCATGCATGTGGATCGTGTTGAGAATATGTTATGTGATAGCTATATTGTTGAATTTTCTTATGATCCTACATGTAATTATTATGAGAGAGGAAAATATGGTTATAGAAATTTTCATGTTACTAAATTACCTCTCGTTATGTTGAGATTACTATTGTTCCTTTCCGCTTCCTTGCATATGCTACTTTTTGCTTGCTACGATAATTTGTTTGCCTATAATATGCCTATGCATGGGAAGTATGTTAGACTTAAGTGTGTTTGTCACATGTTTTATGATGCTCTCTTTGTGCCTCAATTCTTGTCTTTCTTGTGAGCATCATTGAATCTCAATGCCTAGGTAAAAGGCTTTAAAGAAAAGCGCTTGTTGGGAGACAACCCAATATTTTTCCTTGCTGCTTAGTGATAAATAATTCCATCTAGCCTCTATTTAGATGTGGTTTTATGTTTTAATTAGTGTTTGTGCCAAGTTAGACCTATAGGATCTTCTTGGATGATAGTTATTTGATCTTGCTGTAATTTCCAAATCTTTCTGTTCACGAAAACAATTGTTAAAAATCACCAGAACTTGATAAAATACTGATTCCAATTGCTGCTGATCATTAAACAAATTTTCTAGGTCGTCTTATTTTGGTAGAAGTTTTGGAGTTCCATAAGTTTTGCGTTAGTTATAGATTACTACAGACTGTTCTGTTTTTGACAGATTCTGTTTATCGTGTGTTGTTTGCTTATTTTGATGAATCTATGGCTAGTAAAATAGTTTATAATCCATAGAGAAGTTGGAATACAGTAGGTTTAACACCAATATAAATAAAGAATGAGTTCATTACAGTACCTTAAAGTAGTTTTTGTTTTCTTTCTCTAATGGAGCTCACGAGATTTCTATTGAGTTTTGTGTTGTGAAGTTTTCAAGTTTTGGGTAAATTCTTTTGATGGATTATGGAACAAGGAGTGGCAAGAGCCTAAGCTTGGGGATGCCCATGGCACCCCCAAGATAATCAAGGAAACCAAAAGTCAAAGCTTGGGGATGCCCGGAAGGCATCCCTCTTTAAATCTACTTCCACCGGTAATTTACTTGGAGCTATATTTTTATTCACCACATGATATGTGTTTTTTTTTGCTTGGAGGCGTCTTATATTATTTGCGTATTGTTTTGTTAGTTACCACAATCATCCTTGCTGTACTCACCTTTTGAGAGAGCCATACATAAATTGGAATTTGATAGAATAGTCTATGTGCTTCACTTATATCTTTTTGAGCTTGATAGTTTTTGCTCATAGTTACGCTTCACTTACTATCTTTGGCGTGATAATTTTTGCCCTAATGCTTCACTTAGATCTTTTGAGAAGCACGGTTGGTGGATTTGTTTTAAAGAAACTATTGATCTCTCGTACTTCCACTTAAGATTATTTTGAGAGTCATTTAATAGCATAGTAATTTAGCTTAATATTAATATACTTGGTATTCAAGATATGTAGAAACTTTCTTTTAGCAGGTGCATTGAATACTAAGAGAAGAAAGTTTGATGCTTGATAATTGTTTTGAGATATGAAGATGGCGATATTAGAGTCATGCTAGTTGAAGAAATGGTTGTTGAATTTAAGAAGGTACTTGTGATTTGAAGTTTGTGATTCCCATAGCATGCAGTATGGTTGAACCGTTATGTGATATGAACTTCGGAGCATGATTTATTTATTGATTGTCTTCCTTATGAGTGGCGGTCGGGAGAATGAAGCGATTTGTCTTTTCCTACCAAATCCTATCCCCTAGGATTTGCATGAGCGTAATACTTTGCTTTGATAACTTCTAGATTTTTTTGCAATAAGTATATGGAGTTCTTTATGACTCAATGTTGAGTCCATGGATTATACACACTTTTTCCCATCCTTCCACCATTGCTAGCCTCTCTAATACCCATGCACTTTTACGCCGGTATCATTACACCCACCATATATCTTCCTCAAAACAGCCACCATACCCACTACCTATCATGGCATTTCCATAGCCATTCCGAGATATATTGCCATGCAACTTTCCACCGATTCCGGTTTTATTATGACAACGCTCCATCATTGTCATTATTGCTAGCATGATCATGTAGTTGACGCCATCGTATTTGTGGCTTAAAGCCACCATTCCATAATTCTTTCATACATGTCACTCTTGATTCATTGCATATCCGGTATTTTTACGCTTGGAGGTATTCATATAGAGTCATACTTTTGTTCCTAAAGAATCGAGTTAACGGTAATTGTTGAGTTGTAAGAAAAATAAAAAATTGTGATGATCATCATTCTTTAGAGCATTGTCCCAAGTGAGGAAAGGATGGTGGTGAACCATGATTCCCCCACAGAGTCGGGATGAGTCTCAGGAGCGAAAAATAAAAAAGCGAAAAAATGAATTAAAAAAAGAGGCCATAAAAAGAAGAAAAGAAAAGGCCGAAATATTAAAAAGCTGAAAGAGACAAAGAGAGAAGGGACAATGCTACTATCCTTTTACCACACTTGTGCTTCAAAGTAGCAACAAGATCTTCATGATAGAGGAGTCTCTCATTTTGTCCACTTTCCATATATTGGTGGGAGATTTTTTCATTATAGAACTTGTCTTGTATATTCCAATGATGGGCTTCACTCAAATACACCCTAGGTCTTACCGTGAGCAAGCGAGTTGGATGCACACCCACTATAGTTTTGCTTTTGTTGAGATTTCATATACTTATAGCTCTAGTGCATCCATTGCATGGAAATCTCTACTCACTCACATTGATATCTATTGATAGAGCATCTCCATGTAGCCCGTTGATCACGCCCTAGTTGATGTGAGACTATCTTCTCCCTTTTTTCTTCTCCACAACCACCATTCTATTCCACATATAGTGCTATATCCATGGCTCGCTCATGTCTATTGCGTGAAAGATTGAAAAAAGTTTTGAAAATATTCAAAAGTATGCAAACAATTGCTTGGCTTGTCATTGGGGTTGTGCATGATTTAAATAATATTTATTTTGTGTGGGAGGAAGATGGAGCATAGCAGGACTATATGATTTTGTAGGGATAACTTTCTTTTGGCCATGTTATTTTGAGAAGACATAATTTAGCTTAGATTAGTATGCTTGAAGTATTATTATTATTATTTTTACTGTCAATATGAACTTTATGTCTTGGAGTCTTTCGGATCTAGAATATTCATACCTACAATTAAGAAGATTTTACATTGAAATTATGCTTGAAAGTATCACTCCACATAAAAATTCTCTTTTTATCATTTACCTACTTGAGGCAGGCGAGCAGGGAATTAAGCTTGGGGATGCACGATACACGTCTCCAATGTATCTATAATTTTGATTGCTCCATGCTACTTTATCTACTTGTTTTGGACTATATTAGGCTTTATTTTCAACTTTTATATTATTTTTGGGACTAACCACATATTAACGGAGGCCCTAGCCCAGGATGCTTGTTTTTTTGCCCTATTCCAGTGTTTCAAAAGGAAATGGAATATCAAACAAGGTCGAGGCAGAATGGAGGAAACCTTGAGCGTGATTTTGCTCCTGGCCGGAAGCGTGATCCAGGAGACTTGGACCCTACTCCAAGTAAAATGTGACGGGCCAGAGATCCTGTGCAGGGTGGGAAGCGCCCCCCTAAAGGCGCGCCCACCACCTCGTGGAGCCCCCTATTCACTCCAAGCTCGTACTCCTTCCTCCTATATATACCCTATGTACCCCCAAGCAATCGAGCAGGAGCCAAAACCTAATTCCGCCGCCAAAACTTCCTGTATCCACGATATCCCCATCTTGAGGCTGTTAGGGAGCTCACGTCCCGGGAGGGCATCCACCATAGGAGGGCTTCTACATCATCACCATAGCCCCTCCCAGATGGAAGTGTGAGTAGTTTACACTTCACACCCCTTCGGGGTCCCTTAACTAAGTAGCTAGATGGCTTCTTCTCTCTTTTGGATCTCAATACAATGTTTCCTCCCCTCTCTCGTTGAGAGATCTATTCGATGTCAATCTTCTTTTTTGCAGTGTGTGTTTGTTTGAGACCCAGATGAATTGTGGGTTTATGATCAAGATTATCTATGAACAATATTTGAATCTTCTCTGAAGATTCTTTTATGTATGATTGGTTATCTTTGCAGAAGTCTCTTTGGAATTATCCGTTTTGACAGTTTGGCCGACCTTAGATTAGTAGTTCTTGCAATGGGAGAAGTGCTTAGCTTTTTGGAGTTCAAATCTTGCTTGGTGTCCTTTCCCGATTGTAGGAAGGGCAGCAAGGCCGCACGTATTGTATTGTTGCCATCGAGGGATAACAAGATGGGGAGTTTTACTATCATATTGCATGAATTTATCCCTCTACATCATGTCATCTTGGTTAAGGCGTTACTCTTATTTTTTAACTTAATACTCTAGATGCATGCTTTGGATAAGCCGGATCGATGAGTGGAGTAATAATGTAGTAGTATTGAATGCTTGAGGCAGCGGGAGTCCGGTCTACTTGTCTCGGACGTGATGCCTATATACATGATCATACCTAGATATTCTCATAACTATGCTCAATTATATGTCGATTGCTCCAACGGTGCTTTGTTCACCCACAAGTAGAATACTTATGCTCTTGAGAGAAGCCACTAGTGAAACCCTATTGGCCCCCAGGGTCTATTCTCATCCATATCAATCTCCATTACTTTAATAACTTATGCTTTGTTTTTACTTTTGCCTTTTTTACTTTTCACTTTGCATCTCTATGTCAAAAATACCAAAAATATTATTTATCATCTCTATCGAGATCTCACTCTCGTAAGTGGCCAGTGAAGAGGATATGACAACCCCTAATCGCGTTGGTTGTGAGGAGCCTATTGTTTTGTCTTGGTCTTGAGGGGACTTGTAACGTAGCCTCCTCTTTGGATTGATACCTTGGTTCTCTCAAAAACTGAGGGAAATACTTACGCTACTTTCTTTGCATCATCCTCTCCTCTTCGGGGAAATCCAGCGCGGTGCTCAAGAGGTATAGCATAGCAGCTTGAGCTAAAAGGATGCCAAAAGCGACATGAATTTCTCGAGGAAAGGATAATAAAGCCAGAGCGGCTGATCTTGACAAGGCCTTATGAGAGGAAGCGAAAAGAAAGCGATGTCCGAGTCCTAAAAGCGGCCGGAGGGAGATCCGACGAAGTGATAACCCACAAGTATGAGGGGATCGCCAACAGTTTTCGAGGGTAGAATATTCAACCCAAATTTATTGATTCGACACAAGGGGAGCCAATTGAGAGATATTCTCCAAGTATTAGCAGGTTGAGTTGTCCAATTCAATCACACCTGGATAACTTAGTATCTGCAGCAAAGTATTTAGTAGCAAAAGTGGTATGATGATAATGCTTGATAGCAGTTAGCAAAAGTAACATTTTGGGTTTTTGTAGTGATTATAACAGATGCTTAGCAACGGAAAAGTAAATAGCGAAGGAAGACTAATATGTGAAAAGCTTCGTAGGCATTGGATCGGTGATGGAGGAATTATATGCGGGATCACGGTTCATCATGTTAACAGATCATAACATAGGGTGACCTGAGAACTAGCTCCAATTCATCAGCGTAATGTAGGCATGTATTTAGAATATAGTCCTCATGCGTGCTTATAGGAAAAGAGCTGGCATGCAAACATCTTTAGTCCTACCCTCTCCGTGTAGCAGCGAGTCCTATAGCGAAACTAAGAGAGGATATTAAGGCCTCCTTTTTAATGAAATTACCCGGACTCAAAAGCGTTAACACATAGTTGAATACATGAACTCCTCCAAACTACGGTCATCTTGCCAAGGAGGTGGTCCGATTATTGTCACTTGGGGGTTGTGGGATCATTAACACATAGTAGAGTGAATATAGACTTGCAAAGATAGGATCAAGAACTCACATATATTTATAAGAAAATATATAATAGAGTTCAGATCTGGAAATCATAGCGCACTCGGGCCCTAGTGACAAGCATTAAGCATAAGCGAAGTCATTAGCAACATCAATCTCGAGAACATAAGTGGATACTAGGGATCAAACCCTAACAAAACTAACTCGATTACATGATATTAAATCTCATCCAACCCATCACCCAATCGGACAAGCCTACTATTGAATTACTCACGCATGCGGCCCGGTGAGGCATCATGAAATTGGTGATGGAGGATGTGGTGGATGATGGCAACTGACAGCGGCTTATGATTCCCCTCTCCGGAGCCCGAGCGGACTCGGATCAGCCCTCCAAGAGAGAGTTTATGGCTTGGCGGCGGCTCGTGTCGTAAGTAAGCGTGATGAATCTTTCCTCTCTGATTTTTCTCCCTGAACCACGAATATATGGAGTTGGAGTTGAGGTCGGTGGGGCTCAAAAAGGGGCCCATGAGGGCGAGGCAGCGCCAGGTGAACGAGCCACGCTCCCCCACCCTACGATGGAAGAATTGTGGACCCCTTGGCCTTGATTCTTTCACCCGGTATTTTTTTTTATTATTTCCAAAAATAATCTCCGTGAAGTTTCAGGTCATTCCGAGAACTTTTGTTTACGCATAAATAACACCATGGCGAATTCTCTTTGGCTTGTTGTCGATGCAAAGGGTTAGTTCCATTCAAATCATGCAAGTTAGAGTCAAAACAAGGGCAAAAGTGTTTGGAAATGTAAATCTGACGGCCAGGCGTACCAACTCCCCAAGCTTAAACCTTTGCTTGTCCTCAAGCGAATTCGGTTGAAAAACTAGAAGAGTGATAAAGAAAAACTTTTACAAACTCTGTTTGCTCTTGTTGTTTAATAAATATGTAAAAGCCATCATTCAAGTTTTCAGCAAATATTATGAACTAACCACATTCACAATAACTCTTAGGTCTCATGTTTAGTCACCTAGCAATGGCATAATCAACTAGCGAGCAATAATAATAAATCTCTAGGATGACAACACTTTCTCAAAACAATGATGATATGACTATAACAAGATGAGTATCTACGCTTCAAGCCCCTTTCACGAGACCGCAAAACATAAATCACGGAGCACCTTTAAAGATCAAGGACTGACTAAACGCATTGTAATTCATGGTAAAAAGATCCAATCATAGTCATACCCAATATAAATTAATAGTAATGGATGCAAATGACAAGCCCGGTGCTCTCTCGGTTGGTGCTTTTTAAGAAGAGGGTGATGACTCAACGTAAATTTAAATAGATAGTCCCTTCACGCAGGAAGCAAGGATTTGTAGAGGTGCCGAGCTTGATTTTGAAGCGAAGATAAATAATATTTTGAGGCGGCATACTTTCATTGTCAACATAACAACCGGAGAGATGGCGATATCTTCCATACTACACATATTACTGAAGCGGTTCCCAAGCAGAATGGTAAAATTTTATACTCCCCATCCACCAACAAGCATCAATCCATAGCCTTGCACTTTTCGAAACAACGAGTGCCTCCAACTAACGCGGTCGAGGAATTTTGTTTTGCAATTATTTTGATTTGATTTGCATAAAGCATGGGAATTTGAGCATCCGGTGACCCGACCATTTTCTACCAAGTGAAGTGAGGAGGCGGAGATCCACTTCTCTTGAGAATAACCCGCCCTAACACATGGAAGATAAGGACAACCCTAGTTGATACATGAGCTATTCAATTATACAAAACAGAATTTCATTTGAAGGTTTAGAGTTTGGCACATACAAATTTACTTGGAGCGATAGGTAGATATCGCATATAGGAAGGTATAGTGGACTCATTATGGCTTAAAACTTTGGGGTTTAAGGGATTGGATGCACAAGCAATATTCCCGCTTAGTACAAGTGAAAGGCTAGCAAAAGACTAGGAGCGAAGCACATTCCAACTAGAGAGCGACCCAAGCAGTCATGAACATGCATTAAAATTAATGAACATTGAGTTGCAAGCATGAGTAGGATATAATCCATCATGAACACTAAATATCGTGAAGAGCTATGTTGATTTGTTTCCAACTACATGCGTGAACATGTGCCAAATCGAGTCACTTGAATCATTCAAAGGAGGATACCAACCTATCATACCACATCACAACCATTTTAATAGCATGTTGTAGCGCATAAGGTAAACCATTATAAGCTCCTAGCTAATTAAGCATGGCATAATAAACTATAATCTCTAATTGTCATTGCAAACATGTTTACTCATAATAGGTTGAATCGAGGAATGATGAACTAATCATATTTACTACAAAATAAGAGAGGTGGAGTTCATACCAGCTTCTCTCCATCTCAATTAGTCCATATATATAAATACGTCATAATTGCCCTTTCACTTGCACGACATTGAGAGCGATGTGAATAATAATAATAGTGCACGTGCATTGGACTAAAATTTGGAATCTGCAGGCATTCAATAAGCAGGGGAAGACAAGGCAATATGGGCTCTTGGTTAAATCGACAATAATGCATATAAGAGCCACTTCAACAATTTAATTATGGTCTTCTCCCTACTCGACCCCCAAAGAAAAGAAATAAAACTATTTACGCAGGAAAGCTCCCAACAAGCAAAAGAAAGAGCTGGGGGAAATATTTTTGGGTTTTTTCTTTTTAGTAATACTACTACAGCAAGAAAAAGTAAACTAGCTAAACGCTACAACTAATTTTTTTGGTTTTCTTAAGATTTTTCAAACACACAAGAAGAAAGCATAAACAAGGAAAATAAACCTAGCATCGATATTACGGTTGAAATAGTATGAGCACCGACATCTAGCAATGAGTGTGTGGACATAAATGTAATAGCCGGTGAGAAATCACGATATACTCCCCCAAGCTTAGGCTTTTGGCCTAAAAGTCAGGTCTAATACCACACTGGCCGGCCTGGCCGGATATCCAAAGTTATAGTTGGGGTTACGTCTTGAGATGCACGGCAGTCATTGCATTGTGGGCTTTGCAGCTTGGAAGCCGAGCTATCTCGACCCACTCCTCTAGTATACTCGAGTGCGCCTCCTCTCTGGTTATGAAATATCTCCCCTTTGCCTGGAAGTCAAAGAAAGTAGAAAGCAGGGAGAGGGAGAAGCGTGACAAATACGTGGCAATCTGTCAAAAGATTAGTCAGTACTTTGGAGGAACTGATCATTCCTCTCCAACAAAAGCGATGACAAACCATAACCTCATAATGCTAAATAAGTAGGAAAGACGACTCAATATCATCCTTACATATAGTTACACCAAGAAAATTAGCTAAATGGGTTGCATCAATTCCACCAAAAAAGAAATCTCCATTAAATCTATTATTATGCAACCTACATTGCAACAATGGCTCCCCAAATTATAATGCTTATCCCCTAACCACACAGCACTCCACGAGAACAACGAGGTCGGAACACACATGTGACATGTGATTCATCCTATACCATTTTATGCACCTACCTATGAAGAGAGCAAAATAATGTATAACAGGAAAATGAATGCTCCCTATATGATAGCTTGTGCTATGTCTCTAGATTCCCCACAGTTATACTAGCAAGAAAAAGCTCTAAATTTCAGATTTGCGAGGTTCACTAAGTACTACCCCATTGTGGAAGTTTGCATAGCCAAATTGGTAAAATCCTCTAAAGTCCATAGTATAAGAATTTTTTCATGCAAAGATCAAACAAGACCAGGTTTGAGAATTGCGTGAAGATGAAAATTCAAACCTCCTCACAAAAGAAACTAGTTGAGATAGTGGTACTAACGGCAGCTTATCTGCCTCGAAGCTCACAAAGATCAGCGTTAACGCACATATGCGTTAAATTCTTCCTTGATTCACTGCTTGATCCGCATGGAAGTCCTCGAGAAGGCCATTCACAAGCCCGCATTGGAAGCGTCCCTTACAGTGGTTCATCATCAGCATCACGCATTGCCAAGCCTGGGTCCTTGCTTCCTTGAAGAACCACCTTGGTACATTTTCCTAAACATATTTCTTCCTCCCGAAAAATTTCACAGAAATTTTTAGTAACTTCAAATAAAAAGTGAATCAAGCTCAACAAAATTGATAGCAACTTCTACTCACCACAAGTGCCTAGAGACTATATCATGCATTAAGAACTACTTGGAACCATATAAATTTGACATGCAAAAGGTCAACAACATGGTCACCTAGGCAGCACAAATTTGCAATGAACAAAGCACTAGAACAAAAAACTAATTGGACCAATGGAGGGTCACATACCAAGGAACAATCACCCCAAAGCAGTTTTGTGAGAGGTGCTTTTGAGTAAGGAAGATCTGAAATCGCAGCAAAATGAGCTAGAACTCGTGCTTGAGCTGGTTGGTGATTTTTTGGGAGGAGAGTGTGTGGAGTGCGAGGAATAAGTGGAGGGAGCCACCATGGGCCACCGAGGCAGGGGGCGCGCCGGCTCGGGGGAGGCGCTCCCTAGACCTCCTTGACCAGTGCTTGCTCCCCTGCTTGTGTTCTCAGTGCGAGATATTCTCAAATATTCCATAAAAAATCATATTAGTAAATTGGCGGGGCATTTGGAGAACTTTTATTTTTGAGAATTATTTTTTATATACTTGCGGATAATTCAGAAAAGCAGACGGGAAAATACTATTTTTACTTTATTTCAACTAAAAAACAGAAAGTAGAAGAAGGGTACAGAGAAGGTTGTGCTTTCTAACTTCATCCATCTCATGCTCATCAAAAGGAATCCACTAACAAGGTTGATCGAGGGTCTTGTTAACAAACTCATTTCGAGTAACATGAAACCCGAGAAATTTGGAATAACACTATGTTACCTCAACGAGGATATGCACATCCCCAATAATAAGAATATCATATTTTCTTCTTGGCAGTAGGAAGAGGAACCAAAACCTCCAAAAATAATTGATCGTATTTGTCGGAGGCTGATCGTGCCATTGGACACCTATGGGGCGGCGGAGGCCAGGCCTTGTGGTTGGGAGGCGGAGGAGTCGCCTGAAAGCCGGATCGAGGCGATGCACCACAGGCGGTTTACCCAGCAGAGCTCTCCGGAGAGATAAAACTCCTACTGCTTTGCTTGTTTTGATCTATTGTGTGTTCTTGCTAGGGAGCATGCGAGCTACAAAACCCTAACGGAAGTGTGTCTAGACTATGGCCAATGTCGAACAGAACCAAAGCCAGAACCCTCTCGTTGCACCGGGCACTCCTTTTATATACTCAAGGGGGTCTCCGGCGGTGGCGGCATAGGCGAGGGAAGCAAAAATGTAAAAACAGCAGTTGGTACACCTACTAGAAGCAGTGTCTGCAGTGCCAAATACCTAACTCGGCGGCAAGGGACAAAAGCAATAAATGCCGATCGTTTATCGCCCAAAGCGATTCTTGAGAGGCCGTCGGTCGCGCCTCCTTTCGCCACGATAAGCGAAACTGCAGCAACCCTTATCAATGTTGCTCTCCGGCTAGCTGCACTGGAAAAACCGCTCGACCAGCGCCCATGGGGCGATCCCATGGCGACCTTACGTCAGGTGGGTAATTGGGCGGAAGGCGGAGAAGGTTGCATGCAGCGGCAAAGCGCCTTGCAGCGGCGAATCCTT